>CM053399.1:33255508-33280930 GCA_028644305.1 Xerus rutilus
GTTTTAGCACATTTTTAAGAACATCGCCACCCCTAGATACAAAGAGCTTGTCTAAAAATATAGAAATAAATAATATAACAACCTCAAAAATATTGTATAGTTGCAATGAAATAATGTCTATAATAATCTAGGCATTAAATAAAGTGTCCACATAAAGCATAAAGATCAAAGGAACTCCAAATCAGAAATCTGATTTTGGATCTCTAGGCTGGGAAGTAAATATTTATAGGTGATAATATTATCTGTCATCTGTTGGCACCTGTTTTATTTTTCTGAACTCTTTATTTTTCAGAATACTGCCTGAAGATTCTGGCATAAATGTTAAAGTGTGAAAGATCTTAATAATAATGACAATGATAGAAATCATTTTTGAAGTTCCTATGGTGTGCCCTGTTCTGTGTGAGGTAGACACACATTTCTAATTCTCACAACAATATAGTGAAAAGGGTTCCATTTCCATTTTAAGATGAATAAGTTCCCTGACAAAGAAATGAAGTCACTTGTCAAAGGTGATACAAGTTGATAAATAGATGAACCAAGCTTTGAATCAAGCTGTATTTGACCTACATTTATCTACTCATCATTCTTAGAAGAGCTTTCTAAGAATTATTAAGCATGTACGTATATGTCAATCATTTCCACTTAAGTTCATTAAATTCATTCCCAAATCATAGCAGTGCCATCAAAAGTGAACTTCAATTTGAAAAGTGCAACAAATAAATTTGAGTTCCACAGCAAGGCAGAACCATCTAAAAATATTTATGTTGGATTTGTATGGGTATGTCTCTAGATCTTTTTAGAAAAAGAATGCTAGAAAAATATGTCAAATTATTCCCATGTGCCCAGTTCTCCTGTGAATTAGGTATAATTCTGGTTTCCATGAGGAAGGATCTTTAATTCAAAGAGCTAAAGGAACTTTGCCCAAAGTTGGAAGATGGTTGATAGCTAAGAGCTGAACTCCAATTTGTCTGATTCTAATATGAAACAAAGCATTTCCAGTTGATTTAAATAAATTCTAAAGAGACACCTGAAAAAGCTGAATCCTGACAAAAACTCTCTTTTGTGAGGGGTTTCCCCATGTATCATTAGCCAAAATCAGAATCATCCAGGACCTGGCAACTTACTTAGTGAGGAAATTCAGCCTTTTACATGGAATTCCTGAAGATGTACTCACACATCGGTAGAACTGGGAGATTCCATACTTGGAGATTTGTGACCTGTGGATACACTGACATGGTCTTCCAGTTGCCAAGCCACATAGCGAGCCTACTGGTCCCAGCAGAGACTGGCAATAGAGTTGCAAAGTGGCAGTCTGGGTGAGTTGAAGCCTGGGTCTGAGCCCAGGTGGCAAGCCTGGCCCATGACCACTTGGAGCCCCCCATGCAGGCACTGTGAGCTGTCACTGAGGTGAGTCAAGGCATCCAGACCTGTCATTCTTTGGGGCCAGGCCTGGGCACCTTAAAGAGGCTTGCTGCAAAAGCCCATTCCATGGCCTGACTGCAACTTCTTGCTTCCTGCCCTGAGTAGGGCAGACTTGAATGACAGTTGGGACTCAAGAATTGACCTATAGCGTTAATACATTTCTAAGTTTTAATTAGCATAAATTTGGACCAATAGTGTTAGTACTTTTTCCGAGCTATAATTAGCAAAAATTTGGGCTAATAACAGTGAACCAAGTGCTATATAAACTCCTAGGTTAGCACCCTAGAGAGAGAAAATGTCGTATCACATTTCCCTTTGCAATGCAGAATTCTGTTCTTGTTCTTTAATAAATCCTCGCCTGGTACTCATCCTGGACTGTGGATTTCATTCTTTGAACTTGTGAGACAAGAACCCTGAAAGAAGAAATTGAGGTGAGCTGCTGGGGTCTGCTGAAACACTGGAGGGCACAGTAGAAACAGTGAATGGAGAAACTCCCATTTCATCTTCTCCATTGTTACCACTTCACTGTTTGTGAAGGAGAACAGCAATGCCTTCGATTTGCCACTAAACATGTGGGAACATAGTCACTGAAATAATGACACTACTAAAAGAAAATCTCACAAAAATAGGTTGTGTAATGACAATAATAACATTTTGTTTTTCTTTAGCACTTGTCAAAAATATGATTTTGTGTTGACAATGTTCACAAAAAATGGGATACTTTTATTTGTATGCCCCTAATGATGACAAATATTCACTGATTTTCCATTTAAGAAGTAGACAAAAGCATTCATGAATTATGGTGATACTTAATGATGGGCAGAAGTGGCATGAAGAACACTGGAACTGATAGGAAATGAGGAACCAATGAGTTTTCATGGTAACTACTATAATTGATTCTGTTTGTCAACTGTACCAATATGTGAAGTATATTTCCAAAGAATTTGAGTAATAAAAATACTCAGTATTAAAACTTCCTTGAATTTAATTGAAATTATATTTCCTTATAAAGCCTTTGAGAATATAATGATATCCAGGGTCAACAGAGAAGTGTATTGGTTATCACTGCTCATTGTCACTGAAGATGTATTGATTAATAATGTTCAGGTTGACTTAAAAGAGAAACAAAATTTTCTCTAGTTCTTTTGAAAAAATGAATAAACTGATATTTTGTTAATAAATACTAGCTGCAAAAAGCATAGAATTTTGAGTTACCAAAAATTGGACTTGATTCTAAACTAAACAATTTAGCATCCTGATGACCTTGACCTTGACCTTGGAGATAGCACTTAACCATTTTTTCCCTTTTTTTATTGGTGCATTATACTTGTAGATGATGAAGGGATTTGTTGTTACATATCCATACATGCACACAATATAACAGTATAATTTGGCCAGTGTAACTCCCCAGCACTTTCTGTTTCCTCACCACCTCCCACTCTCCCTGTTCCTTTTCCTCTACTAACCTCCCTTTGATTTCCATGAGATCTGCCTTCACTTTTCTTTTCCTTTTTTCTATCTAGCTTCTGCATAAGGGAAAAAACATATGTTCCTGGATCTTCTGAGTTTGATTTATTTTGCTTAACATAATGGTCTCTACTCATTTTCCTGAAAATGACATGATTTCATTTTTCTTTATGGCTGAATAAAACCCCTTTGTGTATATGTACCACATTTTCTTTATCCATTCATCCATTGATCAATACCTAGGGGGGTTGCATATTTTGGCTACTGTAAATTGTGCTGCTATAAACATGAGGATGTATGTATCACTGAAGTATGATTATTTTAATTATTTGGGATAAACACCAAGGAGGGGTACAGTTGTGTCATTTGGTGGTTCCATGCCCAGTCTCTCAAGGAATCTCAGTACTGGTTTCCATAGTGGTTGTACTAATTTACAATACCATCTAACAATGTAAAAACATTCTTTTTCCTTCACATCCTCTCCAGTATTTATTATTTGTATTCTTGGTGACTGCCATTCTGACTGATGTGAGATGAAATCTCAGTGTAGTTTTAGTTTACATTTCCTAATCGTTAATTAAGCTGAACATTTTTCCATGTTTTTGTTGGCTATTTGTATTTCTTCTTTTGAGAATCATCTGTTTAATTCATTGGCCCATTTATTAATTGGTTTATTTGATTTTTTGATGTTAAGTTTTTTGAGTTCTTTATATATTCTAGATATTAATCTTGTCAGAAGAGTAGCTAGCAAAGATTTTCTTTCATTCTGTAAGTTCTCTCTTAACATTTTGAATTGTTTCCTTTGCTGTGCACAAGCTTTTAAATTTGATATTATCCTTATTAACTCGACATAATTTCCTGAGCTTTAGAGGTCCTACTGAGAAAGTCATTGCCTGTGCCTATATGCTGGAGAATTGACCTGTTTTATTCTATGAGTTGCATAGTTTCAGTCTAATTTGTAGGTATTGATTCATTTTTAATTAATTTTTGTGCAGAGTGAAAGAGAAGGGTCTAGTTTATTTTTCTACACATGGATAACCATTTTCCCCAACACTGTTTGTTAAAAAAGCTCTTTTCTGCAATGTATATTTTTGGCAACTTTGTCAAGGATTCGATGACTGTAGATGCATGGGTTTGTCTGTGTCTTCTATTCTGTACCATTGGTGTATGTGTCTGTTTTTACTCCAGTGCCATGCATTTCTTTATTTTTTAATTATTTATTTATTTATTTACACTATAACTCTGTAGTATAATTTGAAGCCAGGTATTGTGATGCCTCCAACTTTATTCATTTATTTATTTTTTGGCTTTGAATTACTTGGACTATTCTGGGTCTTATTGTTCAAAACAATTAGGATTATTTTTCCTAGTTCTGTGAAGAATGTCATAGTTGGATATATTTTCGTAGTAATGTAAAGGTCAAAATAACATATGTGTGTGTGTTGGGGGGGGTCAAAAACATAGTAGATTTCTTCCCTTTTCTAAGTCTTTTCAATAGTTCTATTCTAATGGCTATAAGTCTTAACCTAACAGTAAATTCTTTCCTTTGAGTTTATTATTTAGCAAATTAAACCCATAGTGGATCATGATAGTGGTTTCATGCTTTCCCCTTCTGTAAAAAGGTGTTGCTTGGGGTCTTAAAAGCAATTAGCAAAGGACTTTGATCCTCAATCTCAGCTGCCCTCCTATCTTGATATTCTGTTTAAATGGCTCTATTTATTTACTGTAGAATTGTGCTGCCACTAGTATGTTTTAATATTAAACAACATCCTCTATTGGTCTTAATAAGTGGAATCTGAAATATGCATCTTCAATAAAGGTTTGAATTAACATCTGTATTTATATTTGCTAAGTATGAGTGAACAAAGGTTCAACTGGAGTGACAATGAGCCACATGGCATCTGGGAATCTTCCAGGATGGAATATACATTTCAGTTTTTACTTACATGGGAATATGTGTGAATAGATAAATATTTCAGCATTTAAAAACAAGTCTGGGGGGCTGGGGTTGTGGCTCAGTGTTACAGACTTGCCTAGCATGTATGAGGCACTGGGTTCAATTAATTCTCAGCACCACATAAAAATAAATGGATAAAATAAAGGTCCCTCAACAACAAAAAATGTATACAGACAAACAAACTTGGAAGAATATACTAATTTTTTCTTTCAGAGAAACAAGAATTAAATAGAGATGATAAACATGAAAGGATCCCCTAGAATCCATATAATTTAATTACTGAGTGTTCACCATGGGACAAGAACTTGTAGGTACTAAGTACATCAAAAAAATAAAATAGACAAAGCCCTTTAGGTACATACATTCTAGTGAAGAGATACTAATATTTGAAATATAATACAGTATATTAGTTGGGGGGGATATTTTGTGGAAAATAATAGAATAGAGAAAGGAGATTTCAAGTGTGATATTTTATAATTTAAATAAGTTGGCTAAAGAAGGTGATATTTAAATAAAGTCTTTGAAAGGTAGTGTAGTTGCTTACATTAGTCTAATTATTTAGTTATTACTCTGATATAAAGTAGTCTGTCCTTATCTACAGCAGATAGTCCAAGATCCCCAGTAGATGTCTGAAACTAAGAATGGTACTGAATCCCATATGTACTATGTTTTTCCCCCTATACATACATATCAATGATAACATTTAATTTATAAAACAGATATAGTATATATTAACGCAATTACTATAAAAAAGAATAACTCATAAAAAAGTAATTATAATATTATATGTAATTGCCACCGTCAATACTCTTATCTTTGGAACCATTATGAAGTAAAATAGAGGTTACTGAACATAATGATAGTTGATCTGATAATGGAGAGGGCTACTAAGTAACTAATGGGTGGTGTTATGGTTCAGATGTGAGGTATTTCTCAAAAGCTCATGTGTGAGGCAATGAAAGAAAGTTTAGTGTTAAAATGATTGGACATGAGAGCCTTAACCTAATCAGTGTATTAATCTGGTTGAATGGATTAACTGGTTGGTATGTTGGGTGTGGCTAGAGGAGGTTGGTCACTGGAGGCATACCTTTGGGGTTTATATTTTGTTCATTGTGAAGGGGGAGTCCAGTGCAAGTGCTCTCTCCCCAGCCTCCTCTCTCTCTCCTTCCTGATGGCGATGTTCTGAGAAGCTTTCCTCCACCAACTCTTCTACCATGATGTTGTACCACATCTTAGGCCCAAAGCAATGGAACTGACTGTTTATGGACTGAGACCTCTGAAACTACAAGCCCCCAAATAAAATTTTCCTCCTCCATATTTGTTCTTGTCAGGGCATTTGCTCACAGCAGTGAAAAAACTGACAAAAACAGGTGGGTAGCCTATACAGTATAGATACCCTGAAGATGATTCACTTCCTGGGCTGGACAGAACAGGATGGTATAAAATTTCATCATGCTACTCAAAATGTTGTGCAATTCAAAATTTTTGAATTGTTTGTTTCTGGAGTTTTTCACTTAACAGTTTGGAAGAGCTTGACCACCTATGACTGAAACTACAGAAAGTGAAATGTGGCTAAAGGGGCACTACTGTACCATCATTTTTACAAATGTGGTAGTCACTTTGGGCAAAAAGTAATACTTTGTTTTTGTAATAATTCTTTTATAATGTGCAATTTGAGTAAAAACAATAATTTCACTTACAGTAATTTGCTATCATCAGTTTGCCTCCTGGGTATAGGCATGCTCATTGAAAGAATTATATGGAGAGAACTGCTTTTCCTATTTCAGTAAGCAGTAGACATTATGGGAAGTCCTTTGAGTTACCCTTAATCATATCTGTTGACAGTATGTAAAAAAGTCATTACATAAAAATTACTAGAGTAGATTAATCATTCTGAGGCATAGTTCCATTTTCCTGTTTTAGATCACAACAAAACAAAAGAACAACCATTTTATTCTACTACACGACTCCTGCTGCTATTGACTTTTCAAACAGGAAAGAAAAGAGCAACTAGGGAAAGTGTAGGGTCAAAAGGCTGAGGCCTATCCATGTGTGTTTTCTTCCCTTTTATTCTAGGCCAAAATAAACATGACGTGCACAGTCCACATGTAGCAACATTGCAACAACAGCCCCTCTTTTTCCGTTTGGATGTCACATCTTTCCAATTATTTACCTTTCCTTTCTTTGGTAGCATTCAATATCCTCAAACTCTTTCTTACTTTCCTGTTACAACTTCTCAATGCTGACTGGAGAACTCTTACATCTGAGATTATTGATGGTATTAACTATAAATTTAATCTATTAAGCAGGTGAGTGACTGGAAGGCAAGACCTTGTTGGAAGAATATTTGTATGGCAAATGATGGTGTCCATATTCTAACGGGGGTCTGAACCTTACATAAAAGGCATAAAGCATGAATGTTGGCATTGAGGATACCTATAGGAAGGTTGAGAAGATACTGGAGTTTCTTCAGGTCAAAGAGGCACATTTCTTTACCCCTTTTTTCCCATGTTAACATTTCTGATACAAGGACATGCCCTCTAACTGATGCGGCCATTTAATTTACTGGTTCTTTGATTTTCCCTGAAATTATTAATAAATTGATGCTATACCTTATAATTAGCAAAAGCCTTGCATAGAGTGAGTCTTAAGAGTAAAGAAAAGAGAGAATACTGAAGGCTACCAAAGGGAGGAAAGGGTAAAGATGTGGAAAATAACTGAAAATTAGACTAATAAATTTATGTGCTTTACAATCAGAAAAGTGTTGAAAGCAAGACATTGTTTTCTATGAGACGCATGATGCGTTCTTCATTTCCCTGACATTCTGCTTCCCACTGTTTTCAAATTCAAGACTAACTGGAGTCATGTAGATCATACTGCTTCTGCATTAAATTTAATTAAAAGTAGCAGCACTCACTGGGTCTCCAGCTACAGGCTTCTGCTATTTAATCTGGAGACCTCATTGATGTAATGATAGTGCTTACAAGTTGTTTACATGCCTTATGAATTAAATATTAACACACAGATGGTGTTAATATTAAACATAAAGTAGCCATGTCTCTGGCAGCCAGATAGGGATTTGATTTTCTGCTGAGACCACTACAAGAAAAACTAGTTATATAATCAGAATAGAGGTATACCTCAGAGATTTTGTGGCTTTAGTTCCAGACCATGGTAATAAAGCTAATATAATAGCAAAGTGAGCCACATGAAATTTTTTGGTTCTTCAGTGCATATAAAAATTATGTGTATATAATATTTTAGTCTATAACTTATGCAATACATACCCTGATTAAAAATACTTTTTTTTGATAAAAATTGCTAATGATCATCTGAGCCTTCAAAGAGTCATAATATTTTGACTGGTGGAGGATCTGTCTTGGAGGTTGATGGCCACTGATTAGGGTGGCGGTACCTGTGGCATATCTTAAGATAAGACAACAAGCAAGTCAATTAACATAGATTATCTTCTGTTCTTGGAAGATTTCTCTACAGCATTCAATGATGTTTGGTAATATTTTAATCTTAATAGAACATCTTTCAAAACTGGACTCAATCCTCTTAGCTGCTGCCACTGATTTAGCAACTATATTTAGTATTATTATAAATTCTTTAACATTTGTTGTCATTTCAACAATGTGCACAGCATCTTCAACAGTAGGAATTCCATTTTCAGAAACTAAACTCCTCATACATTTAGAGTTTATAATTAAATTGAAACAATTCTTAAGTCACATCCCCAGGCTTCATTTCTGATTCTAGTTCTTCTTCCAGTAATGTCTTGAACCCTGACTCCACCTTATTAAAATCGTCCATATGGGTTGGAATGAACTTTTCAAATTCCTCTTTTTTCCCCTTTGTTCTGAGGAGAAAATTCCTCTTAAAGTTGCTATTTTGACCTCACCCCAGGATCATAAATGTTCTTATCGGCATCTGGGATGATGAGTCCCCTCCAAAAGGTTTTCAATTTCCTTTTCTCAGATCTATCAGAGGATTTACAATCTGTGGGAGTTATATCCTTAGGAAATATATTTTATAATGATAAGTCTTGTAAGTTAAAATTATTTCTTGATCCATGTGCTGCAACATGCAGAATGAATGTTGTACTACCAGGAATGAAAACAACATTGAACTTGTACATCACCAGATTTCTAGGATAACCAGATACATTGTCAACAAGCAGCAGTATTTTGAAAGGAATCTTTTCTGAACTGTAAGTCTCAATAGTGGACTTAATGCACTCAGTAAATAATTTTGTAAAAAAAACCCAACTTTTATCGTCAAGGCTTTGTTTTTTCATTTATAGAGCACAGAATGTATTTAGTATAATTCTTAAAGAGTCCTAAGAGTTTTCAGAATGCTAAATGAGCATTGGCTTCAAATTAAAGTTACCACTGTATTAGCCCCTAAAAAAAGAGGCAGCCTGTCATGGAAGCTTTAAAGCCAGGCACTGACTTCTTTCTAGCTATGAAAGTCTTAGATGGCTTCTTCTTCTAATAAATGCCTCTTTTGTCCACACTGAAAATTGGTTGCTCACCAATGACTGTAGCTGATCCTCTCCATCAGCACTTTACTATACTTCTATGTTATGAAGAGTTTCTTTCTTTAAATCTTATGACCCAACTCTGGTAACTTCAGATATTTCTTTTGCAGCTCCTCCCCCAGCCTTCATAGAATTAAAGAGAATATTCTTCTGATTTAGACTTTGGGTTAAGAGAATGTTGTGGCTGATTTGATCTTTTATTCAGACCATTAAAACTTTCTTCTCATCAGCAATAAGTCTGTTTTGATTTATCATGTTCACTGGAGTTGTCTTTCTAATTTCCTTCAAGAACTTTTCCTTTGCATCCGTGACTTGGCTAATTTGCACAAGAAGTCTAGATTCTGGTTCTCCTGTCTCTTGACATGCCCTCTTCACTAAGCTTAATCATTTCTACCTTTTGTTTTAAAGCAAGAGAGATGTGATTGTTCCTTTCACTTGAATACTTATAAGCCATTTATAGGGTTATTGGCTTAATTTTAACATCCTTGTGTCCCAAGGAATAGGAGATCTGCAGGGAGGGAGAGAGAGAGAGGAGGAAATGGCCAGTTAGAAGAGGAGATGGAACACAGACCACATTTATCACATTCATGGTATTATTATGACCACAGTTGATGTCACAACAATTACAAGAGGGATATCAAAGATCTAGATCACAGATTACCACAACAGCCACAGTAATGATAAAGTTTGAGATGTGTGACAATTATCGAAATGTGACACAAAACTCTAAAGTAAGGACACACTATTAGAAAAATGGTGTCATGTCAACAGACTCACTTAATGCAGTGACCACAAACCTTCAATTTGTAAAAGACACAATATCTGCCAATAAAATAAAATGTAATAAAATGTGATATGCTATACTCATGATAAAAATAATTAAAAGCCTAGATTAAGGTAAATATAGTAAAGAGCTAGTTTCCCATTAACACTGATAGCATAGTTCCATAAATGTAGAGAAGAAATAACAAGTCAATTAAATAACAAGCCACAGACAGCTCCAGCAATCTTCATATCTTCATTTGTAACTGAAAGCATGGTGCAGCCTGTAGAACTTTCTCAGACCTAATGCAAATCTGTGGAACATATTAGAGAGTGAAGATGGTATCCAGACTGAACAAATAATCTAAGACCTATTTGGTTATCTAGATGTCAAAAGAAAAATTAGATGGGCAGGGTGTCACATGCTTGTAATCCCAGTGACTTGGGAGGCTGAGGCAGGAGGGTCACAAGTTTGAGGTCAGCCTCAGCAATTTAGTGAGGCCCTAAGCAACTTAGTGAGACCCTGTCTCAAAGCAAAACGTAAAAAAAAAAAAAAAAAAAAATACTAGGGATGTGGCTTAGTGGTTAAGCACTCCTGGGTTCAATCCCCAGAGATGGGGGGAGGGAGGAAGGAAGGAAAGAAGGAAAGAAAGAGAAAGACAGATTAAAGTTTCCTGTGTTTGGAAGTGTTTCTGACTGCATGTTACTGATCATTTTAGTTTTCTACATTTTTGGTTTTTGGTTACTTTCCATGACTGCCATTTTCTGGCTGTGTGGACTAGGACTTTGCCTCTGTCTCTGAGGAAGTGATCATTTGTAACATGTGACAGACCCCTACAGACACACACATAGAGATTGCTTAAAATAAATGTAGACGATTACGGAGTTCAAAGTGAATTCAAAGTAAGTACTAAGAAACGCTGATTTCTATAGGAAGTGAGTTTGAGGGACCAGAAAGGATGCACGGACTTGAGACTGTGAACTAGATCTTGTATCACAGACAGGTCTGCAGAAGTAGAGAGAGAGAGAACCATTGAGGATGGAGAGGAAGCGTGAACAGAATAGAGAAATAGTCCCAAAAGACTTGCTGGATGTGTTTCTGAGCAATCAGCACCAAGCCTAATGAGAGCAAAAGCAGGGATCTATAATTGGATTTCCCCATTCTTTTCTCATTTGTCTTGTTTTTAACTCTAACTCAGCCAGTGGGAACAAATTCAGTAAAACAGTGAAAATGAAGGAGAGAAGGAGACAAAGTGGAGAGAGAAGGAGACAAAGTGGAGAGTCAAGGATAATCAATTATTGGAAGATCCATTTTTTGAGTCCTAGAATCAATAGAACACAGTGCTTAGGAATGCTCCACTGTAATCACAACTCTTAGTGCATGAGATAGATTTATTATCTTTCATTTTATAGATCTGGACAAAGAGGGGTGGAAAGTTTGAGACTCAAGAGTCATAATAACCTTGTAAGGTCTTATCCTAATGCTTCCAGTAAAGACCAGAAATGTTAAATGATTTGCCAAAAATAATTCACTTATGGTTGAGTCAGGACTTGAGCAAAGGTCTCTGGGTTCCTAGTTCTTTGCTCCTTACTGGTCATACCCACTGCCTCAGGCAATTGCAAGCACTCATCCTCCACCCTCTTAATCAGGAAAAAGACACCACTGAGGGCTGTGCTTGCGGTTTTGCAGATTCCATTTCACTAATTAAAAACGCTGAGATGTTCAACTTTTATCACTTCCATGATTCTCAGTAATATTTAACCTTAAGTTAAAAAAAAAAAGCTAGGAGATAAAAAGATCACATTATCTGGCAAGTCCATTCCACCCCCAGTAGTTATTAATTTCAGAACACATCTGAATTCCTTCTCTGTGGCATATGCTTCAGGACAGGAGCAGACAGCTCTCGGCCACGGTCAGATTTCAAATTGTCATCTCTTAGTACCAATTCCACTGCCAGTTCTTTGCAGTTAATTTTTGAAATCTTCCTTGAGTACAACTTGGTGTCTGAAGATCAGCATAATACCTGTGGTCCTCCCTCTCAGCAAAACATCTGCTCTACCAAACTTTGCTTTTGGAAACATCCTCTTGCTGAGACCTGATTGAAAGCAACTCTTCAGTATTATACTTCCCAGCATGGAGGCGAAGAACTTCACTGTTTGGGATTATGTTGTATTTTCAGCCCTCTTTGTCATTTCTTGTGGAATTGGAATATTCTTTGCCATTAAGGAGAGAAAAAAGGCAACTTCTCGGGAGTTCCTGGTAGGAGGAAGACAAATGACCTTTGGCCCAGTGGCCTTATCTCTGACAGCCAGTTTCATGTCAGCTGTCACTGTCTTGGGGACACCATCCGAGGTCTACCGCTTTGGGGCATCCTTCATTCTTTTCTTTATTTCATACACATTTGTCATTGTCTTCACATCCGAGCTCTTTCTCCCTGTGTTCTACCGATCTGGCATCACTAGCACTTATGAGGTAAGAGGACTGCACCCGTCTCTGTATGAGCACAAGTAATTTCTCTCCACTTGAATGATTTTTTTATCCTATTTTTCCCTCTACTAATATACATCGTTTTCACAACAAAGCCTGGCAGTTGAAAAACACTCACTGATTTTTTTCAAGGCAATTACACATTACGAAAAAGACATTAGATGTTATTGGAGAAAAGCCTGAGCTCTGGCTACAGCTGCACCTGTTTTCCACTTTGTAGAATAGAAATGATGATGTCGCTCCCTCAGGGCTGTTTCGATGATTAAATTACAACCTGTATGTGAATACCTAGTACATTGTCTAGTTTGTGGAAGGTTCTTAAGAAAACAGAGCTGTTTTTATTTGTATTATTATTAGCATCATTATCCTATAAAACAAGCAGAACATATACCACAAGTATTACAACTTTCCAGCTGAGAAAATGGACATACCAATAAATAAGTTAGTCATGATTTAATAGTACACAAAGTCTACTGAGAACCTATTTTGTCTGTATCCCTCTGTGGTGGTGTTCCCATCAGACAGTAAACTGAGCACTTTAATACATATTATTTTTAAGCTCCAGGTTTTAATTGGGAAATGGAAATATTTTTAAAAATCAGCAAATATTTTAATTAGAAGAAATTGTTAAATAGTAAAAATATGGGAATTATTTTAATGAGAGGAAATGAGACAGTGGAGTTTTGGTTTTGCAAGCATTCTCAATGAATATGTTGTGTTCAAAATTGAATTTGTATGTCTAAAATTTAATTGTGATTATAAATAAGTTTCTATAAAGAAGTTGTTTATTTCCATTATCCAACATCATACCATACCAAGTCACAGCAGAAGATTCATAAAAGACCTATCTTTAAGAATTTATAAACTAAATGCATATAAAATGATTCTCTTGGCTTCTGGGTGCAATCAGCAAATGAACACTTTCTAGAGGCTCTTAAAACTTGTGATTCCATAGATGGCCATATTCAAAATAGTCAACATTAACTTCCCCTCCCCCAAAAGAAGGTACTCAAATTTGATCAATTCAATAGCTAATACATGGGGTGTAGATTCAAGAGAAAATAACTAAATTCGTGATTAGTCCTAGAAATGTACACATATCACCTTGCGTATTCTTCTGAAAATATAAGTATATCCTAAGAGTTTCCATTCAACTTTGAAGATTTGACTCACAAAGACATTCCTAATTTTTTTTCAAGCAAAACAATGAATTAAAAAAATAACTGCCTACTTAACTGCTAAAGAGAGAAACAGAATGAGAGAGAAAACTTGGGGCCTGAAAATGAGTTTAGGATCACTCTACGTGCAAGTTACTTAGCATTTCTCAATTCCATTTTCCACATGGAACACAGTAACTCCCATCTTTCATGAAGGTTTGTTAAATATGAAGAAGCTTTTCAGGTAGAGATATATTTCAGTGGTAGATTGCTTGTCTGGCATGCATGAAGCCCTGGGTTCAATCCCCATTAACACAAACACACACACACACACACACACACACACACAGCCTTTTAAATAATAAAACTCTACCCACATTTGGAATATAACTTTTATGACTATCCATTCATTCAGTAAATACCATTAAATGTCTGCTATGTTCTGGGCACTCCCTTAGGCCCTGGAAATATAAAAAGAATTAAACTCTGTGTCCTCATAATACTTACTTCATAGTAGAGAAAGTTGTCAATAAGACAGCATAATGCAGATTTATATGATATTTAACTATGTGATAAGCACTGCTCTAAGTATTTAACATGTCTCACCTTAGCCTTGAAACAGTCTTTTTCAATAGGTACTATTATCATAATTCCCATTTAACATACCAGAAAACTGAGGCATGTAGAGCTAAGTAATTTGGTCAGTGCACACAGCTATCAAGTGGGAGTTTTTCAAACTCAGATAAGCTAACATTAGGGATCACATACTGAATTATTATGCTATCTTGCATACCATAACAACAGAGAAAAATAAAATGATAAGAGAAAGAATTCCAGTTTTGGTGGCAAATGTAATTCATAGAAGGCAGTCAAGTAAAACTTCCATGTTAATTGGGCATTTAAAAATGGAGATCAGAAGAAAGCAAGTGGTTGTGTCCTTTTGGAATGCTGCCCTGATTCTGCTATGTAAGGAAACTAGCATAACTGGTCAAGCTTAAAAAATACAGGTGGACACACAAAGGAGAACAGAGTTGTGCTAGGTTGTAACCAACACCAGGCTGTGAGTGACACAACTGCCAGAAGTGAGTGAGGCCATCGTAGACCCTCTGGCTCAGTTGATAATCCAGCTGATTGCTGCCACATAAGATACTTGATGAAATGGGTAGAGGAACACCAGGCAATCCTCAATTGTGAGAGATAATGATGCTTTGGATCTTTAAAATTTACTTATTTTACTTAAGTATACATGACAGTATAATGCATTTGGATTCATTGTACACAAATGGAGCACAGCTTTTCATTTCTCTGGTTGTACATGATATAGAGTTGCACCATATATGCATTTATACATGTACCTAGGGCAATGATGTCCATCTCATTCCACCATCTTTCCTGCCCCCATGTCTCCTTCCCTCCTCTTCATTCCCCTTGTCCAAAGTTCCTCCATTCTTCCCATGCCCCCTCCCCTATTATGGATCAGCATCCACTTCTCAGAGAGAACATTTGGCCTTTGGTTTTTTGGCTTACTTCACTTAGCATGATATTCTCCAAATCCATCCTTTTATCTGCAAATGCCATGATTTTATTCTCTTTAAATGCTTAGTAATATTCCATTGTGTGGCTATATCACAGTTTCTTTATCCATTCATCTATTGAAGGGCATCTAGGTTGGTTCCACAGTTTAGCTATTGTGAATTGAGCTGCTATAAATATTGAAGTGGCTGTGTCACTGTATTATGCTGTTTTTAAATCCTTTTGAACACATCTGTTTTTGGTGGGTGTTGCATACCAATACCAATAGCATACCAATAGCCAACTGATTAAATGCTTTGACATGCAGTAGGAGTTCAAGATTAAGAGATGCCATCTGTGCTCCTTTCCCACAACCCTATCCCATGTAAGAGCATAAGGACTTATTCCCATCTCGTGTTATGAATTAGATTTAGCTCATTTGCAATATCATGCATTTTCATTATCTCTACTTGGATAGTTTATAATTAGTCTCTACATGTTAACTCTATTTCAGTCAAGGTTAACTTTTTTTTCTTATACTAATATATCTGCAATTTACCCCGAACACTAGTTTATAAGCTAGTATCTGTTCTTTCATTTTCTTGAACTGCTTAGCCTAGATGACTTCAGAACTACTGTTTATTTTCAAGACAAAATTTTTCATCATGATAATGCAGAAACTATGACTTTACTGTCTTCTTGTACAATGGTTTCTGAGCATTTATTCATTGCCTAATTTTGTGGTAAAGTTTTTGGTTCTCCACTAAAGTATATTTTATTATGTTGTTCTGATAATATTTATATTTTGATAAATCATATGTATAAAATAATAATATTATTGAATATTATTTCAGCATAGTAGATGGTATTACAAAATATTTGCTGTATTTAGTTCTGATAGGATGTGAACCAATATTTTGAGGCCTTTTAGGTCATTGTAGGGATGAGTTTTTACTGTAGGTGAGATGGATCATTATAGTATTTGGGTAGAGGAATGATATAATGTAATTTATATTTTAAGAATATTACTCTAGCTGGATATTGAGAATGAGTATAAGGTTTTGACTGTGATAGAAGATGGGGCTAACTAAGAATCTGTTTCTATAATCTGGCCAAGAGAAAATGGTAATAATGTGTTTATAAAGAGATAATGTAAATGGACTTGTTTTGATATTGGGGTATATATGCCAGGATTCTTTTATGAATTGAAAACGAGAGTGAGAGAAAGTAGTAAATGTTGGTTTTATGTTATGTGGACTTAAACCAACATAAAAAGTGAAGTTGCTACTTGTTGAGATGGAAAAGATATAGCAGGGTCATATTTGAGGGTTCTAAAAATAATTGATGTGATGATAATAACTGTCATCCTAGTACTTTTAAAATCAGGCATGAAATATGCAATTCTGGTATTGAACTTTCATTTTTTCTTTTTACTCCAGTAAGACTTATATACCCACCAAAGAAAACTATTAATAGTATGAGCAAATATATTGAAAAAAAATACATCTTTTGCTGCCTTTTTTTTTTTTTTTGAAAGAGAGCGCTGCAAAGTTGCAAAGTTGCCTCAAACTTGAATCCTCCTGCCTCAGCCTCCCAAGTAGCTCAGATTACAGGTGTGTGCCACTGTGACAGACTTACTAAATACATTCTTTCGTATGAGGAATTATGCACTTGAAAAAGCCTTTTCTGCTTTGCAGATGAAAAAACAGAGGCTTAAATCACAGAGTTAAATATCAGCAAATATCAAACTAGAATTCAAGGAGTTAGACTTTTGATCCTCTTCTTTTCTTACATGCCCTTTTCCTAATACTGTCTCCCTAGTATTACTGAATGGGCCAAAACTAAACTGAAATGTAAAATCCATTGACTTCCAGATCCTATAGCAGTCTCCTTCCAGCTTTCCCATTTTCCAGGAACATTTTCCAAGAAAGCTTTCCTAGGCCTTAGGCATCACCCAGTTCCCAAAATAGATAATGTACTTTTGGCTTTTGTTACATCTTCCCCCTTTTGTTACCAATTCTTGTATCATTTGTCTACTGTCCTGCAGCATACCACCCCAAAATAAATTTCTACAAAGAGCAATTTTATTTTTCAGAATTCCAAGGACAAGCCATTTGACCTAGCTCAACTGGACCCCATACAACAATAATGTTCTTCTGCTTGCTAACATGCGCCACCTTTGTGACTTCCATTAGATACTGAGGTGACCAGGGACTTGCTGCTCTAGGGGAGCATGGCTGAGACAGCTTCTTTGTGTTATATTTGGTATCATCCTCCAGAAGGCCATCCTGGGTTCATTAAGTAATGCAAGAGTTCCTATCAGCAAGGGGACATGCCTCCTTATAGAAGCATTCTAAAATGTCCCCACTTTGCATTTTATTAAATAGATAAATATTACTGTCTTAAGTTGCATTTCCCCAGAGGCAGACCCTGAGATAACATTTGCATGAAATTCACTTTGGGGGGAAGTGATTCTGATAAGCACTGGCAGGCAAGTGGAAAAGTGAAACTTGGAAGGAGAGGAAGTCCAGAAAAGGTGTGTTTTTGAACAGGTGATCATTGCAATCTGTTGGGATTCAGTCTCACTGGGAATCTCTAGGAGACAGGATAGAACATGTCTGAGTTGCCCTTTACGAAAGGCAAAGAAGCTGGAGTATTTTCTCTCCTCCTCCCTAGTCACTGGCTAAAGGCCCATGATGACATACCCCCAACGCCCCACCCCCTGGCTTTCTGTCCGCCTTTGACCAGCCCGGTGCAAAGGCTGAGAGAAAGCCTACAATCAGGCAATAACAGGTGCATTTAGATGTCATCGGCATGTACTGGGACACTGAGTGCTGATAAGCTGTGTCCGTGGCACCCACACTGACGACTGTGGTCCTAAGATCCTACTGCATTCCTAGCCCTGTCCTTGGCTTGGTCACACACTATGCCATCGTGTTGGTTTCTCTGAAGTGCCTGTCTTGGGAAGGGAAGCCCGTGGCTTAGTATAGTAAGCTTATTTTTGAAAAGGCATGCGATTTGGACCCAAGCTGTCTTTCTCGCAGAAGTTTTGCACCGTTTTCCATCCTGTGATATTTGAGTTTTTTGCCTCCTCATTGACTTTCCCTACCTCTTCAAGAATATTTTCTTTACATCTGGTTCCCTAAGACACACAATTACAGACTAGATTCTGAATCCCAGGCTCCTTTTACCATCTGAAAAGAGTGGCCTGAAAATAAAGTGGTTCTTTACCTGAGGATTTGGACATCTGCCAGGGTAAATTTTGAAGTGTGGGTTAGTGTGAAACTGATTCACAGTTCTATTGAGAGTTCCTTGTTTCAAAGAAAGCTCCATTTTACGCCATGAAATATTATATATCCTTTCTAGGAAAAGGATAAGTCATTAGTTAATACATGACTTAGTAAAAATGATTTTCCTTAAATTCAGAGAAGACAACATACTAAAAGCAGAAACAATAACCAAAAAAACTGAATCCTCAAGTCATTTGCTATTTTTAAAATTTATTTTGCTCACCTTATACATATTTATTATGCATTTGAAGATATATACTCATGCCTTCTAGAACACATTCAGAAAAACCTTCTCTGACTTCCAGTAGTGACTCACAGCTTGCTGTTTACTGTGTTCACAGCTTCTTGGAGCTCTTCCTTGAATTCTATTTGAGTTGCAATTTTATTTTTATTACTATGTGTTAATGATTGCCTTATCTAATCTGTAAGATCTTCTAGGATGTAAACTATATCTTGTTTGCTTCTTGTGCATGTGAATGCAATACAGAAAGCAGGAAAGAAGTATATATTGAATGAATAAATACCCACAGTACAAAGATAAAAATGAATAAACTAGAACATACATCAGCATGAGTAAATTTGGTTAAAAAAAAAAAACCCAAAAAACAAACAAACAAAAAAACCATCACTGCCCCCAAGGGGCAGGGGGCAGACACGCCCATGTGTGTGTATGCCTAATACCTCAAACCTGTGATATCTTAGATGGTCCACAAAAGGGAAGAGGTGCAGCTTCACAAATGTGATTAAATTGACATCTTACATTATCCAAATAGACTTAAGTAGAAATACAATCACATGTACCCTGACACAAGACAGATAGTGAGAAATTTGACAGAAGCTAAGGCATAATGACTACAGAAGCAGAGATTAGAGTGTTGGAATAGAAACTAAGGATGATCAGAAGGCTCAGAGGCTAGAAGCAGATTCTTCCTAGAGACTCTTGAGGAAGGACAATGCTGCCAACACTGATTTTGGCCCTATGAAAAGGACTTTGGACTTCTGGGCTTCAGTAACGCAAGAGAATACATTTCTATTGCTTTAAGCTACCAAATTGGTGGTAATCTGTTGTAGCACCCATAGGTAACTAATCCGCAAGCAACTTTAAAATAAGTAAATTCAACACCAAATTACCAGAAACTGGTAGTCATGAAAATAATTTAGCATTTAGTACCATAAGAGCTCAGAACAGAGGATCTGAGGAAAATAAGAATAGCCATTGAGCCATTTTTGTTGAAAAATGACTAAGAACTTGGAGACAAATTTGAAATCTGAAGAGAGAGACTCTCACATTGAAAGTTCTGCCTCAACAAAGGGAAGGTGGTATGCCTTAAGCAAGGTAGGTGTGAGTCAGACAAAAGAGGGTATGGACTATCAAGCTGGAGACATGCACTTTGTTTTGTCAAAAATCACTAAAGCTTTTGAGAGAGAGAAAAAAAGTGCTCAGGTAAGAGCTCTGTTTAAGAATGAAGGTGGCAGATATGAGTTGATGGAAAGGGTAGACAAGGCTTGGTATTGGGAGACCAACCAGGGTTTAAACAGCTGTAATCCAGAAAAGAAGAAAAAACAGCTAAATATGGAGCTTAGGGACATAAAGGGAAACTGGCTTCAGTGGGTCCAGTAGGAAAATGTTTGCACAGAAAGTCAGAAGACCTGTGCTTAATTCAAGCAACCAACTTATCTTCTCTGGCAATCATGAGAAGCATGAACAAGAATTGGGTTTTTCGCAATGTTTGACTTTTAACAATCTATATTTTTCCCGGTTACTTCCAGAAATACATACTATAAAATCACACTACAAGTCCAAAGCACTGAACTCAGAGGAATACCAAGGCAAACAAGGACCTTCTTAACAGCTCTTATCTAAAACTCACGGCATGTCTCTCTCTCTGTTTTCTCCAGTACCTACAACTACGATTCAACAAAGTAGTTCGCTATGCAGCAACTGTCATCTATATTGTGCAGACGGTAAGGAGCAGTGGCTGCTGCAGAAGTGGCAACAATGGGTTCCAAGATACAGTTACAGCTTTTTCTATAACGGGGCAATTGATTCAATTAAAGGACAAATGATACTAGGAAGTCAGTACTTTCTTCCAAAGATAGTATTTGTAAGAACTGTGATTACTTTGAGAGCCATTCACATTGCTAAACTCCTTACATTTGGACTAATAATAAGAACAAGTGTAGGGCTGGGATTGTAGCTCAGCGGTACAGCGCTTGCCTCGCATGCATGAGGCCCTGGGTTCGATCCTCGGCACCACATACAAAGCAATAAAATAAAGACATTGTGTCCATAAAAAAAAAAAAAAAAAAAAAAAAGAACAAGTGTATATTATAAGTCACAAAGGGAAAAATTTGTTTCAAGTATATTTAATCATATTTAAACTGTATAAGCAGTAAATATGAAAAGATCTGATAGCTGATTTTTTTCTTTTTCTTTCTTTCTTTTTTTTTAATGGTTAATTTAGCTGAATCAGAAATGCCTGTCTAAAGATCCCTTTAAGACAATATTCCTAACCAATATACCTACTGCCCTCCCCTGTCCTCTTTTCCTACCCTCCAGGCTCTGGGGTGCCTTCATGCCCCCCAAGCTTAGCTGGGACACAGTGGTGAATTTCTTCCCATTCACCAAATTCTCTCTTCTACAAGATAACCTTCCTTCTTAATCAAAATTCCCACTAATGCTAGAAGGATTTAAGCAAGAGAATAAGAAGAAATAATGCCTCTTGAACTGCCTGCGCATATTTGCAGTTTGAAACCCTCAGATGCTATCTCCAAATGGTGGAAGTCCATTTAAAATAAAATATGAAGTGAACCCATTACATTAAAATCACAATTCAATTCTGTGAATTTGATGATGTTCATTACATACAGGACACCCCCTTTTTTTTTTAGTCTTCCTTAGAGTTCTTTTTCCTCACATTGGTTTTTCTAATCTCCACTCTAAATCCATATTTCAGCGAACTGCTGAAATATGCTTCTGTTATTTAGTAAGTTTCTTATGAAGTCAGCAGAGAACCCATTGTGATAGGCATACGAGGGGAAGGGGCAGAGGGAAACTGAATCAAAAGCTTAACTTGAAGCCTGATTTTTTATATTCTTTAGAAATACACCAAATGTAACCCCCACATCTCAAAATGACCAGTCACCTTGCAAATCCAACCGTCTTCGCCCATCTCATTATTACGTCCCCACTACAAATTAGTTACAGTGGTAAACGACTTCAAAATTAGAGTGGATGAGAATGGAATGTTTGGTGAACAAATTGAAGGAAAGTCAATAAAGAGCTTCTAGGCAGTTTTCCCTCCATGGCTTTCCCCACTGCTCACCTGTTTCTTATTCTCCCCTAGATTCTCTACACAGGTGTGGTGGTGTATGCTCCTGCCCTGGCACTAAATCAAGGTGAGTCTTCCATGCTCCCATGGATTTAGTCCACTTCTTCGATGCCTGAATTCTCAACTTGAACAAATGTATATAAAATAACTTGTTAGGGAAGATATTCCTCTGCTTAAGATGCTCTGAATTACTGTAGTAGTCACTCCATAAAACTCTCAAAGCTGATTGGACATAGAATTGGACATTGGATTTTGCTTCACCAAACTGGGTAGTTCTAAACACCCAGTTTAATCATTCCCATTATTTGTGTTTTTCTTTTTGTTTTTTAATCCTAGAAATGATGGTGTTTCGGTGTTGCATATGTACAACTGCTAAGTAAGATCATCCACAATATGTGGTCATGTTTCAGTGACTTCATGAAGTGGAAATCTGAGCACAAAAATGAAAGTTGCCTATAATGGTCATATTGCAATGAATAGTTGATCCTTTCAAGAGAATAGAATCTTAGAAACAAGAGTAAAAAAATGTTTACAGTGACATTGCCACTTTCAATAGAAAGTCCTTAATATTCTAATTAATTGGGCTATGTGCTTATACTGAGAAATTTTAATTCCTCATGGATGTCTACATGGTTTCAGATTATTCACACAAATTTCATTAAGACAAAATAGAAAAACATAAATCATTTGGACCAAAGATGGAAGTTATAGAATCATAGGAGGAAAAATTGACTGAAGAGTATATGAAATTTATGGACTAGTTAAGGATATTAAAATGTAATAAAAATAATCTTTCTCAGAGCTGAGAAAATTCAATGAGGGAAAACAAGTTTGATTTATTTTTTCCCACAAAAAAACACTGAAAAAATATTGTGACTTTTTCCTCATAAAATTTTCTATTTTACTTGGCTCAGAGAAATTTCTTTTAATGTTTTTTTCTCCTTTCATAGTGACTGGGTTTGATCTCTGGGGCTCTGTGTTTGCAACAGGAATTGTTTGCACATTCTACTGTACCCTGGTATGTATCTAGTTGGGAAAAATATCGAACATTCCTCCTAATTTGGGATAAGGGCAAATGTCCAACAGCAGGGCATCAAATTAGAGCAGTAACTGCTATCCCAAAATTAAATAGCAGTATGTTGGCTTATCTGCCATAGTTTCCTGAGGAAGCTGTTTTTCTTCTTCTTCTTTTTAATTCTTTTCCTTAGCAGACAATAGGCAAATGTAGGCTCTGAGCTCACTCAAGAAAGTTATTCTTAATGAAAGATAATCTAATGAAAGACATACCCCCTTGATCAGAGGACAGAGCACAGGTGACCCTGTGCAACTTCTAATATAAAGTTTTCTCTTTAATAGTTTTCATAAATCATAGGTACCATCTTATAGTTCACTGTCTGCCAGTTGAGAAGCAGCAAAATACATGCATGAGCCGGGTGTGGTGATGCACGCTTGTAATCTCAGCACTTAGGGAGGCTGAGACAGGAGAATTGCAAGTTCAAAGCCAGCCTCAGCAACGGTGAGGCGCTAAGCAACTCAGTGAAACCCTGTCTCTACATAAAACACGAAACAGGGCTAGCGATGTGGCTCAGTGGTCGAGTGCCCTGAGTTCAATCCCCGGTACCAAAAAAAAAAAAAAAATACATGCATGAGTGAGTAAGGATGGTTGGTATTTTATAAATATAAGGATCCCACTGCTATTTTGTCTCTCATTTATAGATAATTTCGGTTATATTTAACATTTGGCTTTACACATGCTCAGTTTTTAATGAAGGAATCTGGATGATATTGAAAGATGTTTGTATAATTATCACATTGAGTTGATTTCAACAAATAGTCATTGAACACTTATTATTTGCCTAACCCCTACAACTAGAGTCTATTTTTAGACTTATCACACCATTCTCTGGCTAAATGTAACCAGTTAAGAATATGGCAGTCATTCCCAGATAGTGGGATTCTCTTTACTCCTTTACAAAGAAAAATAAAATTATTAATACATTATCATATAGTAGACTATTCATGTATTTTGACATTATGCTCATAACATGTACATATTATGTACATAACATGTACATATTTTTTGTAACACATACCTGATAATATACAATTTAAACTGCCCTTATCTCTCTTTTTCATACTTGCAAATCTCAATATTTCTACACACTTAAAGTTTTATCTACTTCTTTTTTCTATCCTATTATCACTACTATAATTCCCATATACCTTTTCTCACCTTGGTTAAAAAACAGACTCTTCACCTTCTACCATAGTCATGTATGACAAGTGAGTTACTTTGATGTATCCACTGAAAGAAGGACAACTAGATGCTGGATATAATAACTTTTTGATGCATTGCTGGGATTGTATAGGATATCATAGATCCCTAAGAAAATTTTCCCCCAAAATAATGCACCAAAATAATATAACATAATAACTGAAATATATAAATTACCAGGGCTGCCATTTGTAAGGAGTGAAGGGTGAACAGGAAGGATGAGACTGACCGGAGGGCAGGTGCTGATGACAGTACTATTATCAAGTCATTGAATTTGGGACCAGTGGCCATGTAGAGTAGCTGAGCCTGGGACCAGCTTGGACCACTGGGAGGAGCTGAAGTGGTTCTAGCACAGTGGTGCACTTTGACTTTTTATGAGAAAAAAGGGAAAATTCCCACAGGTAAAGATACAATTAAAATCCTAAAACAAAATATCTTTAGAAATAGAAAATAACAAGATTATATGAGGTAGGATAAGCAAAACAACAGAGGAGATTTAGCCTCTCAGGATCAGCATGCATTGGTATTGCAAGATACTGAATAAAGAATAGAATTGCCAAAACTACTTAAATAAGGAAATAATACAATTTCAAAGCTCAACAAGCACTAGCAATAATCAATAGTGTAATAATTATGATAAAAAGGAGATATATTGGAGTGTCATACAATTCATATACTAGACAAAGAGATGGAAAAAATGAAAGAGAAATGGGGCCATATAAAAGATAAAATATGAACATTTAATTTATGTTCAATTAGTCTCAGAGAATAATATAGCAATAATGGAGGAATGATCATATTTTTAAAAAATATAACTTGATAATTTTTAGAATGCATAAGAGATAAAAATCCATAGAATTAAAGAAAAGTGCAAACTTCAACAATAAAAAAGAGTCCATACTTGGATATATATTAGTGAAATTATAGACTAGTAGGTATAAAAAAAGGACCCAAACAAGAACCAGAGGGAGGAAATGAAGTATCAAGGGATGCTCTTGGCAGACTTCATAGCAGCGACAGTAGGTATCAGAGATGTTGAAATAGCCATTTTCAAAGACATGAGGACAAACGCTTGTCAACCTATAATTGTGTTTTCAGCATAACTCTTTCAAGAATTGAAGTCAAGAACCAAAAGAATTTGTCACTAACACTAATATATGTTCACCTCTCTAAATGGCATACCTCTGGATGGCAGGAATCACTCATTTTTTCTTCCC
>CM053399.1:33281430-33299343 GCA_028644305.1 Xerus rutilus
AAAAATGTATAGAAAAGTTTCAAGGGAACCTCTTTAAATAAAACAAGAAAAATGAAAAAAAAAGTGGAATTTAAATAGAAACACTCAATTGATCTAAGTATGAGCAGGAAAGAGAAAAACAAGCACAGAATTAGTGGAGACCAAGGAGTACAATGTTAGAAACAAGTTTGAATATTTTAATAAACAAAACAAATTTGCTACCTCCTAACTGGCTTCATGTTTGTTTAAGTCTCTGCTTGTTCTCACATCCTGTTTGCCTCTGTCAGATGAATCTTCCTCAGACATCTGTTTCTTCATGCTGCTTCAGTGGCCTAATTCTCTTCTTGTTTCCTATTGTTCGCAGCATAAAGAAAAGCTTGTTAACCTAGAGTTGAAAATATTTCATGATGTGAATCCAGTTTGCCCATCTCAGCTTGCCTAACCACACCTCTGTGCCATCTCTCCTCTCTTAGCCAGGCTACAGGCTTTAGTGTCTCACCAGCTTGGGACTTAATTATCTCATACCTGCGTTCATATTATGATCTCTTTATGGTGATCATCTTGTGGATGATCCTTGTGGAAAATAAGCAGAGGAAAGTATTTAAAAATAAGTGATTCCTGCCATCCAGAGGTTTGCCATTTAGGGAGGTGAAAGTTAGGTTCAAACCAACAAAGTTTGATAAGTTTAAAAAATAGCTGCTTCATTTAATCTTTCCCAGGAGAGAGAGGGCAGCGAGGGGGTGGTGGGCTTGCTATATACAGGAGTCAGAGAAGACCTCAGGGTAACTATAATCTGACTCAATGACTACCTGATAAAGTAGTTTTCTCCCTTGAATGTCTAGCTAATGCTTATGTTTGTGCCAATTTTTGCATAACCAATGCCAAATAGTCTCTGAAAACTGAAGCCTTTGTTATTTGGTCTTCATATGACTAAAATCTAAAATTGACATTTGAGTTTGGAAAGCAGAACACCTTTAAAGGAAATCAAGATCAAGTTATCTAGGAGGTAAAAAATTTACTATTTCTCGAAACATGATTTGGATAATGTATACTAACACAATGCCTTTAGTGGGGATTTTATTGTTTATTTTAAAATCAAATTGTACTTTTAATTACAAAAGAAGTGGTAGGATGACCCCAATATGTGTGTGTGTTTCCTTCTCAAGTTAAAGATAAAGCATGTCATCTTTTCACAGAAGTTCTTGACACTCTGGAGGAGTAACTGGGGATGATAATTCTATTTTTCAATGTTAAAAATATCACATCCTTCATTTTCCTGGAGCTTATTCATTTTAAAAACACTTTTTAAAAAATATGTTGCTTCATTTAATCTTTCCCTATTTGCTCATTCCACCTTCACTATGGTGGGATTCTATACATTCTGTATGGTGGGATTTCTAAGGGTGTCTGTACATCTAATACTATATGCAGCAGTCTCTCTTTTTCCTCCTTTCTTGTACACATGTTGTGAGCTGAAATCCTACATTAGAATCCCTTAGGGAGCTCTCAAAAGACACTGAGAACAAACCCCTAGCACAGACCTCAATTAATTTAGAAACCCTGAGAATGGGACTTAGACATTATTTATATTTTTCTTTTAAGTTGCTCAGGTGATTCTAAAGGGAAATGAAAATTAATAGCCACTGTTGTGATCTCTTGCCTAATCACTCTCTATCCAAGTTCTACTATTAAATTTTTCTTCCCCGAACTCTGTTTTTTTCATCTCCCTACTTGACCATTCTGTAGCTCTTAAAACTCCTTCCTCCATGGATATGTAAAATCCAACATTCCTTCATAGGTTTTTATTCTTTCTTGGTATTCTACCATCTCCATTTCCCAAAAAGTTTTCATTGCCACTAGTTTCATTAAAAAAACAACAACAACAACAACTAAGTTGTACAAGCCAGGCCAGGAGATCATCCTTAAGTCCTTTACTACCTAACTGTTTATGTTTAATGAATCATAAGCTATCTCTTGAATATCTTTCAAAAACACACTTTTACTCTACTTTAAACTGTTGATAATCTTGGGCATGGGCTTCAGGAATAAACTCTGAGCTCATCTCCTGATACCTTGTCTTCTATAGCCTTGCAATTCATTTTCCACATAACCACCAATGGAAACACTACCCCGCCAAAATCTCTTATCAATCCCTTTTTAATGATATTTCTTGGCTCCTGTGAATCACTTAAGTGTACTTATCAATATCTATCTGTGTTGACCTCAAGAGAATTCAGAAGTCACACATCCCCCTTTAGGCTCTCCACAGCTTTGTTGTATATATCCAAGCTCTCTTTCATTTCTTCAGGGACCAATGCTGCTTCTTTCTTCATTCATGTGAGTCTGATCCCTTCTTGGTCTTTTGTGCCTGACAAATTTCTACTCATTCTTCAGAATTTAGCTTGACTATCACTTGTACAAGAATTGGTTGTGACTTTTTGCTGTAATAGTAACTTGTAACTTGTAAAATAACTAGTAACTTGTAATAGTAACTTGTCCTTAATTGCATGTTTTATAATTCTAAGTAGTTATATTACTATCTAATATCTGCTTCTCCCATTAGATTTTAAACTCAATGAAATTAAGGAAGGGACATGTATCTTTCACTTACAACTTATTCCCATATTGACACAGAACTTAACACATAAAAGATGCTCAGCAACTGTTACTGAACAAATAAGTAAATGATCACATTAGTAGGGAAACTGTCCAGAGTTGGGAGGTTTGCAGACCTTGTTTTTAATACTTTATATCATTCTGTCCATTTCAGGGAGGATTAAAAGCTGTGGTGTGGACAGATGCATTTCAGATGATTGTCATGATTGTGGGCTTCTTAACAGTACTCATTCAAGGATCTGCTCACAATGGTGGATTACAAAATGTATTCGAGCAAGCAGCAAATGGATCTCGACTACATATAGTTGAGTATGTTCAATGCTACTTTTTAAGGCATTATGAAGATTTAATTGAATGGCCTCACCAACTAATAATTCTGAGCATTGAATGAATTTTTTTTCACTCTGTTTCACAGTTTTGATGTAGATCCCCTCCGGCGGCACACTTTTTGGACAATATCAGTGGGAGGAACTTTTACGTGGCTCGGAATCTATGGAGTTAATCAATCTACCATCCAGCGATGCATCTCTTGCAAAACAGAGAAGCATGCTAAGCTGTAAGTTATTGATCAAAAAAATTTCCATGGTTTCTCAGCCTTTATTGAGTTCTTATTATATGCTTCCTACAGCTGTGCATGTATGTGAAAGAGGGAGAGAAATGGAAAGATGTATTTAACCCCTTCAATAACTTTGTGAGGCAGGCATTACCACTCCAATCTCAGCAAAAAAGTGGCAGAGCTGGGGTTTGAATGACGTCAATCTGCATTTGCTGTGGGTGGTGATGCCCATGTTTCTTGCTCACATT
The DNA here is from genome assembly GCA_028644305.1 of Xerus rutilus. Taxonomy (NCBI): domain Eukaryota; kingdom Metazoa; phylum Chordata; class Mammalia; order Rodentia; family Sciuridae; genus Xerus; species Xerus rutilus. Next base: position 33,284,830 of record CM053399.1, read on the forward strand.
TGCCATGGTGAAATGGCTTTCATGGTTCAGCATGTGGTCTGCTCAACTATTTTCTGTTGTATTAAAAGGTAAATTGAAGCACAATAAAATTTTAAAATGTTTATTTGAAAAAATAACAATTCACAATTCAAGAAACTTAGACCTGTTTTAGGGGCTCCACAAGGGGGAAGCTCTGGAAGGATGAACATGGAAGTAAAGAAAGAAAATATTTGGTTATAGTTATACAGCTGCCTTAATTTGGTCTATCCTCTGGAGAGTCCCTAGTTCTAAAAGTTTGTTGGTAGATTCTTAGTGGTTAGCTTCGAGTTTCAGTTTTTTTTTAATGTAGGCATTTAGAAGAAATAGCATAAGTGAAGCTTCACTTATGTTTACAAATCAAATTATGTTAAACTCCCTTATGGGGCCTGACTGTCTGCTTGAGGATTCTGTAGGTGAGGCTTAAATTTTAATTTATTTAACAGATGTACTTACCCTTACAGTTTCCAAGGAGAGGTTAAAAAAGAAGAGATCCTAGGGTAATGTGGCAAGCTGTAAAGGGACTGTGGCCACCTCAGCTCTTACTAGGTTGGCTATCTGCAGGACATGAACAGAGAGGCACACATTGTGAAGCCTCTTCAGGACATCCTGGGCTCTGGAATGGGTACCAAGGGCAGTTCTATACTCTTTCAAAAAGCAGGTAGGAAAATCAGAATTGCATCTAAAATGTTGTTTTGTCCCCAGTGCTGCTCTGTTAGGCGTCAGCACCCCCAGCTTAGTCAAGATGTCCTGAACTTTTCTCAGTGAAAGTGTCATTATGAATATTCCCCATATGATTTTAAAATACTTTTCAATGTACAATTCCTTATTTGCACTGAATAAAACATAAAACCGTCTGGAAATGATTCAACCATTTTGTGAGTTGAGTTCCAGAAGGAGAACCGTGATGTTTCTACTGACAAATTTCATAACTCTCATAAGGAAGTGAACACATTACCCAATGTTCTGTCAATTCACTGGTGAAATGTTCTAATCTTATTAAAATAGTATTATCACAAACTCTTCACACACATGATCATCATTTTATTAAATAGTTGTATTACTGAAAATGGAAATGATTTCAACCTTAAATTTCATTTAAATTAAATTTTATTTAAAAAACTGTCAAGAGAAATGAGTTGGATATATCTGTGAAGAGAAGAAATACACAATAGTTCTCTATTAAGTCTAGTTTTTTAATCTTATGAATATTAGTTTCTCTAGTTCACATGCTTAATTTCTCCCTACTATATTACAGGCATTTGAAAGTTAGGAATTATATCTTTTTCATCATTTTTCCTCACAAGGTCAAGACTAATGCTTTGCGCTTATTCAAAAGTCATCATTTATTGAACAAACTAATGCTTTAAGAAGCTTTAAGAATGCTTGTGTATGTGAACACACACACATATAGGGAAGATAATATATGTGTGTATACATACATGCATATATACTCATTTTTATGTGTGTATCTTTGAGGCTTACTTAGTGGGTTGGTTTGATTGAAGCAGACATCAGTGAAATCTCATTCATACAGGGGTGTGGGACTTGAAATTCTTGTATTAGCACTGAGTGTGCATGAAAACTGTAATAAAGGAGAGATACTCATGAAGGAAAAAGTATACTTAATTTTCTAAGCACTTAAGACTGCCAACAGATTCTGTCCATTCCCAGTCTTACAAAGGGATCAGAGTTGTGATAGGATTTTTTTGATAAGGAAAGATAAAAAATAAAATTCATTTAAGAAAAACTTCCCTGAGAGAACCTATGATGATTTATTCAATAGAGTTTAAGAGAAAATCAGACAAAGTGGTCAGTACAGTTAAGTGCACACATCTGGAGGGGAAATTGTTGTAGTGGGGAAATGGTAGGGTTCTCAGGGGCTCTTCTGGAGTTGCTAGGGACCACTCAGGGTCAGCTAGCACACTCTGCAGAATGCTGAGCAAAATATTTTGCTTTTGCTCAATTATCTGAAGACTGATGCAATTAAAACATTCCAATGGGGAATAGGAAAAAAAATGTTACTTTGGGAAAATACATCCTGCAAAATAAGCAAGTAGAAATAGACACATAAAGTTCATAATAAATGTGACTATAAGCTAAAACCAAGACTGGCTCATTTTATGTTCAGTTAATTGAATGACCAAGAATGCTGATTACTCAACCAAAGACAACTTTATTTTAAGACAGATCTTCTTGCACCTAGAAATAATATCATTTATCATTTAAATGACATTTTTTTCCTATAGGCTCCAGTTTATCTTTCAAGACTACTAAAAATAAAAGGTGCTATGGGTGTAGGAGAAGTTGGTGCTGGAAGTTGGAGTCTTTCCTATCACATCCTATCCCTAGCTAAAATGAGCATATGCACACACAAAGTTGCCAGATAAATATATTTTATGGAATCAATGAAGTCCTCACTTGACCATCAGGAGAATTTACTTGTATATAATCAAAGTCCATTTACAATGAGAAACATATTCAAAACACAATGACTAACATTCTATACAATCTAACCATTGGTTTCTCATCTCTCAGAGTTGACTGGTAAAATTATAAAATTGTTTTGGTCAATGTTATGAATCTCCTCTGTATGGTTATATAGTATCCATTTACAGAGTTTAACTCATCCAATCTTTGTATTGATCCTATCATAAGAAATGTGGTGGATGTGTTACTCTCTTACCAGTGATATAATTAAGAGTGTTGTGTGATTTGCCTAAGGTCACACAGTTGTCAAGGATAAAGCTCTGATTCCTAGTCCAAACATCTTTTCAAAAAGAAATGGAGTAAAAACACAATTAAATATATTTTCTATTATTCATTAATTAATTCACTTAATTATTTCATTATTTCTTACCAAACGTAAAGTAATTTTATGTCTGCTTTCTAACAGCTCTAGTCTATGCTCTGGGGACACAGCATTACTTTGGTTGGTTGGAAATCAGATGCTAGACAAATGAACATATCATATAGTTGCAATTCATGATAAATGTTATAATTACAGAAATCATTATGAAAAATATAAACTGACAAGAGATCAGAGAGTGCCTTTCAGATAAGGATAAACAAGTAAGCTTTTTCCAGAGATGATCTTAGCATAAGCTTAAATAGAGTTTGCCTGAGATGGATAGTGAGAATAGTGAGAGTATAATTAATAAAAATATGGGTAGTAATCATTTTATCCATCAAAGAATTCACTACCCCCACCAAACAAAACAAGTAAAACTCAAAGTCAAACACTGTTAGAAATACTCCTTTCTGTCCAGGTGTGGTAGCAACGCCTGTAATCCCAGTGGCTCCAGAGGCTGAGGCAGAAAGATCATAAATTCTGGGCCAGTCTTAACAACTTAGTGAGGCCCTCAGCAACTTAGCAAGATCCTGTCTCCAAATTAAAAAATAAAAAGAGGACTGGGGATGTAGCACTTAGAGTTAACATGTCCCAAGGTTTATCCCCCCATACAAAACAAGAGGAAAAAAAAAAAAAAGAAAGAAAAGAAAAAGAAAAAAGAAATAAAAGAAAAAGGCAGAAAAAAATCCTTTTAAGGAAATAAACTTTGACATAGAACTCTTTTCTAAAATGTAAAATAAAACTATTTTAAGTGGGATTATTTTCTTACACAGGAGGATAAGACTGAAGGGTAATGAAAGTCAGGCAGACCTGCATAGGAAGGTTGTAGGGAGCTTTGAAATGGATATGTATCCTTACATTACAATGTGGATGCATTTAATTCCCTTCAAACAATAATTAGATCCAAGAAAATGCTCAGTGTTACTTTCCTGGCTCCTTGTAACTTTCCCCACAGTAAGATTGTTTATTGTTTATTATTTCTCTCACGCCAATTTAAGTCTCACCTACTTCCAAGTCTTACATGGACTTTACAATGTGAGTAAGGGAGGATCAGGATGACAGAATGAGGTAGCATGCAGACCTCAGCACCTCTGCAGTTTGGAATAAAAAAAGTGAGAGTGGGGATGACAAGAGGGAATGGCACTGAGATGCAATATTAAACTGTGAGAGACTTGGATAAACCTGGAAATTCTGGTTACTAAAACAGAAAGCAAGAAATAATTCATTAGCTCTAAACCTTCACCTGGAACATTGGAGCAGGTCTGGGGGAAGGTGTAACACAGGGACAAAGAAAGAGACAAAGCTGATGAGCATACTTAAGAAACAGCCAGAGGCAAACAAAGTCAGACTTGAGTTGATCTGGGGTAGGAGATGCAAAGATACCTGATGTGTGAGAAGTACTCTGTCTCATTTTGTTGGTAAAGAACTGTGGTGCACAGCCATTTGGTAAAGACCAATTTAAGCTTGTAGCTATGGAAAAGATTGAATCCCCACAGCTTCATCACACCTAGAGAAACCAGCAAATGATATCATGGGAAATACCTCTAAATCAGGTCATCTGAGTAACTTGTGAACCGAGGTCCCTGTGAAGTGAAGTGGCTGAGGCTCTCACCCTCAGTGCTGGCAGTGGAACAGAGTGGAGCGGAGCAGAGCAAAGCAAAAGGCATTGCCTAGGAGAGCAGCCTCTAGAGAGCATCCTATGCCCCTGCAAAGGGCTACCACACCCCACACACCACAAACTACATAATCAAGCATATAGCTGTGACAGGCTGACATGGTTTCATAACCCCAAACAGAAGGATATCAAGCACCCAAATCTATTGCAGAAATTTTTTTTAAATGTTTATTTTTTAGTTGTAGGTGACAGAATATCTTTATTTTATTTTTATGTGGTGCTGAGGATCGAACCCAGTGCCTTATGCATGCTAGGCTAGCACGCTACCACTGAGCCATAATCCCAGCCCCTCTATTGCAGAAATTTTGAGCCACTACAACCTTACCAGGGAAGGATAGGGTGATATCTGTTTTGATAGTCATGGGAATATATGACATTTATCCAGCTGAGTACACCAGTCTGCAGTCCCAGTCAGGAAGATGTCTGGCCACTGGCCCGCAGACAATCAAGGACTGTTTCCTGTGACCCTCCAGAGAGCTACTAGGCACCTGGACATTCTAAGGAACTGTGGGAGCTGCCTAGGTTCATGCAAGAGGTGGGTGGAAGGAAAAAGGCCTTCCACCTTGTATGAAAAAGGCCTAAGTACTGTACAATTTTTGAAGCAGAAACCTAGGCTACACAGGGGAAAAAACTAAATATACTGCTCTCCAACTAAATATGGAGATGGAAGGTGTGGTTACTACCTTTGTACATAGAGAAATTAAGAAGACCAAATGAGGAGGTGTGGATATTTGTTATACTTCCCAAAATCTAATGGAATCCAAACTGGAAGGCTTAGTAAGAAATCACTCCATCTCTAATATCTTGGCAAGGAATAAATTTAATCTCTTTAATGTTAGTTTCTGATATTTTTACTATTGTCTTCTGTGTTGATTCGATTCCTTCCATTATATGATATTGCACACTTTAATCCAACTTTATGCATTTTGAATATTCTAATGGGCTAATTGGATTAATCTTTTCAGTCTTTTTTCTTTCTCATTTTGACACTCTTCTTTATTCTTTCTCTTCTCATATTTTCAGCATCTATATCCCTCTCTTTGTTGCTCCTTTTTTCCTTTTACCAATAATTTTACTTTTTTAGCCTATTCTTTTTCCACTTTTCTACTTTGGGGTTAGGGAAGTTGTGAAGAACATTTTTAATGTTTTTATAGTTTATTAGTGTAATGTCATGAAATGGTTGCTATAAGTGGTGATTATTACCTTCTCTCACAGTGGTGCTAGGAATTGATCATAGCACTGTGATCACATTGAATAGGCGCTTTGACACTGAGATAAACTCCCGGCCCTGGAAACATAATAAAGAGAAGCAGATCACTAAAAAGACTCTTAGATAAAAATGGAAGCAGAAAACTTCCTGAATCTTGGGAAAAAGATAAACAACACAGGCAATGGAGCCATTTACAATTCCACATAAACAGAACCAGAAACGTTATATTATAGCTAAAATTTCAAAAATCCAGAATAAAGAAAGAATTTAAAAAGTTGTAAGAGAGTGCCAAGTTACTTATAAAGCCAGACCCATTGGAATAACAGCAGATGACATCATGAGCAACTCTAAAAGCTATGATGACACAGAATAATGTATTTCAAGCCCTGAAAGAAACAACAGTCAACCTAGAATACTATATTGTGAAAAGTTATCCTTTAGAATTGAAGAAGAAATAAAAACCTCCCAAGATAAGCACAAATGAAAGGAATTACAACCATTAATCTAGCACAGTGTAAGATACTAAAAGGAATTCCACACAAAGAAGAGGTAGATAAAAAATAACCAAGAGAATATGGGAAATGATGACTCACATTAGAAGAATAAATAAGCAGGTGATACTTAGGAATGAATCAAATGTTAAATTGTAAAAATGACAGGAATAACACATACTGCTCTATAATAACACTGATGTCAATGGTCTTAATTCTTCAGTTAAAACTCATAGATTGGAAGATGGGATTAAAGAATAAGATCCAAATGTATATTGTCTCCAAGAAACATACTTCATAGGCAAATAAGTTGACAGACTAAAAATAAAATGATGGAAAATGATTTTATATGAAAATGGAATCCAAATGTAAACAAGAGTACCTACGGTCATATCAGAGAAAGAAGACACTAAGAAAAAATTGGTCAGAAGAGACAAATAAAGTTATATCATATTGGTAAAGGGAACAACGCAACAAGAAGATATGGAAATTATAAATATTTATGCCATGAATGTCAGTATGCCCAATTTCATAAAACAAACGTTCCTTGATATAAAGGGTATACAGTATACTACAACTCTCACTAATAGATAGGTCATCCAAACACAAAAAAACCAACAGAGACACATCAGATTTAAAGTATACTACTACTGATAAAACAGACTTAACAGACATCTACAGAATATTTTCTCCAACAAGGGCTGAATCAACTTCCTTTTTAGCACTTCATGGAAATTTTTACAAAATTGATAACATGTTAGGGCATAAAGCAAGTCTCAGCAAACAGAAGAGATTTGAAATAATTTATTACTCTTTTCAGATCTTAATAGAATTACATTAGAAATTAACAGCAAGAAAAGCTATAGAAACTACACAAATTCATGGATATTGAACAATAAACTTGGGAGTTATAGAATAAATCAGAGTGGAAAGTTTTAAATTCTTAGAATTAAACAAAACTGGAAACACAACATACCAGAATCTTTGGGATATAGTGAAAGCTGTTCTAAGAGGAAAGTTTACAGGTACACATGGCTATGTAAAATAGCAGAGATCTCAAATAATTAAACTACTTATTTACAAAATAATACTAAAATTAATAGAAATAAATGATAAAGATCACAGTCAAAATTAAAGAAATAGAAGCTGAAATAATAGTAAAAAGGATTAATAAAGAGTTGGTTCTTTGAAACTATAATCAGTTTTAAAAAGTAGCTCAAGTAATGAAAATAAAACAAAACAAAAGGCCTAAATTAATAAAGTTAGAGATTAAATTGGACATATTAGTATAGAAAAAACTGAAATCCAGAGGATCTGTGTGGAGTATTTTGAAAAATTATATTCCAATAAATTAAAAATATTTAGTAAAAATAATTTTTTAGACTTACACAATCTACCAAAATTGGACCAACAGGACATAGAATGCCAATGAGATTGAAACAATAATAAAAAGTCTCCCAACAAAGAAAAGCCCAAGACCAGATGAAGTCATAGCTGTATTATTCCAGATCATTAAATAATAATTAAAGCCAGTACTCCTCAAATTATGCCATGAATTAGAAAGGGAGAAATTCTTCAAAACTCATTCTACAAAGTCACTATAAACCTGATGCCCAAACCAGGTAAGGACATTTCAAGGAAAGGAAATTATAGACCAATATCTTTAATGGATATAAATGTAAAACTCTTTAATAAAATATTAGCAATTTGAATTTAATAATGCATCAAAGATCACACACCATAATCAAGTTGGTTTTATTTCAGGGATGCAAGGATACTTCAACATAGGTAAATCAATAAATGTAATTCATCACATAAATAGAATTAAAGACAAATATCACATTATCATCTCAATAAAAGCAGAACAGTCCTTTGAAAACATTGAACATCACTTCTTAATAAAAACAATAAAGAAACTAGTGATAGAGGGAACCTACCTCAACATCACAAAGACTATATATGTCAAACCAAAAGTGGATATCGTACTAATGGGGAGAAACTAAAAGCATTTCCTTTAAAATCAGGAACAAGCTAAGGATATCCACTCTCACCTCTTCTAGTCAACATAGTAATTGAAAATTTAGCCAGAACAATTAGGAAATAAGAACAGATAAAAGGATACAAGTAGGAATAGATGAATTCAAATTATCCCTGTTTGCAGATGATATGATTCTTTACCTAGAAAACCCTAAATTTTTCACCAGAATTCCAGAGCTGATAAAGTAGCTGGATACAAAACATCATACAAAGATCAATAGCTTTTCTCTATATAGATAATGAATCTTCTGAGAAAGAAATTAGGAAAACAATTTCATTTGCAATAGCTTTTTTATAAAAATGTAAAATACCTAGCAATAAATTTTATGAAGAAGGTAAAAGGTATCTATCTCAAATACAATTACAGAACACTGAAAAAGGAAATAGAAGACACTAGGAGATGAAAACACCTTTCATGTGCACGAGTATGAAGAATTAATACTGTTAAAATGACCATATTAACAAAAGAAATCCCCATGAAATTACCAAAGATATTTTTCACATAGAGAATATAAGCCTAAAATTCATATCAAAAAACAAGAGACACAGAATAGTCAAATAATCTTGGGCACAAAGAGCAATGTTTGAGGGGGGCATTGCAATAGCCAATTTCAATTTATAATACACAGCCATAGCAACAAAAATAGCATGATACTGTCATATTTCAATGGAATATGATATAAGACACAGAGACTAGCCAATACAGCTGTAGAGATCTGATTGTTAACAAAGTGCCAAGAATATATGATGGAGAGAGGAAAATCTCATTTTAAAATGATGCTATGAAAAATTGAATATATAAAAGGAGAAGAATGAAATGAGATCCTACTCACACTCTGTATTAAAGTCAACTCAAAATGGATCAAAGATATACTTGTAAGATCAGTAGTTTTGCAATTGTTAGAAGCAAACACAGGGGAAACACTTCAACATGTGGGCACAGCAAAGATGTCTTAAATAGGACTCCAGTTGCTCAGAAAATAGCAGTGAGAATTGACAAATGAAATTGAACCAAATTAAAAAGCTACTGAACAGAAAATAAAACAACAGAGTGAAGACATGGTTTAATGGGAGAAAGTCATTGCCAGCTCCTTTTTTGACAAAGAATTTGTTTCCAGACTATATAAAGAATCTGAAAAATTCAATGCTAACAAATAACTTATTCAATAAACGAGAAGTGAACTGAACAGACACTTCTCAAAAGTACAAATAGCCAACAAATATATCAAAAAGAATGTTCAACATCTTTATCTGTCGGGAAATGAAAATTAAACTTATGCTGAGATTTTATCTCATTCTAGGCGAATGACAATCCTCATGAATATAAATAATAATAAATACTGGTGAAGAAGTAGGAAAAGAGGAATTCTGATCCATTGTTTGTGAGGATATAAATTAATATGACTACAATGGAAATCTGTATGTGGGCTCCTCAAAAAACTAAAAATAGAACTACACTGTGGTTCAGTTATACCACTCCTTGATATTTATCCAAAGGAATTAAGGTCAGCTACTTTAAAGACACATGCATACCCATATTGATCACAGCACAATTCATAATAGCCAAGTTATGCACTCAGCTCAGGTATCTGTCAACAGATGAATAGACAAAGAAAATGTGGTACATATACACAGTGGAGTTTTACTCAGCTATAAAGAATGAAATTATATTATTTGCAGAAAGATTGATGGAATTGTAGAGCATCATGTTAAGCAAAGTGGACTAGATTCAGAAAGTAAAATACCATATATCTTCTTTCACATGTAGGAGCCAGCAGGGGAAGAAAGGAACATCATGAAAATTGAAGAGAGACAAATAGAGTAGAAGAAGGGGAGCAGGAGACCAGGGTAAAAGACACACTGGGGTGTAAAATTGATCATATAGTGTTATATGATTACACTAGTATGCCACAATGAAACCCACCATTCTGTGTATTTAAAATGAACTAATAAAAATTATTCAAACTTTTAAAAATCAATATGGGTAAGCTTTAGACTTTCAAAGGACTAAATGAATACAAAGGAACCATAGGATTCTGCAAAAGCTCCCAACTGGAATTATGATACCTGTGTGTTGTAGAATAAATTGAACAGCTCTAAAGAATGTGATTAAGCTTATGTTAAATTTTTCATACTTTCTAGTATCTTTAAAAAATTCAACTTAAACTTTCATCTGAATTAATCTCCAAAGTGAATATTTCCATCACTTGTCTATTTCTACATTATCTCATTATCCCTCTGGAAGAAAAGATGTTAAAATGTAAGTTGTTTTCTTGACAGTTTCCTGCATTGAGTGGAGGGGGATCACTTAAAGTTATATAATGAGATTGGTATGTGTAATTTTATCCAAGAAAATAGAGCTCATATCATACATACTGAGATTTTGTAAAAGCAGGGGAAAAGCCTTTGCAATTTAAAAGAAAATCCATCTATCCATCTAAAATCTTACCTTATTCAAATTTGGTAAGTAGTCTAAAAATGTAAGACACCCTCACAAATGCAAGAATATAAAATCTAATGATTCTAGAGGGCTAAAGGGCCCCTCAAAAGTTAACCCAGAATGTTTGGTTATGCCCTTTCTACACTATGACATGGCATAGAGGTGACCAGTCTGCTCTTTTTTTTCTCTTCAAGTGCCTTGTACTTTAACTTGTTGGGTCTCTGGATCATTTTGGTGTGTGCTGTCTTCTCTGGATTGATCATGTACTCCCACTTCAAAGGCTGTGATCCTTGGACTTCTGGACTTATTTCAGCACCAGACCAGGTATTTTTCTTGGGTCTAGTGGGGAACAGCTGGGATGTGTGAGGTTCTTGCCATGATTGGTAAAGTGGGGTCTATTCTGCCTTGTCCTCTGGACACTTCTCAAACCCCAAGGACTCGACTTCTTTGCTGTACTTTTTTTTTTTTTTTTTTTTTTGAGTACTGGGGATGGAACTCAGGGGCACTCGACCACTGAGCCACATCCCCAGCCCTATTTTGTGTTTTATGTAGAGACAGGGTCTCACTGAGTTGCTTAGTGCCTCGCCATTGCTGAGGCTGGCTTTGAACTCATGATTCTCCTGTCTCAGCCTCCCTAAGTGCTGGGATTACAGGCTTGCGCCACCATGCCCGGCTTCTGCTGTGCTCTTGATGGTGTCACACACACCAGGTTGTAATAGGGGAAAGTGAGCACGTGACAAGAGGCACAGGGAGAGAGCACTTGCCTAGCATTTGTTTGGCCCAGATTCAATCTGAACACTGGGAGTTGAACAAAATGACTTTTATTGCCATAGCATCTCTGATCATGTCTTCTTAGCATAGCTTAAATATCATGCTAATATATATACTACATTAAATGTATTTTCAAAATTCCATTTATAGGTAATATGCTCTGGAGCAACATGGAGGTAATATGCTCCTCTCTCCCCTGTATATTCAGTCATTCTGTTTGTCATATAGTGGCTGCTTTGCTACAAGACTGGTATATGGTGGAACCATAATATATAGATGCCATGAAGGCATATTTTATGGGTTTGCTTTTCAGGTTTAATTAATAACAATCAGAGTAAACAGACAGGAAAATGAAATACATTGAAAATGTAAGAAAAACAAAGCTCCTACCTTCTTTTACAGAAAAGCTACATTCCCACATTTCAGATATTGCTGAGAAGACTATTATTCCCCACCTCCACCCTTTTTCTCTCTTTCTCTCTCTCCCCCTAGCTGATGCCTTATTTTGTCATGGAGCTATTTGCCACAATGCCAGGACTTCCGGGACTTTTTGTGGCTTGTGCCTTTAGTGGAACGCTGAGGTTAGTATATCAACCACACTATGATGGTGATGGTGACATTGATGACAGCAATGATGATGAAATGCCAAGGGTAATGGTGGTAATTATCGAAAGTATCTGCTGAGCACTTCCTGTGTGTCCACTGTCATAATGAATGCTTTATTTGTATTTGCTCAATAGTTGTCACACAGCATCTGAGACTAAAACTTTCCTCATATAATCACCAATTTGCTGATAAGGAAACAGATTTAACAACTGTTAAAAACAGTTTTTAAACAACTGTTTAAAAACTTATCCATGGTGAGTTAGTAAACTGCAGAAGCAGGACATAAGCCTAGTTTTACTCCTAATCTACAACCTTCTGTTTATTATCTTGACCTTGTCTGATACTGCGTGCCATCACTATAATGAAATACCAGAGACAATTAAATTATAAAATGAAAAGTTTTGTCTTGGTTCATAGTTTTGAGGTTCTAGCCTGTGATCAAGTTTATTCATTAGTTTGGAGTGCTGAGGAGGCAGCAAAACATGACAGAATAAAATCACTCATCTCATGAGCCAGAAAGTAGAAGAGAGGGATAGGAAGGGGCAAGGGCCCCATAATCTTCTTTGGGGACATTTCAATGGCCTAAAGTCCTCCTAAAAGGTCTTAATTCTCAAAGATTCTGTCACCTCACAGAAGAACCACCTTGGGGACCAAGCATTTAACACATGGACTTTTAGTAGATAATCATCATTCACACTATAGCATTTTGTACCTGGCCCCTAGTTTATGATGTAAAATTACTCATTTCAGCCAGGTGTGGTGGTGCATGCCTGTAATCCTAGTGACTTGGGAGGCTGAGGCAGGAGGATCATGAGTTCAAGACCAGCCTCAGCAAAAGTGAGGTGCTAAGCAACTTAGTGAGACCCTGTCTCTAAATAAAATACAAAATAGGTCTGGTGATGTGACTCAGTACCTAAGTGCCTCTGAGTTTAATCCCAGTACACTCCTTCTCACAAAAAATTACTCATTTCATCACAAAAATATCCACAATTTTAACTGTTGCAGCAATGCTCAAAAGTCCAAGTCTATAGTTCTTTCTGAGACTCAAGGAAAACTCAATTGTGAGCCCTGCAAAAATCAAAGTTACAGACATTTAATATACAGCAGTGGAACAGGTACAGGGTATTCATTTCCATTCCAAAAGGAGGAATAGAAAAAATAGAATTAATGTCCCAAGGTAAGATCAAGAACCTAGCAGTAAAAATTAAGTTCTAAAGTTCTATGTCCACTATCTAGAGTGCTTCATGGTGAAGATGGACTCCCAAGGCCTTGAGAAGTTTCTCCCCTGTAGCCTTTCTGGTTGCGACCTATATGGTCTTTCTCTTGGGTTGGCTTTGCGTGCAGCCTGTACTTTTCTCTGGTGAGTACTGCACGTGGCTGGCATCTCTGCCACCATCGCGACTTCAGCTTTGCTCCCATGGCTTCACGCATTGCTCCTCTGGGGTATTCTTGCAGGGACTCTGACCCTGAAGCATACTACCTATCCTCCCAGATTTTCCTTTGAAATATTGAGATTTTAGTTGGGTGTGGTTGAGCATGCCTGTAATCCCAGCTATTCAGGAGATAGAGGCAGGAGGAATATAAATTTGAGGCCAGCTTGGCCAAGTTAGTGAGGCCCTGTCTAAAAATAAAATTAAAAAGGACTGGAGTTGTAGCTCAGTGGTAAGGCCCTCGCCTAGCATGCATGAGGCCCTGGGTATAATAACTTGTACCAGGAAAAAAAGAAGAAAATAAAAAATATTGAATTTTTAATTCACTGTTTTACATTATGATTTCTGGGTTAACAACATTGTCATAAAGGATTTTTCATTCTATAATTTTGAGTCATCCTGACACCATACTAGTATATTTACATTAAAGCATCTAGATTATACTCATGATATAAGAAATCAATTAAAGTTTCTAGTTTATTTTACTTCTATATTAGTCAACAGTTGTCCTATTGTTTTATAGTAAAGAAGCCATCTTTAATTCACCTGCTTGAAAGACTGCTTTTATTATATATTGGATTCTATTTGTCTTTGAGACCTTCTCAGGATGTTCTTTATATTCCATTCATGTACTGATTTATAACTATGGCAATACAAATAATTTTAATGACTGTCCTTTAAAACACAATTTATCTTGTTAGGCTGTTATGTACATATTATTTTTCTTTTACAGAATATTCCTGATATCTAGGTTTCCCTTAGTTAATTTGAGCTGATTCTTCAGGGTCTGTACATAAATCATGATATCTGCAAATATTTTTGAATTTTATCTTCTTTTCTAATAATTTCACCTCTGTTTTCATTCTATTATATAATTGTGCTTTGAAAACAATGGTATATTTTAAAAGAATAGTTCTAATATTATGTATATTAAAGGAAATAGTTTTTGAATTATGATTTTTTGTACCACTTGAATTTAATAGTTTTC
>CM053399.1:33299843-33338603 GCA_028644305.1 Xerus rutilus
ATAAACTTATAGGCACAAATGCACACTGAGATTTATGAAGAATCTATGGATTCTTACACTTTCAATGATGCCAGAATGGTTACAGGAAGTAATGACCACCTAGTTCACCTTATATCAACTTTATTTTTAGTTATCTTATGCTCTAGACTGATTATACCAACATGTCTTGATTATGTTGTGTTGGTCATACTAGTCCTCTGCATAGGAAGATGTTCTGCTCAATAAGACCAGGTATTCTAAAACAACCAAATTGTTTTCTCAAGGATCATCTCTTAAAAGCAAACTTCCAGTAATCTTACCTCAAAGAATAACTGCTCCTTCTTTAACCATAGATTGCATATAATGCTTATAATCACTGGAGCACTTATAGTGTAGTTTTAAGAAGTTTACTTCTTTTTAAGTATAAACAAGTTGTACATTTTATTATTCATTATAAAAAATGTAGATAATTTGATAAAATGTATGTATTTCACAAATAAAATTTTATCTAACCAATTTCGTTCATGGTTGATTTTCTCTAGAAAACTACAGTTAAGTATTTTCTTGTGTCATTATATATTCTTAGAAAATAGGATCTTTGAATGATTGTATAATATTCTATCAAATGACTTTTTACATTTTATATTATTGGTACTTTTTTCATTTTTATAACACCGTGATTGAACATGCACACACACACACAAATCTTTGACTGCATTTTTTTCCCTTCTTACATATTTCCAGAAGAAAATCACCAAGTTAAATTATAAATTGGCTGACATATCTTGATATATATTAAGACAGTTTCAGTAGGGTCAAGTCAATGAGTAGTGTAGCAGTAGTGAATGGTGACACACTTCTCTCTGTGCTTGATATTTGTATTTTTTAAAATTGCTCAAATTTATGGTCATATAACATCACATTTTTGCTTTAATTTAAATTTTTTGATTTATAGCACATTGGGCATTCCCAGATGATAAATAAGTGCTATTTTTGTAAAAACCTTACTTATATTTTGTTTATTTGTTGATGGGATAGTAGAAATCTTATTGTTTATAAAATTTATTTATATATAAAGGGAATAACTCCTCTATTGCAGGATGTCTTACAGCATTTTAAATGTATTTGCAAAATACAGAAATTCTAATGTTATATATGATCAAATATATGGATCATTTCTTTTATGTCATTATTTCCTTATACTTACAAATTTCTTCCATTCAAAGTTCATTCATTTACTTTCCTGTAGATTGCAAATATGTTTATGTTTCAGATTTAGTATTCAATACATCTAATTATTTGTTTATGCTTTAAGATGAGGATTTAAATTGTTTTTTTCCTTATACAGCTATATTTTCAGCATCATTTATCAGTATTCCCCATTGACTTTTCATATTTTTATTAATAGCAATGCGTAGTATGAAGTTCTTTCATCTATAAACATGTTCTATATGTCATACTTAATTTTCTTCAATTGTTTCTCAATGATAGGACAAATGATATCTTCTTTCTTTTAGAGCTTTGAAGTCTTATCAAAAATGTCTGGTAGAAAAAAATCACTTTCAGTTTAAAAATTAAAATATTTTCTATTGTTACTTTTTAAAAAAATTTTTTTTAGTTGTAGATGGACACAATATATTTATTTACTTTTATGTGGTGCTGAGGATAGAACTCAGTGCCTCATGCATGCAAGGCAAGCGCTCTACCGCTGAGCTACAATCCCAACCCCTATTGTTACTTTTTATATAAATATTGTTTTGGCTATTCATGTCTATTTATTCCATTAGATTGACTTTAAATTTATTCTTTGCTTCTCACATAGCTGTAACTGCCCATCACCATTCCATAGCATTGAATCAGACATGAAAATGCAGTAGGGAAGAACTGAGCTTTTCACACAGCAATAGCACTTTGGTTCTAATTTAATCATTTATTTTTTTAAGTCTAATTCATTTATTTTCTAATTCTAACTCATGTATTCTCCTTCAACTCTTTGCCTCTTTTTCTTTTCCCCCTCCTCTTTGTCCTCTTCCCCCTCCTTCTTTTTCTTTCCTTGATATTATGAATAAGGTTCTTTACCCATAATGTCTCCAAAACCATTCATTGTTAATGTAGAAAAGTGGTATTTTTTTAATTTTGAAAGTACTCACCTATTTATTTACCCAACTCTTGCTGAGTTCCAAAATTTAAATTGATTTTAATTGGGCAAGGGTGGTTATTGCTTACATATATTAATTTAATATCATACTCTTTCTACTTTTTTTTTTCTTAGATGGAATCCTAGTATGTTGTGTAGGTCATCCTTGGGCTCAAGGACTTCCTGCCTCATTCTCCATCAGTAGCTGGGATTATGGGTGCATGCCACCAAGACTAGCTATGATACCATTATTTTAAATATTTTTTAAAAATTTATGTTACTTGTTTGCTAAATACTCCATTTTTTTGATTTTTTTCCTAGCTTATCCCTTTCCCCACATACTTGAGAAACTAAAGTTTTTATCAATGTTGCTTTGAACTTTCTAAAACCTAAATCCAATAACAAGGTGAGATTTTAATTCTATTGTGTTGTTCTTTATCACTTATTATAAAAAATAAAATTATACAGCTAAGTTTAAAAAACTTTACAGTGCATATACTCATATATGTATATGTATGGATGATATATATATCACTTAGATCCCCCATTAGCATTATCCTAAAGTTGCTTTTTTACCTTTCATCCCGCTCTCTGTCCATCCATCAATGCATCATATTTTTATATTTTTAAAAGTAAATTACAGAGAAATGGAAAAACTGAGCTCTGTTTATGTACTATGACTTGAAATGCATTTAAATAAAATAATTAAATTTAAAAATTTAATTTATTAAATTCAGCATGTATTTCAAGATTTTTATTCTAATGAAATTCATCTATGATGAAATGTAAAATTGTTAAGTACAGATTTTCTGAATTTTGGGAAATCCATATAACTGCATAATCTAACTTCTTATCAATATATAAATCATTACCATCACTGTGGAAAGTTCTCTCATGTCCTTTCTAGTCACTCTGTACTTCCACTTTTTTTAGAGGCAACTACTAATGTGATTTTTCTTTATTAAAGATTTTATATTGCTTCTTCAAGAATGTCTGGAATCACACAGTACATATTATTTCTCTGTAAGACTTTTTTCACAGTGCAATGTTTTTGAGGTTTATATTACACATGCTGTTTTGTGTATCAGTAATTCATTTCTTTTAATTTTTGAATATGTCATGTAGGAATATAACATAGATTTTGTGTCTTTTCATTAATTAGCTTGTTTTTTAACATCTATATAGCTATTCACAGGGAAGATCTCCAGGACATTCCATGGATATCAAAATCTGAGGGTACCCAATTTCCTTATTTAAAATGGTATTGTATTTTCATATAACCTATTTACATCTTCTCATATACTTTAAATTATCTTTAGATTAATTATATTACCTAATATAATGTAAATTATGATGTAAATAGTTGTTACACTGCACTACATAGGAAATGATGACAATAATAAAAGTCTGTACATGTTCAGTACAGATACATTTTTTTCATACATTTTCAATCATAATTGGTTGAATCTGACAATGTGACACCACAAACATGGAGGACCTGATATCTGTTGATAGATACAGGCTGTTTCAATTTGAGGTTATTGTGAATAATCTTGTAAAAATCCTTTTGTGAACATGTTTTCATTGCTTTTTGACAAATATGTATAAGGAGAATTTCTTGGTCAAATATCATAGTTTTTATTTTTCTTATAGTCCTGCCTTATCACACTTGTATCCATCTGCATCTAAACTTATTGGTGTTCCACCTTATTTGCTTGTTTTCTTTAAATCTCATTTGTTTTCTCTTGATCTACATGTCTCTGTTTCATTGAGACTCTGTATTCTTGTATCATTTTGAGAGTGCCAGTTTTTTTTTGTTTTTGTTTTTGTTTTTTTGGTACTGGAGATTGAACTCAACCACTGAGCCACACTCCCAGCCCTATTTTGTGTTTTATGTAGAGACAGGGTCTCACTGAGTAGCTTAGCACCTCGCCATTGCTGAGGCTGGCTTTGAACTCGCGATTCTCCTGTCTCAGCCTCCCTAAGTGCTGGGATTACAGGCTTGAGCCACCGCGCCCGGCGAGAGTGCCAGTTTTTTGATGCTTTCTTTTTCTGTTTCCTCAGGGGGTGGGGTTATTTCCAGAAAGTGTACTCTTTATTTGAGCTTTTAGATTAATATACCCGTTCTCTTCTTTGGTTTTATTTTATCATGGGTTCCATCTTTCTCTTTACTTTTTACTTACATTTGAAGAAAAAATAGATGGATACCAACCATGAATTTGCTAACTGAGAAGTTAAATTGTCTTGATTTTACTCCCTATCTGAATTAGAGCCAATAGCAAGTAGATGGGCATTGTTCCAAGTTCAAGTCTCAATTTCTAGCAGACATTCATGGCTATGTTGAGTTGCAGTGAAAGTTTCTTCTGTGCCTGTGTTTTGTTGTCTAGTCATCTGAGCCGATGACTAGGAGCATTGGGAAAATCCACAGCCCTTCCTGCAACTCTAAAGCTTGATTCTCCCTTCCACCTTCACTACTTTGTGTGGTGGCATGCTTTCAGATATCCATAGAACTCCCACAAATTTCCCCTATACTTCCTGCTTGTGCAGGTTACTATTGATTGCAGCTGGTAGTAGTGTAAAGATTTGATGAGAAGGGATGCTGAATGGACTCCTTATCATTACCAAAAAAGTAGAACCCCAGAATTTGAAGGCTGGCTGCCTAGAATTTCATTTGAACAGATGACTGTTGGCCCAGGAAAAGGGCAATAAGCAGGAGGGAGAGAATCTATCTTTTGCTCTTTTCTTCAGGCAGATATCCTTTTTCATGAAACAATAGAGTCAGCATAAACATCGTTTTCTGCAGTTTAATCCATCAAGTTTAAAGATAGTGAGGTCATTTTAGAATTTTGACAAGTGCTTATTTATCAAACTTGATTTGTGTTGTTATTGTGAATTTCCTTATTTTTCCGTGTCTTATTGAGAAGTTAGAGGATATAACATCAAAAGTTGTTAGTCTGATTTCATTGCCAGAGTGAGATTCTCATAACAATTAATTGATAAATTAGTAAATACCAAATCTGAAGTAAAATAATGATAATGGAAAACACAATATTTGTGGGATAGTAGGCACTACTTCGAATGAGTTACTTTGGGGTAAATTGCAGCATAAATTAATTAATTTATTTGTAGTTCATTCTTAGAATGTGGGCTTTTGGAGGGCTGGGATCAAGTTTTGACTTTTAATACTGGCATTCATGCTCAGAATTCAATGAAATTAAATTAATAGTAACATTGGAAACTGGATTGAGAATTTCACAAAAAGAGAACAAACAGAATGAACAATGTGTTTTCTGTACATTTCTCTATTTCTCTGTCTCCATCTCTAACTCTTTGTCTATCCTTCCTTTTCTTATTTAGTTTTCAGGCTATTGTGGAAATTCAGCATATTTTAAAGATAATTTTTGAAGAAATACATATAGTAAACAATACTTTTTAAAAAGATGGTTGAAAAGAAGATATCATCTTTAAAAATGACTAAAATGTGCATGCTGACTCATTTAGTGAGTGCTGTGACACCAGAGGAGCACAGTGGGTTAAAGCTCTCCATGTTGATTTGTACACAAATAAGTCATTATGTAATATGACAAAGGGCCCTGAGGATGGTGTGCATATAGCACTAGAAGGCCAAAAAAAAAAAAGGAAAGCTTCCCTGACTAGTAAAACTATGAAGTACAATGCATGTCATTTAGCTATTTGAAATCCAAAGAGGGATAGTGCTTGTTTTTTATTCAGATCATTTCTGGTGAGAGGTTTACCTCATATTAGTTTCCATTCATTTAGTCTGGATTTGCTTGGACCATTTCCACATTTTCATGTTGTTTCTGCATGACAATTTTTTTTCTGAATTCCTAGAAAGTATTTGATGCTTGACTCCAGTTTCTTCCACCAGACCTGGGAAAGCAAGTGCTCAGAGGAAGAGTCACCTTAATTCCCCCTGTGGGGCTTATGATGTCCACATGTGGACAGCCCTCACTGTGATCCCCTGGGATAGGGCTGGTATCAGGCAGTTCTGGTTGGAGCTTCAAGGAAGGAAATGATGGCTGTAACTTTTCTTTTTACAGGTCTCCTGTTTGGCATTATGTGCACCTGCATGGCTGTGGCTGCATCTCTCCTGGGGGGAGTTGTCCAGGTAACTAATGAGGAAAAAGACATATTTGACTTCATAGCAATTTTTCCCCCACTGTTTTTTCTAATATTTTACCTATTCCTCCAATCTCCAACTACTGATTTTCCTACATACCAGGTCACAATTAAACATACATGTGAATTTTCAACCAAAATCATTATCTTTAGAAGCAGAAACTGTTACAACAAGAATGGATAGTGCCAAGGTACACTGTGATAAAATTAATTTAAAACAAATCTATCAATAATAACCATAATAGTGAATAAAACAATTAACATTTATTCAATACCTACTATGTACTAGGTATAGCCCTAAATGTATTACCTGATTTAATGTTCATCATTTTCTTAAGAGGTAATATAATTAATATACTCATTTTCCTGATGAAAAAACAGATAATTGTCCCAAACTCACACAATTAAAGATTGGTTGAGTTAAGATATAACTCAGCTTTATTATCAAAACCAGATTGATTCTCCTATGTTTAACTCCCAGTGCCATAAAATATTAGCATTAGAAGGATACATAAGAATAATCTTCTCAAAACCTTCTTTTCATAGATGATTACAGAAAGGAGTGAAAATATCCTGTTCAAGTTCCCACAGTTAGTGACTAAGCAGGTTTATGGCCCAAGTCTCCTGAACCATCCACCCCACTTGCTATTTTGTCCAACCCACAAAGCAGCATGAAATGAGCAAAACTTCAGATTCTACCTCAACTCTCTTGGTCACTTTCCTTGTATCTTTCCTTGTATCTGATTATCCTTTACATTTTCTTGACTTTTTCTTTTGTTGTTGTTGTTGTGGTTTTTTGTTTTTGTTTTTGTTTTTTATTTTTTGGTACTGGGGATTTTCAGTACATCCCCAGCCCTTTTCAATTTTTTTTTTTAAATTTTGAGATGGGGTCTTACTAAGTTTCTTAGAGCCTTGCTAAATTGCTGAGCCTGGCTTTGAACTTGCAATCCTCCTGCCTGAGGCTCCTAAGTTGTTAGAATTACAGGCGTGTGCCACTGTGTCTAGCTATGACATGTGTTTTCAATAAATGCTGCTTAATTGAAGAGATGAGTAAGAATGAATGAATAATAATCACTGGATAGTGAACAGCAATGGTAGGAATGAGTGGATATTAATAGTAATTAGTAGAATAGAATGTATATATACACACACATATATATAAAATGCCTATATATAATATAATGCCTATATAATAGAACATATATATATATACATATGTGTGTGTGTGTGTGTGTGTGTGTGTGTGTGTATAATGCCTCTGGTTCACAAAACAGTTCCTCCTACTTACTCCTTCAAATGAATACTTCCATCACTTCAGTTATTTCCATTTTAATATTCAGGGAATAAATATGAGATATTTAAGTCACTTGAATAATTTACTTTTTTACATAAGATAATTTGTGGAACCAAAATTTAGTATCCTCTCTGTTAAGCTGTGAACTTACCATTTATCACAGATGCTTGATTATAATTTTTTTTTACACAGCTTGAAACACAGTGATATCTCCCTATCCACAAAGAGAAACTGGCCACTAGGTGAAGTTTGTCTTTAATGACCTTGTGTGTATTTTTTTAAGGTTTATTTAAAATTCATGACACCTCTATTTCTAAGTTGCCTATAAAGTCTTGAGCCCTATTGTCTTTTTCTTCGTATAACGTTTGGTATTTATTCTTAAAGAAGTTTCAACCTGTCTAATCTGGTGATGATTTGAATCTCTAAATTGTTTTCTTCCAAAAATATCTGGAGTGAAGGGCTCCAGAGCAGGCCAGGACTCCTCCAGATACTGGGGGGAAAGGACACTTCAAGTAGGAGGTGTGTTGAGGGATACACTCACCTGCTTGTTCTACTTTAGATGAATGCTGGGCTCACTTTCCTGATTGATTGAAATGTGTGTCACACAGTTCACCAGTGTAGCAGATGCTGGCGGGCAAGAAATGAAGCCCTGATCTTCTGCTTCCTTGGAGAGGTATTTTTACTCCAAGATGGTCCGTTCATTTCTGTGAACACATCTGACTTTTTGGGATATAAAAAAGCAACTGAAATTTTCCCATGTTGTTTTTTTTTTGGTTCTTTTTAGTTATACATGATAATGGGATTCATTTTAACATAAAAGTATGGAATATAATGTGCTCTAGTTCAGTCCCCAGTACTTCCCTTTTTTCTCTTCTCCTCCCTCCCCCTGTTCCTTTCCCTTTACTGTCTATCTGCTGTTTACATTTTTTTTTAAGCTAGTGTCTTGTGAATGCACATGATGGTGAGATTCGTTGTGGTATATTCACATATGTGAATATTCAAAAGATGAAATACAAATGGTCAACAAATATATGACGCTGACCTATTTAATTTTCCAAATGGCTTTGCTGTATTTGATTTAATGAAACATTATTTGTATTCTAATGTTGGATGTGGAAAAAGACAGAAACTCAAATCTCATAGATGTGAAGGATAAAGCCACAAAACTACCCCATCTGTATGATATGTTCTCATAGGTGGTGCAGGGATAGAAGACAGCTAAAACCAAGGCAGGCCAGTTTAATGTGCTGTTGTTCTTGTTGTCATTTTTTGGTTTGGTTACTTCATAGTTTTTGTTTGCTTGTTTAGCATTGCTCGTGTGAGATTTTAGTTTGTGATTTTACGTTCTCTGTGTCCTGGAGAATGTCATCCTGTGAAATGTGTGACATGTTCCAAGGAAGAAAATTTCCATAGTCAAAAGACAATGCAGAGGCACACTGCATTGCCCTCTCAGACCCATAGCACACATTAATACATTGAAGACTCTGGGAAATCCAATAGTAAGGAAACTTGTTTTACTTGATATGTGTGACCACAGAACCATAATGGGGGCAGGAGGGAAGCATCAGATTATGGCAACAAAATCTCCCTTTAGTAAGGGGAATTGCAGCCTTCTTTTGAAAAAGGTCATTCTACCCAACATGCAGCTTTCCTAAGGACTGTCAGCTAAGGGCTGAAGTGACTCCAAGACATTTTTAATCTCATCTGAAGAAAGTACTTTCTATATCTCAAAACATTACAACAACAAAGGACATCCCTTAAAAGTTTAGAGATCACTGACAGGGTAGATAATGGAAGCAATGAAGATTGTGAGAGTCATAGTTCACATTCTGGGAACCTTATCATGTGCTCTCTGGTACTCAGATATTATTCTGAACTTTTTCTTGGATTCTACATTGAATACTCACCAAAGCAATAAAAAAATAGAGAAAAAAATAGTAGGAAGCAGATATTATGATCTGCACTTGACGCATGAGGAACCTAAGTCCTAGCAAGGTTAAATATTGTGCATAAGCTCCTCAGTCAACCCTGAACACAAAGCACATTCCTTTAGTCATTGCTGTTAACTTGTAGGAATATCCAAGTTTGAGATTGGGCATTAAGGAGAAAGCTAAGTCTTCCTCCAATTAAACATGTTTAATAACAAAAATAAAAATAATAGTTAAAAGTGATTTGTTTTGTCCAACACAGACAGAAACATATATGTATATTATATTTCAGCACACACACACACACACACATTTAAATCCAGAAACTCTCAGATTTTTTTTCCTGAGGCATACTAGCTAGTGACTTTGAAAGAGCTTGTTGATTTTTATTTCATGAGGAAAGAGAAATGTATTTACCATTTCATTGATCTTCTATATAATAGTAAATTAGCTCCCAAACTTAGCAAACACAGCAACTATAAATTAGTGTTGTCGATCAATGGAGGAAATATCAAGAATATTCAATTGAGAATAATGGGAAAAGGAAGCCCTTCATCTTTCATGCTTCCATCATGTCAAAGGCATATCTGAAGCCCTGACTTTGTAAAAAGTAACTTGGGAAAGCAATACTAACAATGCATTGCAGCTCATCTTTTTGAACAAAGAACTTACATGAACATTGAATGGGCCTGGAAGGTCTGTTGTCCCTGTATATTGTTATAGAGAAAGAAGAAAACTGCAGTTGAATGAATGTCAGTTAATAACATAAATTTCAACAAATCCTAGTTATGTGTGGCAGGACAATAATTACAATCTACATATTCTAACTATAAATGATGGATTCTTTCAAAAGATTGCTTTTCCTTTAAACAATAGAATTAGGACATAGTGTTCTGTGCTCTTGATACTCTCTTTTAAGAACAGTTTTAGGAAAGAAAATGTGGAATTTGTAGCCAGAACAATCTGAATTTATATCTTAACCTCTGCCACTTGCTAACTAGAAAGTAACCTTTGATATTTTCTGTAAGCCCCAATTTTATCATCTACAGAATTTAGTGTTATCTACTAAGCCGAGTGATTGTGAGGATTAAATGAGGTCATTTGTCCAGGTTGCCCAAGTAGTTCTTTAATGCCTTGCATATAGGTGGCCCCTGACACACAGGATAAGATCACAGAGCATCCTAATCTCTGTTCTCTGTAGGTGCTTTGATGGAACTGGACAGGGCTTCATTGAAAGTAGTTTGTGTGAGTGCATGCACACACATGTATATTTATGTGTTTCTTCATTTGCATGAGCTCCTTCACATGCACATCAGTGCCCATGTATTTTCTAACTCTTGGAAGGCCATGGAATAAAGCTTTATGTTTACAGAAAATTAGTTTAAGGAAAGTCCCCGGCCAATTCACTGGAGTCTATAACTTAGGGGTTGAGAGATATGGAAATGCACTTCTCAAACTCCCTCCATTTTCAAATGAGATGGAGCATAATTATGAAAGAGAAAAAGTGAGATATGGAGTGTCTAATGGCCTCTCCACATGTCTGAACTTAATATGCTTCAATATCCTGGAGGTGTAATGGGTGGGATGGCAGTGGTTGAG
This sequence comes from Xerus rutilus, assembly GCA_028644305.1. NCBI lineage: Eukaryota > Metazoa > Chordata > Mammalia > Rodentia > Sciuridae > Xerus > Xerus rutilus. The sequence continues at coordinate 33,310,921 of CM053399.1, forward strand.
TGAAAGGAAGGAAGGAAGGAGGGAAGGGAGGGAGAGAGGGAAAGAAAGAAAGAAAAAGAGAAAGAGAGAGAGAAAGAAAGAATTGTTCTAGCTCAGTTAAACAGCTGATCAACCAAGACTTAAAACAAATTGTAGACATATTTATTTAGTACATTATTTATATTTTTCTTCATTTTTATTGGTTCATTACAGTTTTACATAATGAAGGGATTTGTTATTATGTATTTGTATACAATATAACAAAGTACATTATTTTATAAAACAATTTTTTAGGATTCTGGTAACTGACCCAAGGCCCTTGTGTATGTTAGGCAAGTGCTAACATATATCTCTAGCTAAAAAGAGAAAAAAACAAATAACTTTTGATAATGTAAAAATATGAAAAAATGTATGAATTTAAACTTAAGTGAAACTTTCTTCAACCAAATCAAGTAGCTTGTGTTTTCACTTTATACATACATGCATACACATACTCATATATATATACAAACGTGTGTGTGCTTATGTATATAATTTTCCTTTTTCTTTCTTTTTTTCATTTTCTTCTTTTTTTACACAATGCTTATCACTGGATCCAGAATTGATCTAAGGAAAGCACATAATTAATAAGTAGCACAGTCCAGACTTGAAATAAATCATATCAGGTCCCAGAGAAGGATAGTGCTGGTAGGCCACAAAGTGCAGTAGTGGGACTCATCTGGTGTGTTTTGTTCCACAGGCTGCCCTCAGCATCCATGGCATGTGTGGGGGACCAATGCTGGGTTTATTCTCTTTGGGACTCGTGTTCCCTTTTGTGAACTGGAAGGTAAGCATGCTACATCTCTCTTTTTGACTCCCAGCTCAGATAAAGCCCCAGATATATTTCCTCACCTTTCTTTCCTCTATCCCCTTCTTGGAATATCTGTTTATCTTTGCTAGAAAAAGATTTCATACTAGGATCAAAAAGAAATCAAGTCCTCCTATATCTGACTTCAGTGATGCTCTTTCAGAAACAAAAAGCAAAAAAGAGATGTGGTCATGGGCTAGCATATGTCATGGCATCAAAGCTAACTCTTTAGAGTTTAAATTAAGTCTTCTCTCATTTAAGGGAGCACAAAACAAACTTTAAACAAGACCTTGGATTCAGAAATAGTTTAGTTAAAACAGAATTTTGAAAATTAAATTCAAGTAAAAATACATATAAATTTCATTTTGTCTGTAGTTATCTAAAATCATAACTAGCTTTATTAAACTGATTAAGTTAATAGAGGAAGAGATGGGACAAGACTGGGATATTATGATAGCTCTGCCATCTTCATTTGGCTGGGCTGGTAAGCTAGGAGTATGACTTCAAGAAAATGTTGCTCAAAAGACTGTGTAGTGAATATAAATCAAAATAAATTAACATTTATTTGAAAATTAATATAACATTATAAAATATTTTAAATATCATGATTTTCTTAATCTAGCAAACTTGCCATTTACTTATTGTCATTCATATACTTACATGCGTGCATATATTTTTAGAAAGTCTTTAAACTCCAGATAACTTGATTCTGTGTTTATTTATGTGCTTGCCCTAGGATATGCCATACATAACAAGTCAGCTGACTTGGCATCTGTGGCTACTTGGCTCTTACTGAATTCTTTTTAGTAAAATCGTGTGTGGTTGGGTGAAGAAACTGGATGGATGGATGCACAGTAAATTTCAGGATATTTTCACACTTCCCCTGCAGTCTTATTAGGAAAACTCTGTCTTAATCATTTTTATGATGTTGGGGTTTACAAGGACAGTTATGTCCTTGGGAGATAATGTGAGGGAAGTCTATTGCCTAGTCAAAAATATCCACAGTAGCTGCATAAGATCTTAATGCATCATCTATTTAACTTGTTATCTGTGTTAGTAAATATATAACAATGGTAGTAGTAAATAGTCCTTATATTTAGTTAGGAAAACCATCTTATTATAGAGAGAGGAAATTAAATATTTAAATTTGTATCACCTTTTGCTTTGTCATTGGTGGTACTAGTAAATACCCTTATTTACTAGTATTTAGACTCAAACAAAAAATTCCAAATCTTGGAAGTCAGTGGACTATGCCAGAATCACCTGGGATGACAGACACAAGTAAAAGTTTTTGTATAATAGCCTTTGATGAAAAATGACTGCATTGTCTCCATTGCGTGAAGTTTTTCTTACTTTCTGAAACTTTTTTATTTTTTGGCAAAGAATTAAGGTTTCAATGTCTTTCTAAATAATGAGAAAGAGATCAAAGAGAGAAATAATTCTTGTTAGAAATCTAAATATAATGATCTCTATGAAATTCTTCTGTATCTTCATTTAAGGACCAAATTATTCCTAAATGAAACTGTATTGGGAGAGTTGACAAGAAGGTAGTTTGAGCTGTGTTCCAGCACATGTGACAAAGATGTGGGGTGAACAGTTAGAATCTCCTTGGCACAGTACTCCTCATCTCATGATTCTTTCAACAGACAGTTTTGTCCAATTTCTTATTAACTTTCCTTTCTTCACCAAGGGTGCACTAGGAGGCCTCCTTACTGGAATCACTTTGTCATTTTGGGTAGCCATTGGGGCCTTCATTTACCCAGCACCAGACTCTAAGACATGGCCTTTGCCACTATCAACAGAGCAGTGTGTCCCATCAAATATGACGACAGCAGCACCGCCAGAGCTCTCCAGCAGGTATGTCAGCTTTAAATATGACAGACACTGCATCTCAGAGATCAGGACGCCAGGCGAGAGAAAAGTGCATTCCTCAGGGTTAAGGCTGACAAGATATATTTCGCTTTCTTAAGAGAATTCTGGTGCCCAACACTGAAGAGCATCATGCAGGGTTTGTTGCTTTCTTCAGATACCTGTTTCTCTGTACTCAGGTGCATAAGAGTGAACCTGCCGGCGGGGGTGGGAGGGTAAGTAGATTATGAGTGCCAAATAGAAAAAAAAATTAGTAGAGGGTTGAAAAATAGATGGGGTGGGTATGAGGATCATAATGTCCTTAAAGGAATAAAGATTTGGAGTAGAAGAGATTCGTGCACAGTGAGGAAAATGATTACTGAAATACTGGATTGGGAACCTCCATCTTAAATCAAGCTATGTGAACACAGGGGCAAACAAAGGATTGTCATTTCTATTGCTGGATGGGCTAGGAGATCAAAGATACCAAAATATAGGAGATACTATGATGTAGGGAGAATATCATGGAATCTCAAATCAGAAATACCTGGATTTGGATTTTGGTTTTATCATGTATCCACTTTGTATCTTTGCACAAATTAGGAACTGATCACTTCTTGCATTCCAGAAGCCCTTGGTGAAGTTATTATCATGTATTTTACTGTTTTTTTGAGAGGATAAAATGAGAATGTGTGTGTGTGTGTGTGTGTGTGTGTGTGTGTGTGTATTCATGTATATGAAGTCATGTGTATATATATATATGTACACCACTGAGTCTCATTGTAATAATATGCATTCTAACATTCTAACTGAATGTAGGGGTAAGCCTAGGAATATAGAATTCGTGATCCTCAGATTTGAATGACTCTTTTCTGATTCTCACCAATACTTACCTTTTTGACTCATTTGGCTCATTTCCCCTGGGCTCAGCATTCTATAAATTGTCAGATAATTTTGCAAATTATGTTTATAGATATCTCCCTAGGCCTGGTATATCTTCTTTCCATTGCCCTTGTTAGTCCTGAGGCTATTCTCAGCATTTTAAAAAAATTCAGGATAGTAAAATTATTCTATTTGTCCTTTGATTGCCCACATTTCTCTATCTTCTTTTTTAATCCACTATATGCAAAATGTTCACTAGATGTATTCTCCTGAAACACTTTTCTGAGTCCATGACTGCCACACCAAGATCACTTGAATGTTATATGTGTTTACAGAAAAAAGGACAAACTTTTTATCTTGGAACTAAATGCCTTTCAGAATGCAGAAGTTTCCTCTGGGTCCTGTTATTTTCTACTCTTCTCTGTCTTTTACTCTAAATACTGTTATTTATACATATTCTACTCTTTCCTACTTTTGAGTCTTTAATCAAGGTATTCATTTCAAAGGAATTCCTTTTAACATTTATTTCTACTTAGAATCCATTCTCTTTCAAGATCCAGATTAATATCCCCATGTTTCCATAAATAAATATATATAATATATATTAAATAAATTAAATATATATATATATATATATATATACACTTAAATTTCAAAGATTGTCAAAATCTGAAAATACTTTTTCTAAACAAATTATCTTTATATTCTTAAAACTTTTCTACAATCCTGGCATCTTGAAGCCCATGCTTAAAACAACCACCCAAGGCATTCTAGGCATTATCTGGATCCTCTCTGCCACTAGTCATTCCTTATTACTGTTTCCTCTTGTATTGTTTTCTCTTCTGTCCTTCCCCTTTTCTCCCCTTCTTTACTCACTTGTTGTTGTTGTTGTTCTATGTTTTCACTACATAATAAATTTCTGAAGTCATAGCATATATCTCATCCCTTTTTTGGGAGAACCAGGGATTGAACTCAGGGGCACTCAACCACTGAGCCTCTTCCCCTGCCCTATTTTGTATTTTATTTAGAGATAGGATCTCACTGAGTTGCTTAGCACCTTGCTTTTGCTGAGGCTAGCTTTGACCATGAAATCTTCCTGTCTCAGCCTCCCAAGCCACTGGGATTATAGGGGTGCACCACCATGCCCAGATATCTCATTCTTTTTATAAGGGAATAAAGCAGGGAAGAAACAACAAATAAATTTAAATTTATTCCACTCTTTCCACACTGAAATCAGGGTTCATCTTTAACCTCACCTCATAGCCCGTTTTTGTAAGCAGTAAGGTCTTCTGATTACCTGGGATATCATCCTGCAATGGTGACTTTGAGTACAGGGAAGATGTCCTTAGATATCGCAGGTACAACCAGCTTAGAAAATGAAATGTCTAGTGTAGTTGCATTTATATTATCACATAATATTAAGTAAGAGAGCATATTCTGAATTGGAAGGTGGAGGTTCTGTCATTTATTAAAATTTTTTTAAGGAGTAGTATTCATTTGAGGCTGCTAGCTCTGAGTGAATGTAAGCAACTAGCTATGTGTTGCATTTTTCAACAACTGCCAAATGTAAATAGATAGTTTTCCTGAGGGGTAAAATTAAGCTGCCTTTGGGTCATTGCTTCATAGGATATGGTGGCATTGTAACAAATTTATTACTTCACTGAGAAAGGAAATAGACCTTAACTGCTTCCAGTCTAGGAAATCTACACCTAGACTCCATTTGCATCACTACCAATTCAAACTTCCCAGGAACTGAGCAGTCATCTTTGCCTCCTTTTCTGCAAAAGTCGTGCACTGACCTCTTTATCTAGCATATTAGCTCTCCATACTACACAGTAAGTGGAGAACTGCTCTGGACCTTCCTGGAGGGTGAAGGTAGAGCTCAGTATGGAACAGGTGGTCTTTGCTATATAGCATATGGACTTCTTCTTGCTTTTCCTCTGAGAGTCAGTTAGAGTCCTTCCTTTCCATAAGTCTTATGGTGGAACAATATCAAACTTCATTATTCCCAGTCCACCATGCTATTTCTTTCCTCTGGCCTATGTTTATTATCCTCCTTTTTTAGACTATGAAATGCTGTCCTTGACTGCTCTCTTTTTCTAATTAGTAAACAGTCTTTAAAAATGAACTGAAGGGGCTGGGCTATGGCTCAGCGGTTGAGCGCTTGCCTCACATACGTGAGGCACTGGGTTCGATCCTCAGCACCACATAAAAATAAATAAAGATATTGTAAAGAAAAAAAAATGAACTGAAGTAGTCTCACACATCAGTCTAGGTTTGGTCTTCTTTCTGAATGTTCCCACAATCCTTTGTTCTTGTTTCACAGTGCATTTCTAAGTCCATTTTGTGATCGTCTGTTAGTTCACATATGTAGACAATGGCCTGTCACGATTCCTGGCATTAAATCTGAGCTTAATACATGTCTGAAAAATAAATAGTACAAAAAGAATGAAGGACACAGTCCTCAATGAAATACTCATAATTCAGTCTATAGATTTCAATATTTGTAATTCAAGGATGAATTGGATCTGGTGGAATATGAAGAACCGTTAGTGTACGACTGACTCATCTTTAAAAAATAACCAAAAGGAAAATGGCAAGCTTTGGAGTTTTTAGCAATGCTAGGCTCTAAATGGAGCCTGAACAGTCTTCTAGGTCATTGTGGATGACAACTTCAGAAGAAATGACACTGGTGACATGTGTTGTTGTTCCCCACAGGCCTGCCATTGCTGATTCCTGGTATTCGCTCTCCTACCTTTATTACAGTGCTGTGGGCTGCATAGGATGCATTGCTGCTGGAGTAATCATCAGCTTCATAACGGGTTGGTTACTTGGACTCCTTTCTTTGGGACTAAAGAAGATAGGGCTCCTTCTTGCATTTGTAGACTATGTGGCTAGCTTATTAGTCTGATTTCAGGTCTACCACAAAAGGCTTTTTCCAGAGACATACTCTCCCCAAGGTGACACACAAGAACATTCCTCTGATTATTATGTATCTGATTATTAACGTATATGACATATATATTGAATAGAAAGAAGCTTTGAAACATGGCCCCCCCCCAGAGACATGAATGTGAAAAACTTCTATAATAGAACAATCATTAAGTCTAAATAGCCAGAGTGTGTCTTTTCCCCTCCTCTCAGTAAGTGACTAGTTTTTCCCATCTCTACCTTACTATCTGATGGGATCAACCTTGGTTAATCTGATAGAAAAGATGGGCAGAGCCTACTGTTGCCTTTTGAAGCTGCTCTGCTAGGGTCAGTGAACAGCTTCACTCTAAGCCGTTTTTAGTTCTAGCATTTACCATTGTACTTTGAGCCATAGTCTCTCTGATGATTCAGTATCCTTTTAATGCCAAAGTCCATGAGGTAATGGGTTAGCAGTGGTGCTGGGGGTGGGGGTGGGAGGTGGACTAGGCCTACCATACTCTTGTTCCACTGCCCTTATGCATTTTAACTAAATAAATTATTAAGATATTCTCCTTTTATGCTACTATTATATACGCATAAGCAATCAGCACTTAATATCCCTACTCAATACCAAATTTCCATGATAGCCTTTCTGCTAATTGTGAACTGGAAATGCTACATGCAAGCTCCAATACCTTATTATTCTGAGTATGACACCATTAGCCATTCATTTAAATTTAAGGATATCTTGGATATGGAAAGAATAGAGCATAAATATTGTGGCCCCAGGTTTTCATGTAACAATTCTACAAATGTTTTTCTTTATGAAAAACAATTTCAGATGCAAGTTTGTTTATTTTGTTCAGATGTTGCTTCAGTACTCTGCCTACAGTAGCAGCTTCTGTTCTTCTAGTAGGATACACCTAGCTCTGTTGGTCAGACGGTTTGCCAGTCTATGTATTTTCCAAGTGCACATAAGAATTGACCTGTTCTTATATTGATGCACTAATATTTGTGTTGCATTTGTATTGAACATATGTTTTGGTTATGTTGAGCATGAACAACCTTCCTGATACAATCCCTACCTTTTCTTTATTTCTAAATGTCTGGAATCTTAAGGAAACATCCTTAAGTCCAAGAGGCATCATGCCAATAGTGTTTAATGCACTAAACCATTGAAAAAAATATCAGTCCTGGTGGCCACATGTTTCTACTTCCTGGTGCCTATCTTTTCAAGTGAGGTTCTGGTGTCCATTTGATACTCTCAGGTTTGGTCACTGAGAGATTTTTCCAAAACCTTGTATCATGCTCACTAAATGTTTTTAAAAAAGACTAAAACTGTTTAAATTTTATAGAATGTTTCACTGAATGTTTTTAAAAAAGACTAAAACTGTTTAAATTATGTAGGATGTTTAGTAGATAAGGCAGGGGCTTTCTGGATCTTTTCTCCTGTGCCATATTTAAACTTAGTCTTGCTTGGTCTTAATAAGGATAATTTCCAATTCTGCTTATCCCAGATAATCTAGCACTTCAAAGACATGATATTCATATCACTCATGCTTGTTGACAAATGTAATTAAGTCTATTGATTAGCACCTCAAGGCTTTCTATATCCTTAATCATTATCTGCATCAGCTAGTAGAAGGTGATGTTGGGCCCAGATATATTTTAATGTCTTATGACTAACAAAATTCTACTGGGAAGCTGAACATTTCTTTTTCCATTATTCTTTATGGTTTTGTGAAATGAAAATGCCATTTCCTAAGTCAAGAGCAAAAATCATGGTTGGTTGGTCAAGAGGCCAGAGCATCCCGTTATCAGGAGGCATGCAAGCTTTATGCTGCTCTGCTTTTCAGTATACAGCCCTTTGTACTCATCCAAACCCTATTAATTTTTTATCTCACCTGAATTGTGGCTACAAGTCTCAGATATAAAGCCTTGAATCAGTCCATTATTTTTATCTCTTACATCAAATTTATTAAATGAAGGCCAAATCTGACCTACCACCTGTTTTTGTAAATAAAGCTTTATAAAAACACAGTATGTCCACGATTTTATTATTATCTGATTCCACTCTACTAAGATAGGGTTAAGCCATTGCAACATAGACTCTCTGGCCAGCAAAATCTTACCTATTTACAATTTAGCCTTTGATAGAAAAATTTTGTTAATTCTTGCCCTAGATCATTGATCTTTTCAGAGGTCATTACTCTACTAATTTCTAAATCAATAGGAACTGTGTAGCTCTATATTGATGATATGATGTAGCTCATTCATCTTCTAGCTTTCAGGGTGCTGCTGAGAAATTCTATGCCATTCTGATTCCTGATTTTTATATGTGACTTACTTTCCTGCCATCTCTCACCCTCTTCTCTCCCTTTCTCCCACTCTTTTCTTTTTCTCACACACTTTTCTTTTTCTGTTGAAATTTCACGGACAGTGCCTTTTTTCCAGAGTTTCTGACATTTTATATTCTCCCATTAACTTCTTTTCATTCCTGACCTGGCTTTTCTGACCTCCAGTATAGCCTATGTCTTGAAGTCAGCGATTCTACATAGGGCTAGGGGGTTTTGTGCTCTGCGTGGAGTGGCCAGAAGAGGAGACAAATGGGGAATGGATTTCAGCCCACACTCAGCACCTTGCCATATAGTTGCCTATGTTCAGAGAAAGGGAGACCTTCTCCAAATTCACCTGAAGTTATAATACAACTCATAACATTTCGTCTTCATCTGGGAACTTCTTTTATTTTTTTTAATCAGTTATACATGACAGCAGAATGCACTTCAATTCGTTGTACACAAATGGAGCACAGTTTTTCACATCTCTGGTTATACACTAAGTAGGGTCATACTATTTCTGTAATCATACATTACGTAAGGTAATGGTGCCCATTTCATTTCATCATCATTTCTCTCCCCATGTCTCCTCCCTTCTTCTCCTCCCCTTTGGCTAAGCCAAAATTCCTCTACCCACCCCATGCCTGCCCTGCTATGGATTAGCATCCACTTATCAGAGAGAACATTTGGCCTTTGGTTTTTTGGGATTGGCTTACTTCGCTTAGCATGTATTCTCTAACCCCATCCATTCACCTGCAAATGCCATAATTTTATTCTCTTTTATTGTTGAGTAATATTCCATTGTGTATATATATCACAGTTTCTTTATCCAATCATCTATCGAAGGGCATCTAGGTTGGTTCCACAGTTTGGCTATTGTGAAATGTGCTGCAATAAACATTGATGTGGCTGTGTCACTGTAGTAGGCTGTTTTTATGTCTTTTGAGTATAGAACAAGGAGTTGGAGAGCTGGGTCAAATGGTGGTTCCATTCCAAGTTTGGTATAAGTTACAATACAACTCATGACATTTCCTCTTCATCTGGGAACTTCTTTTCTCAAAACAAAACAAATAAAAAATACATAATATCCATAGTCCTATAGCCTAAATTCAGTCATGCCCAGTCCCCAAAGTCTTGCTCACCAGTTAAGCCATAAACTCATGATTTAAGTTTCATTTTCATTTTAACTTCCTACTCATGAGAACTACAGCCCTGTACTTTGCTTTACTCTCTATAATCTCTCAGAGTCATTTTTTTCTAGATGGAAATAGGTCCTAAATTGATATGAAACAAAGAGCCCTTTATTTGTTATCAAACCTCAAATCCCTATTATTTATTGGATTGTTTGATACTTTAGTGGTCTATTCAGAGACAAACATCTTTTCTTTTTTAAACCCTGGGAATCATTTGATTCTAAATTAAATTCCTCTGGTTCAGAATCATGCTTGGATAGTGGTTTGAGGTTTTGCCATCCTCCACCGCACATTAGGGCAAATTGAGTGTCACAGGCTTTAAGACCATGTATGGTTACTTTCTTGCTCAATCACTTAGTAGGCCTAAAGAACGTTCATTATCAACAACACTTGCGTAGCCATAGGGAGTAATTTAAGTAAAATGTGCCTCGTTTGTAGAAGGCAATAATTAATAAATATTAACGTCAATAGCAGTAGAATTCTATTTGGTCAAATATGTTTTGACAGTCTCGTAAATGCCAGGGAATATTTCATTTGAAAATCAACTTGAAATTTTGAACATCTAAATATTTTATGCACTAGAATGAAATTTGAGGGAATTCTTGTGGATGAGTACACTGTCTAGTACATAGGAAGAACCTGCTTGATATATGTAACTCCTATTTCACTATTTCCTCTGGGTTCTTTACACTAATCTGGCTGTCAGACTCATGGCTAACATTTAATGAGATTGAGTATTCATAAATAGTTATGATAAAACCAAAATTTGCAAAGGTTTGGGGAGGAGGAGCATCATGAACTTTTAAATCTTGTTTTGCGCGTCCTTGTCAATCTTGTTCAACAGCAGGATTTGAAGGAATGGAGCATTGAACAAGTATGTTTTAAGGTGTCCAGGAGGACAGATAGAAGGAAACAGTAAAATTTTACAAACAGTGACTTAAATAACTTTGAATATTATATCTGATTTGGATAAACGCTAAGAACTTTCTTGAATAAATGTTATTCCTTGTTTCCCCTTTGATGGCCTGTGAAAGTTATTAGTAGATTTTTCCCATTCTAAACATTTTTAAATAAATGTGTTGTCTTTGTTTAACTCCATAGACATGAGCTTGTCTGCGCTGACAATTAATAGTTTTCTTAAAACTAACTCCAACCCCTTTCTTTCAGGAGTTCTATTTATTCTTTTAAGTTCTATTTATTAACCTGTCAGGCCTTTTTCACCCTTATACTAAGAAGCAAATTACTTCTCAGGTTGATAATGCTTAAATCCTGAAGGCTTTAATCATCTAATCCACCTGTCCTTTTGTTAATAGGTCGCCAAAGAGGCAAGGATGTTGACCCACTCTTAATTAGACCAGTTTGCAATTTATTTTGCTTTTGGTCTAAGAAATATAAAACTCTGTGCTGGTGTGGAGTTCAGCATGGCCGTGAGACAGAGCAGGTGAGTAGATCGAGCTTTTAAAACCAGACATTGGCTCAAAGGGATTCCTGTTTTGCCCATTTTTGAGCCAGTTGCAAGGAGAGTGGGGGCCAGGTTTGGGGAAAGAAAACAGTGGATGTTAGAACTTGAAAGAGTCTAGGTTTCAAGTTCATAATTTCCTCAGCTGGTTATCTTTTAAGCATATGAATATGATGATAGGTAAATGTGCCTTGCATCTGAATTGTTGGCATTGCAAGTGATCTATTTTCAAAGTTCCTTTTAATTCATCCCTGTGAAGGTGAATTCTAGGGAAAATATAAAAATAAGTAACAGAAAAGGAACAAGGAGCCACAGTATCAGGTAAGGACTAAAAACCTGGGCTTTAAATTCACACAGCCTTGGGACCAATCCAGCCCCATGTCTTACTTTCTTTGGATGAGTTATTTAACTTCTTTTAGCATTTTAGCATTTAGCATTTTAGCAAATTTAAGCATTTTGTCTGAGAACTGAGCACAGGGGCAGGTGATTATATGCAGAATAAAATGGATAGAAAGATACTCCTTGTTTGTTGGGGCATAAATATAACATGTTGGGGGAATTTACTGGCAGAGATGCAGGAAGAGGCACCTAACTTCCCAGTCTCTTTACTCCATAAGTACATTTAGGCTAAGGAGAATTAGACATACTCTCTGAGCACTACCAAGTTCTCATTAGCCAAGAACCATCAGGAACAGCCTCTAGTCTGACCAAGCTGGACTCACTGACTTGATGCAGCATGCTGGGGTGCTGCAGAGGACCCACATAATACCACCTTCTATAAGAGTCGGGGGTGGACATGTCTTTTGCAAGGTTCAGGCTCTTGCTAAAGGATTCTGAGAGGTGTTAAAGGGAAGCAGGAAATAAACCTAAACTTTCCTGGTCAGCATTGGTAAGAGTACAATAGTCAGACAAAGAGTTATTATGGAATGTGACAGCTACAGGATTTCAAGGAAGCAATGTTTCCTGTTGAGTTTGCAGCTGGCTCATCAGTCTGCCCTCCTCACTTGATTAATGGCAGGAGTGATCCCCTTTTTTTTTGTCTTTGGTTTTCTTCTTTAGTTCAAGCTTATTTTCACTTTTTCATCCCCATTTATTCTCATAGGACTTGAGACTCAACTCATATTGTGTCATTTATTTTTCATCTTGTTAATTGCTATCTTCCACATAATTGTCTATATGACATAAAGCTAAATTTAATGTCTGTTGCATTTGGGAAGAGCACGACGTTTTCAAGACTCAGAATGGATCCTGGTCTCAAGAGATTTCAGGGGAATATTTAAATGCAAATGCAGGGCAGTGATTAGAACTGGACAAAACTGTGATATGAAAGTTAAAAATAGGAGAATGGAGAATGGATCTGGGTGGGGGTACCAGAGCGTCTTGGTAAGTAAGCAATAGTTTAATAAGGAGTTGGCTCTATTAAAAATGTACAGTTCCAAGAGAGCTCGATTTATCCAGATCAGCAACTTAATTTTCTAAGAAGGCAGTGATTGAGCAGTCTATTGTTTGTGTAAGTGGATTTTGAGGAAGTTCCTGAATGAAATTATGAACTGGTTTACAGATATCTTCCTGAGTGAGAATTTCCTCATATAAGTAATAAATTCTGTTGATACAAGAAGCTTACATTCTCAAAGCTGAGTTGGGAGTTGGAGGGAAGACTTAGGGTGTCACTATTAGGTTCCTTTGCCAAAAAACATTGAGTAGTCTGCAGGGGAGATTACATGCAGGTATTCCCATTAACTTCCAGAGGGCTTGCTGTTCATAGGTAGGAACAGGCCACTGCTATCTGAATCACAAGCTTGTCTCTGTTCATGCGGTAAAAAACTTCCTCACAGCATTGCTGTATTAAATGAGAGATGTATAAATTTCCTCTGATAACACAAGACATTGTAAATGCTCAATAAATTGTTATTTTTGGTTATTATTATAAGGGTTATCAATTAGCAGTCTTAGGTCAGTTATTGGACCACTTTTGTATGGAGTCATTATTTGAAAGGGAGACCTAAGCAATATCCCTCTAGGTGGGTTGGAGTGCATTGACTATTTTGTTATTATGTATCTTTCCATTTCTTTCAGGACAACCTTGAGAATGGCAGTGCCTGGAAACAAGGGGCTGAATCTGTCTTGCAGAATGGACTCCAGCAAGAAGGCCTGGCTCATGTTCCAACATATGACCCCAAGGACAAAAGCCACAACAATATGGCATTAGAGAAGATTACCTATTTTTAGGACAATACATGCAAGTGTGTACATACACACTAACACACACACAAACACACATTTCTTGCCTAATGTTAGTAAAGATTTACAGCAGTCATTATTAGAAGACAAGGCTGTTCAATATCTATTTATACTTATTTATACAAATGAAATGACTGTTCCCCAGGATATTCTTTACAAATCCCCAGTTTGAAGGTGCAAAAAACCAGCAATGCTGTACATGCCCAGGGACTTCTTTCTTCAATAAATTAGGACTAGATTTCACCATAGTGCAAGGAGTCAAAGAATGATTAGTGTCGTGTTAAACTTCATGTTCTTTGTGTTTGTAAGTTTTATTTTGTTTAGTCTGTCCTCTGGTGTGTGTGTGTGTGCATGTGTGTGTGTGTATCTTTGAGATTGAACCCAGAGCCGTGTTCATGCTAAATACCTGTTCTAGCACAGAGCTAAAACCCTAGCTCCTGCTTTGTAGTTTTAACCATCAATATCTTGGAGCTGTAGAAGCAGAATGGACAAAGGGAATCTACCTAGTAAATGCTTCTCTGACACTGTTGGTAAAATGGGAAGGATGTTGCTTCCGACCTCATGCCTCACATATATGTAGACAAATTTTATAACTCTCCATCTTATAGTTGCTGGTAGAACACTTAAATGCTACAAGCATCCTCCCACTGCCATCTTTAAGTCATCCCACATTTAGTCATTCCCACTGCTAAAGCTGTCTGAGCAAACTTTAAAGAAAATACTACAAAGCACAGAAGGGAGATCAATGTGTCTAATCCGCCAGAGCAGTTATAACTCAATGCTGTCTTCCCCTCGTGGTGTCAGGGCAGGGCTTCTTCTTCCTTTCCATCAGCTTACAAACACAAATCGATTCCGTGCTTAACAAGAAGTCTGGAGTTTTTCACTAAGGTGAGGTCAAGAGAAAAGGAGCATCTTATTGATATAAGGGTTTTTTTTCGAGTTCTTTATATATTTTGTATATTAATCTCCTGTCAGAAAAATAGCTGGCAAAGAACTTCTTTCATTCTGAAAGGCTTTCTCTTCACACTCTTGTTCCTTTTGCCATACAGAAGCTTTTTCATTTGATGCCACCTCATTTATTGATTCTTGGTTTTATTTCTTGAGCTTTAGGAGTCTTGTTAAAGAAGTTGGTACCTGTGCCAGTATGTTTGAGTGTGTTTTCTTCTAGCAGTTGCAGTTTTCCCCGTCTAATTCCTAGATTTTTGAATCCACTTTGATTTGACTTTTGTTCAGGGTGAGATATAGGGATCTAGTTTCATTATTCTACATAGATATCTAGTTTTTCCAGCATCTTTTGTTAAAAAGGATATCTTTTTTTAAAGTATGTTTTTGGAAACTTGTCAATTATCAGATGACTATATCTATATGGATTTGTCTCTGCATCTTCTATTCTATTTCATTGATCTTTATATATGTTTTTATGTTAATACAGTGCTGGTCTAGTTTGTTTGTTTGTTTTTACTATAGCTCTAGAGTATAATTTAAGGTTTGGTATTCTGTGGCCTACAGCATCACTCTTCTTGCTCAGGATTACTTTGGTTTTTCCTGGGTCATTTATTCTTCCATATGATTTTAGGATTGTTTTTTCTAGTTCTTTGGTATTTGGATGGGATTGTGTTGTGTGGTGCTTGTGTAGTGCTTTTGGTGGTATGACCATTTAGACAATATTAATTCTGCCTATGCAAGAACAAGGGAGGTCTTCCTGTCTTATAAGTTCTCTTCAATTTCTTTCTTCAGGGTTCTATAATTGTCACAATAGAAGTTTTTCACCTCCTTGGTTAGATTTATTTTCAAGTATTTCCTGAGGCTATTGTGAATGGAATTTTCTCTGATTTCTTATAGAAGTCTGTTAGGACATCCAATTCATATGTTTTAGCTCACCTTGCTCCAACAGAAGTAAGGACCTAATAGCCAAACTGTAGAAAATAATTTTTAAAGTTCTGGAGCAAGAGGGCAAATCACAGAAAGCATTTAGCCTTCTGACTGCCCATAAAGAACATCCAAAAATGTTACTTTGTGGTATATGAAGAAAACTGTGTTCATTTTAATTTAAACTATTTTTTGTTTCTCTTTGGGATTTTCAAGACACTAGCTTAGAATGTGTATCACTAGTGCACTTTGAGTATTAGAAATGAGATAAACATAAAGTATAAAAGTCACGTTACAAACTCCCAAAAAGTAATTCCCCAAAGAATAGGCAGAATATGTTAGAATTTAACTTAAATGCCATTTTGCAGAAAATAACTTTTCTAAAGGTCTTAAATTCCTAAAAAGCAAAATGCTGTTATGAAGATGCATAAGTTTATTTCTGAAAAAGCAATAATCATAGATGTGATTAATTAAGCCTTACATTTATATATGTGAAAGTGGATGAGTAAGCAGTCTCTCAAGCCAAGTTTATAACTCAATAATTGCAACTGATTGGCAAAACAACAACAGAAGAGGAGGAGCTCTTTCTTTGTTTAAATAAAACAATATTTTTCAAATATTAATTGTATTATTCTGTGACTATATGGGATAATAGCATTTCATTAAAAATATTAAAATACAGGTTATAGGGCTTTCAAACCATATTTAACAGGAAAGATTACTTAAATATTTTATGGCATTACAATCTTAAACATTCTTGCAATGATCACAAACAATAGTCTCTGTTTCCTTAGAAATAAATTGTCTAAAAATCATAGAAATGTTGACTGTATATGTGTACCTTTATATATTTCAAAATAACGTGCTTATTTTAAATATTGGAAAGTAGCTGGGTTTATAGTTAACCACTTTTATCCAGCATTAATAACCTTTTAGTATAAACTGTTTTCAAACAACTAAAATGTGTTTGAATTACCAGTGGTACATATCAAAATGGTACAGCATTCTAAATGAATCAATTAAAACTTATATCTAATGGGTTATTGTTATTTGTAATTATTGGAAACAGCTAATATTATTTCCTCTCCCACCCCCAAATCCTGATTTGGCCAACGTAGTTTGCAAACACCTACATGAATAACAAAGTCTTAAGTATACTTTTCCAATACTGTAATTTTGGTGTTTGAAGTACAGTTACTTTCAGAAGACAGTTAACTTTCTAAATATTTGGTTACTTTATCATTATATGATCTTTACTTAGAGTGTGAGGCTCTTGTCACAAATTGGAAAAATAGCCATTGGAAGAAAACGTCAAAAATTATATTCTAGATATCAGTAGGAAGTTTCATAAGAGGATTTTGCATTTTCAAAAAATTATGCATCTTTTAATTGTAGAGTCCTGGAATACTTCAAAATATAGTGGTATGTTTATACAATTAGTTAATCTTGGAAAAAATTTCTGGAGAATGTAATTAAGCTATATAATTATTTGTTTCTTTTAAAAATAAATTCTGATTGAAGAGCATTACAATGATCTATGTGAATATTCCTTGTATGAATGGGATGTAAAGTGGTCACCTACACCCAAATCTTCAATGTAGACCGTATAGATTGAGGCATGTCTAGCAAGTGACCAAGTAAACACGTCATGGTAAGTTTTGCCATATTATATAACATAGATTCCTTTATGGTGTTTTGGATAATGCCTGTAATATTTGGCCTTCTGGAACTTAGGACCCACACACACTTGCACACACATGCACACTCACACACAAACACATTGAGAGGGTTTTTATAATTAAATAAATCAGGTTACTATAAACCAAGTAAAACAATATGTAATGATGCTATCTTTTGTGGACATTAGCCTATTTAGTCTCAGGAATTTCCAGAATCACTTCAAGTAGCCAGGTGTGGTGGCACACACCTGTAATCCCAGTGACACAGGAGGTTGAGTCAGGATATTCACAAGTTCAAAGCCAGCCTCAACAACTTAGTGAGGCCCTAAGCAACTTAGCAGTAACCTGTCTCTAGATAAAAAATATGAAAAACGTCTGGGAATGTGGCTTTAGTGGTTAAGCCCCCCTGAGTTCAATCCCCTGTACAAAAAATAATAATTTCAGGTATGTATACAAGTATTCAGAACACCAAGTAGAACCAATTAAAAACATTTTTGACACATTTCTAAGGCAAAGGATATTTCATGTAGTATATTTATTTAATGCCCTATTGTAATTGCATGTAAGAAAATAAAAAATCCCCAAATTGCTTATTTATATCAGTATAATAAAGTCAGATTGAATTTGCAGACAAGTGGGCAATGAGACAATAATACTTATCAATTTGGAATATATATTATAAAGATTTAGATTCACTTATCTTTACTGTTCATTGCTTTCAAGAATGCTGACCCATGGGCACTTCCTTAAAACTTGATTTCATTTATATCGCTAGAGTAAAACTTACTTACATTGACTTTAAATTTGTTGAGAGTTTGGAAGGAATTTTTAATGATTAACAGTACAGAATATAAATTTTTAAGATATTTAGAGGGTCTATAGAAGTATGGACATTAACACTTATTGTCATTGGGTTAAATATATGTTTGCAACATAATTTCTCCTCCTGAGGGGGGGAAAAGCGGATCGAGGAATCTACTCTGTCTCCTCTGGTCATCCTCAAATTCTTTTCTTAATTATAGGATTCTAATAGTTTTCCTACTTCAAAAACACAATATAGAGGCCAATGGATATAAATCTAACAAAATCAAAATTACATACACTTTTAGGTACATTTTATCTTCAATACTTAAAATTGTAGTTTCCAAAATTAAGCTTACTAGGTTTAATTACATACATTTTAACAGATCAAAAGAAAAAGGTGAAGAAGAATTAAAAACTTATTTTTTTCATTTCTTTTTGAGTGTTTACAGATAAATTAAACTATGATTTGCTTTTAAGTCAGAAAGAAGACAGGGTGCATGTACAGCAGAAACTGAAGAGGACCTGTACAGTAGACTATGTCAATGTGATGTTGACATATTTCATTTTGAATAGAAATGCATATAAGGAAATGGTTTATTTTTTCTTTCTTTCAGAAACTGAGGTAAAATACTAGGAATGAAATAAGATGTTAATTGATTCTCTGGACAAAACCTAGAACTATGCTTGGTGTCTATTATAATACTCTGATTTGGGAAATGGAGTACAAATTTCTGATGATAATAGTAGGACTGAGTTGGGCACATCTCACAGACAATAGGTAACAAAACATTTGACAATGATATGTGTATACCTAAGCATACCCAGGGCCTATCTTTAACTGTCTCAAATTGAGCAGTCCAGTCATAGCAGTTAAGCAACTGTACAAGAAACCTAGATTTTCAATTTTGATCATCAAATCAATGAAAAATTGGCCAGTTGGTAGCTTTTGATTGACTATTGGCTGTGATGTTCTTGCATGTCCTCCTTTCTTGGCATGCATTGTATCTGTGCTAAAGGTGCTGTTCTATGGATATTTTGATGGTGGTTGAGGGAGCCCGCACATGCATGACGAGAAAAAATATATTTATGTGTGATGAGGAGTATTATGGTTTAGATATGTAGCATTCCCTAAAACTTTATGTATGAGATAATGCAATAATATTCAGAGGTAAAATGATTAGATTATCAGAGGTGTAACCTAATTGGTGAATTAATCCACTGATATGAATTAACTGAATGGTAACTGTAGGTAGATAGGGTATAGCTGGAGGAAGTAAGTCACTGGAGGTGTGCCTTTGTGGTTTACATTTTGTATTTGTGAGTAGAGCTAGCTCTCACTGCTTCCTGGTTGCCATGTTCTGAGCTGCTTTCCTTAGCTACAACCTCT
The DNA here is from genome assembly GCA_028644305.1 of Xerus rutilus. Lineage (NCBI taxonomy): Eukaryota > Metazoa > Chordata > Mammalia > Rodentia > Sciuridae > Xerus > Xerus rutilus. The sequence continues at coordinate 33,330,355 of CM053399.1, forward strand.
ACCATAGTGTTCTGTTTCACCTTGGGCCCAGAGTCATGGAGTTGGTTGTCTATGGACTGAACCTCTGAAATCATTAGCTCCAAAAAATCTTCCTCCTTTGAGCTATTCTTGTCAGATCTTTTGCTCACAGCAAGGAAAGTGAATTAAAACAGAAATGGGTACTGAGAACTGGAGTTGTTACTATGACTAACCTGATCATGTGGTTCAGAAATTTTTGAAACTTTTTGAATTTTGTAGGAAGAATTTTGAAAATTTTAGAGATTCAAGCCAGAAAAGCTTTGGAATATTGTAAGCAGACCTAAATGGGAAATTTAGTGAGAACTCAGAAGACCAGAATGCTGACAGGACTGTGGACATTAAAGACTGGGCTCATGAGGTTTCGAGCAGAAGGATACTATTGGAAATTAGATTAGAGGAAATTTGTGATACATTATTGCAAAGAAATTGTCTACATTTTGCACATGTTCTAAAATTATCTTTAAGGATAAATTTAAATGTGATGGGCTAATTAATTTGGCTGAGACAATTTCAAGAGAGCATAGCATTCCAGCAGCAGCATGGATATTGCTAGTAGCTTGCATTCACATTTATTGTGATAATCAGAAGTAGAAAACAGAGTGTAAAGATTTGAAAAATTCATTTTGGTCAGAAAAGTGGGAGTAAATCTGGAGCCAAGAAAGATGTGGGTGTTAAAGGTATTATAACCACTAAAGAGATGCAAATTACTTTACCAAGAGATGATAGAACATATGGCTTGGCAGCATCTCAGGAATTGTATGACCACACCCATCTTAGGCTCAAGAAGAGACCATAGGGGATCGCTGCTAGAGAGGGGGGCTTAGGAAGTTGTTTCACAATGTTCCATCACCAGGCACGCGGAGGCTGTTGAAGTCAAGGTCCTTGGTGTTTGGCTACTGCTTGTGCTGATAACAGACCTACGGATGAAACATATGGCTCTGGTGCTGCAAGAATGCAGGATGTTAGAATTAGGGGGTCATAGAAGTTACCAATGAGATTTCAAAGGAAAGCCCAAGGGGTCCAGGGAAAGTGTAGTAGGGTAGGAGTCTCCGTGGGCTGCCCTTGAGAGATTGATGTATGGAGATATGAGAAGGGAGCTGAAGTGGCAATGAAGACCTCCAACATTAAAAGATGGCAGTATCATGTAATATGTGCCGAGGAAAGCCACAGTAATCAGCTACGTAGAGAACATCATGATGCCATATGATCCAGATACTGGACATGGAGCTATAGGACTTGTTTTTCCAGCTGGATTTCAGTCTCTCTTTGGTCCCATCTTTCTTTCTGTGTGACTATTTCTCCCTTCCAGAATGGAAATGTTTACTCCATTATATATCAAATGTATAGAACTTGGTTTTTACAGAGGTTCATGCTAAGAATTTGCCTTGAGTCTCAGAGGAGACTTCGAACTTGGAATTTTGCACAATGCTGAAACTGTTAAAACTATGGAGACTTTTGAAAATGGACTAACTGTAGTTTTCATTGTGAGATGGACATGAGTTTTCAGGGGAGGGGTCTTATGATTTAGATATGCAGTGTTCCCCAAAAGCTTATGTGTGACACAATACAAGAATATTCAGAGGAAATATGATTAGGTTATGAAAGTTGTAACTAATCAGTGGCTCAATCCACTGATATGGTCTAACTGGATGGTAACTGTAGGCAAGTGGGAAGTGGCTGGAGGAAGTGGGTCACTGAGGGCATGTCTTTGGAGCTTATATTTTGTTCCCAATGAGTGAATTTAGCTCTCTCTCCTCACTGGTGGGCATTTTTTGAGCTGTTTTCTGCTGCCATTTTCTTCTGCCACAATGTTCTGCCTCACCTTGGGTCCAGAGCTATGGAATTGGTCAATCATGGACTAATCTCTGTAATCATGAATCAAAATAAACATTTCCTCCTTTAAGCTGTTCTTAGGTATTTTGGTCACAGTGAGGGAAGCTAATGAAAACAGAATTCTTACTACTCTCACAAGACCTGCTCAAGCTGCCTTTCCCATCTGTGTTGCACACAAAACATTATTAGCATCAATGTGATACTCCATATGCATTTTAATATGCAAATGTCTTGAAAATGACAATAATCTTATCAGACAATAGCCACAACTTTTTCAGAAAGGAGTAGGATAAGCAACTATTGTTTTGTAGAACTAAAGAATGAGCAATTCTCCCTCCCCATACAACAAATCCCAATTTACCATTAAAAAATCAGCAGAATTAAATTTAACACATGAATTATAGGAAAAATACCATATAAAATGATAATTTATTGAGTCAAAATTTCTGCATTCATTCATTGTACAATAGATTGTGCTAAGTGTCAATTTAGAAGTATGTGCTGCATTTAAAAGTTGCATCTTATCATGCAATCACTCAGCATTTTATTTAAAAATACGTGCACAAACTCAGACAATTGTGAACTATTTCAGCTATAATCTAGAGTGATTTTCCTTTGGGAATCTCTTCAGCTTTGATCAACTCATCAAGGCAGATGCATGCACAGTCATTATTTTTTAGCTTAGAAAGACAAAAAGTTAGAATATGAAAATATATAAGCAGCATTCACGTAATACAGAATTCCTGAGAATTGTATGCGCTATAAATCTTTGAGAAATAATTTGTATTCATATGAAAATGAAGATATAAAATATTTCTTTCAACTAAAGCAGAGTAATCTAAAACTAATAAACTGTGAGGGTCTGTCAGTATTGTACTGTCAACGACGACAAAGGCATAGCTAGAGTCTACTGTACTAATTCATGATAAAACATTTCAGATACTTTTTTCCTCTATTTTGCACATCTGTTTCAAGATTATCAGGTAAAAAATTTCTGAATTAATGTGTTACAATTTTATTAAAGTATCTGTCTCTTCTCATGTCAATCAATATTATTTTAAACCTTAATGAGGTTATATAAAAACTTGAAAAAAGAATTCTCAAGGAAACAGCTAACATTTTTTGCTGTACTGTAAGACAAATGTCTCTGTCTTGTGTTCCTAATTTGCAAAAGATGTCAATTTCAGGTAAACAAACAGTATTTATAATCACTCATGTGCATATAATTAGCAAACAAAAGGAAACACTGTTGCTACAAAAATGGAATTTAAAATTTGCATTGTGTATTTGGAGAATTTAGTTGTAATATGAGTGGAAGAGTCCTGCATGGCCAGTATTTGTGAAGCTCTTTTCCCTGGTTCAAAATCAGAGGGCAAGTAGGGAAATAAACATCCTTGGCAAGATCCATGAAACAAATATAATTTACTACCATTTTACCCAGAGGGAAAGAAGGAAAGGTAGAATTTTTTTTCTTGGTATGAGAATTAGAAAAATGTTTTTTTAGAAGTGAATCTCTATAATTTTATTAGTAGAGAAATGCCAGCATATACACAAAATGATCTTTTCGCTGTTGTGTCGAAACAAGTCTTTTAAATTTTGGTAATAACTGCTTTGTTTAATTGGACAAGAATGCACTTGACAATCAACAATAATCATATATACATGTGTGTGTGTGTGTGTGTGTGTGTGTGTGTGTGTATGTATGCGAGTGAGAGAGAGAAAGAGAGAGAGGGGGAGAGAGAGATTTAAGGACCCATTCCCTGGAGAGGAAAACGTGATTTCCTTGTTTTGCAAGGAAAAGTACCTTGACTCCTACCATACATTTCTTGACCTTAGCTCTTGTCTTTATTCCTATCCTGCCCTCATAGTTAATGCCTACTCTGGATTTTCTTTAGTTGAATGCCCCATCATTTTTGCTCTATCAGACTGTGGACAGATAGTGTTGTCACTGAAAATAAGAATTCCACAACAAAGCAACAGTTATTCTTTTCACAATTAATTTGACTTTGTTTCTATAGAGTTTTCAATAATAAACCAAACCAATCTATCAAATAAATAATCAAAAACTCCCTTCACTGATGAAAAAGAACTCAAAAACTATTTTTTTACAAATAATATAGTTTTATATTCATGCATTATTTTCATTAGCTCATGAATGCACATTTGTAAAAAAATCACAAGTGTTGTAGAGCATCTGGCTTCAGAATTCCTGAATAATCACTACAATAGCAAATTGTGTAACTGGCCTCAGAGCTGCAGTATAAATTGAAACTTGCATTACATACTGTCAAGGTGCAAAAGTAAAAGGAAAATCAACATATTTACAGCATGTCAAGATAATATTCTATAAGATTTGCAATAATTCAGAGAGGGAAACATTAAATATACTATAAACCAGCCTTCCATAGTAAAGTATTGATCAGGTTTGTTCTAAATGATGTAAGAATAATAACCATATTTTCTAAGTATGTGGTTATTAGCATTTAGTATAAAAAATGTGCAGTACCACTGGCTCTGCCAGTGATAAAATAGACTTGAATGTAGCCAATGCAATAGACTATTATTTCAATGAATGGTGTTATTTTTGGAATATTTTTGGTTTGACTATTAAAAATGATGTGCAACTCTTCAACTGCATAGTTAATGCAAAGCAGCATTCTGGAACAGATCCATAATTTCAACAAGAGTCAGGGAAATTCCTACTAACCTGTAAGCTGGAGGAACATGGAGTTCTGGAAGCAAAGGCAATAATTGAGTTAAATCATTTCTTGTAAGCTTCTCAATTCAACTGAAGGCTCCAAAGTCAGATTAGTGTGTGAGTGAAGACCACATGATACTTTAAGTCATGCCTGGCTTTTGAATATTTATATGAACATATGTCTCTAGAAATGTCACTACCACCCCTCCTAGTATATTGCAGCCGATGGAAGGGGAAGGTCTCCAATCACACAAATCCCTGAGGCTGGTTCTGAGAATTAAATGTTGGCTTCCTACATTATCAGTCTAACCTCGTTTTAAGGTCATGAGTCATCTTTTCCTTTCCTAGAAGCCTGGACATTCCAAAACCCAGAGATTTCTGTGATACATTTCCAAGTAGCATATGATTCCTATGTTTTGCCAAATACACCTTCCTCCTAGAGCTCACCTAGATTTGAAATTGACATCTTTGTCTTGCAACTAATGGTACCTCCCCTCTTGCACTAATGGTATCAACTAAGGCCACTCATGGTGAACAGGCTGACCACTCTGTCTCCGTTGTTGTTGTAAATGTTCTAGTTCCGCCTCATACATCATTTCTTGGACTAAATACTTCTCCCGTCGTATTCGGTCATGTAGGCCCTTTGGCACATCTGGAATCAGGTATGCGATGAATGACTTAATTCCAAAAACGAGGTGCTACAAATTAGAATAGAAAGTACAATTTTCAAACACTGTTAAATACTAATTACAAAACTGAACAGAACAATGACAAACAATTCTGCATTTGTCTTAAAACCATGTATCAGAATGTAGTAGACAATATCTTGAATATTAATATTTTAAAAAATTGTATCAAGAATGCTATACTGTTATATGCTATCCCATTAGTATCAGGAGGAAATGTCCTGGTTGTGGACAGAGCTAGTCTAACAGAGAGATCATATAGACTGCAACCAGCAAGGCTGTAGGAACTGGTCTGCCCAAGTCTTGTGAAGTTCCTACCTTGCCGTGAGACCCAGGTGTTGGAAATGGCTGACTTTCAGCCTGGTTTTGATCCCATCCCATCTTTCAATTCTCTTCCTCCTCCTCTCTCTTCCTCTTTCTTTCTTTCTTTCTTTTTCTTTTTTTACTAATGGAAATATTTGCTGTGTCCCACTCTATGGATATATGTAACTTGCTTTTGATTTTTGCAGGTGCTCACAACCAAGATTTTTCTTCAAGTCTCAGGAAACTTTGGAACATTGCTGAAACTGGACTTTTGAGCATTGCTGAAACTGTTAAGACCATGGGGACTACTGGAGATGGACAAAAGTGTTTTGCTTTGTGAGATGAATATGAGCATTTGGAGGCCAGGATAGAATGCTATGGTTTGAATATGAGATGCCCCCTCAAAAGCTTATGTTAGGTAATAATGCAGGAATGTTCATAGGTGAAATAATTAAATTATGAGACCTGTCACCTTATCAGTGAATTGATACATTTGAGAGATTAAGAATTCTAATGAATTAGTGGGTGGTAACTATAAGCAGGTAGTACATGGTTGGAGGAAGTAGGTCACTGGGGATCGTCCCTTGGGGATTATATCATGTCCCTGATTTTCTCTGTCTCTGTTTCCTGGCTACCATGAGGGAGCAGTTTTCCTTCACCACATCCTTCCACCATTATGTTATACCTCACCTTAGGTCCACAGCAATGGAATTGGCTGACCATGGACTAAGACCTCTGAAGTCATGAGCCAAAACACATTGTTCCTCCTCTAGGTTGCTCTTGTTAGGTATTTTGGTCACAGTGATGCAAAGCCAACTAATACAATAATGTACTGTATATTTCAAAAAAGATAGAAGAGGGGCTGGGGTGGTGGCTCAGTGGTAGAGCGCTTGCCTAGCATGCGTGAGGCACTGGGTTCGATCCTCAGCACCACATATAAATAAATAAAAAATAAAGGTCCATCAACAACTAAAAAAAAATATATATATATATAAAAAGATAGAAGAAATGATTTCAATTGCTTTCACAATAAAGATAAATATTTTAATAGATATGTTTAACCTGATATGTGCATGACATAGTACCTCATATATATGCATAAATTTTATGTCAACTAAAAATAATATAAGCATACCTAACTCCACATCTTCCCCTCAAAACAAGAAAGAAAAATAAGAGAAATGTGTCAAGCATGTAATACAGCTTGTTTTATCAGATACTAGATATATTACAAAGTCACAGCATTTAGTGTGATATAGGACTAGAACAGACAAATGGAGTAATATATCAGATTACTGAGGCCAGGGATACACCCATATATGTAAAAAAATGTGGAAAATTGAAGAATGGAATCACACAAATCATTTGATATATTATAAATTATTTTGTAAATAACATTACAAATTATCTTATTACATGTACAAAAATAAAATCATCTTTTCCCTCAGACTATATTTTAAGGATAAATATCCTAAAGACATGTGAAAAATAAAACTATAAAAATAATAGTGAAAGTGTAGCAGAATCTTTTTTGAGCTTTAGATAAAAAAATTTTCCTAAATAATCTATATAAAATAAAACAAGCCAAAAAGAAAAGAAATCATAAGGTTAACTATATCAAAAATGTTATTTGTTTCTAAATAAAGTTAATAGGTTATGGAAAGGAACACATACTTGCTATGTTTAGGGATTTCAAAGCAATAATGTGTAGGATATAAAAGGAAATCTTAAAATTTGCTCACAAATTGAAAACTCAAACAAAACTTGACCAAGAGTGTATCAGTTTACAAAAAAAGAAAACCAAAATGATTTTCCAGTACTAAAATCAATGATCAATATTATTGGTGAACAGATTAACACAGTAGTAACAAAAGAAAAAAGTCAAAATGTTGTTTTTCATACAACTACAAAATATTGGAAAGCAGGATACTACTATGGTTTGGTGAAAATTTAAGGGACAGAGAAACCTTGCCAAGTGAGAATAAACGCATGCAGTCCATCTGGAGAGCAATCTCTCAGTATTATTACAGTACAAAAACCTGAGTATGCACAAAAACTAACAATTCCACATCTGGGTATGTGTTCCTGGGAAATGCATTCATGTACTAAATGACAAATCCACAGTTATTAATAAGAGATTTTTTTGAGGTAGAGAAACTGGTTGGAGGCCTAAGTACTCACAATGATATTCCATTTTATTTAAATAACACATTCTTCATATTTAGAAGAAATGATCTAAACATGAATAGATTTCATGAATAGATTTATCTCTAGATCTAAAAGAGCAGTAAAATGGGTAAGAGACAAAATGAGTTTTCTTACATAATACCACTGAAATAGTTTTGAGAAAGGACACTTAAAATAATGCTACATATATATTTTATAAGCAAGTATTTATTCAAATAAATAAATATTAAGAGCCTACTTTGAAGAAGAAAAGGGTGAGTGCTTTTGGGAGGGTAGGTGATGGAATTAGTAATAAGGAATGAAGAAAAAAAGAGGGAATCACAGGTCTGCATCATGATATTTTGTATGTGCTTGCTCACTAGAGTTCCAAAAGAGGATGAGAAAAATGTTTATTTAAAAACCATATACAATTAAAAAAACTTCAATGAATCACTGGATTGGAAATATGCATTAAACTCTCATGCAGCTTGTAATAAGAAATTCTTACTTCATTTTTATAGGCTCAATTCTTTTCATTTTTATAG
>CM053399.1:33339103-33390555 GCA_028644305.1 Xerus rutilus
GATCTACACCGAGGCACCTTATAATGAAAATGCCCAACATACAGAATACGGATAGAATTTTAAAGGCCTCAAGAGAGAGGAACCAGATTACATATAAGGGGAGACCAATTTATATCTCAGCAAATTTTTCAACCCAGACACTAAAAGCCAGGAGATCATGGAATAACATATTCCAAGCCCCAAAAGACAATGGATGCCAACCAAGAATCCTATATCCAGCAAAACTGAGCTTCAGATTTGATGATGAAATGAAAACCTTCCATGATAAACAAAAGTTAAAAGAATTTACAGCAAGAAAGCCTGCATTACACAGCATTCTTGGGAAAATATTGCATGAGGAGGAAATGATAACCAACAATGAAAATTTACAAGAAGAGGAACTACACTAGAGGAAAGACCATTCAAAAGAGAAAACAACTCAAGGTAAAAACCAAAAACAAACCAAAATGACCTGAATTACAAATCATATTTCAATAATAACCCTGAATGTAAATGGCCTAAATGCACCAATTAAAAGACATAGACTGACAAACTGGATTAAAAAACAAGACCCAACAATATGCTGTCTGCAAGAGACTCATCTCACAGGAAAAGACATCCACAGACTGAAAGTGAAAGGGTGGGAAAAAACATATCACTCACATGGACCCCGCAAACAAGCAGGAGTTTCCATCCTCATATCAAATAAAGTGAACTTCAAACCAAAGATGGTGAAAAGACATAAAGAAGGTCATTTCATACTTCTTAAGGGAATCATACATCAGCAAACATAACAATCATAAATATCTATGCCCCAATAATGAGGTTTCTATGTATATCAAACAAATCCTTCTCAAATTCAAAAATAAGATAGACCACAACACAAAAATACTTGGAGACTTTAACACAGCTCTCTCACCATTGGATAGATCTTCCAAACAAAAACTTAATAAAGAAATCATAGATCTCAATGAAACTATCAATAATTTAGACTTAATAGACATGTATAGAGTGTCCCATCCATCAACGAGAGAGCACACTTTCTTCTCAGCTGCACATTGATCCTTTTCCAAAATAGATCATATGTTATGTTACAAAGCCAGTCTTAGCAAATACAAAAAAATAGAGATTCTACCCTGCATCCTATCTGACCATGATGGAATAAAATTACAAATCAATGACAGATTAAAAAACAGAAACTACTCCATCACCTGGAAACTAAATAATATGCTATTGAATGATGCATGGATAACAGAAGACATCAAGGAAGAGATAAAAAAATTCTTAGAGGCAAATGAAAACTCTGATACAACATATCAAAATCTCTGGGATGCCACGAAGGCAGTGCTAAGAGGAAAGTTCATATCACTAAACTCATTTATTAGAAGAAGTAAAAGTCAACAAATAAATGAATTGACTCTTTGTCTCAAGGCCTTAGAAAAGGAAGAACAAGTGAACACCCAAAGAAGTAGAAGACAGGAAATAATCAAAATCAGGGCTGAAATCAATGAAATTGAAACAAAAGAAACAATTCAAAAAATTGACAAAACAAAAGCTGGTTCTTTGAAAAAATAAACAAAATTGACAAACCCTTAGCCACGCTAACTAAAAGGAGGAGGGAGAAAACCCAAATTACTAAAATTCGAGATGAAAAAGGAAATATCACAACAGACATTACTGAAATAGAGAGGATAATTAGAAACTATTTTGAAAATTTATACTCCAGTAAAATAGAAAACCCTGAAGACACTGACAAATTTCTAGAGGCAAATGACCTACCCAATTGAACCAAGAAGACATACACAACTTAAACAGATCAATTTCAAGCAAGGAAATAGAAGATGCCATCAAGAGCCTTCCAACCAAGAAAAGCCCAGGTCCAGATGGATTCTCAGGTGAATTCTACAAGACTTTCAGAGAAGAATTAATAACAATTCTCAAAATATTTCATGAAATAGAAAAGGAAGGAACCTTTCCAAATTCATTCTATGAGGCAAGTATTACCCTGATTTCAAAACCAGACAGAGACACATCAAAGAAAGAAAACTTCAGACCAATATCCCTGATGAACATAGATGCAAAAATTCTCAACAAAATACTGGCAAATTACATACAAAAACATATCAAAACAATAGTGCACCATGGTCAAGTGGGGTTCATTCCAGGGATGCAAGGTTGGTTCAACATACGGAAATCCATTAATGTAATACATCATATCAATAGACTTAAAGATAGGAATCATATAATTTTTTCAATCGATGCAGAGAAGGCAGTTGACAAAATACAACATCCTTTTATGCTCAAAACACTAGAAAAACTTGGGATAGTAGGAACATACCTCAACTTTGTAAAAGCTATGTAAGCTAACCCCAAGGCCAACATCATCCTAAATGGAGAAAAATTGGAATCATTCCCTCTGAAAACGGAAATTTGAGAGGGATGCCCTCTCTCACCACTGCTATTCAACATAGTCCTTGAAACACTAGCCAGAGCAATGAGACAGATGAAAAAAATTAAAGGGATATGAATTGGAAAAGAAGAACTCAAACTATCATTATTTGCAGATGACATGATTCTATACTTAGAGGGTCCAAAAAATTCTACCAGAAAACTTTTAGAACTAATAAATGAATGTAGCAAAGTAGCAGGATATAAAATTTACACCCACAAATCAACTGCATTTCTATACACCATTGATAAACCCTCTGAAAGAGAAATTAGGAAAACTATTCCATTAACAATAGGTTCAAAAAAAATAAAATACTTGGGAATCAATTTAACAAAAGAGGTGAAAGACCTCTACAATGCAAACTACAAGACACTGAAGAAAGAAATTGAAGAAGACATTAGAAGATGGAATAATCTCCCATGCTCCTGGATAGGCAGAATCAATATTGCCAAAATGGCCATACTTCCCAAAACGCTATATAGATTCAGTGCAATCCCAGTTAAAATCCCAATGTAATTCCTTATAGAAATAGAAAAGGCAATCATGAAATTCATTTGGAAGAATAAGAGACCCAGAATAGCCAAAGCAATCCTTAACAAGAAGAGAGAAGCAGAAGGCATCACAATACCTGATCTCAGATTATACTACAAAGCTATAGTAACAAAAACAGCATGGTACTGGCACCAAAATAGACATGTAGACCGATGGTATAGAATAGAAGACACAGAGATGAACCCACTTACATACAGTTACCTTATACTAGATAAAGGAGCCAAACACGTACACTGGAGAAAAGACAGCCTCTTCAACAAATTGGTGCTGGGAAAACTGGAAATCCATATGCAGCAAAATGAAACTAAACCCCTATCTCTCACCATGCACAAAATTGAACTCAAAGTGGATCAAGAATCTGGGAATCAGACCAGAAATCCAAAGCCTAATAGAAGGAAAAATAGACCCAAATCTTCATCATGTTGGATTAGGACCATACCTCCTTAACAAGACTCCTATAGCCCAAGAAGGAAAATCAAGAATCAACAAATGGGATGGATTCAAACTAAAAAGCTTCTTCTCAGCAAAAGAAATAATCAATGAAGTGAACAGAGAGCTGGCATTCTGGAAACAAATCTTTGCCACACACACATCCGATAGAGCACTCATCTCCAGGATATATAAAGAACTCAAAAAGCTTAACACCAAAACAGCTAACAACCCAATCAATAAATGGGTGAAAGAGCTGAACACAAACTTCACAGAAGAAGATATACAATCCATCAACAGATATATGAAAAAATGTTCAACATCTTTAGCAATCAGAGAAATGCAAATCAAAACTACCCTAAGATTCCATCTCATGCCAGTCAGAATGACAACTATCAAGAATACAAACAACAATAAATGTTGGCGAGGTTGTGGGGAAAAAGGCATGCTTGTACATTGCTGGTGGAACTGCAAATTGGTACAACCAATCTGGAAAGCAGTATGGAGATTCCTTAGAAAACTTGGAATGGAACCACCATTTGAGCCTGCTATCCCACTCCTTGGTCTTTACCCAGAAGACTTAAAAACAGCATACTACAGTGCTGCAGCCACTTCAATGTTTATAGTAGTTCAATTCACAATAGCTAAACTGTGGAACCAACCTAGATGCCCTTCTATAGATGAATGGATAAAGAAACTGTGGTATATATACACAATGGAATATCACTCAGCAATAAAAGAGAATAAAATTATGGCATTTGCAGGTAAATGGATGGAGTTGGAGAATATCATGCTAAGTGAAGTAAGCCAATCTCAGAAAACCAAATGCTGAATGTACTTGTTGATAAGTGGATGCTGATCCATAATGTGGGGAAGGACATGGGAACAATGAAGGAACTCTGTTCACAGGGGTGTAAGGGGCGAAGAGGCACGGGGACAGTAAAGGTGGTGGAATATGATGGTCATCATAGCCCTAACTTTATGTATGACTGCATATATGTTGTGATTCTATACAACTTACAACTACATCTATGTATAATGTATCAAATTACTGTTATCATGTAAGCCTAAATAGAACAATTAAATAAAATATGAAAAAAAAAAGAATCAGAACATACAACTAAACAAAATTATTGTTGACAGTAGCCCCAAAGTGGTATCAATATGTAGACCTATCTGGTTGTAATCACTGTGTAACCCATCCTAATCTTCCTAACTCCACTTGAACACTCCTGAAAACGTCAGTTGTGGGTCCCTAATGGGGTAAGTGATCAGACTTTAGCAGTTATAATTCTGGGCCTGGAAAGAAATTTCCAAGTTGGACTTGGAGACTTCCAGGCATTTACAGTATCATGAAACGCCTTAGGCCAATAGAATAATTCCTTGGTAATTGTGGAGACAGAACATTGATATGTACTAGCAATCAGTACCAGGGTGATGCTAATTGTGTTATGCAAATTATCTCATATAAGTAATTTGGCAGCCTAGGTATTATTGTTGTCAGTTTAGGATGAGGTAAGAAATTCAGGTAAGTTAAATTGAGGGCAAAGAAAAAGGTGCAAGGTTAGTTATTATTTAAGTCCAGTTTTTTTTAAATTATTACTATTATAAAGCTTATGTTCTTAGGAAAATTTAGGCTTTATCTGTGTTACAATCTATTTCTAAAATGTGATCTGAGAAGACAACAGTAATGTGTCCTCTCATGACTTTTGAGGAGCTTCTTAGAAGCTAGAAATACCTCCAACTTCAGTTTTCTTGGGGAATCTTTTCTTTGCCTCTTTCTAAACGATGGCCTCCTACTAAAGACACTTTATATGAAATTGGGTTTTATATTAGATTAATTAAAACAGTTTTGAACTAGAGAAGGAAAGGACATTCTGGCCAGGCATGATGGTGCATGCCTGTAATCTTAGTGCCTCAGGAGGCTAAAACAGGAGGATCATAAATTACAGGCTAGTTTCAGCAACTTACAAAGACCCTGTCTCAAAATTAAAAAAAAAAAAAATTTAAAAAAAAGGACTGTGGATTTAGCTCAGTGGTAAATTACCCCCAGTACCAAAAAAAAAAAAAAAAAAAAAAAAAAAAAAAAAAACAGAATCCAGAAATACCAGAAATAGAAACATGATAATATGCAGACTATGATAAAACTAAAATTTCATTTTCATATTGGGGAAAAATACTTCATTAATCTTTATACCAAAATAAATTCTTAATGCATAAAATACATCACTCTTTTTTTGAAATAACATAAGTAAAAAATATGTTCTTATAAAATTCCTCTAAGGAAAAAGATATATTTGGTATGGTACAAATATTAAAAGCCATTTCAAACAGTCGTATTTTTTATTAGAAAATTATGCACAATTTTGTCAAAAATGTATCAAAACAAACCTAAAAGAGAAAAAAAAATGAAGAGAGATCTGTAGCAACCTAGTAAGATTTCAGTCTAATTTTGTTGGTTTGTAAATTAGTCAAGCAGAGAAATAACCCAAAGAAAATGTACAGGAATAATACATATAAGCATACATAAAACTTTAAATGTCTAACAAAAAAATGAAAAATATTGTCCATCTCACTCATAGCTAAAGAAGCTAACATTAAAAGAGATATCTTTTTGACTAACAGATTTTTTAAAACAAATGTTTCTGTTGGCCAAAGTCTGAGGAAGCAAAACCCTAAACTATAAGTAGCAGTTGGCCTTTTCAAGGACGACTTCTCAGTCTTGGGGAAAATATACAACATGCTGTATTGTATATAGTATGCAGAGATACTACTCCTGTACATTGTTTTCCATAGAACATACATATTGCAAATCAATAAACAAATCTGAGCCTTTGGCAGATATATCTACATGTGTATATATTGATGTTTTAAGTAAGATTTCTTTTGTACTAAAATTTCCCTTTTCCTTATCTAAAACTTTGGAAATCCATGCAATAGATAATACTAATTTCCAAAATGAGAAAATTGCTGGAGCTAAATACCTGGAGTTTGCGAATGGAAGAAAAGAATGTGATAGAAAATAAGAGAGAGTTGAGGTCAGAATTTTGAGATTTGACTAGTCAAACCATTTTAAAAATACATGTAGTTGCTTCCTTTTAGAACCTGAAAGAACTCCTCTCTATTAAAAATGCGCCTTCCATATGCCTGGGTTTTGTGTTCTCTCCCCAGCCCCCAACCTCCCACAATCACTGGCCCATGTCTGTGCCCATTCACTCATCCACCCTCACAAGGTTACTTACTTCTTCTAATCTCCACCGGTCAAAAAGTTTATTGTATTTTCCTGGATGGCCCACAAATCTGTAAAAAAAACAAAAGAAAGAAAAATAAAATTCAATAGCAGTTAAGTGAAGAACATTTGCTATAACTGCCACACCAAGTGCATGTGTGGGTAGCCATAAAAGTTCACTGGTGCAGTTTGTCCCCAGCTGACTTTTGCTATGCTTAGACAACATCAAAGAACCTGACTTAAAAAGGAAAAAGTGATGCATGAACTCAGTACCAAAGGGTCAAGAAAGTATAGATGAACCAACCTGATGACATTTAATACTTTTACACATAGTTGTAATGTCTTCTGGACCAAGGTCAAGAATATTACCAGAATGTGCTGAAACCTTCGGTTCAAAATGTTTCAAGCATCAGTATGTTTCCATGATACTGGGTGGAGGGTTAAACATAAAGCAAACTGGAACCTTAATTTATTATGCTTTTGTGTTTCACATTTTGTCATGAAAATGTAAAAACAACAACAAAAACCACTAAAATGATGGTTTGAAGAAGTTTCCATACTAAGAAATTATAACTTGAGGTCATACAAAAATTATTTCTTCTTTAACAAAATAACTGATGATTGGACAGTCATAATTCAACTCGAGTATAGCATGTAGAATTTAATTTTTTGTGCCAATTTTAATTGGCAGTGGCAGTCATCTGAGCATGCCTATGAAGGCTAATTAGGACAGAGCAGGTTTCAAGAATTTAACACCTCTGTTAACAAACTGGCTAAGGAACTATTGGTTTTGGTTTTTACTCTGCAAAGATAACATGTATAAAGTTGACTTACCTTCCCAAAAAGAAAGCGATATAGAAAATAGAACTGTTTAAATTCACAAATTGGAAAAGGAACATCTTCAAGGCAAAGCTGTTTTCCCATTCAGATTCTGTTCGTGGATATTCTAAAAATAGCAATATAAACATCCCTTTTTAGTTCTCAAATATATTTTAAACTCTGGTTTGTCTACTATTAACAGGGTCACATCTGATTTTATTGTTACTATTTTCTTAATATATTTGCTCTTATTCCTTAGTTATTAGTCATTTTCACCTTTTTTATTTAATTATTTTTTCTTTGCATCTATACATATGGCTAGATTTCATTTGTTGAATTCAGTTTGAGTCCCAGT
Source organism: Xerus rutilus (assembly GCA_028644305.1). Classification (NCBI taxonomy): domain Eukaryota; kingdom Metazoa; phylum Chordata; class Mammalia; order Rodentia; family Sciuridae; genus Xerus; species Xerus rutilus. The sequence goes on from CM053399.1 coordinate 33,346,916, forward strand.
CTTCAAAAGGGCAATTGTTTAATTGTTTACATATATAAGTAATAGATAGACTAACAGAAAGAAAAAAAGAAAGAAATTTGGGGGTAAATACAAACAGAATTTATTTTTGTAATAATTTAGTGATCAGTTTTATCTTTTCTTGTTCTGTATATTGTTAAAGGTATCAGAAATTATGATGTAACTGGTATTTTAATTTATGCACTCTTTTGAAAAGTATTTACAGGTCCTCTATAGAATATTAGAACCAAATGAGACAATAAATGCCATAATGGTGGGTACTAAACCATCTTTGTGTTAATTATGAAATTATAATAATCTCTAACACCCAAACTTTAAAACAATAGAGCAAATAAAAAATGAAAAACCACTTTAATTTATAATATAATTGAAAAATCTGAAGTAAAATTACTAGTAGGTTAAATTTAAGTTTATTAAAATAATATATTTAGATATTTTAGTGGTCTCCCTATTACCTTGCCTACTATATTGGGTCTTCTATGTATATTTATTTTATGAATGAATACATTCATGCCAAACATTATAACAGGGATTGAGAATGTAAGAGGAAAATGCATTCTGTGGCCTGGTCTTAAGAATTTCTTTTTCTGTTTCATGCTATGGGAACATTGTGGGGTGGAAATGTGAGGAACCAGCAAAGTTTATACAGAAAGGAGATTTGAAATGAGACCATAACCATGTTGGAGGCATGTTGAGTGCTATTCAGTTGCTTTATCTGTTCTGACCAAGATTACAACATTCTCAGAATAAAGGCATCATACTAGAAAGACATAACTTTGATGGTCTTTATATGAGTGCCTCAGTGAATTACTCCTCCAAGTCTGCACATCCTGGTGTAATTGCCTGTGACATTGTCTTTGAACTTGGATATGTTACTTTATCTGACTAGTAATTGAGATGCAAGGAAAAGGTTGATAAGTAATTATGTGTAGGAAATTTGTCTCTAGAGAAGTCAGTTCTCATGTAAGAAGCGTCATTATAGTGCTAAGAAAAAACTCATGATAGCCATGTGGAGGCACATAAAGAAAGATGAGGCAAAGGTCTCTAATCCTACGTGAGGTGTGAGGCATGAACTAAAGAGGTCATCTTGGACATCTCAGACCCAGTTCCACATGGAAAAGGAAAACTAGCCTAGGTTGGAGAATCATGAAAAATCATGCAATTGTTCTAAAGTGCCATGTTTGTACTGATTTGTTATGCTGCAGTAACTGAGAAGATGGAGTTTACTGCAATGTTGTCTTTCAAGTTAAACTTTGGGTCTATACTACAAGTAAGAAAGCTGTTTTCAATATCCTGTTTCATTCATACTTAGAGCAAAACATGACCTCCTTTGAATTGGCTTTTAACTTTCAGGAGAAAGCAAATTCTGATTTGAGAAAGCAAATTGAGAATGCTGATGTTGTTCTCTAGGGTAATATGTTTTCTGGCTAAAACATCTCTTACAGTTTCTCCAATGAAGCTAGTTACTGACAATAAGCTAGTTATTCAATATCATCATCTAGTTACAAATTAGGTTCTTATTTTTTACAAGGCATAAAAAAACTTTCATTTTGTTAGTGTGTCTAGGAGTAAGTTACTATGTGTTTATGCCACTGTGGGGTACTTTTGACTGCTATTTCACAAAGTCAAAACCCTTTCATCAATCAGTTTAATTTATTCCTAGGAATGCAGATTTATCTTAAATGTAGACAGTTAATTATTACATGTAAGTCATTATTTGGAACGGCTCATAAGCATCCTCATACAGTTTTAAGCAACCATGAAAAGAAATGAACAAAATATCACTTTAGATAAAATAACATATATTTATTCCCACTTTAAAAATGTAACTTAGAGCTTTTGATTTTTTTGTGTGTGTGGCTTTTAAAAATAAATAAAATATTTGGGAAAATATTAAAGGATATATTTTTATAAAAATTTAATAACAGTTTATGGTATCATTGAAAAGTAAAATCTAATCTCTATCTTGAAGCATGAATTAAGCTAGAACACCATATGTTTACACACATATATAGTTAGATTATATTATTTAAAGAAAAATCAACATTCTCACTTATTTAAGTTAACATAGTTCATTGATCATTAACTAATAATTACAATTCTACAGACATTAAATCATCACTGGTTTATAGATGGGGAAATTTAAAAAAAAAGAAAATTGTGATACTTCTGTTATATAACACAAATAACTGTTCTGCTTCCTACTATATGATTTCCCCAAATCATTCTTATTAGATTTACTTTTATTCTGGGCATAAAGTAGTTTAAAAGCAAGTCAATTTAATTTGAGTTTTTGCATTTTTCAGCTGAAGAATATTTAGCTTAGAATTTAAGGAACAATAAAACAGGTTACTACCATTAACTGAACATAACTTATGTGTCAGGTAACCAACTAAAATTTTTATCAGTGGAGAAACTGATGCAAAAAATAAGAAAAGGAGGAGGAGTAGAGGGGATCACTTCTCATAAAGTTGTGTAATAAACACATTTCCCTCCCAAATGAACACAAGTTCTATTCTAGGATTTCCTTTTATTTATTTTTTTAGATGAGGGAGAGGAGTAGAGAAACACCTTAAAGAGTTTCTATTTGTCACATGCATATTTTATATCTTCCTCTTCTTATTCACCCAAGTAAATCATTAAATCTTCAAAGAGGTATTAATGTACAAGACAAAATAGAGAGCAAACAATGCAGAAGACAGATAGGGGAGAAGCCTGTGTGTTGGAAACTACAAAGGAAATAGAACCTAACTTAGGTACATCAGTAAGCATGGAAACCAAAGACTAAGGATAATGGCAATAATAGAGGTATGGGGAAGCCTAAAGAGAAAAGCTGATAACTGCTTTTGAAATCATAAAAAGAGACCTAAAATTGGAGACAAAATTCCCAAGAACAGAAAAATAAATGAAAGTAGGATATGGTGGCATTGCAGAGGACCTTCACATGCAAGTCTGTATTGTAAATGACAGAAGCACTAGCACTTTTCCTGACCCAGCAGCCAACACAGTGGGAACCAAGCAGGAGATGGCAATGTGCTCTGAAGGGAAACTGAGCAATCCAAGAGAAACTACCTACAATCCAACACTTGGGTTATTCCACAAAATGGCTGAGGTCTTGTCTGCCCTGCAGCACTACTGAACACCCCACACAGAGAGTGCTCCCTATGCTTTCTAGTTGTTTGCTTTACAGAGAGTGTGAGGAATCAGTTTACCTGGCATTTGAGAAAAGTCTTTTACACTTAAGAGAGAATTTGAAAGAAGTGATAAGAGGAACACACAGAGAGAAATGATATAGGGAACAAAAGAAGAAAATAAAGGCAGCCATTTGTAAAAGGCCCTTCCATAAATATCCTCAAATAGAAAGTAGAGGTTAATGGCGAGATTCTTTTTCTAGTACTAACTTCATGTCAGCCACTGTTCTAAATGTTTTATAAACATCAATTCAAATAACACTATGTGTTATTTATAGAAAGTGAATAGTTACAAAGGAGACTTCACTCCATGCAATCTCACTCCAGAGCCCACATTCTGAACATTATGCTGCCTAATTAAGACACAACATCTGTGAAACAAGAATTACATGATATAGAAAAGAGACACTCAAAGAACAGGAAATTGCTTTAGAAACTGTAAAATATGAGTAGACAGAAAACATTCAGGGGAAGACTTAAAAGATAAAATTGAAATTATTTTGAGGAAGCTCCCCCTCCCAATCATAAAACATAAAAAAAAAAACATAGAATACAGTAAGAAACATCTGAATATAAAGAGTTCCAGGAAAAGCAAAAAGGAAGATAAAAATATGGAACAAAAATATATAAAAAGCCAGAAACTAAGTTTCTGGGTTTCTACATTATGGTACCTGTGCAGATGTACCCAGTATCTACCATTTCCCATTGGGTTGGTTAATATCATCAGCTCTGCATTGATGTCTAAGGCTTTTCCTGCCTAATCTTGCTTCTTTCCATTATATTTTTCTCAAGAGTTATCCCCTAATAAAATTCTTGCATTACTAACTCTATCTCAATACATGCTTCCTGGTAGACACAATAGGTACACACATTGTTGAAGCACTAAAAGTATCCTGCAAGCAGATAATAAAAAGGCTCTTGTCAAAGTACATCAGTGTGAAATTTCAAGACAGGAAAAGATCCAAAATTATTTTAGAGAATAAATACATGAAAAAATCAAAATAGATAACTTTCAAAAGACTGGATATCAACATGGCAGCATAGTTCTCAAAAATGAAATTGGAGTTTAGAAAATAATAAAGTTTGTTAAGAAATCTAATGGAATCTAAGATCTTTATTAAGATAACTAAGAAGATTATTTAAAAAATCTAAGGGATTCTAGTACCAACTTAGAATTCCATACTTAAGAAAATAAAAAAATCAAGTTTTAAGATAGAACAAAGATCTTTTGAAAATACAAAACTTTAAGAAATTTAGTTGCAGATAGCAACATAAAGAATTAAGCCATGAAAGAGGAGGACATGGTAGTCTGGAAATAATAAGCAACTGAGAAAGTACAGAGACAGGGATTCCCAAAGTGCTGGTGAGAATGAGTCTAATCTCAGGCAGCTGCAAGCCTAGAGTGTAACCCATCTGGATTGAGATTGATGAAGGACTTGATAGAATAACCCAACAAGAAAATCAAATGCATAGAACATACATGTTGTGTTTGAACTGATTCAGAGGAAGTTTAGTATCTTGGCAAAAAGTCTGGGATAAATAAAAGAAAGTATGTAAAAACTTAAGTAAAAATAATCCATATTAATGAAAATATAAACACTAGTGCTAAAACATTATCATAACACACACCATGTCTTAGATATAAAAGCGGTCATATAGACACAATTGATGTGAACATTAGTTTGGCTAAATATGCAGATTTGACTACTTTGGAAGGAAGAGAAATAGCAATTTGTATGTATCAGGTAATGTATGGGAGAAATGGGGGATGGGGCACTGCAAGTATCAGGAAGAACAGCAAGTCTTTACAATTAGTACTTTTGTAACGGGAAGGAAATAATCAGTTCTGCAATGATAAAAATCCAATAGTACAAGAAGCATATCTTTAGAAATAGGTTGGGAAGTAACAGAGAAACTGATGAAATATTTAAAAGCAGTTTCTTAGGGGTATAAAAATACAAATGGATAATATGGCAAAGGAGTGGTTTTTCTTATAAATATTTTCATACCATTTTACCTTTTAAGTCATGTATGTGTAGATCTATAATATTCTGATAAAAAATAAATATTGGTGGAAAATCCAAGAATTGTAAAGCTGGAGAAAAGAAAAAACAAGTAATAAGAACAAGGTTTGCTAATTTGTGGTTAGGATATATTGTAACTTCACGTATTACCTCTCTCTGTTTCTTCAATGTAGTTCACCTTCTTGTACTACCTCTCATTTTTATTGCTAAATAATCATCATATAACTGAAGATACTTAAAATGCTAAAATATATAAAGTAACTACATGCTCATTTGATCACGTTATTGTCTTACTAACAAGAGAAGAAAAATGAACTTACCTAAATTAGTGAGGAGGTAAGCAACTTTTTCATAAGCCTACAATAGAGAGAACAGATAGGAAATATTAGTCTTCTTTTAGAAAAGCCCAGCATTTGCATTTTTCAAGGAAATATTTAAAGTGTGTTTGACAAAGTGGTTACATTTTAAACTAAGTATAAATATTTCTTAATGCATGGTATGTAGTGCTTTGCATAAACATACACAAAATAGATGTAATATAAATGTATATTGAAATACACATACATGTGTACATTTACACATAGACACACTTATTATCTGCAACAATGAGTCTTTTCTCTTGCCTATCTTTATCTTCATTTTATAATCCACTTTCTAAACAAGACAAAAATTAAGCAAAAGACAGTTAATGACTGAGGAGAGATTTGATCTTCAAATTATAGAGTCTTTTTTGCCATATTGGATGGTGAAACGGAAGTTTAATTCTGATTATTGATAAAGAATATTCCAAACTATTACATAAACAGTGTGCAAGTTTATGTTTCTAAAGAAAATTAGTTTTGTTAAGTTATTTATAACAGAAACTAAGATGAATGAGTTCAAGCTGTAAGTCACATCATGTACAAGATATTTTTCTGATAATGTTTTTCATCCTCTGCCAGCTGTTTCCTTTTCTTACACTCTCTGACCACCACTTTACTGGACTTAAGTAAAGGATACATACTTTACAATATTGTAAATAAATATAGGAAAACAATTTGTTTCAGATGCAAGGGTGATATATGTTTGTGGGCATCTGTATGCACACGTGAATATTACTACATAATCACAAGATTCAAATAATTACTATTTAGGTTAATCATAGTATATGATGTTGTTGGCATGCAAAACTAACAGTTATTTATCTGCATCAGGGACTGTAGCTCAGTGGTAGAGCACTTGCCTAGCATGTGGGAAGCTCTTGGTTTAATCCATTCCCCTGAAAAGATGTGGACTTGAACATTTTACACGTTGTTCACATTCTGGACAGTTCTCTCAGCTGAATTGCTGTGATTCATCTTAGTTATAATTCAAATCTATCTCTTTCTAAGACATAAAAAATCTTGAGATGGAAAGATTTCAAAGTACAATATTCTCATACTTTCCTTGGTGTAGGTGATTTTTTGTTTTTGTCTTTTTTGTAATGTATTTATCTATTTATCATTTGCTACACTCACACACTATCATTTTTAAATTTTGGGACAAGATTATCTTCACGATCAACAAAGTTACTCTCACTATAACATTTTCTTTTCCATGCACTATTTCTCAAGTAAGATGACTATAGTAAGGTTTTTCAGGAATTAAGCAGGAGGGACTTCATTAAGTGACAGATAGTACTTGAACAGCTGCTGTGTCTCTAGCACTGAGTTGAATGCTCTCATAGGGCCTGAACATTAATTTCATCTGAAACTGAAATTTAGAGTATTTCACATAAGCCAAACAGTGCTTTACATCTATTGTTATTCTTTAACAGTAGTTTTATTGAATAGGTATAAAAAGCTTCATTTTACAGAAAAGGAAACTAAGATTTAGAATGTCAGGCACCTGGCCTGACAGAACACTGCTAAACAAGTAAAATTAAGATTTGACCTGGGCATGGTGGTGCACACCTGTAATCCCAGCACTTTGTGAGACTGAGACAGGAGAATTGCAAGTTCAAAGCCAGCCTCAGCAATGGAGAGGCATAAGCAACTCAGTGAGATCCTGTCTCTAAAATACAAAACATGAAATAGGGCTGGAAATGTGGCTCAGTGGTCAACTACTCCAGAGTTCAATCCTCGGTACCAAAAAATAAAATAAAATAAAATAAAATAAAGACAATTTGATATCATGGCTATCTTGTAACTCTATGTTATGCTTTGTAACAGTTCAAGATTTTTGTCTGAATACCTAACACACAGAGCCTGTCTACAAATTTGGGTCAAAATAACTGTAACCGGAAGCTCCAAGGAATTACAATACTTTTGGAGGAATGTTATAAATCCCAAAAGTTGCTGTACTGCTGTTGGAGAGCTTTCTGGGGTACTTGAGGACCTGCACCATCCAAGGGTCAAATGGTATGGCTGATTGGTACCAACAGGCTAATATGCTACACAATCAGTCCATGCAAGTGACTTGGTAACTTCACAACTTCAAAGTGCAGAAAGAAACCATGTTTTAAATATATCAACTGTATAGTATATGGCAGCAATCACTTTGGCAGGGCAAGTTGTAAGTGCATGTACATGAGTATGCAAAATGGAATGGTAATTTGGGGCAGGAGAGGATGAAGGGATTTAGGGACAACTTTTCTGGCACCTACATATCTCACACACACACACACACACTCTCACACACATATACACATGCACACACACACAATACCATATAGGATAAGCTATACTTCTAAAAATAACCCACTAGTACATTTATCAAGCAGAATTTTTCTTATTCATTTATATTAATTAAGTCAAATATTATTCATATGTGTTAATTAGGTTAAAATATTCATTAGGAACTTTTAATGGTCAGGTAGTGTTTGTGTAACCAAATAATAGTGAACCAGGAGACAGTCTCTGCTTCCAGGGAACTTCAACTCCAGTGAGCAGAGACAAATAGCAAACAATATACAATTACTCTTCAAGACGCCCTTGAGCAGAGCCATGAAGTGAAGGAGGGAGCCAAGCAGGAATGTGGACCAAGCAACTGTGAGACTCAGAAACAATAATGCAAATGTCCCAAGACTGATATGGACTTGCTGTGTCCTATGAGAGACAAGGAAGTAAGAAACTAGGAGTTGCAGCAATAACAGAAAAAACTGGTTGTGATGAGTCACAGATCTCAGAAAGGAACATTTTATAAGGGCATGGGTGGCTATGGTAAGAACTTTAGAATTCATTTTGAGCTTAGAAATCCTCAGTTTTCCACTTCTGCCTTGTTAGGGTGTTATACCCAAATGGAAAAGAGCATCAAAGTCAGGGAAAGGACAGGGTGGTTGTCTGGGCCACACCAGGGAGTTCTACACTTTCTTTATTCTTTTGCCTTCTGAGTCAGAACCCTGCTGTCCTCCACTGTGAAAACGAACTCCAAAAAGAACTTTGCAGGATTGAAGAGGCTGTTCTTTGCCAGTTATCTACCTTTCTGTATTTCTAGAAACCATGGAAAAAGACATAAATGAACTAAACAAATATGTATTTAGAAAAGCCAATCCTCTTATTAAATGACTCATTTGGCATTGCCTCCTCTCCTGGGTAAGATGTGCAGTCCAACCCTTTGATCCACCCTATTCCATAATAACCTATTTGCATAAGAACTGATGATCAGTGGTAACCAGGTATTAAGAAAGGGTAAGTATATTTTGAAGCCTTCAGTGATCAGGACCTTGAAAGAATCAGGAATGCATTGTCTGGACTCCAGAAAAAGAAACAGATCAACAATCAGGAAGACTCTAGAACCATATGGGGTACTTACATTAACCAAATATAGTTAGGGATATTTCTTCTTTGCAGATATAATGTGATATGTATATGGTAAATGGATTTTTAAAATGATAAGAGGAACATCAAAAGAAGTTCATTCATTTCAGAAGCTGAAAAGGTTTCATTGGCATAATCCTAGAGTAGTTCTGCTCAGATGTTCCTATATTTTTCTTTAGAATTATGCAATAAGTCTGATGCCAGACAGCTATCATGCTGATGCAATGTTAATTAAGGTTTAAGTGGGAGGCAACAAAAACTTATTGTGGGAATAACTTCAAAGTTTTAATTTTTATTAATGTTTTTTGAAATATTTCCTGATAAAATAGTAACTGTGCTATATATGGCACCTATAAGTAGCACTGCATTTTCATGGAAATATAAAACCAAGGATGAGAAAGGATGGGATTGGGAGATAGCATCCCTTGGTGTTCAGATTCTCTCACTGAAGTTTTTTAATTATATATTTGGGAAAAAATATGTTAAACACAATATGTTGAAGCTTTGACTATTGATAAATTACTTGCTACTATTTGTGGAAGATGTGGTTTCTGATGTTGCTAGGCATCAAAATTACCCTAGATACCTTGAGTCAATTATTTTCTAATGCTTTTTTAGAGAATTCTAATCACCACATATAATTTTTAATGTTTTGTTTCAAATACAGTTTTACTACACATTTTTTTTTACTTCAAATTTTGTTTCAAATATAGTTTTACTACAAAGGAAATTTGAATGGGACTCAGGGATCTGCAGTTTTCAAAAATGTTGCTGATAATTTGATGCATAGCAAGAATAGGAAACACTTTTAAAATTAACTTCATGATCTATACAATGGACTTGTTATCACATTTTGATTATATTGTCTTTTTTTTAATCTTAGTCGAATGTTTGTTTAGGGGTGCCATGATCTACCTATTTTGAAATATTTAAGAATGTATAATCTTTGGTTATTAGTTTGAGTTTAAATAACTGCAACAAACTTGAAAGACACTGAAAATGCAATTATAACAAAAATAATTTGAGCACGTGTAATATGCAGCATACTAAGACATTTGGAGAATAAAATATTTGAAATTCATTTAAAGGAGATATTCTAAGTGCTTTCAGGCATTAACAAACAAAGACTTGGGGACACAAAAAACAAGCAAGTGACAGCCCCTGTTCATTTGAGCTGAATACTTTGATGGTGGGAGAAAGTAAATAAGATATGCACTGCAACAGGGGGGTGCTCACAAAGGGATTGCTTAATTTTACTGGTAGAATTTGATGGGCAGGATAATTGGCAAGTCCAACAACTGTGTGAGGAGAATAAAAACAAAGACGAGACTATTCAATTCTATCTGTGAGGCTGAGAAAAAGCATTATGGAGGAAGTGACTCTTAGTCAATATTTTCAAAGATGAAAAGATATTCTCCAAAGAGACAAAAGAAAGATGCACATTTGAGATAGAAGAATCAAGAGACAGAGTGTGAAGTAGCAAAGTGCTAGAGGGCAAGCAAAAGTGATTCTGTAGGCTGGAGTACAGGATGCAAAAGAGATGAAAGGAGAAAATTTCAGAGAAGAGAGGAAAACTGGCTTTAGATAATGGAGGGTAGGGAGAATGAATTTAGAGTTATATCAGAGGCAATGGAAAGCTGTTAAACAGTCTAAGGCACAAAATGAAACGGTCAAATTGCAATTTAGGTAGTTCCATAGTGATGCACAAGAGAGACAGAAGGAGTTTAGAATAGAGGCAGGAAGACTAATTGATTAGAAGGCTACTGCAAACGTCCAAGCAAAACATGACAAGTAACTGAACTGAGGAAGTGGGAATAAGAACAGTGAGCAGGGAGCGGTAACTGCAATGTTTCTCCAGCAAAATTCACAATAGTCTGCCACTAATCTAATGAAAGAGTTACAAGAAATACATGAAGCTAGGAATAAGGCGTATGGCTATGTGTATTATACCTTAAGAGTTCCTAGTTTAAAGAAAAAATGACTGATGTAAATTACTTGCCATACTTAATATTTCATAACTTAATACATACAGATCGTAGTTGAAAAGCAAGTTGGAGTAATAGAATATATTGACTAGGCCAAATCCTTCAATTGGGGAAACAGAAATCCTAAATTCAAGCTATTAAGAAACTGAAAGCACATTTTTTATTAGCCATATATTGAGTTTGGCCTAAAAATAAGATATAGAGAAGTAGCATCTGATTTTCTAAATGAGCATGTTAGTGGTATAATATTTGGCATTTGAATCTATCCACATTTAACTAAGTTCTTAAATTAATCCTCTGTATTCAGGTGAAAACAGAAGGGCTGTTTAATAATTTGTGAAGTGCACTAACATCCTGAGAAGAAAGAAAATGCATAAATTCAAAGAGCATTATTATTTTATGCTGATTAAATTTCAAGACTATAACTTTTTTTCACATTGGTTAAGCTGGTTGCACATTTACTGCCTTTATGCTAAATCTGTTTTAAAATCTTTTCTTAGTTGCAAGGACAAATGAGAAGTATTTATAGTGTATCACATTTCTAACAATCCCTGAAACTTTTTTCCTAAAGAGGCAAAAGTAGAAATAAACATTAGGAAAAACAAAGTTCAGACTTCTCCAGGAACCCTGCATGCTTGTTTTCTAGCATTAAGAAGGTACATGGGATGTTGTATTCAATAACATGGAGCTGGTGAGATTTTGAGAATCTCAAAAAATATTTTTTAGGACTCAAATGATACCACCCTGACCTGCCTTCAAAGGTCTTATTTGTATAGAAATTCAGTCTATTGAGTCCAGTCCTTGTTTTCTATAAATGCTAAGAGCTTTTGAAGACAAAAAATACACGAAACCTCATCAAACATATAAACCTAGAACAGGTTTAATCTGAACCGTACCAGAGAAAGAAAACCGAATGTCTGAGAGAAAATATTGGTTCGAGCTAAAGAGTGGCAGCTAGAGAGGGATAAGTGGTAGAACAGTCAGAATTTAAGAAACTGGTGATTAAAAAGCAACTAGAATAATATAAAACTAGAGCCTGGCACATCAATGGAAACTTCAGCAACATTTTGATTTTTATACTATCAGAGATAAGAGAAAGAACTTTTGTAAAAAAAAAAAAATGTTTGAGGGTAAAGCTCCCATCTCAAAGGCAGCCTCTGATTATAGCTCTTTAACTCAACTGAGAGGATAGTGATTTCACTAGGTGGGAACAAAGGATTGAACATAGACCTGGAGTTTCTGTTCCCAGAGCTGTCATGCTTAACTTACCAAGAAAAAAACTGAACACATTTGACCTCTTTGTTTTCCTTTTCTATGACATATTTTCCATCTTCAGTTCATTAATTCACTCAAGAAGTTTTTGAAGATCAGTAGGTCTTTGGAACAAATTACCAAATAACAAAGGAACATAGGGTACTGTTTCTAAAGCTATAATAACTGATGGGAGGTGAAGTGGGGGAATAAACAGATACAAAACCATTAACACAATGACCTGCAATGAGTAAAATTATTTTATGGTAAGAAAGTTGGTGGGGAGTATGATGGATTGAGGAAGGTGACTTCCACTTAATATTTTAAATGTTCTTATACTTTAATACTCTTTTACAATAGCAAGGTATTGATTTTAGTATTCAGAGCAAGGGTGAAGATAATAGATTTTAAGAAGGACATAATAAAAGTATGACTACTGAAAATTATTAGATTAGTATGATTTCTACATGAATTAATTTTTTTCTTATGTTGTTAGACATATTTTACAAAAAGACACAATACAGCATATTATATATTATTCTATTTCTCTCCAAAGACACCTTTGAGTATTTAAGTATTTATAAAAGGATAAGCGATTGTATTTGAAGAAAAGGGAGAAAACAATAAGTATCAATCAATGCAGATGTAGGCTGAAGAGTTTAGAATGATTAAGGAAAAGATCATCATCATTACCACATCTTGGACTAACAGGAAATGAATATCCAAATTCTGTGAATTATGTAAAGATGAGAAAAGAATTAGGAAAATAAATAGAATGTTTGTATTTTGTAAAAAGGAACAGGAGTAAACAGAACTATTGGAGAAAATGAAATTTAAAATATCAACAAGAAACAAATATAGAGGAAGAAATTTACTAGCATCTTCTGTGCACCAGAAGAGGATATATTTAATCTTTCAATACCCTTATGTGTTAGGTTTATCTCTTTCACTTGAAAGATCAAAAAATTAAAGCTCATAGATGTTACATGGGACACCCTGGTTCACCTAGGTCAGGTAGCTTCATCTGCGTATAAAATCCACTACTTTTCATCAGGAAACGAAGTTGAAGAGCCAGATGTCCTGACTGATGGAAGACTGGACCGTCTTGAGAGAAGCAGAGTGGAGAAGGGAACATAAATGTAGAATAGAATATCTGAGTGTGTGTGTTGGGAGGTTGCTCAGCCACCATAAATCTTTAGGTGGTGAAAGATAAAAGTGATTCAGTCAATTTGACTGTGGTTTTATGAGTGATTCACATATAAAGTACAAAATCAGTAGTGCCTTTAATTTATCATGATAGGATGTTTTAAAAGCCAAATTTACACCCATTCATAAATCAAGAGTTCCATACAGAGATAAGTATTAGAATGTTCAAAAAAAGTTATATTAAACTAAAAGCATGTGTCACATATTATTCCCTCACTGAGTGATAATACTGTAAACTTGTGATTAGCATTCCTTTCAGTTTCAAAATCCAGGTGTGTGTGTATATTCCAGAAAATTAGAATTAAGTAAAATTCAATCTCCTTATTGTGCAACTTTATTTCATGTTCTTAAATAATATTTTAAAATAGCATTTGAATAGGTTATATACTACATTACATAGAATCTATATTACCATTATCTTACTCTTGATCAAGTATTGTCTCTTTTACATTTTTTTGCTATTTTAAATAATAATATGACAGTAATACCTTCCATATGAGCTTTGGATGATATCATTGAGGGTCTCATTAAAATAAACTAACAGAAATTACTATTAAAAAGTTGTCTTTACTAGTTTTAAACAGAATAAGTTGATTATAGAAAACCTAGGATATTTAAAATATAGGATAAATATTATATACTACAGTAAAAAAGTCACCTAAAACCTTACTTTCCAGAGATGAATCCTATTAATATTTTGATTTTTAATTACAAATATTACCTATTTAGCTACAAGTGCTCTTTGGTTTGATTTTTGATACCAGCTTTGTAAGGTATATTTTTAAAATCAGAATTATTATAAAGTTGTTCAGAGAATATTATAGTTTTGTCTAAATTCTGGATTAATTTGTGCAACTGTAAATTATATGGTGTTATACTTTTTCAATGTTTATTGTACCTTTTAGTCTATGACACAGTCATAAATTATTTTGTGGCTTATTTGGAAATATTATCAATTAGATTCTTCTTCTACAAATTAAATCAAAACTGAAGAAAGCTAAATGTAAGATGTTAACTATTTTTCCTGGCATTAAAATTTAATACTTTATCATGAGGAGTATTCACTCTCTAAGGCCTTTTTTGACTTTCTAAAATTTAAACAGCGAATCCTCCTCCTAGAAAAACACATAACATCAGTGTAACCACATTTGGAACTAAATACATATTACTTGTAAATAATATAATTATTTATGCATTGCTGAGCTATCTATATAAATTATCTCATGATGTAAATATTCTAGTATTAACATTTATTATATATATGATTTGGAACAAGGTTTTTAAAGTTATCTAAAGCCCAGTTTCTTTGTTTACATAATGGAGAGAATATCAACCTTGTGGGGTTTATGGAAGAGCTAAAATAAAGATATTATTACTGATGTCCCAGTTAGTGCCTCCTGTTTTCAAAGACAGTTGGCTTTTATTTACAGACTTTGTGCCTTGAAGAGGTAGGCACAGGCATAATATTACCCTCTCAGACTTAGATATTTGGTCCATGTGTCAAGAGATGCATGTGGTATTGAACCAAAGAGATATTCTCCTTGAGAAATTAGCACATAACCTGACAAAATGGTCACATAGTTAGAGCCAAAGAAAACCAACACCTATGTTGCAGCACAACAAAATGACAGAAAGAGAGGTCACAGATAGGAGAACAGCTTGATCTTTCTGATGGAAGAGGGCAAATGTTCATCAAATGTTCATAAAGAAGCATTGTGAAGTTGGGGTTGGGCAAAGAGAGAGGGTTGGAGAGAGGAGAGAAAGCGAGAGAGGAAGACTGATTTGTTCCAGAGAAAGAAAAATGGAATAGCCGTCTGTTTTTTAATTCACATGGGGTCTTGAAGACCACAAGACTGCACTTTCAAACAGATTTTCCTGTCTTTTCAACAAATTTTATGAGATTAAGCTTATTTGAGTGGTTTTTCTAATCATACAATCCCTTATTTGTTGAAAATCACACAGCACTGTCTCTAGCACTCACCAGATATTTAATGAATAGAAGTTATCACAAAGCTAGATAATGAATTCAAAAGGAAGGGAAGACAATACAACGAGCATTGATTTTCTTTCTTTTTTTTTTTTTTAAAATCTATTCTTTAGACCATATGGATGAAATGTTTGCCAAAAATGAAGTTGGCTTTTATTTTTATTTTTTTTATTTGGCTTTTATTTTTTATTTTGGTTTAATATATCCCTAGTACAAAGGAAAGAGTCCTTTTCCCTGCCCATCATCCCCTTGTTACCTATGGAAAAATACGACTGAAAAACACTTACAAGATTCAGCAACATGATGATTATGAAATTGATACAGACAGCAGCAGCAGATGTTGCAAACTGCCAGTGTTGTTTGATGAAATTCCACTTGAATGATGCGAACCGTTCCATGACCACCAGGCGGTACACCACAACGGCAAACACAGCAGTGATTACCAGAGAAATCTGCAATGTGTGAAACCAGAGAAGACACATGTGTTTCACTTCATTAACAAGTCAAAAACAAACACCTTAGATCAAATACTGTCCCTGAGAGTTGAAGGTTATTAGACTTTCTAAGAAAAGATACATGGATTATTTTTTTTCTCTTAACCAAGTAAGCTACATTGGAGTCAGAATAGTGTAGGATTTAAACTTAAACATGAAAACTCTGGGAGGTAATGTATATTTTAATTAGAGAATGCAATAATTTCACAATGCATACATACTTTAGGACATCAAGCTGTACACAATAAATACATACAGTTTTATTTGCCATTTAAAATGCACAAATAGCGCAACATGGGGGAGGCGAGGGGCAGGAAAGGGGAATGGGTATAGTAAAGATGGTTGATAAAAAAAAATATAAATATATATATATATATACTGTTCATTGAAAGTGCATATAAAGGTGTTTAATATGAAGAATGTAATCTGCTTATAATTTTGTGCAAAGTTAGAAAAATTATGATTGTAACAATTTTTTTTCTATTTGCTTCAACAAATGTTTTCAGTGAACAGTGTGTACAGCTTCTGAAAATTTGCTTTTTTTCTGTTATGTTTGATAACATGTATTAAAATGCAACTTTTGAGAAAAATAAAAAAATGCACAAATAGGAAATGGGAATGTAGCTCAGTGGTAGAGTGAAGCTTAGCATGTGTAAAGTCTTGGGTTCAATTAACATAAAACAGAATAAATAAAACAAATAAAACATTGAAAACAAAAAGATACAAGAAATATTCAAGTTGTTCTAGTGTAAATTTATCACACTAAAGGGCAGATTCTGTCCGATTTTTTTTCAAATGGAATGCTCAGTTTTAACACAGTATATGCAATTCACCACATCCTGTATATTTTCATTTTATCTTATTTCTGCTTCTCTCAATGAGTGTTTTAGTTAAAGAGGTACAAAATTTTCCTTTATAAAATGCTATGACCTGCTGTGATTTCTATTTTAATTGAAAGAATTACCTAGTACTAAAAAGGACAAGGTTTCTTTTACACCCTCAGGGTTATAAAACGAGTTGGGGTCACAGAATGTCTTTTAAAACCTGGAATCCCACAACATTCTGATATTAATGGTTATACTTTACCATGAAGAATATCCCTGAGACAGATACAAGAAGACGAGTGATTTTGTCTGATGAAGGCTGATGTGGCTCAGGTTTTCCTGTGATGGGATTTATTACCTCCATCTTGTAATACTTGGCTTCAAACTGGGGACGAAGTGTTTCCTACAAGAGAAACTAAAGTTATCTAAGCATAAATTAAAATTTTTTCTCTAAGAATTTACAGAAAACTTCTAGATCTGACCTACTTTTACAATGCCTTCACAAAGATGCGACTTACTAAAAAGAGGATGTCAATTTTTTCCAAATAAACCCTAAGCTATATTTTAATGAGTACAATTTTCCATTAATGGAATTTAAGGAAATATCATAGCAATAGTTTGAAAAACACATACTTCATCATTGACCTCTGTTATCTTCGTGAAGTTAGAGATATTGTTAGTAAAAGACATTGAGGGAAGATCTAATGGTGTGCAGCTGCTCCTAGCCTGGAGGTCTGAGCTTTGGGTAGTTCTCAGCAGCATGTGATATGCCAGTTTCCTTATCTCCTGGTTTTCTAACATCTTACCTCTTCTTCTTCCCATTCAATAAGGTCCCAAGCATAGGTCAATACACTTCTTCTCCTTTTCCAAAACTCCAGGAAGACTGTGGCTATATAATATAAAATGATGACAATAGTAATAATAATTTCTTATTCAAACCATGACACATTCTTTTGTTCTTCAGACTGAATCACTTTCATATTATTAAATTATTGAAATTAACTATTAAGGAAATATTAAAATTTGTTTTCCTTACCCTCTTTCTCTCTCTCTGTCTCTCTATATATCTATCTATTTATCTATCTATATATGTATATACATATACCACTCTATCAGTATGCCTTACTACCTGGGGTGGAGGGGAGTGATTCCTTTCATTGAAATTGAGTAGAAGACTTTTCTTAACACAATTCATCAAAATGCTATGAAAGAAGGCCAGTATTAACAAGATAACTATTATTGTTCTTTTTGATCTGTACATGCTCATTCAAAATTATCCAAAGGACTCAAAGCCTTTTTCAGGTATGAAAATAAAGACCAGATGCTACTTGTTCAAGGACCCTGGAAAAGAAGGATGTGGGAGAAAGAGAGGAAAAAAGCAAAGCCATGTTGGTGGTAGGAGAAGCAGCTAAAGAGCTGTTTTGTTTTGTTTTTTTTGTATATTCTTGGTGGACTATGCATGGACTAAAAGAAATTCAGTGAAAAATTAAGGAAATGCCTGAACTATTGTCTAAATTTTCTTCATAAACTGTTCAGAGAAAGATTGTTTCCTTTCTGGTAAATGGAAGTTAACTCAGAACTCATGTGTTCTTAAACATCTGCAGTATTGTTCATCCACTTATCCACGTATCGTGTTCTCTTACTTTGGTCAAGGAACTCTAAATTAGAGATCTTAGTATCTAGAGTGGGGAGGGAAGTTATCTTCATAAAGTTAACTTGCATTGTAATAAGTATTATTATGAAGGAAGAAATACACTGCAAATGAAACAAATGTGTTTTGGGGAAAAATTTCAGGAAGTTGATAGATTAAAGCAAAATCTTCCGCCCTGTTTGCTTTCATTCTCCTCTTGACATCAATAGAAAGGAAGGCCATGGAGAAATGATTGTAAGATGCTGCTTCTTTTTTTCTTTATAATTGGAAATCAATACCAATATTGATTAGAATAAATACAATGTTCATAGTTACCTTACATTTTATCTCACTTTAAGATTTATAAAATCCTTCCTCACAATTATGATTGTCACTCTCCCAATAGTTCCAAGGAAATATGTCAGATAATGTTATCACTTGATTTTGGAAATAAAGGTGCTTAATTTTCTGTGCTCAAGATCATACAGCCTATAAATGATAGAGCCAGGACTGAAACTTGCTAGTTATTCTGCATACACAATACCTAGCTGATGTAGCCATCAGTCTCAGCATCTCTCTCTCTCTGCCTCCCATAAAGACCTCACTTTACCTTGTTGACTTCTTGAGGTTATGTTTCTGTTTGTACTGTAGTTCTTCCTTCCTTATAATTATTATTACAATGTAAGCTTTACAAAGATGACTCTTACATTCTACTATCCACTACTTTTCTGTAAAGTTGTAAAACAGTGTATATGGCAAAAAAGAAAAAATAAGAATAGGAAAATTCCATTGACAGAAAGACCATTTTGAATTAGCAGTCTCCAATCACGTTACCAACGAGAAGATCTAGGACTTAAGAGGGAAGTGGGATAGAGAGGAAGTAAGCAGAGGGAGAAACAGAGGAGAATCAAACGGGGAAAAACTCCACAGTTTCAAGTAAATAAGAAAATACAGTGATTATGAACCCAGGACATATATATTTTAATATAGAGCATGACATGGATCTCTATTCCAAGTCAAGTCTTAATATTTCCGTGTGTTGCATATTCTCTTCTTAATGCACCTTTCCAGCATGTACTTGAACTAGAGGCATCTGCCACAAAATCTAAGAAAGATAAATGTTATCTTGTGTTTGACATGATTGTAAATGAAGGTAATAACATTGGTAATACATTGGATCTTTCTCAGACAGCAAGGTATTGTCTTTACACATTATTTTAGAACCAGTCTTTTCCAATGTCATATCGAACTAGTCTATCTCAGTTTGAGATGTAGTCATTTCATTCATGGCTTACTCATTTAAACTCTCAAATGTATGGATAGTCTCACTCTCAGAAATTAATTAGAAAGACGGCATACAGAATAATTTATCAGCATGCCAAATACAGAGGAAGGAAACAAATTATCCTTTACTAATCCCTACACTAAGAATATTAATAAAAATACAATTATAATAAATAAACAGATAATGTTGAAATTTAAAACAGCAGTTGCTGCTAAGGCTAGCATGATTGGTGAGTTACATAGAAACCGTCTGAGGTGTCTGAGGTGATAAAAATATATTTTAATTGAAGTGCTGATTATACAAGTTCATGTATTTTTCAAAAGTGATCAAACTGTACTTAAGATCTGTGGATTTCATTAACTATAAATAATACCTCAAAAACTAGTTTTTAGAAAGTCAATGTGTGTGTGTGTGTGTGTGTGTGTGTGTGTGTATCTGTGTGTGTGTGGTGGGGATTGTACCCACGGCCTCATGCATGCTAGGCAAGTGCTCTGCCACTGAGTTACTGCCCCAACCTGAAAGTAATTTTTTAAATACCAAGTGGTTAATTGTATTATTTGACTAGATTCTTAGCAATACAGTGGTTTCCCCCAGTTTTGTACTTTTTGCTTTCCCAGTAACTCTTGTGCTTAGCAAAAGAGAGTTCTAACCTTGCTGTGAACAGCTGAGAGAGGTGACTGCAAACCCAAATTACAAGCAATGCAACTAAACTGCAGCTGAAGGGTAGGCTGAGCAATAAAAGGCCTGCATGGTTCTCTGACACTGCTGTTTTAAGGAATCTTGAATTAAAGAAGGGGCATTTACTTATGCCAAGACATCAACAAAAGGATGAGGCAGGAGAACCCAACTTTAGTGACATCAAGGTCCTCTCAGAGAGGTAAATGTGGGAGGCCAAGTTTAAACAGAGGAAGAAAGGCTGAAGCCCATTCTGAAACAGAAATGACCAAGTCCATCTGAACACATTCTAATTCTAATAATGCATAATGAAACACAGTCATTTATCACCCTTGGTCTTCATCAAGATGTGACCCACTGACTCACATATTGCTGCCTGTCCCCTGGATTAAAGTTATTTCCAAATGACAGAAATGGGATATGGAAGGCTGAGAATATTGAGATCTTAATTACAGTGATTGATTTCTCCCAGCAGAACTATATGAAATTAATATCATCCTTTATATTAGAAAGATGGAGAATGAAAAAAGGAGGTTGAGCTATCATGAAGTTCAGGATTGAGTAGTGGGCAAAGGATTTTCAAGAGGAAACAGAATCTGTGAAGGATTCCATGAGTTAAGGACTTCCAATAATGTACATGGTAAATCTTCAAAATGACAAGCAAACATTAGTAATTTTATTATAATGGGCGATGAAAAGTTTGGCATGCATAGTTAATTTTGGGATCCTAGCTGGATCAAATAAGCACACACACTGAAAGAATAAAGAGGCACCAATGATAGAGGCCCTGTCAGGTTTCAGAAAGGGCAAGTGTAGGGAGGGTTCAAGAACTGGAGATTTGAATCAGGGAGATTTATAGTGCTTAACATCATAGAATCTTAAAAAAACCCCAGTGCCCAAGATCTATTTTAGACCAATTAAATCACTATCTCTGGAGGTGATCCCCTAGCAACAGAATTTTTTGAAGCTCCCAAGGACTTCCGATATTGCGCACTATTTCTAAGGTTGAGCACTATTTCCTCGAGGAGAAGCAGTTGTGCTGATAAAAGGCAGAACAGAAATCAAACTCATGGCAATTAACAGTATAGAACCTCAGTGCCAGAAGTGTAGTCAAGCTGTCAGAAATGATGACTACCATTTAATCTTTTATTTCCAACTATTTATAAAGCATTTTAAAAAATATTTTTTAGTTGTAGATGAACACAATACCTTTATTTATTTATTTTATGTGGTGCTGAGGATTGAACCCAATGCCTCACACGTGTGAGGCAAGCGCTGCTCTACCACTGACCCACAACCCCAGCCCTATTTATACATAATTCCTTTAGATACATTGCTTATAATGTCTATATCATTCATTCTTTCAATAGTTAACAAAAATCTGAATGCCAACTACTTTATTGAGTATATGTTCAAAATGTGCCACAAAATATTTATTATCCACGGTTTCATAGATTACAAATTTGGAATTCTGAAAAGTGAAGTGACTTGCTGAATTCAAACAGACAGAACTTAAGTCATCCTAATTCCAAAATTCACACTCTACCATACAATGCTTTCCCAGATGTTAATGAGTAGACTTCAAAACAAAGATGCTGTTGGGTGAGAATGGAAATCTGAGAGCAAGTTGTGAAAGCCATGAATAAAGAAGCATCGTGGAGGTATGTAGACAGTTAAAGTCACAGAGCATGGAGTTCACAGGAAGGAACCCTGGTGTGCAAGGTCAGAGGAGCAATGGCCCCGGGATGAGCACAGAACACAGGTGGTGGGTGGTGATGAGAAGAGGAGGCGTATTAAACTTACTCAATGTTAAAATGTAAATACTTGAAAAGTGAAAGGAAGCAAAGTAAGTCATTGCTTTCTTAAAGAATGAATTGTGGATGCAGATACAGAAATAGGTATAGAAAATTAGATATATTATAAATACATAATACCCCAAAGAATGTATACCAAATGTAAGTGGATTATGGAGCACTTTCACTTTCTACATCATACTCGGTACCCAAGAGAGCAAAGGCACTTATGCTCTTTTTACCAATCCACGTGGAAAGTTTTTCGACCATTTCCCTTGGTCTTGTAAAACTGAGTTGACAATGAAGTTGAGGACAAAAAGCCTCCAACGGAGATGGGAACTTTCCTCCCCTCCCTCTCCTTCTCTAATATTAAATAAGAAAGAACATGGTAAAGTCAGCATATGAACCCTTAGTACTAGAAATCTTCACCCATTTCTGAAACCAAACTTGACAAATTTTCATTCTAGGAAAATTCATGTCAAAATAAGAAGGTACATATAAACATCATCATGTTATATTAGCCAGGGAAAAGTCGGGTTTCATATAAGACACAGAGGTGAAAGGAATATTCCAGAAAAAGCTGAATATGATGCTACACAACTCTGTTCCTTAGCAACTACATGCTATAATTATTTTTACACCTGAATCTCTGACTACAGTGACACTCTTCAACGTTAAAATAAATTTCAAATATGCATATACTATGTCTATTCCTTGTATTTATATTTCCTTGTTAAAGTTAATAGCAAAAGAAACAGACATACAGTCATATTTGTAAAACATCCTAAATGGAAACCAAGGCCCAAAAGTTGAAATGTATCATTGTACACTTATTCCTATACCTGATTTTTCTTACACCTGAAGGTAAGTTTCTTATGTATTTCCTTTTTATGTAGAATTTTTACTGTTTGACACACATAAATGTTCAAGGAGTTTTTATTAAACTGAATTTAGTAACTGGATGTAGTCCAGTGATTATGGTCTTAAACTCTTATACTCTTTCCATTATTCCAGGTTTTCAAATTATGCTTCATGGAAGTTCACTGGAGATAAGGTGAGAAAAAGTCTCTCACCTGAGAAGCCCCTTTCTTATTTGTTCAATGTATTGAGTAACCATGTTCAATTTTATTTGGAAAAATATTTAATAATTTTTAAAAGCATGCTACACTTCTAGGGCAATGTATAGAGATAAGGCAGAGAAAAAGGGTCAATTTCAAATACAAATGAATTTAAAGAAATTTGAATACGGAGGACACAAACAAATTCCAAGTATTGTTTTCATCAGACTAGATAGAGCCCTTCAGCCTTCTCAAAAGATGGCTCGGCTGAAACAACAGTGTCTCAGAGCACGGCTCAGAGCTTGCCAACTTGGATTGCCACCAAGTGCTACTAAAGACTCTCCTTCATTCCTCAGATTTATTTTCAGTAACATCCTCAAGCATAATGTACTACTGCATGAGGTAGAAATATAAACCTTGATAAACAGGTTCTGCATTTGGCAGAAAAGTATGAATATGGAACATTTTAAATTTCCATGCTGGGGCAACTCTACTGGATTTTATTGTTGTTAACAATAATCGTTAATTGTACTTATGGAAGTACAATTAATGGGGTTCTCTGCATGAGCACAGAGTAGGCTAATTGATATGAGAAGCATATAAATATATGTGAAGGGACAGACTTTGAAGGTTTGTTCTCAACTCTGTCACAGAGTCATATCAAGAACTGGTTAGTCTAGACCTGCTGGTCTCACTGAATTTTGTCTTGGTCTAATGATACAAAATCTCTCTCTAACTTTACTTTCAATTTTCCTCTCCTCCTTCTCCTTCTCTAACCTTAAATAAAAAAGAACATATTGAAGTCAGCATTTGAACCCTGAATACTAGAAATGTTCACCAATTTCTGAAATCAAATGGCAGCTTTACATCATAGAAAGAATACGTGATAATAAGATGCCACACATAAACATCATCTCACTATGTTAAAATATAAGAACTCTAGCAGAGTGCAATGGCAGCACTAGGGAAGCCAAGACAGGAGGATTGCTTGAGCTTATGAGCTCATGAATTAGAGAGACTAGCCTGGGCAACATAAGACTTCCTGTCAGAGAGCGAGAGAGAGAGGGAGAGAGAGAAACCTCACTACAATCTTTTTTTTTTTTAAATTTTTTTTTTTTAGTTGTAGATGGACACAATGTCTTTATTTTATTGCTTTGTATGTGGTGCTGAGGATCAAACCCAGGGCCCCACACACGCAAGGCAAGCACTCTACTGCTGAGCTACAGTCCCAGCCCCCCTCACTACAATCTTGACCACATTAGACACCTAACTTTGATGCAGAGTCCCTGTAAAGCTAACTCTTCATGTCATTCAATATGGATTGTCACTTGTATGTTAAATAGACATTTCAAATAGAAATAGAGATTATCACTTAGGTTGCTAAAGTATTGGAGGTGTCCACACAAATAGAAACTTCTCAATCTTTTTTCAAAATTAATATTTTCAATCACAAGGTTGATTTTTTTTAGGTCTTTATTTTGCCACTTATCTATTTGACAGACTTTAAAAAATTGTATCGAACTTTTTCTTACAAATGTAACAAAAAAATCACTAGACCAAGCTCTTTGTCTTTTTCACTTCTGAAATCCAGGATTGTAGGAGTGCCTGGAGTTTCAATTAATAGATGCTAAATTAATTAAACAAATAAAGAGGAATAAAATGCCCTTAAAGAAATGTCTCATCAATAATAATAGCTACTGTTAAAATTTTTAGTGTTTCAAGGTATTCTTCTTAAACAGTATATTTAGGACTTACACATTACTGTTACTCAGTGGTATGGTCAGTTATAAGGGAAAAAAAATTTAAAATGAGGCTATAACTGAGGTCTTTTAAATCTTATCCTTCTTATTGGCTGGCTATCATCCAGAGGAAACTTCACAAGGAAGTACCTTTACAGAATAGCTATGGCCTCGAGAACATGGCTCTAGAATTGAGGTCTTTATCTATTCTGATTGCTGATGCCAGGGCCCTAAACTTTGCTAAAAATTTGCCTTTCTATCTATGAGCATCTCTCTGGACTGGTCTAATCTTTATTAGACCATACTGGACAACATAGATGAAAGCCAACTATTATATAGAAATTATTAACTTCACTTTTATAATAAACCATAATATTTATCTTAATATTTATTTTAATATTTATCCTTCCAGTTCATACACTGATAATCTCAGAAGATCTGTACATATTCCATGGTGCCCGAGACTGATAATGGCAGATTTGAAATATATGGAGCTTTAATCTATGGGAAATTTCATAAAATTTAACTTATTTATGAAAGACATTAGAGATTTTCCCAAATCATAACAATCTTAAAAATGCAATAATGCATTATGAAATTGAAATAAACTTTTCACAAACTATCAATAATAATAATTAACTTTGAATTAAACAAACTAGAAGGAAAGACTGAATTGATTTTATAATTTTTCTTTAAAATATTTTTCTAAACATCATTATGAAGAGACAATCTTAAAAAGCAGGAAACAGCACAAAAATCACTGTAAAAATTTATCAAGCAGTTAGTAGATTAAAATACTGTTAATTTTCCATATTTTGAATTTTTGTGTATGTTATTTTGGAGCATTGGTGGTCCCTGTTTTTTCATTTCCTTTTCTGTTTTTGAAATGGGGTCTCCTTATCTCTCATGCTAATCTTAAACTCTTGGACGCAAGCAATCCTTTCATTTAAGTCTCCAGAGATCAGTGACTATGGGGTACTTGCCACTGTACCTGACTTTCATTTTTATTACTTTTGTACCTAATGTAGTAATGGCATATTTGCATTCCTTTTGTTACAGAAGGTCTCCAAAGTTGTGTATCCTTTTTCTTTAAGAATAGCAATAATGCATTAAAAACAAAGGGACCTGCCACCCTGCTATATGTTCTACATGTTAACTCATTAAATCTTTGCAACAGTTCCACATACAAGAAATATTACTGCTATTTTACTGGTAATGGTAACAAAGCTCAAAAAGTATAATGAATCTTCTCAAGATGAACTCAACTCTGTACCCCAGGTTACTTGGATTCATATGACTGCATTAGTAGGTTAAAACGCTATTCAAGGAGAGAGATTCACAATAACTCCAGGTATCATTCTGTAAGAATTCTGTCCCAAATTAGCACATGAATATTTTTTTTCCTGTGCCTAGGAATTTCTAGGAACTCTCAGCTTCCTTCAACACTGTGTTTTGTCATTGTTCTCTACAAAGTGTTTAAGTTTCTTACAATCCTTTCAATGGATGAAAAAAGGCACTTGGCATTGTTACTTGCTGCCAGTGAACTTGATTCCAAAATCTTTCAGGTCATGAATAAGTTTCCTTTTCCTTCTCCTTTTGGGCCAAGAAACAAGTCAAGATTCTTCTTCAGAGGACACACATCTCTTCTAGGCAGCTTACTCTCTCTTTACCGTCCTCTATGTCACCCTGATCATGGTTCAGTGGTGAGAACACTTGTCCAGAAAACTGTGTGCTGATGTTACTGGGGTTAATAATAAGCTATTACAACTTTTCTAATTGGAAAGAAATACACATGATATGCTAGGATTTTCTAATCATCTGCCTTAAGTTTTGTTCAAGAAAGAATTAATAAATCACTTGGATATGGTCCTAAAGGTGGTAAAGTAAGCTATAATGTTATCACATCTTCCAGTTCTGCTCCATTATTAAATGTATGTCTGGTTGTAATTTCACTTAATAAATTAAGTTCATATAAAATATAGTTAAATTGATAAATTATGTAAGAGTTACCCCAAAAGATTGGACTCTATAATGAAATTAGGGGTTTAAAGAAGACAAATTGTGTAATAGTATATTTCATTACAGAGAAATGTTATCAGCTGTGGTACCTGCACTCAAGAGAATATTACATATTTGTTAAGGAGAGCACTATCACTTCCCAGCATGCTGCCCTTGCAGGTTAAAGAGGTGCTTGAGTGCTAGGAATGAAAGCCTTCACCTCAATATTCTTCTCAGCAGGTATCTAGAGAGCTCAGAATTGTCCACATTAGCAAGATACCCCCAGCCCCATATCCAACACATATGGTTTTCTCACCTGCCACAAATGGCCCATCAGGACAATATCATGGTACCTTTTAACCCTGTTCATATCAGTTACTTCAAGAAGCCCACAATTTCCAGATCATTCCTCAACCCAAGGGGTCAGATCTTCACACTCTTAAGTCACTCTCACTATGCCCTCTTACTCAGTCAACAGCCAAGTCTTTCATTTTCCTTTACCATCTTGCACCAAATGAAATCTAGAACTACCCTAAAATCCCACTTTCCATTCAATACTATCAAATAATGCCTATTTGTCTCTCATGCCAATAGGTACTGAAGATGAGGAGGTGACTTTCTTGCTCTTCTCTCTGCTTGAAGTCCACTTATCTCCCTCTTCAAAGAGTCACAGATTTGAATCTTGCATTATTGATTCAAACTTCCTACTACCTCTCCTCATGCAGGCCATCCTACTCCCTGAGGAACTTACTCAGCTCTCTGAATTATTCCAACTCTTGGCTTATTATAACTCTTATCAACTTGTCTTTCAAAATAGTTCTTGGAAAATTTATAATATACAGAGATAAAGTTTCCAATACTACCCTGGC
The DNA here is from genome assembly GCA_028644305.1 of Xerus rutilus. Classification (NCBI taxonomy): domain Eukaryota; kingdom Metazoa; phylum Chordata; class Mammalia; order Rodentia; family Sciuridae; genus Xerus; species Xerus rutilus. Next base: position 33,374,719 of record CM053399.1, read on the forward strand.
TTCTCAGTTCTCTGATCACTATCTTTAAAGTTGACTTCTCATACATTAACTCATTCGTGTACTTCCCTAGCCCACTTATGATCAAGGATATTAAATCCTCCATAACTTTTACCTCATCATCTCAGTCCTTCTAGTTCACTTCCTATAAATCTCAATTCCAACAATCTCTCAATTCTGATTTTAAATCCACTGATCTAGTCATGTGTTTACTCTCCTTTCCTCCCCTCCTGCCCTCACTTTCTTCTTTTTGTAGCCTGTCAATCATTATTCTAACTCATGTGGATATTTTCAACTTGCTAACTCTTGTCTCAGTCCATCATAATCCTTTCATTTGAACACAACCCTGGTTAAACCCAAAACTCCATTTACTATCTGTCTGTACTCATGCACATTAATATAGCTGGATAAAACCAAAGCTATGGTGAATGATTTGTTTTATTTTAAATTAATGAAAACTAACTGTGAGTGGAAGCTCATAAACTAACCTAGTATCTCTTCTTTATTTTAAAACTCAGAACCTATACTCCTTGTATATTAGGATAATTTTGCTGTCTACTTCATCATTAAAAAGGAAACAATCAGAAGAAAATATTATTCTAATATACATCTACCCCTCTATCAACAATTGTGCTCATGTCCTCTACATTCTCACATGACGGAAGATCAACATATCCCTTGCAAAGACCAGCTCTTTTGTGAATAAGCTCCCATCCATAATGAACTAAAGGAAATGGCTCAAAGATCTACATGTACATTCAATTATGATCACTGTATCTCAATGTTAGAGCACTAACCTGGCATGTTTAAGACCCTGGGTTCAATTCTCAGTACCACAAACACATATATACTCACACAAACACCAGCCAAAGAATATTTTTAAGTGAAAAAGAATCTGATTTCAGATTTGAATGAGCCAACAATAGGAAGAATAGATAGAAGAAAAAAATAAGCTTATAAATGTCTTGAGTATAACATATTCACTCGTTTTTGCTATTACTATTGCTAAATATATTTATTTACTTATACATAATTCACTCATTTATTCCTTAATTTATATATTTACTGAGCAAAAATGTTTATTTCATGAGCCAATTTTCTAGTACAGGACAGATAATTAAAAAAACACAGTAAGATGCAGGGCATGGTAGATGGCAGTAATTATTAATGGGAGGAATAGGTAGGGAGGAGATAAGCTAGGTTAAAAAAAAAGAAAGAAAAAGAGGGCTGTAGTTTTAATAAAGGTGGCCAAGGTAAGTCTCTTAGTCAGAAAAAAGAATCAATTGAAACTGAGGAATTCACTCTTCTTTTTTCATGCAATGGATATATATTGAGCAACTAGTATGTCTAGAGATAGATTCAAAATGATTCAATGTAAGTATTTGTATTCTTATCTGGGTTTGAGTCAACTTTTATTAATTTTGACATTAAGATCCAGTTTTTACCATATCCAAACAAAAATTTATAATATCTATTATTAATCGGCCTGAGTTTGACTACTAAGTATCAAACAATTTGGAATTATTTTACCTTATCTCATTGACTCCTTATAAACACTTAGAAGGTAGGAATTAATCTCCCTATTTTACAAATGAACAGTCTTGAAAATGTGATGGTACTCAGCCATGGTTATGAAACCTCAAAGTAGAAACCCAGGATCCAACAAGGACACTGCACCCTGGTGGCCTGAGCTTGTCCTCTCATGCTCCTGACTGCCACGGTACCCATGAGTCTGGGGAACCCATTGAGTGAAGGAGCCCCAGAGTTCTGACACCAAATTAAGACTCCATGGGACCACTATGCCACACAGCCATTCTGCTAACTGGTGCAGTCTGCAACCAAGAAGCAACACAACTGTAACAAGAAGCAGTATTTACTTTTTAAATGTTTCTACCACTTTACAGCAATCCATACTTTTTTGTTTCCTTTGCTAGATCTGAAGGGAAGATAAAAAGGCGAAATGCGAACTTGTTTTAGACCCTCAAAATGCAAAAAAAAAAATGCTTCATAAAACAAATTGAATCTCTGAATGTCTGGAAGCATTACTAGATATCATTCAGATATTATTAAAAATATCTGATTTGCCATTCTGAATTTAATACAGTAAGTCAGAAATTTTTGTGACTCCCAAAATAAATTTGTGAAATTATTTATCCTCTTGTACATTTTAATAATGTCATCTGCAATTTATTTTCATATATTTTAAATGGTTGCAAAGGATACAATTTCCAATGCATTATAAAAATAAAAATTTAAAATATAATTTTATACTGATTTTTTACTTTATTATAATCCTTTAAGATGCTTTCAATATGGTCTTCTATTCAGTCACAAACTTTAATCATTGAATTTTATCTTTAAATCTATTTCCATTCTATTTCTGCCTTACAGCATTATCCATAATATATTTACATTTGTAAGTTTTTATTGATTATCTTGCCATACTTTCTGCAATAACAATAAAAAAGCAGTTATAAAGTTTTAAAATTTCTTGTGACCACTAGTATCTTATTTTAAAAAATGAATAGTTATTAAATTCATAAACCAATATAATTCTTTTCAAACTTGAATAAATAATAAATATATACTCTAATATTTTATTATAAACACATCTCTTTAAGATATCAATGAAGGTTTTGCTTGTTGTTCAATTTGTTCAGGTGTTTACTTATACCCATTAATTATGATAGTGATAGGTTTTGTTTCATCGTTGGCTCTTTTTTTCATGAAGACATTAACTGAGAAAACATTCACATAAGTGTATAGATTAGAATGCATCATATTTTGTTAGGGTAATATCATTTAATTCCTGGAGCTACTGCCTGAATTAAATGCCAGAATCACATAGAGATATCCTAGGGTTATTTTTAGTGATTTATCAGGTTCCAACTTTTTAGCCTACCAATTATGGATATATGCATTGCAAGTATGCATACTTGTGTATATATATGTATGCTATATCAAAACCTGTACTCAACAAAGGGCACTGCCCTAAAAAATATTCTTAGCATCAAAATGAATCAATCTTTCTATAAAGTTATAGCTACCTGAAGGTCATATTAAAATATTACACAACAGGAAACAGATAAGGCTATATATTAAACAGCCACCTGCATTCATGAAAATTACCCCTGCATTTTTCTTCTAACAGAATATTGAAAGAAATGAAATGTGATGATCTCAAAATGAATTTCTGACCATTTTATTTATAAAGAATATTATTCAAATACTTTCAAATAATGTAACCACGACAATTTATTTTATTATTATTTTTTGGTACTGGGGATTGAACTCAAGGGTACTCGACCACTGAGCCACATTCCCAGCCCTATTTTGTGTTTTTGTAGAGACAGGGTCTCACTGAGTTGCTTAGCACCTCGCCGTTGCTGAGGCTGGCTTTGAACTCGCAATTTTCCTGTCTCAGCCTCCCTAAGTGCTGGGATTACAGGCTTGAGCCACTGCACCCAGCTTATTTTATTATTAAGGGAATATTTCTTTGATGCTTAAAGTACCCACACCCCTGTGAGGAGACAAAATGTGAATTCGATTTATAACTTGTTTCAAACTCATAAACTGGGGTCAATGAATCTGATCAATGCAAACACATTCCCTGTTTGTGACATTAGCATCAGGCATTTGATGCTATAGGATTTGTACAAAAAGATACTATATTGGATAAAGAACAACATGATTTCATTCGAAGTATGGTCCCAAGCTACATCCTGGTTCTTTTTTCAGATATGTCAGTGACCGTAACATGCCTTCATTTTCTAAAAATTCCTCTTGTGAGTGGTGCTGACATTTCAGACAAAGAAGGGGGCATTCTTCCACCAAGTATTATTGTCTTAATGACCCTAAAGCAATTCCAAGTACCAGATGAAAGGCACCATAATAAACAAGTACAATTTTTTTTCTATAAGCATTGCACAATGTGTCATCTTAGCTGGCTTGGATGATGAAATTGTCAGGTAATTGTCCATTTTTTCGAATTTCTCTGGAGAAATGAAGTCTGATATGGGATTGGTTTTACCTAGAACATGGTATATTCCTGGAAATATATCTCAGTAAGACTTGTTTGGCAAAAATTTACTTTTTAGTTCCAACTCAGGTGACTTAACCAAGGATTCTAATTACAACTCAGTAAGCTGAGTAACAACCGAAGCATTAAATTTATGCATAGTTTTCATTTCTAACTTTATTTCCTGATGTGCTCATGGACAGGCAAATAGGGTTAGTCTCTATGGTCAGTTCAAATCAATTGTATGTATGGAGAGCAATGATGGAAAGGATTTTGGGAGCACTCAGCTAGGTAGGGTCTTCAGGAAATAGTAGGGTCACAAGAGCTTAGTTTTGACTCCTAAGGCAGTGAAAGCAGTGTTGTAGAAAAAGTGCTTACAATATGTCTACCTTGTATAGGCCACACTCACACTGCTAAGTCAGACAAGAGTAATGATATGCCTACATGTATACTGAAATATTACTAGATATGACATGGTACACCCAATGCTGATAATTTCCATCCAGTTCTCTAACTACAAACAGAAAATACCGGTTCCCACCATGGATTCTTTCCCTAGCAATTGGCTAATCTGAAAATAATAAACAGAAATGGATTCTATTAAACCATTGCTCAATAACCAGTTGTTTGATTAAATTTAACTGCTTTTCATACCAGTGCAGATATAGCTTAACTATGCTTGAAGTGAATGTTTTTCTGAGTTACTTTAATTTCTGATCAAATTCTGAAGGGCTCTTTGAGCTCTGGAAAATTTAACCCTATAGAATTACCTTGTTCTTTCCTGGGACCAATTAACTGGGCAGATTCTTTGCACTCAATTTGATGCTTATTAGTTTCTGCATTTTAGCTAAAGTTTCATTTTCTCTCCCAGCAGTTGGAAATCAATCTCTTTGTACAACAGAAACCAAGTATGAGCCCAAGGCACACTGAGCTATACAGACCTTGGCGCCAGTCCCCAAATATTGATGTGAGAATACCCCAGTTTCACTCTTCTCCCTTTCATAAGCCGTGAAAGGAAGTGAAGGAAGTGTGCCAGGTTGTTATTCAACTCTAGTGTTTAATCAAGCATTACCTGGGCACTTCTGAAACTCTCTAGCTTCTAAATTGAGAATACAAGAAATGAGAACACAGGATGGAAACTACTTAACTGAGAAGGCTCCCGGTATTACTTAGGATCACATGGCCAGTTTCAGATAGGCCCCAGTGACTCCCCAAATTCCTGAAAGTCAGCAAGAAACCTGATCTCAGCTCTGGTGATTATTTCTAAGGGAACACTCCACAATACACACTCCTTCACTTTGTCTTAAGTGTAACTTTCTATAAAACCAACTTCAGTGCACTGCAGGCAGGTAAATGCCTTCACTATTGATCCCACTACATTTTCTCTCTTCAGTTTTCTCATATACAAACAGGGCAGCCTACTTTGGAAAAGAAAGGTATGCTTATGATTTAGAACAATGTGGGGCCAGCTGGCACAGAGCAACAGGTGAATAGAATGACTTATTCCAGTGTCCTCACGTGCAGAGGGGGAACCACGCATGTGTCAAAAATTCCTTATACACCACAGGAAGTTATCAAAATCTCTGTCCTTTTTTTCACACAATGCAAGAAATGGATGCCTTTGTTTTGCTGTTGAGAACTGGCCTGCCCCAAAGAAAAAACAACCAACCTATGAAAACTGATGGGTTGGACTTTTTTTTTTGAAGCCTGAATGAGGTGATATTCTGCTGTGTAGGGCTGAGGAGCAGGTCAGTCAGGTTCTTGGGTGCTCTATTACACAAGCAAGATCCTTCCAGCCAGTCCCGCCTAATTTTGTTTCTCTGGCACCCTCTTGTTCAGGGTAGCACGGTCAACACTTAACCTATCTGTTTTTTCTCATGCACCGCAGGCTCTTCCCAGTCAGCACAACTTTGGTATTTGAGTTCTCCTCTGTAAACGCGTCCTAGTCCCAAAGGTAAGTTTGTGTTTGCTGGGTTTCTTAGGGCTCTCTCTCTCTCTCTCACTTATTTATCAAAGAGAATCAAAGTGGCCTCAGCCTTTGACAAAATAGTTCTGCAAGTAGCTACTGAGACCCTGGTAAAAACAAGTAGTTGTTCATTGGCTAATAACCTTCTAAGTTAGGATTTGCACTGTTAAATGAGTTAACTTGAAGAATTATTGCTAAAGTTGCTAGATGATGAAACTAAAAGAAGAGTTAAATGAAAGAATTATTTAAACTGTAAGCATTTACAATATAAAATTTCCTTAAGTTAGAACTCATTAAAGGTCTCAAAATATTTAAAGGTACAAAGATGCATAAATATTAAATTTAATGCTTAGATTTAAATTATGTATTTGGGCTTTAAGTTTCTTTCTTTAAGCAATACAAAAGTATTTATTTTTGTACTCAGAATTGAAACGAAGGGTGTCACATTACCACTGTGCTATATTCTCAGCCCTTTTTTATATTTTATTTTGAGACAGAGTCTTGGTAAGTTGCTTAGGGCTTTGCTAAATTGCTGTGGCTGGCTTTGAACTTGTGCCCCTACTGCCTCAGCATCCTGGGGAGTCACTGGGATTCTAGGGGTGGGCCACCATGCCCAATACAATGTATCATTTTTTAAAAACAATAAACTATAAACTTATATACAACTTTTCCAAAGATGTTTCTGAAAACTTGACAAAAAAATTGTACATATGCTTATTTTTTAGCATGATAAGTATAGGTGTCTAACACTTGTTGGAAATTTAAAAGGCTAAGTCAGTTAGACATCACAGGAACATATCTCACGGAATGGAAGTGTAGACAAGATTTTTTAAGGTTATTTTCCATGAGTGGCTGTGTTAGGTTCCTTATACTAAAAGGGTACTTATTTCTAACTGACCCACTTCCTATTTGATCCATAGAAGCTGTTCCTACAGGCATTGAAATATGATAGAAATCTGAAAATCCTATTCTGGGAATCATGGATTCTGAACACTGCTTTTGGAGGCAATGCTTTCTAAGCATAATAATTATCCACTTCATTTTTTCAGTAAAGAAGTAAATTACTGAAAACTCCTAAGTTAGCAAGTGTCATGACATTCTATTTTGGGGGGATTTGTGCATGCCAGATTTGTTACTAAAATGATATTCATAGACTTTTGAAATTTACTTTTTCCTGGAGAAAAGTCATGCTGTCTTTTATTTTTTAATCAAATAAAAAAATTATAGACCTAAGATTCTTAGGTACAGTTAGACTCTGACTTCTCACTCATTCTTCTAACCCTTTTTGTAATAGTTGTGTTGTTTTATATTGTGTTCATATACAAATATGTAACAAACCCTACCATTATGTATAACACACCAATACAAATATGGAAAAAAGAGGCATATTTAGAAGCATAATATCTAATGCTCTCATTTTATTATGACTCTTTCATGTAGGGAAAAGAAAATACCACCCAAGTTTGTAAAGACCACTCAGAATAAAACTCAAGTCTAGCTGGAATATTAGCTACATGACAGACTGAAGTTCTTATAGTAAGGAAAAACAAAACCTATCTATCATCATTTATAGCCTGAGATTCACAGCAAGAAAGGACCAAAAGCAACTGGGAGAAAAGTGGGGATAAGGTATACTCATTAAGTATTTCACTATAGAAATGTTTTGTATTATCCCCTAAGTATAACTGGTATTTTTATTTAAAATGTCTTATTTTGATGGAGTTTAGAATGAATATCATTTATTTTCCCATGAATGGTTGATTACCTGACACAAACCAGGGCACCTTCTTATTTCAAAGCTTGATATAAAATGAGTATGACTCAGTTATAACAAGGAGGCTGGGCAGAATTCCACACAGAATGAAAGTTTGTTCTCTTTAATGGCCAGAATTTGTTTTTTTCCCTCTCACCTCCTCCAGTAGCCCTCCAAACAAAGGAAGTAATGTGAAACCACCTCTTAGTGCCAATATCAAAGGGCAGAAAATAGTGTTCATTCTCTTTGTGCATTAGAATTGTTTAAAAAGCAAAACTCACTCATTTTAACGTCTATTTAAAAAGTTATGAAATACTAACAAAAACCCCCCACATTTCTCAATACACACACACATACACACACACAGGGATTTTAGAATTTGCATTTAAAATATCATAAGTAGCTGGACCTCCTCTCTTTTTCTGTTCCCTTTATAACTGTACTCTTCAAAGTTGTTTAAGTTTGTAATGATCACATTTCTGTTCCTATGTTACTCCTCCAGGATTCCTTTGGAGGTTCCACCCCCCAAATTGCTACTACTCAGTGCTGGAAGAGGCAAAGAGCAGGAGACAAATTGATACTCTTTGGTTTTCCTGATTTTCTCTCCCTGGAACACTTTCCCTTTGCTTTCATTTGACCTTCTGTCTCTCCTGGCATTGTACTTGGCTGACAGATGAACCTGGGTACTCTCAAGTATGCCAGTGTATAATGCAGCATAATTTCAGCTTTATAAAACAGGTATGCAATGTAGTTTAAATATTTGAACTCTAGTGATGTGGAGAGGCTGAAAAGAAAATGCAAAGAAAAATGCAGATTTTTCTTTACTGCCCTCTGGAGTTCTTGGACTACCTTGCTAACAACATGCTTGTTCAGTTCAAGATGGGGTCAAACTTAACCCAGATTGCTCTGTATTTGCCCCCACAAAACTTCAGGGCTGTAGTTGAATAGCTGATGGCTTAGATTCCTGGCTGCTTCTTCCCTCTCAAATGAAAGATACCCAAATAAGAGGTGTTATCTGGTTCTCTTAGAAGCCAGGGAGCAGCAGCAGCACTGTGCTCTGTTACAACATCAGGACAACAGAAATAAGTCAATCTTCACCAAATGCCTTTCCACAGCTGCACTGATTTCTGAATAAACTGTCAATGGTATTAAAAAATACTGCCCCATCTCTTACTTCCCTTTCTTTCATTTTCCCAAGAGATAAATTATAGGCAGTAATAGAATGCTAGATTTTCAAGTTACATTCCAAAGCAAGGTGGAGGAATGAGAGAGCCCCTTGGTGGCTCAATGTCACAGGCAAGGTGAAAAAGGACGAACAAAAAACTCACTTTGTTGGCTCATGATATGTGGACTCTCATTAAGGGAAGAGAGAGAGAGAGCTCAATGCCTCATTCCTCAAGTAATGCTATAAGAAAAGTAGAACAGAAGCTAAAGTCCTGTTCCCCTGTGATGGGACCCTCTGAGGAAAAGAAAAGAGGCAAATTGCCTAGGCTAGGGAAAGAAATTAAAACTGTAATTATGATAAGAAAGAGTGACTAGGAATAATTCATAAAGCAGATTCCTGGAAGTAGATAAGGAAAAAAATTCTTGGGTTTGCTACCAATCTTGAAGGGTTCAAAGCAGAAAAATATTTGTGAAAAGGTGCATGTGGTTATTCCTAAACTAAATTGAAGCATATTTTAAATGTGCTTGGAGAGGTATTCACTTAGTAAAATGTTGCTCACCTATAGATCCTGTGAATAATCACTTATTTTTGTTAATGCGAATCAATAAACCACATGGTGAAGGTGTCCACCTGAAACCACAGAGACTTTTTTTGGGATTCCTTCAAGTAGGGTAAAAATGTAGTTAGTATATTTGAGAGGTAATTAAGGTAGAAGACCCTAGAGTTACAATATTTTTTAAATGAGATTATAAACAATTCTCGTTTAAACAATTAAATTTGGAGAGACTGTGCTTTAAAAAGTAATGCTGGAATTGTAAAAGGAAGCTGGTTACCAAATTCTATATTCTTTTGCAATCTGTATTACAAAGATGAGTATAGTTGGCAGTCTGCATCTGTGTGTTTTGCATCCATGGATTCAACCAAGGATTGAAAATACTCAGGAAAAAAATGCATCTGTGCTGAGTGTGTACGGACTCTTTCTTGTCATTAATTTTCTAAATAACACAGTATAACAACTATGCACATAGCATTTACACAGTATAAGGAATGACAGATATCTGTAATCTGGAGATAATTTAAAGAATATGGGAGGATGTGTTTAGGTTATAAGCAAATGCTTAACCATTTTATGAAAGAGACTAGAGCATCTACAGGTTGTGGAATTCTTCTGGGGTCCTGGAACCAATTGCCCATAGATACTGAAGGATGACTGCACATACTGGAGCTTCCTCAGGCATGTCAGAGTTTAAATCTTAACCCTCTCTTTGAGTCACTAGCTGTGAGTCCTTGGACACATTATTTACATTCTTTGGACTCCACCTAATCATTCGTAAATGGGAGTATAAACCCTTTCTTCTTGTTTGCTTGTTTGGTGAGAATTTAATGGAAAACATGTAAACCCTGTGATAAAAGAAATGCATAATAGTAACATAATTTCCAATTATGAAAAAATATTTAGGACTTTGTATTGGTTATTATTGAAAAGTGAATAAAACATATATAACAGAATTACCACAAAGGCACGCACCTGTGCAGTCACTATCAAGTCAAGACACAGAGTACCACCAGCATACCAGGAATCCCTGCCGAGCCCCCACTGGGACAGCTCTCTCTTCTCCCCACAAGTAGCCACTCTCCTGATTTTAACACAGTGGGCTCTGCCTGTTCTTGAACTACATATTTGGGAAATCACATAACATGCCTGGAGTTTTAAGCTCTGCATTATATTTGTGATATTCCCCATTTGTTGCAGGAAGCTGTCATTTGTGATTGTTCAACATACAAATGTCCCATGATTCGCTATCCCATCTGTTACCAGTAGATACTTTGGCTGGAGACTCATAAATAAATAGTGCTGCTGTAATATCCTTGTATGTCTGCCATCTTCTTTTTAAGTCTACTTTTCTTAAGTAATTAGCATAGGTCATGGAAGATATTATACATCATTAAAACCTTTGGGATCCAAAGGCACAGACTGCTTTTCAAAAGCTTTTGAAGAAAACATTCTATCAGGAGCAGAATATGTATATTGTACCACTCTCTGTAAAATCTTTAAGTAAAAGGTGAGGGATACTTGAAAAAATAATCAGAGGAGTGTTTAGAAGCCCATTAGACCCTTGTGAAAAATCAATAATGTTAAGAATATTGGTGAAAATTTCAGACAGAATTCTTGAGAAATGGCAGGCAATATGGGAGCTAAGTAATAGCTCTTGGACCTCTTCTTTTTCTCTATCTCAGTCAACTTGTAAGTTTTTAGTGAAAAATGAGGTCCAATTCAAAGAACATGAAATCAGTTCTAAGACTTTATTTCTGGAAGAACAGCCTAAAATTTTTTAAAACAATAAACATTCAATTAAAAGTCCTTTAAATTTCAGCACCTAATTATGTTGAGTCTGTGAAATGGACTTTCAGTACTGTCTCTTCCCCGTGCTAGTTTTCATTGCTAGACACTCTGAGCCTCAAGTTATTCAGCTACAAGATGAACATAATACAAGCTATTCATTTTTTCTCAAGAGATTATAAGATCAAATGAGGTGATAGATTTGGCACTGTGGAGATATCATATTTGAATGCTAGGCCAGATATTGTCTGGAACGCTTTTTCTTAAAACTCGTTTTTCTTCAAAACAAAAACATGAAGTTGGTTTGGATATTATAACAATGTTAAAACAACAATGTATTATGATGATAAACTTTCACTAATTATTGGTGAAAGAAGCCAGATTTTTAATAGAAACCTGACTCTAAATCACTTTCTTATATCATTCTTATTCCCTCACTTAGGCAGAAGAGGGAGCTGGGACTGGAAGTCAGGTCTAGGGCTTCATTCCAACTCCACCATCATCTGTCAAGGTGAAATTTTCTCATATGCCCCCAACCATATTATTCATTTATATAATAAAGGTGAAATAATAAAGCATATTATGAAATTTAAAAAGCTTTTTATTTTTTCCTAACTTGCAATTAAGTAGAAAGAAGGACATCATGCAGTTAAAAACATTATTAATATAGACATTAATTTCAAATTCAAATAACTCAAACTAGATTCTAATAAAATGTATTCAAGGGAGTTTGTGACTCACTTTATAGAACTAATATATGATACACTTAATGTGGTAAAAATTGGTAATGTCATTCTCATGAAAATATTCAAAAAGTACATCTTTAAAAAGAACAGGTTTTCTTAAATAGGTTAAGAATTCAGTCATATCTACATGTCTCATATCTGCAATATTTTAAGAATCTTACTTAGCAGTATTTATATAGTTTTATATACATATATATGTATAAGCACATATATGTATATCCAGGTGTATGCGTTTATATATTTTTTAATTTTTACTTATACTTTGACTTAACCCAAACTAAATGATTTTTGAAACAGTGATAGTGGTGTCTGGCTTGACAAAGTTTTTTCCTGTTCTTTTCCTAGAAGGAAAGAAGCAATATTGCACATATAATAGAGCTCAGCAACACTAACTTAAATACATAATTCCCCCAAAGCACAATTTTTCACAATAAAAATATGACACTGTCTCTTCAACATTATGTTTCTATATTTTTTTACACTTTAGAAATGTAAGTCTATTAAATAAATCAGTATACTTCATTTAATAATTCAAATGTTTATTATTTTCTTTCAGATCCTCTTAAAAAAATAAATACCAATGAAAGCTACAATGTTGACCTTAGCCAAAAGTATGTTGATTTCAATTTTGTTTGTTTCACTGCCATTTGGGAGCTATGAGAAAAAAAATCTAGGAAAATACATATCAAAAAGCACTGCAGAAGAATTTAAAGTGAAGGAAGATAAGGCTATGTCTTTGCCAAATGAAGTAAATGCAAATTCAGCTAATGAAAACAGAAATGTCTCAGATCCCAAGGCAAGTAATTCCTCTCTTTTGAATACAACCAAAAACTATGGAAAAATAGATTCCTCTGGTAACTTTTCAACAGAGAACGTTTCTCGGGATCCAAGACCCACGTCCACATTTTCGACGACGCCACCCTTGATTCTTGGCTATGTTTCTAAATTGATCTTGAATTCATCTATAACAAATAAAAATCTTTTGCCAGTCTCAGCTCACCCCAATTCTACACATGCTGTATCATCGGGAAACATGAGTTGGGCTTTGGACAATGACACCATGATCACCTCTGACAACAGTTCCTCTACAGTTAGCATCCTCCCTCCAGCACCAACTATCAGATCTTTGACCCCCTTAGTAATAAAACCAACTGGATGGCTTACCACAACCAGTGAAAGCTTTGCTGCTTTCACACCCTACCAAGAAGAAACAACTCTACAGCCTACCTTAAAATTCACCAATAATTCAAAACTCTTTTCAAACACGTCAGACCCCCAAAAAGGTAAATATAAATGGATTTAACTTTCCCTTTAATGTGAAATTGAATATTCGAAAATGTCATATGCATTAAGTTTAAGGAATGTGCTATGATAGAAAAATAGAGAAGGAACTAGTTAAAAGTGGTTCTTTTTTTGGGAGGGCAATCATTATATACACTGGAAATAATGAAATGGTTTTAGGGATTAATGGAACATATGCTCATTATTATTATATAGGAAAGTGAGAATATAATGAGTGTGAAACATTATTTAGACAGGCTTAACAAAAGAAAATCCTCCTCCACTTTTAGTTTAGTACCTAATGAACATCATGTAAATGAAATATAACTTTATCAGAAGAAAATTTATCATCTGGAGATTTGTATGTTTCAGTTAGAAATTATGTCAAGCTTTAAAACAAAATGGCAAAGATATCTAAGATTTATAATTTCATCATTAAGCTTTATTTTTTTCAGGTCTAGCCTCATTTTTGTATGCTTGAAATGATTTTATTTTTTTAAATATATACTTTGTTTCATGAACTCATTGCCTTGCAGTGCAACTATTTAGAGATGTATTAATTATAGAAAACTAAATTATATGTACAAATTGATATTTGTACATTGTTGCCAGAATACAGAACAAGTTTTAACTTCTAAAGTCTAGGCTTTATGATAGCACTGCAACCAATATGTTGTGTATGTATATGTACTTTCATTTTAATTGTAATTTTAACCCATCTTTTCATTCATACACATTCCTGTATTCCATTAGAGGGACTTTTAAAGTAATTTTCTCTTTTGTTTATTCAAACCCAATATACATATTGAGAATACTGAGTACTTACTCCTATCATTGTTCTTTTATTAAAGAAAATGCTAAGTTTGCTTCCATTTCATGTTAGTAGCAATTTTACTGTACTCTAACATGAATGTTGATTTTTCTTTAAAAGAGATTTATAAAATATTTTTCTTTGAAAGAATTTTATATAGAATCAGAGACTCTCGTCTACCTACCTGAATTTCTCAAAAAGTGAAAACAACACTAGGTGTGAGTTCCAGGAACCCTAAGCAGTCCACTGAAGACTTCCTCTTCAATAAGGCACTCAGTAATAGGCACACAGAATGAAATTCTGGGCTCCCTTGTACTCCCATCTTGATATACAAAGTTGAAAGCATATTGCTTTGGGCATTTTGTTGTATTCAGAAATATACTTTTTACCTGGAATTTTGTGGATTTCTCTACTACTACTACTACTACTATTTACTACTACTTTTTTGTATTGAGCATTGAACTCAGAGTCTCACCCATGCTATGCAAGGGTTTGACCAAAGACCAACCATCCCAGATTTGTGTTTTAAATTCTCTTTTGAGACATGATCTCTCTAAGTGGCCTAGGATGGCCTCCAACTTACGATTCTCCTGAGCTTCTTGAATAGTTGAGATTATAGGTGTACATCATACCTCTTGAATTATTTATAGAAACAAATTCAAAATTCATTTCAGTATTAAAGTCCATCAGAGATTCGGGGTTTATGGAAAGCCTAATGCAGCATTCAATACTGAGAAGAGATCTTAATGGAGAGCATATGTGACATTTCAGTCCTGTTGATATATATAGTAAGTACCAAAACAGTTATAAATTTATGACTTAGGAGTGTTTCACTGTAGTTGAAAATTCGAAGTGTAGTTTTATCAATAAGTATATTTGCCAATTTTTCTATCACACACACAAACACATATACAGTCACCATTATTTAATTTAAAAAATATTAAAAATTCTTTGGTGTATAGAAAACCCACTTATATCCATTTCTGTTTTGAATAATTATTTTCTGCTTCTTACCTACAAATATTTTCTTTTTTCTCCTCTAGAGAATAGAAATACAGGAGTAGTATTTGGGGCCATTTTAGGTGCAATTCTGGGTGCTTCATTGCTTAGTCTTGTTGGCTACTTGTTGTGTGGAAAAAGGAAAACGGATTCATTTTCCCATCGGCGACTTTATGATGACAGAAATGAACCAGGTAAAAACAACTTTCAGAATCTCACCTGGACACAGTGGTTTTAATTAAGTGAGAACACACTGCTTAGAAGGGATTTGGAAGTTAATATGACCAAAATAGAGGAAAGATTTGTTCTGAGCCACCTTTGTTTCTCAAAGAACAAAACCAAATTCATTTAGCATTCTGGCATTTCCCTCCTCCTCCTCTTCATAGTGATTCCCACCTTTATGTATATCTATAAAGCACCAATCAAAAATAAATAAATAAATGAGCGAAAGAAAGACCAGTAAAGTAGAGGAAAGAGAATAGGGAGAAGGAGGAGTGGAGAGAAAGAGGAGGCACTGGAGGCTGAAATTCCATGCATGTTAGAGTTTGTCAAAATGAACCAAACAATTATGTATCATGTAATGCCTCAATAAAATATATATATATATATATATATATATATACTGTTCATTGAAAGTGCATATAAAGATGTTTAATATGAAGAATGTAATCTGCTTATAATTTTGTGCAAAGTTAGAAAAATTATGATTGTAACAATTTTTTTCTATTTGCCTCAACAAATGTTTTCAGTGAATAGTGTG
>CM053399.1:33390655-33462581 GCA_028644305.1 Xerus rutilus
TCCAACATGTATTAAAATGCAACTTTTGGGAAAAAAAATAAAATAATAAAAAAAAAAAAGCAAATCTAAAAAAAAAAAAAAGAAAGAAACTGGAGACATCTGGGAGAAATGAAAAAAAAAAAAAATTAAAGAGCAAAACCAAAATAAGGGGAGTTTGAAAACCACTTGGAACTGTTGCTCATTGCATCAAAGTGGGTTTTAAATAGTAATTTCAGAATCTAAATATATGTATAAAATTGAAAAGTAATGATATAATATGAAGGAAAAAGGGCCAATTTTGTTTACAAATGACAGCAAAGCCATTCTTGGCTATTTTTTTTAACTTTTAGTTCTTCCAAAATTTACTCACATACAGCAGCCCTCCATTAATCCTAATGAATCTCTAAAAGACAGTAGCTAGAAGTTACAAATTTCATATACATAAAGTCACAATATTCCTTAATCTGGGAATTTTTCAATTATATAAAAGGCCATCATACTATTGATAAGTGAGAAATACATGCACTAAAAGTAAAACAGTGAGCATAATCTTAATAATACATCAAAAAGAATAGAAATCACTTTATGTGTTTGACTTATCTCTCTTAATATACTTTATGAAAAAATAACACTTTTCTATTTGCACAAGGAATTTTGCCACCAATACTTAATTGCCCCTGATGAGTCCCATGGATACAGTCTGAGTTTTCATGAGTTAAATTCATATCTGATGTATTACTCATATTCAAAACTAAATACATTAATTTTTAATATAACCAATTCTGTTTATGGGTTTCCCATGATCCATACAAAACAAAATAAAAAAGGACAATTTTCAAAGTTAAAGAATAGGATTTCTAAATATCTTATTTTTTCTACTGAAGAACCTTATCTTATGTACATCATGAAAGAATTCAGTCTATCAAATTGATGCCATCAAAACAGTTGTGATTGATGTATAAAGAAATAACATAATCACATTGCCTGTTTTACCTCTTCAAGACAGCTTTGAGACCTCTCCCAATGACCTAAGTTTGCTGTGAGCCTAGTTTGTAAACAGATGACTTAAAGAGTGGGTAGGTAAATTTATGACAAAACCTTAGAATAATTAGATTACTAATCTAATTGGTAATTAGTGACTGCTAATAATTTAAGCTGAATTTAAGACGTGTAGCACATGCCTAGTTATTCTTTGAAAATTAATTCAAGATCATTAAGGAAATTATTGTCTTGTTTTTTTTTTAAAGCCTCCTGGATCATCTGTCAGAAAATCCTAAGTACATGATAACTTGAATATATCAGAAAGAAATACAAGTGCACAGATAGTTTTCTCTATTCTTCATTTTAAATTGCTTGA
Source organism: Xerus rutilus (assembly GCA_028644305.1). NCBI lineage: Eukaryota > Metazoa > Chordata > Mammalia > Rodentia > Sciuridae > Xerus > Xerus rutilus. Next base: position 33,391,992 of record CM053399.1, read on the forward strand.
GTATCAAATGTTGAGATAGATAATTGGTAAAATTATGGCAATGAACTTTTAATGCCCTCACTTTAAAAACTCATTTTTATATCAGAAGTTAAAAAATTTGAACTTGTTGACAAGGCTTGGAAAACTTAATGAGGCACATGTTTATATTTCATTATACAAGGTATTGGTGCACATTTTAGTGATCTCTTCTTCAGTTCCTTTATTTTGAGGCTACCAGTAGAACAGTTTTGAAAGTAAAACTGTTTTCTTAGTCATAAAAAATGAATGTAACTTGCAAAATTGCTATTTATTTAGTATTTCAAAAGTCGTATCTGAAAAGTCCACATAAAAGATATACCTTCTCATTTATCCAGAACAATTTCTACGATCTGATAATATAGTCAGATGCCTGAGCATGAATTTTTTTTAGACTGTCAGTATAAAACAATTTTAAGATGGTGGAATGAGATGGACATCATAGCCTTAGCTTCATGTATAACTACATATATGATGTGATTGTACATCATCTACAACCAGAGAAATGGAAGTTTGTGCTCCATCTGTGTATAATGAATCAAAATGCATTCTGCTGTCATGTACACCTAAGTATGATAAATGAAATATTTTATTTTGTTATTTATTTATTTTTTAGTTCTGCGATTAGACAATACACCAGAACCTTATGATGTGAGTTTTGGGAGTTCTAGTTACTACAATCCAACTGTAAATGATTCATCTGTGCCAGAAAGTCGAGAAAATGCACGAGATGGCATTCCCATGGATGACATTCCTCCACTCCGTACCTCAGTATGAAACTAAGATGTAAAGCTATCAGATGGCAAGTGCTCATCTACATCCTGGCCTTTTAAAAGACTCTTCTTCCAAGAGGTTATGCAAGATCACTGTCGTGTGGACTGTGTGAGGAGAACTGTAAAAGCATGAGACTAGTAGCAGAAACACAGAGGGATAAAATGTCACAAAGGTTTCCTTTCCTACAATTTTTTGTTGGACTAAAGTATCTATTACATAACTATAATTTGTATTTTGTCCAGTTTTTAGGAAAAAATGGAAATATCTGTGGAATCAAGTAAACAATACCACCATTAGTACTCCTTGATAATTTAATAATAAAAAACTTTCAACAAAAATTGGAAACCAAAAGTAGAGTTTCAGTTATTTTTTGAACAAAAACCAAATAAAGTCAATTCTTTATTGTTCCACAGGCAACAGTAGGGCCATAAAGCAGATAAGCATTTTCTTCAAAGAATATTGGGAAGGGGACACACACACACATACACACATTTAATCTCATCTTAAAATGAGAAAAAGGATATGGCCGGCAGTGTACCCTCACCCCCAGTGTGGGGTATAAAGGAAGTAAAGTGGAAAATGTAGTGTACTACATTGTACTTCTCCCCATCAGCACTAGTAAAGTCAGTTTCTGGAACTGCTACCTTGACAATGACAGCAGTGAGCAGGCCCATGTAGGAAAGAGGATCTGAACCAGGAAAGTGACAGCTCTCCTAAATTTTTCAAAGTTTGGGGCATTCTTTAGATTTCAATTAATTGCATAATTTAAAAACTCAATGAGGAATATGGTGAAAAAGATATTCAAAAGAATATACTTGTATATAATTAGTACAGTTTTTAATTGTTAGGCAGGTGAAGGGTTTATTATGTGTTATACCTTAGTGTTTAATCACATATGGAATAGAGTCTGCATCTCTAAAGCATAAGGTAAATAAAAAAAGATGAATGGGGATATTAAGCAAGCATAAGCTTTCTGAACATCACTTTCACAAGTAATATTACCAGGAGGTTAATTTGTTTTCTAGTATGTTTCAGTTTTCTTGGTGTGGAAAGGACTAGGCTTTAGGGATTAGAGTATTAGATCAAGAGTTAAATTCCCAAAGAAGAAGTGAATGTATGAAGAGAGCAAACAAATCAAGTACCAGCCTAGACAATTGTTGAATTGATACATGGTGTGTGTTTGTGTGTGTGTATGTGTGTGTGTATAGAAATAAAGTGATAACCTTAGAAAATAAAAGATGGAACATAAGTAATGAAAACATATACTTACCCCAAATTGCCATAAAAATAGCAAAGAAGACAGTCCCTCCATTATCAAACAAATATGTCACCTTAATAAAAAAAAAAACAAAAATATTAATCATACTACTGATTGTAATAACCTGGTGGCTATTGTTTTCATGTAAGTACTATGATTTTTTCCCCAAATGAAATCAAAGTATTTCTCACAGTTTGTGAATGTATTATATAAGAAAGAGCCTTTTATGGGCCCTGCAATAGTTTAATGTAATTTTCTCATGGGAAGAAGTGAGAGAGCAACATTTTCCCCTTTTCTTCTCTTGCCTCTTAGAACACGACTTGTGCTTCTGCCTAGAAGCATTTCTAGCACCATGAGGGAGTATCTGTGGAACACAGAGAGTCAAAATACCACGTAGAATGCAAGAACTTAGCTTTTCAGGTAACCTAGATGCACTTCCTATTAGCACAACTTCCACAAATGGGGAAGCTGCCAACTGCAGAATTCTGCCAGGGAGCTAGCACTTCCAGTGGAAAGGTATCATGGTAGTATCACTCTCATGCCTTTCAGAATGTGCCCTGGGTCTAGCAGAAGCTTATAAGATGTAATGAATCTACTCTGAGGCTGTTTTAAGAAGTTTCCATTAATCATCAAACAGTTATGATAGACGTCTAATTTTTTAATCAGATATCACCCGAAGCTTTGTAAAGAACAAGGTACAGTTATGTGATGTCATTGAATACAATATAATCTTTAAGGTTGTAAGGATTGTTTGATTTCAATAAAATTCAAGCTTAAAATTCAATTTGCCTTGTTTTTGTTTGCATAATACATTCACTATATTTATAAATTGGTGTGTGAGGTTAAATTAATATAACCAAAGACATACATGTTTGGCACACACACAACTATTATAGTAGCTACAATTCTGCCTTATTGGTAAGGGTTCATTCCAAGTCCCTCAGTGGATGCCTGAAATTAATGATAGTGCCAAACTGTGTGTGTGCTGTTTTTCCTAAACTTACATACCTATGATAAATTTTAATACATAAAATAGATACTGTATAGGATTAACAACACAAAAAATAGAATATAATGATACAGAAAAGTTAGGTGAATGTGGCTTCTCTCACAATATATCTTATTATATTATACTCACCCTGTTTCTTGGGTTACTATGATACAATGTTTACAAGTTCAGATGAAGTGAGGTGGATATTCTTTGAGATAATATTAGCTGTGATATTAGTTACTTGAACATAAGACTGTGATACCATGGCTATAGATCTGGTAACTGAGATGGTTACTAAATGATTAATGGGTGAGTAGCATATACCACATGGATATGATAAACAAAGGGATGATTCACATCTTAGGAGGAACAGTGGGATTTCACAAGATTTCACAACACCACTCAAAATAGTATACAATTTAAAATTTATGAATTGTTTATTTCTAGAATTTTCCATTTAGTATTTTCAGAGCACAGCTATTCACAGGTAAATTTTACTTATGTAAAGTGAAATTGTAGGTAAGGAGGTGCCCACTTTATAGAGAAAATAGGAGTTATGTCTTCAAAACAGCATGAGGCCAATTTGGGGCTTAAATTATTTTAAGGGAAATCAGATTAGAATGAAGTTCTCTTTGCTCAGTTTAAAGTCCAGAAGGTACTCAATAACACATTAAAACAATACTAATATGTATTGTAATTATAACCTCTGAAACATACTGCAAAACAACATGAAAAATAGGTAACTATAAGATACATTTTTTATACTAAGCATTATTTAAAATACTGTCATAAAAAGATGTGCTCCTTTTAAAGGTTTGTGGATAGATGCAGAATATTCTGCATGTCTCTAAAATTCTAGTGTTAAGACATGGAATATCTAAAAATATTCTAAGGGCTGGTTTTTAGAAAAATTTTTAGCATACATTATGTACAGTAGAGAAAAGGATCATAAAAGATTCTCCTACAGAGTTTATAAAATTACACTCAGCAGGGGAATCCAGCTCTTTTTTTTGTTTCCAGAAGCATCCCACAGAGACACCTGAAGCTTCTGAGCAGCTGAACAGCTGTCTATTTTCTCTTACAAACAGACCTGGTACAGGAAACAGCCTCTTAGAATGTTAGAACAGAGGCTCTATATATGGGCACTTAAAGGTCACTAAGAAATAATGGCTTTCCTCTGCTACAGAAGCAGCTATGCTTTCAGAAAAGTGGCAAATAAAAAGCCACAGTTAATAATAATTGTGTTGTATGGACATGATTTGTTATAGTTTATGAAGTATTTTTCTTGAGTGCCATTTTCTTCTTTTCTTGCTAGGTTCACTAGTAAATATTTCAAACATTATTTAACTCTATAAGTTTAAACATTCGTCTTTAGAAACATGTCCATCTGATACAATGGGTATACAAATAATATTCATATGATGTGGGATTACATATATGTAATGGGAAATGAAACTAGAATTGGAACTGAGGAAAACTTGAAAACTATTGTAAGGAGGAGCATGACAGTTTAAAATCGTTGTGTTAGATTTACCAACCTATTACTTATGGAATATATTATGATTTAGGAGACCACAGAGACAAGAAGAGCAATTAGAAAGCTCTGATTATAGCTTGAGTTGCTAAGTGCTTCATTTTGGATGTTGATAAAAGAGCTGCTAAATAAAAATGGGAGAGGGGAAAAGAGAGAGAGAAGAGTCAAATACACCATAGATAATTCTAAGTCAGACCTGATGTAACTGGCAGGAGAGTGAAGTGCAAATGGGCCCTCTGTCCAATAGAGAAGAACACTTGCTATACTAAGGAAAACTTCAGATGAGATCTTGAGAAACTTCCCCAAGCAACAAAGGAGACTTTTCTAATAGCAAAAGTAAACTTATTCTATCCACAAAGTTACATTTAAAATGAATTATTCTATAATAATTTATGTTTGGGGGAACCTGTGAACAACCATTATATTTAGTGATGCTGATGCTGATGCTGAAGCAGGCCAAACTTAAAATGCAAGCATTCTCCATTAACTTTGATCTTCATTTATTGTAGAGGAATGAGTGTGGCTGCATATCAATAACTGTGGGTATTGTTTCAGGAGATACATTTCTTATGAGGTTGGAAGCTTTAAGTCTATGTGTTCTCTAAGGAACTATTGGATCTTCCTCTAAAATTGCTTCATAGGTTCAGAATAATATAACGCTGAAGAATTATCACCTGTGTATCACTGAAGTCCACTAGAGCAAGAATAAGAATCTCTTGGGCAGTGTCAACCCTGGAGATCAAGCTGCTGCCCAGGGCCTGGAGGGCAGAGACAAAGGCTGAAATTCAGGTTGCTCACTTCCTTAGTCCTCAACTCTCAAGCTGTACAGAACCTGCTTCATTTATGTTGACTGGAGCTGGAGACTAGCTCCATCAGACATGGAAGTCTGAATAGTCCATCCCTCTAATAGCTTTAAAAGCTGTGGTCCTCAGAATCAGAACTACAAACAGGCTTGTTAAAAGTAGATTTGTAGGCCTCAACTTTGAATAACTGACTAAATATCAGGTTGTAGGGCCCAGGAATCTCCTTTATAATAAATGTTCAGGAGGTTCTGATATATGCCCTATATATGCTCTTACACGGACTCTTCCATGAAGTCTCTTAAAGAAACACCCTTTCATCTGTTTCTGTTATAATCTTAACATTAGTGAACAATCTGAGTTTCATACTAGATATTGAATAAGTTTTTGTTAAACAAGTAAAAATAAAAAAAATAGAAAATAACTATTAGGAATAATACTAACTCCAAGGGTTGAGTCATTTTCTGAATTATACTCAAAAGGATTTAATACTTTCTATTTAATTATTTCACCATAATAAGAAATCTTAGCATAATGTCATTTGATAGTGCAGTATCCATACTTCTATGAGTGTACACATATTGAAATTACTTAATTGGCAAAATTTTTAGTTCACATACTTTTAAGTATTAAAAATACAAAATCATCAAAAGAAATTTTAATGTACTTAAATATGATTTCTGTTATATGGTAGGACCCATTTTTTTCCATGCAAAATCATTCCTTGAATTGTAAGGGAATGTGCATATATGTACTTTTTATAAAAATGTGGCAACATGATCCCCTATTAGTTGACACAAGTAGTGATGTGTTCCATAAGGAACTTAATTTGTAAGTTCCTAAATTATGTGGATAGGCCGTCATGTGGCTACATGAACCTAGATTAGTTGGCTTGTTTCTTTAGTAAAAATCTGCTCCCTTGTCTTTGATTTTGCCCATCAAGTAAATTATGGTATAGCAGTTTATATATATATTTAAGTATATATACTGATATAAAAATGTTTATTTTCATCCAACAAAGGACAAGTCATTTCCATTTTTAAGTTTTTATCAGCACATTATTGTTATATGTAATAGTAGGATGTGTTTTCATATAATCATACATATATGAAATATAATTTGCTCCACTTCAGTCCCCAGTACTGCCCCTATACCTCCCCTCTTCCTTCCCTCTGTTACCTTTCCTCTATTGGTCTTCCCTCCATTTGCTTATAGTTTCTTTAAATTAGTGCTTTATACATACACATGACAGTGAAATTCACTGTGGTATATTCATATATGTACATAGCATAATTCAGTCAGGTTCATTTTCCTGTTCCTCCATTTTCCTGTCCTTCTTCCCTCCTCCTCAATCTCCTTCCTCTCCACTTATGTCTCTGCTGTGTTGATGAGATTCCCCCCACACTCTTTTTTTCCCCCTTTTTTGGCTATCTTCTACATATGAGAGGAAACATTCAAGCATTAATTTTCTGAGTTTGGCTTATTTCACTTAGCATGATGTTCTGCAGTTCCATCTATGTACCAACAGATGCCAAGATTTCTTTCTTCCTTATGGCTAAGTAACTTCATTATAACTAAGTAAATCTCCATTGTGTGTGTGTGTATGAATATGTGTGTGCATGTGTGTGTATGTGTGTATATGTATGAATGTGTGTGTGAAGTACATTTTCTTTATCCATTCATCTGTTGACAGACATCTGGACTGGTTCCATAACTTGGCTATCATGGATTATTCTGCTATAAACACTGGTGTGACTTTACCACCATAGTGTGCTAATTTGAGTTCTTTGGGATAAATATCAAGGGGTGGTATAGCTGTGTAATATGATGGTTCTATTCTTAGTCTTGTGAGGAATATTCCTACTGCCTTCCAGAATGGTTGTGTTGTAATTTGCAGTCCCCCAACAATTTATAAGTGTACTTTTTCGCCCTTATCCTCACCAGCATTTATATGTTTGTAATTTTGATGATTGCTATTCTAATTGTAGGGAGATAAAATATCAATGTAGTTCTCATTTGCATTTACCCGATTGCTAGGGATGTGGAATATTTTTTCATATATTTGTTGGCTATTTGATTTTCTTCTTTTGAGAAGTGTCTGTTGAGCTCTTTTCCCTACCTGGTTTTAAGGTATAAAACAAGTAGCTATATTTTATCTCACACAGAAAAACAAATAGAAGATGTATTCAGTATTTCATTCAGGTAGGTTTTATTTCCTATATTATTTCAATAAAGTAATATCTTCCTCTGCAAGCAAACTTTCCATCTTCATTTTAAGTTTATAAGTTAATTCTTTCTAAGTCATACCTGTCCTTGTGCATACTCTTTTCTTTCTTTTATTTTTTCTTTTCCTTTCTTTTTTCTTTTTTTTTTTCTTTTTGGTACCAGGAATTAAACTCAGGAGTACTCAACCACGGAGACACATCCTCAGCCCTATTTTGTGTTTATGTAGAGACAGGGTCTCACTGAGTTGCTTAGTGCATCGCCATTGCTGAGGCTGGCTTTGAACTCATGATTCTCCTGCCTCAGCCTCCCAAAGTGCTGGGATTACAGGGGTGCACCACCATGCCTGCTTACTCCTTTCTATTGGGCAAAGAAGGATGCATTTTCTGTACAATGACAAAAGCACCTAGATTTAGTGTTTCCTTGGACAGATTCCTTACTTTATCAATCTGCCATATGTGAATGTTTCTTGTCTTTACTGTTTACATCACTCCAGTGTGTTTTGTAGCCTGTCTCAGATATTTTAACATAGTTATAGAAGACAGACTAATGCAAATGTATACCTATAATGTGATTCAACTATTCCACTTGTATATATTTACCCAAAAGAAATAATAACATTTGTCTGGAAGAATACTTGAAGATAACTGTTTATAGCAGTTTTACTTAAAATAGGCAACAATTTGAAACAACCCAAAAGTTCATTAGTAGGTAAATGAATAAATCAATTCTGATATAGATATACTGGGATGATATTCAATACTAAAAATGAATGACTATTGATTAATGTTACAACATGGATAAATTTCAAAATAAGTATGCTGTACCAAAGAAGCCAGAAAAATTATATACCATAGGATTCCAAGAGTGTAAGAAATATAAAGATATTTATAATGACACAAAGGAGTTGGTTGCTGGAGCACTGGGATGGGTTTAGGGGAGGACTGTTGGGCACGGATTACAGTGAAGGTAGTGTGAGGAAACTTTCAGGGTGAAATATTCATTATGCTGATTATGGTGTATTTTTTTGACCTGCATTTCCCAGGTACATACACATTATAAAATATGTCAGGAAATATTCATTATCCTGATTATGGTGTATTTTTTTGACCTGCATTTCACAGGTATATACACATTATAAAATATGTCAATTTGCATACTTCAAATATGTACATTTTACTTTGTTAATTATACTTCAATACAACTGTTTTAAAAAACAATAATAATAATTGTAAAAGTCAATGTTTCTTAAATATTTATGAGCATTGGAATAACTGGGGAAATCTTAGAAAATGCTGATATCTAGTTTTCAAATCCAAATATTTAATTTATTTGCTGAGGTCTATGGGTTTTTTTAAAGTACTTTTAAAATCCTTCAGGAGTTTCTAGTAGACATCAGTTTGGAAATTTGGGGTATGTTATTTCATTTTCTCTGCACAATTAAAAGTATTTCATCTTTATGAGCTTTTGTGGAAGATACAAATTTAATCATTAGCAATAAAAATAATTGTTCTTCTCCTTCAAGACATAGATATAATTTCAAGTGGAAATTCGTGTCTATGGAGGCAATTATCAGTTATAGAAACAAAAGAACACAAAGATATTCAAATAAAAGTATACTCTTTGGAATTGCAGCAGACTAACATTGTTTCAGGTATCAATGGCTGTTAAAACACTTGGGAACAGTCAATTTTGGTAAAAAATTAGGGCCCTCTTCTTAGACAAAACAGGGCTCAGGAGAGGATGTGTAGGCCCACACTCACCTTGGCATAGATGCAGCTGTCATTGAGTCTCTGCAAGGAGCAGTTCTTGTCACACAGTGGGCACATGAAGACTTCAGTGGCTTTACAAATTTCTTGGCTTGAGAAATCAAAGAAAATAAAACATTAAACTCTGTGTCCAGAAAGTCACTAAGCTCTTGCAGCAAACCCTGCTGGAAGTGGTGAGGCAGAGAAATAGAAATAGTCCAGAATAGCGGGCAGGAGAACAGTTATGGTTTCAATTTAAATGGTTAAGGATATCTGTGATGTGTTTTTTGTTCCATTCTTTGCTCTCTGTTGAAATATTGTGGTGTTGATGGGCCATGCTTGCCTTTATGTGATACTTATGGGGCTTTTTATTAACATAAAAGCACTTTGATACATGATCTCCAGGCACTCCAGATAATCCTGTATATAAGTAAGTTTTAAACAAGTTCACAGGCTTGGAAGTGGATAATCTGGAATGAAATCTAACTATTCTGTCTTCTCAAGTCCAGGGTTCATACAATTTATAGCACACACTGCAGTGTATACCATTGGTGTAGAATATTCACCAGAAATTGAAGAAGTTGATCTTTTTGTATGTGGCAACTTGACACATACTGTTATGGCAATATGACATAGAATCTATTACTTAAATATATGCTCAATTGGGGTGGAACTTTATGACATTCATCTCTTCAGTTTTATGCCTACTGCCTTTTTAAAATCTCAGCATATATTATAGATGGCTTTGAAACAGTAGGGAATCGATAACAATTTATGAAAAGCCTTACAGATTCAAGAGTTCAAAGCAACCTATTTTGAGGACAGTTTGTGTCTTTATCTGTCATACATGGCCCTTTCTCATTTTTTATCTCCAGAGTAAATTTTATTTAAATAAATCTGCTCTGGAGAATTTAGAATAAGCTTAAATAGTTTAGAAAATATGTCTGTTAATGCAATTGTTAATACAAGTTTAACTGGCAATATTTGTAGCAAGACTTGCTGTTTTTTAAAAAAATGTATATGCAAAAGCAAGAAAAAAAGAGTGAATATATATTTCAATGCGGGACATACAGAACTTCAAGACAAAATGAGATTACAAGATAAATACACCAGTTAGTGGTATAATGCTTTACAGTGGAAAAAATGGAGACTTAGGTATGCTATGTTGCCTAGTCTTCACTCACATTTCAGGAAATGGTAATTATGTCCTCTAAGGAGAAGACACCAATGCTCAATTTAGGAGACTTGCTCAAGTCACAGAGGTAGCAAGAGGTGATTTAGGGAGCTGAGTTCAGGATTTCTGTTTTGTTTTGTTTTTTAAGCTATAGATCCAGTTTTCAATTGACTTTCACATATATAAAGAGGAATTCATTTGTTGTATGTTAAAATGAATTTTCCTATTAATAATTTATTAGTGGCGATGATGACAGAATCAATTGTATATATACTACTCTCAGTTTCACACTTCCCATCTTGTTAGTAATCAGGATGTCTATAGAAAGACAAAGGAAACATATAAAATATGAATTTTAAAAACCTAAAAGAAAGAGAAGATTATATCTCCTCATAGCAAAATTACTAAATTTTAGGAATAAGAAGAATCAACATTTCTTGAAGTAACTTTTAAGTAAAATGTGCTTGTTATCATAATTCACTTTGTTTCACAAATACCACAATTTGTCTTGCATTGGAATCTCACACAGAATACATATTCAGGTTGGTTTATACTATATCATCTTGTCCACTTTCCATATTTTTTAGACTAAAATAAGGAATTTGAGACTATCACAATTTCTTTGATTGTACTTCACCACTAGAGGGAGGGAGAGGTCCCCATCAAGAGTGGTTTTTAATTTCTTTTGCAGAGTTGGACACACTACCACTGGAATTGTCGCTTTTGTTTCAGATCTCTCTCTCTCTCCCTCTCTCTCTCTCTCTCTCTCTCTCTATATATATATATATATATATATATATATATGTACATATATACATACATACACACACACACATCAATAGCTAATTACAAAGACTAATTACAACCCATTAAAGACACTGAAATCAAGGAGCAGTATGTCTAATTGGGGATGAATATTTGGGCCCACGCTCTTTAGGATCTGGATACTTCCTGTGACTCAGCTAACATGACAAAGCACAGAAGAAGACATTTCTACTTGATTTGTGTATTTTTGAAGAAAAGTATTAAAACAGGTATAAGGGAGAAGAATGTGGCAACATGGATAAAACATTGGCTTTAAAGTAAAATATAATCATCAGAGAAATCCAAGTCAAAACCAAAATGAGACTGCCTTATTCCTACTAGGATTGTTATTATATATTATTATTATTTTTTTTTGGAGAATGCTTGCTGGGAATAAAACCTAGGCTTTTGTGCATGCTGGGCAAGCACTGTACCACTGAGCTACATCCCCTGCCTACATTGCTATTAAACTTTTAAATTACACAGAAAATAAATGTTGGTAAGGATGTGGAGAAGTTGAACCCCTTATACACTTTATGAATCTAAAATGATGCACTGCCATGGAGGTAGTGTGGATATCCCTCAGAAAGTTAAAAACATAGCTACATTTGATCCATCGTTTCCACTTCTGGATATATTTACAAAAGAAATGAGTTCAGCATTTTGAAGAGCTATGGTACTTCCATATTCATTGCAGCACTATTAAAAATACCAAAGATATAGAAATAACCCAAATTTCTATTGCTTCATTAGTGGATAAAGAAAATATACAAGTACAGTGGAATATTATTCAGCTGTAGAATGGAAGGAAATTCTGTCTTTTATAACAAAATGGATGAACATGGAGGACTTAATGCTAAGTTAAATGAACCAGTCACAGAAGGAAAAACACTATGTGATGCTACTTACACGAGTTATCTAAAAGCGTCAAACATACAAAAAAGAAGAGGATATTTGTGATTGGCCAGGGGCTGGGGGAAAGGAAGAGGGAGTTGGTACTTGATGGGTGTAAAGTTTCAGTTACACAAAAGGAACAAGTTTTAGATATCTTCCGTACAGCACATAAACTGCCTTGGGCAGTTAAAATTTGGGGAGTTGATCTCATGTTAAATGTACTCATCATGCTTTTGTTTTGTGTTGTTTTGTTTTTAGTATTAGTTATAGTTTTGAAACTTAACTAGCCCTTCATGGACATATTTCCTGGACCAAGTCACCTACTTCTCTGAATTTGTCTCCACATGAGGATAGTATCTAACTGAGATACTAGTTACAGGATATTGGTATTCTACCTGATACATCAAAGGTAGAAACAAAAGGAAGAAACTCTTATTGCTAAGGATAGCCTCAGGAGAGGGCTTGAGAGTTCTTTAAGAAGCAAAAGCTTTTGTAAAGCTGGTAAATACTGAGGACCACATAAGTTTCTAGATGAATTTGATGCTAAAAAGGCAGGAATGGACTAGAAAATTGGGGTTTCTACTCTCTGGCCCTATCTGAAACCCAGATCCCTAAGAAACATGTCACAGGTATCTGCTTGTTGACTTTTAAAATCCTGTGAAAGGTTCTCTCCCAGTTACATAAATGAATATATTTGGCTTTTTAAAGCCAGTTACACGTGTATGTATACATAATAGTGATCTAAAACCGTTACGTGTTCCCACAAATAACTACAGGGCGATTAAGAAATATAACTCTAATTTAGTTGTCATATCTGGCAGTTTATAATAAGTAGACTCACATCGGTAGCTTTTCTACATTTTGCTACCCTGAACTAAATAAATAAAAGAGCTTCATAAAATAATACGAACATGAATCAACACAAAATAAAACCTAGCCTCCTCCCGACCCCTCACCAAGGAAACACCTACGACTCAACCATGTCTGCCACCTTGAATGGAAAATTTCAGTCCCAAAATGTTGAAAGTCAAGATATTCAGTGCTGCTTATCTTGGTTTAGAATAGAAAGTCTGACAGGATCTTAATTATAGTGTGACAGGAGTAGCAGTAGCATAGTACCATAAAGTGAAGAATAAAAGATTTTTCTAGCACCTTTTAAATCACTTCTTGTACTAAAGGTTAGGAATACATATTTCATACAAAAGAAGCCTAATTTACTCCTTTGGCACATAAATCAGTGGGAACACTAAATCTATTCCTTTCATTCCCTTGGATAATATTCAGCTTCTTGGGGGTGGAAGGAGCAGTCTATAATTCGTGGCAAAACTTTGTAGATGTGTTCTCCAGGAACCAACTGGAGCATCAGCTAGTGAAAAGTCTTTTTCCACATTTATTAATTCATTATAAAATAGAGCTTTTCCTTTTAAGACAATGCAACTCATGATCTCTCCCAAGTCTGAGATTACTGTCTCATCAGCATGCAGGAAAAAGCCCTATAGGGGAAGAGTAAAGGGAGGGTATCCACAAAGGACAGAAGTTCATTCTGGAAGATGCCACCTTGCACAGGGAGAGTGATTTACAAAACTCTGAAACTTCTGAGCAGCAGTTATCTCTTTGTTTTCATGCTAGCTATCACTTGGCCTCACGAAGAACAAGGGGACCCCGAGATATCAAATCTAGAAACTTGGTTACTGAATAGGTTTCAACTCTAGGACAAGAAAGAGAACTTGTTTTTAGGCAATATGGTTCCTAAAACAGACAGGTGCACATCAACTTTTTAAAAGGGAATTCAGGGAAACTAACTTTTATGATCTTGTGAAGAATGTCACACTAACATTAGCTGTCCTGATTACTGCAAGGTACTAAGGACATGGTTAAAATATGCACTACTAAAGAAGAAAGTGCTGAGCATTAAAAAAGAGGGGAGAGCTTCTTCTTTATTTTTTAAATTTGATCATATAAAGTTGAATTTGATGATATACTTATAAAATATACTAAACAGAACATGTTGCCAAGAGGATTCTTTAATCCTAAGGTGACTCCTGTCTCTGGTGAGTAATAATTTAGTATTTCTAGGAATAATGTATTCCTATTTCTAAATCATGAGTCACTGCAGATTTAACAAAAGAATCACCTTTGATGTTATGTTTGACTTCTGTCAAATCCTGTTTTGCCACTATTTTTAGAATAGTATGTGGGATATAGTTGAAAGTGAAATTTGGCATCAAGATCAGCAGTCCTGGAACTTATCTAAGAGAAATTTACTTATAAACATATAAAAATGACCTTTTATAATGATTTTCTCCTATTTAAAAAAAAAACTGGCATGGTGGCACATGCCAGTTAATACCAACTGCTTGAGAGGCTAAAGCAGGAGGACTGCAAGCTGAAGCCAGCCTGGAAACTTAAATTTAAGCCTGTCTCAGATAAAAATAAAAATAGCTGGGGATGTGTAGCTCAGTAGTTGATTATCCTTGGCTAGCAGGTGAGAGGCTCTGAGTTTAATCCCCAGTACTGAAAAAACAAATACACAAGAAAAAAAAATATAACAAGCAAATAAGTAATAAAATTGTATTATTATTATTATTATTCTTTCTGGTCAGCATTATCCTTAAGCTTTTGCCCACTCAGAAGACAAGCCAACACCTTTGATAAGTCTCTTTGTAGCTTACCTTACTTGACTTTCATTCATTGTAACCAATCCATAGAAGAAAACACACAAACCAACCACTGCTGCAGGAATCAGCATGCCAGTGTACCAACCCAGCCAAGCGAAGTACAGCCCAATCTTCTCACCAAAGTACAGCCTGCACAAGAAAGCACATCTTTAGCTTGAGTTAAGGTGACCTAAATGACCTTACAAATATTGATGTCACAACAAGTGAGAAGAATTTCAGATGAAAACTTGAGGCTAGCAGCTCAATTCCTCTTCAGCTCCACAGGAGGTATCTAACAACCCTGTTCCTTAATGAATCTTGTAACAGTGATGTCATTTAATTTTAAATATTATAGGGGCAATTACAGTGGTAATTTTGTCAAGTGTATCTATTTCTGTGCCAAATTTCTTAATATGGCTCTTAGGACTTTTTATATTCCAATTCTTCTTTCTTTTTGCTCCCGGTAGCACCTCCTTTTAGTCTCCACATCACAGATCTAGGCTAGATCATATTGCATTAGCCTATTAGGCAAATTAGAAAAAGGTCTCTCTTCTCAGTGGATGCTGAGAGAAGGCTAGATTTCCATCTCAGTCTGTATCCTTGGCCACCACCCTTATGCTGAATACCATCTACATCATTATGTCCTATCTCCCTCAACAAAATTCAGCTCGGCATTTTCCAAAGCACACAGCAATGCCCTTTGATTGATGTTCCCCATCTTTGGAAGACTGAAACAACTACTAGCTTCTTCCTTGCCAACCTGTACTGGTCCTTCACTTAATATTTGCTTCTTCCATGAAGCCTTCCCTGAGTCCCTCTCCAACCTTTATTAGAGGCCCCTGCTCTGGTTCCCACACACCATCATTCCTTGCTTCAGTGCTCTAAGCATACAACACCACAGGACAACTACCTGCCAATCCTTAGTTCCTCTCCTCTCTGTAAGACTCTAGGCTGCTATAAGTCTGTATGTTGCTTCACTAGTAGCCATCATAGGAAAACTGAAAGAAGCTAAGAGAATGAGTGCATTTTAATTATTATCTTTTAGTTGGTGAGCATAGCTTCTATGAGAATAGAAAATAAACAAGGAGGTTGCAATACTTACTCAGCCCTTATTTCTCTACTCTATGTGCAGCTTTCACTGTCATACAGCTGATAAAGTTCTGGTACAAATAGTAAGAATTTTCTAACCTTGCTCCTACTGTTCTGTTCCTCATCTTCTAAAGATTGTTACTTGTTTGATTGACACTGGGGATTGAAAGCAGGGTGCTTTACCACAGAGCTACACTCTCAGCTCATTTCCCCAACACCCTTTTTCATTTGGAGACAGGGTCTAGCTAAGTTAAGGAGTCTGACTTTGACTTGCTACCCTCTTGCCTTCACCATCCGAGTCGCTGGGATTTTAGGTATACAAACTACCACACTTGGCTATAATTTTAAAGATGGTACTTTACAGTTCACTTGGGCATATTGCCCTGGGCAGACATTTTTGCTTGGAAAAAAAATCATTTGTCATTTTTCCTTCACAAGGCTTCTCTTTCTGAGAACTATTCTTTCTACTTTATTCTCTGGAATGTGCCAGTTAAATTTGGTATATATTTCACCAGATATAAACTGGAGTCTTCTTTCACTAAGCATCATTGAGCCAATTTTTTCTTTTATTTCACCTAGAAAACACCAGTCATAGCCTAGTCATTTATTTTGCCATGGTAGAGTTCTGTGTTGAAACTGAAGAGATATTTGCAGGTTTCACAATGAAGTCACCACGTGTTCCTTATGCTGGTGTTCCTCAGTGGGTGGAGCCAAGGTTTGGATGAGGCTGCTTTCTTCCTGAAGTCATAACTTTTATCAGCAACCCACCTGCTATGGTTAGAGATTCTGACAGATTCTGCCAACTGCTTCCTTATTTTGGTTCTTTAGGCTTAAGTTTGATAACAACATCAAGCATTTACCAGTCCCTGAGAGCTTCATCATCATTAATATTTCTATGTATAGTTTTTTTTGTTTTTCATGAAACTCTCAAGTATCCCTTTCAGTGTTCTATCAGTTTCCTGCTGGGACACTGACTGATACAGTCGTGAATTATTCTTAATATGAGTATTCCACAAATAATTCAAAATATCAACATATATAACCTAATAATATGAATGTTAATGTTTCTTTTATTTTATAAATATTTATAGCTAGCCTGGGACTTACATTATTCTTAATATATAGATCATGACTTCAAAAAGTAAAGAATAAATTATTGTGTACCAAAATAAATTAGATAAATAATGAATATAGCAAGTTGAGTCCATATAATTCAAGTTGATAACAGTAAACCACTAGAATAAATTTCCTGGAATAGACTAAAAATAAATTTTTGTTGAAAGATAAATATAGTGGGCTCTCCCACATACTTGGGTCCTAGTTTCAAGAATTCAATCAACCATAGACTAAAATGTAGTTTGGCCTATGTAGTTGTGTCTGCATTGAATATTTACAGACTTTTTTCTTATCATTATTCCCTAAACAATAAACAACTATTTACATGACATTTACATTATACTCGGTATTAGAAACAACCTAGAGATGACTGGATGTACAGGAAGATAAGTGTAGGTGATATGCAAATGCTACATGACTTTATATATGGGACCTGATCATACATGGATTATGGTATCTGAAGCGGAATCCTGAAACCTATCTGTGAGCACTGAGGGGTCACTAGATATTCATAGATGCCACGTTGGTCATTTTTCTCTCTGCTCTCAGATCCACTTTTTTGGTTCTCTTTGTTTGATTTTTCATAGAATGGTGAATTACCCACGCTCCCTGTCCGAACCTTCTGGTTTAGCTGGGCCAGAATGTACTAGAAGCCTTGAAGTTACAAAAAGGTGATAACCCAGGATCTTTTCTTCCTCTTAGTATTCTCAGGGCTGTGTGCTGTGGCTGTGCCCCGGTGCTGGGCACTGTTAATGTACTTCTTTCATCCTTGGAGATGTTAGTAATTTTCTGTTGTTCCTTATTCCTGATTGACTTAAAAATCCTGCTTGATTTCTCAGCTCTCCCATCACATGTAACCATGTCATGAAACTAATTTCTTACTACTTAAAATCACATAGCAGTTTCTTTTTCTAGATTGCATCCTCATTGATAACAAATGACATGGTAGGTATAATAAGCAATTCTAAGAAGATGACCATGGAAGGGCACAATTTGCTTTCCATTGTCAGTTCATTTTCAGAACCTGATTAAGTCCAGAGGCTGGTGTTTGTACCACATTCCCCAGCGTGCCCAGCGCTCATATAACAGATGTCTTCTATTCTGAGGTCCATGGGTTTTGATGGGCAGGCTACTCTTATAAGCTCCCTGAAACAGATAAAATAATACAAATTGATATCCATTCTCGGTGAAATTTGAACTAAGAGCTATTTATTTCCCTTACAGAATAATTTAGCAACTTATTGAAAGCTTCTGAGATCAGAAACAAGTCTATCACTGGAATGATGTGGTAGATGTCTCTTCCACAGAAAATATTCTCATAGTTACTGGAACACAATTTCACCAACTACTTAAATCACATTTTTTAAAACAATTTAGATCTATTCTATTTAAGTAAATAGACTTCAGGTTTCACTGTTTGGACCCCACGTTCTTTTAATAAACACAATAGTCATCAATGAGAGAAATTGTTGTAATATTTAGTTCAGAAATTAAGAGTATTATTCTGCTTTAAGAAGTGCTCTAGTTCCAAAAAAGGTCACTCCAGTTCACAGGGTATTATCCTGCTATACAACTTACAACTAGAGAATTGATATGTTATCCTCTATCTATGTACAATGAATCATTTACACTGTTAACATGTAAGCCTAAATAAAATTAAAAAATAAATAAAAAAAAAACTAAAAAAAAAAGAAGTGATACAGTCTGAGGAAATTTTTCTTGCATATATAGATGCTAGGGAATCAAGTAAGTGCCCATTTGAAAAGAATGAGGCCTTTACCTTCTGTGTTGGTCATATATTTAAACTGTAGAAATCTTATTTTAAATAGGATATTCAAAATATTGAAATTTTAAAAAATTCCTTATATCCCCTCTCAAAAATCTATCATATGGATTGCAAATGATCAAATATTCTCAACCAGAGCTATTTCTTATGAAGAAAAATTACACCTTGAATTGTGACTGGCAAGTGCCCCAAAGTTGCAATGAGAAACACATGTGGATATCACCTCTGGCTCTTTAACAAAATGAACAATTAACTGGGAAAGTGTGGAAGTGCAATTAAAGAGCAGTCCAGAGTTGTTTTCCTTCAGGAATCCTAGGCATTTAAACTCTAAATAATGGAAGCTAGAATGGAGGTAAAGATCTAGGCACTCAGTTTGGGGCATCTGCTGGAAAAGGATTGGTTTGCTTGTGAAAATAGACAGCTGCCCTCATATTGGGTAGGCAAAGGACACTGAACCAAAATCTCAGCTGTCTTTCAATCACTACTGATAATTCTTCTAAAACGCATGACTTTCCTAGCCCTATTGATCAGAATATAGATTCCTGGGCCATAGACATTCAACTTTAGCATATCCATTACATCATTAGTCTGACTTTGTTCCTTAATCTCAATCAACCACACTGTTCTGGTTTGACAGTGTCATGAAATGTAAGGTACTAAGTGATAACGTTTGCCCACCATACATTTTCACCACTTTCTAAAGGATCATGTATGATTAGTGATCCCCATCATCTATGCTTGACCTCTCCTCCAACCAACACACTTCCTATTTCCACTAATGATAATTCAGAGAATTATATACTCTATCAACTTCTTAGCCAGAGTTCTTCAAATATATATACATGTGTGTATATGTATACATATATATATACACACATATATATCATTTTTTCAAATATATAAGGAGTTGAATCTCAAGAAAGGTTAAAATAAAAAGCATCATTTCCACAGTTTTGAACCCAAGAATCAACCTCAGATGCTTTATATTAATTATGGAATACCTCCTTATAGTATGATAGGAATGACAATAACCAGCAATGTGTTTGTGCATTTTACACACTCAGTCCTACTTCTATATTTTCCCATTTTGCTGGCAATAACACTGAAGGGGTATATAATATTATTATTTCCTTTTTAGAAATAAAGAAACATTGCTCAGAAAAATCAAACCCCATGTCACATACCAACCACATAGCCACATGGGCCCACTATAGCTTGGAGCAGGCATCAGCATTATATAATTATAATGCACTACTACTACTATTAATAATAATAATCAAAGGGAGATCAATAGAGTAGGACAAGTTGATCAGTGGGAGGGAGGAGGGGGAAGGTTGG
The DNA here is from genome assembly GCA_028644305.1 of Xerus rutilus. Lineage (NCBI taxonomy): Eukaryota > Metazoa > Chordata > Mammalia > Rodentia > Sciuridae > Xerus > Xerus rutilus. The sequence continues at coordinate 33,412,193 of CM053399.1, forward strand.
GGGTCACTGTTACAATTATTATAAAGACCAATTTAAAAATAAATAAGATATTTTAAAAAACTCCTCCCTCAGGGAAAAAAAAAAAGCTGGTGGAGAGGGTAATAATCTGTCAGGAAACAAGTAAGTAATGGACTGGAGGTTTTTGGTGTAGGCTTGTTTTAGATTTCAGGTATCTTCAAGAAGTAAGCATGCACCAGGAACCTGTCCTGTGTGGGGTAGTGTACATCAAGCATGGGATTTTGTGCTACTGCAGAGGACAGTGGTCAGTGTATCCAGGCCTGTGCATAAGCGTCCTCTCTGAGTCCGGGTTTTCTCAAAGGAGGCTAATTATAGAAGACTTTTGGAGTGGAGGAGCCAGCATACAGCCCCATGATCATAATGGGATCTCAGAAGGCCCAGGTCCACTTGTGACTGAACTCTGCTGGTATGAGCAGCCAGACTCAAATGGAGAACAAATGGCATGAAGCAATAAGCATGAAAACCTTTCTTCTTCTTTTTTTTTTGGTAATTGGAATTATCTTTCAAAATTACCTCATGTGGGGGAAATGCTGCTATATATGAGCCGTTGTTTATAAGTTTGCGGATACCTAGAAAGAGAATTAAAAAAAATAATTCTTGAGTCAGTTTCAATAGAGAATTCCCTCTGGAACACATACTGCACTTGGGACAAGGAATTAACTGTAAATTTAAAATAACCCTAATGACTTGCATAGCCCCTATACCTAAGGGTGCAATAAGATTGTGAGAGAGACCAACATTAAGCTTAGTTGTGTCCTTTAGTAAATGTGAATGTGCAAGATGCTGATACATGGCTTCACCTTGCCATATCATGACATTTGGGGAGCTTTGATACCACATTATTTGGGATCACTTGAGCCAGGAACAACATTTCCCCCCTCAAATAACAAAAATAAAGGAATTCTACACTTCTGAAGCAATCTCAAAAGTTGTTTTATTGAGAAATCTGTCCTTGTTTAACACTAAGCCAATGGGACATGAATAACAACACGAGACACTCAAAATCTCCCCATCTCTGTGAGGGTGCAGTGTAGTGGACACTCACATAAAAGTCCTGGTGAGAACAGAGACTGGGAAAATCTTTCTAGAGAGAAATTTTTGTTGCAATGTTTTTTATACTAATAAAGAATTAGAAAGAATTGTACATCCAAAATGAAGGAATCCTTTATCACTATACAATTATATTAGGTGTTTAGTAATTGTGATTTGATAAGAATATTTTATAGTACTTTATAATAAAGTTTTCAAACAGTACTAAAATGCTTGATGACATATTCATAATAAAAATTTTTCATAGAATGACTAAATTATAAACAATACATATTTGTAATTTCGATGAATACATATTATATAGTTCAAATTTGTGACAATGAAAAGAGCAATTATGACGTTTTAAAAATTTTTTTACTCTCCTGTGTGTACTGTATTTCCTACAAAGGGGATGAATACCTTTTTAGTCATTTTTATGTCATATTTATTCTTAAAATTGACATAAGCACATAGCACTATCATGTAGGCACATTCTCATTTCATATTCTGGATTTCTATATTTTTATTTCTTTGGAAAATTTCTGACTAAATTTCATTGTTTTTTTTGGTACTGGAGATTGAACTCGGGGGCACTCGACCACTGAGCCACATCCTCAGCCCTATTTTGTGTTTTATGTAGAGACAGGATCTCACTGAGTCTCACTGAGTTGCTTAGCACCTCGCCGTTGCTGAGGCTGGCTTTGAACTTGTGATTCTCCTGTCTCAACCTCCCTAAGTGCTGGGATTACAGGTTTGCGCCACCGCGCCTGGTAATTTCATTGTTTTTCATATGGTTTTGGTGTCTAGGGTTATTATTTTCACTGCTCCATCATAAATAAAATGCTAATCAGAAGAGAAGCAGAATCTGAAGGTTCCTTTTTGGAAAATGGTCAACCAGGAACACAATTAACATTTCTTATGTGGAGCTCCATTTTAATGCAAATCAATAGAGATTGGTATAAGTTTTCAAAGACTGCCAATTTTAAGGACTTTAGGACATTTGACTAACATTTGATCTCTTCAATGTTAGGTTCCAATCTTACAATTAAAAGGCCAGCTTGTTCGTTTCTTCTTGTTGTTGTTTTTTTCTCTGCTCTATGCAAATTTTGTAATTCTATTTATTTTTTTCTAGATGTGATGCTCTCAATTTTCTTTGGTGTTATACAGGTTGTAGCAAACTGCTAAACATTCAAACACAACAAATGTAGACAGTTAAAATGATTTGGTAGTTCATCTTTCAGAGATAATCTCTATGAGGTTTCTTACATATTTTTCTAAGCCTTTCTTTTTGTGTATATGTATTCATGAAATAGAATTACATTAGATTTATAGATTCATAAACTACTTTTTAAAAATCACTTAATACATTGCAGATGTCTTTCAAAGTCAATAAATAGGAAACATGTAACTAAACTAATTTCTATGAGCAGAGTCTCTGTGATACACTTTTTATAAAATGTAGCACATACTAGATGCTTGGGAATTTTGTGTTAACAGAGAATAAACCTCACATAATTTTTAATAGATGGATTAAATGGATGCAGTCCAACTTATTGGTCATTCCTTAGTGTGGAAATTTTAAGTCTTTTTAGTCTTGTTCTGTTACAAAGTCATGATGAACCACTTTCTCTCATAAATTTTCAAAAGTTTAATTATTATTTTAGGTTACATTTCAAGAAACAAAATTTATTTTCTAAAGTATTTGTACATATTGATACATTTGACCAAATGTTCTTCAAAAATTTTTTTGAAAGTCTGCAAAATAGAAAGTTTTAGAATTTGCGTTCAACGTGTTATACACTCATATTTAATGAATGAGGGCAAAGCTTCAATTTTTGAAAAAAATAAACAATAGTTCTGGCTATAATTAAAATCTATTCTTTCTATGTTTGCGAATAATGTTCTTACCCACTTTTGATATTCCACTTTCATATCTGGTACGCTCCAGCATGTGATAGACTATCCGGCTTCGCGTAGCATTGCTGAAGAAGGTGTCCTTATTGTTTATTATAAAGCTGTTAAGATGAGGCAATTGGTTTTAATATTCAGAACAGAGCACAGAATCCAGCCATAGTTAGTTCCTTGGTAATCATTCATCTGTTTTCTCCATTAAAACTTATCATGTGAAATATAGTAAGTCAGAAGATAAGTCGTTCTCTTAAAAAATAAATTGACAGAAAAAAATACATACGAAATGCAGGGAATTATCAAATATTTATTTAAGTTTATGAGGAAGTCTAGGTGTCCATATATTTCTTTATGTTTATGAGGAAGTCTAGGTGTCCATATATTTCTCATTTAGCATGAAACAAGGAGATTATTGATTGTGCACTGGCTCACATAAATTCTGTACTACCTTGAGCAATTTAATTACAAATAGATGCATTAAAAATAGAAATGGTCCCCCATGCCACATTTTATAATCTAGCTTATCTTCAGAACTTTGCAAAGACCCATACATAATTATTTTTACTATTTAATTCCTTTTATTGTTCCTTGTTGGAATGAGAAACAAGGGGACCATGTGAGTGCAATGATGTAAAGAGCAAAAGGGTGAGCCTAAGAAAGAGAAAGAATCTGTTTCAACATTTACTTTATCATAAACTGGAAGTCTCAAAAAATAACAATAAAATACAGAGTGCAATGGGTCTCACTCAACTTCTGACACTTCGAGTTGACATATCCAGTTGCTTTGTCTCTGTGCATGATAGACTACCATTTTGTCAGGCACTTATTCTGAAGTATTAGGTCTGCTATAATCCTTGCTTTCTCTTCACCCTCCATATTCAAACAGTTGCCAAGCAAAGTAACTTGTCTAACTGAAGTTCCCTCCAGCTTTGGCACCACCCCACTTGTTCTAGGTGGTATTGCCTCTGGCTGAGGTGAGGAGAAGAGTGTTCCCCTAACTGGACATTCAACTTCCCACCTGACTTGAAAGCATACCTCTGATCCTTAGATCATACCTCTACTTTTAGCATGTCAGGAGCTCTCTATTATGAGCATAATTAAAGTTCTTATTGTCTTCCAAGGATTTCTATGCTTGTACTCCAACCTATACCTCAGTCTCATTTCTTACAGATCTGGCTTCTTATATCTGGTTATCTGTTAAATTGTTCAGTTTATCATCACCATAAAATTGTCTGCTTCTTTTCCTCTAGATTTTGCTGTCTTTAACAACTGTTCTTCTCCCCACCTTATTCCATATTTTTTTAATTAGTTGAAAAGGGCTGCTTCCTTCAAAAAGGTTTCCAAGAACCTTTCTTCTTAAGGTGTATTTAATTTGTGTCTTTCATAACATTAATTTAAATTTAATCTGTACATCTGTCTAGTTTATTAGATTGTAAGTTCCTTACAGTTTCTATGTTTTATCTGTGATGGGGTGCACCAAATTCAGAATCCTGTTCCTTATAGGTAGCAGAAGAAACTTCCTCCAATCTTTTAGATTGAGGAAGCATTTTTGAACAAATATTTCTTAAGCAGATAAGTTTCTATTTTCATGGATTTATATTATGGAGGAATAAAATAGATTATAAAAACTAACATATAAATAACAAAATCACATGTAATGTCCATGGAGAAAGATGAAACAGGATAATGGCATAAAGAGTAGAAGCCCAGAGGCAGAGTGTTCAGAGAAGGTCTTCTGAGGTGGTGATGTTGAGTGGGAGCAGAATAATAAGAGGGAAAATGCCATGCAGAGGTCTGGGGGCAGAGCATGTCAGGCAAAGAGAACAGTAAGAATAAAAGCTCTGGGTTGGTATGATACATGAGTGGCTGATTCATAGAACCAAAGCTTTCATGACTGGATTAAGTAAATGGGAAAAATGCAGAAGATGAAGTAAAAGTATGGGGAACAGGGACTGCAGCATCTGCACCCACAACACAGATGATAAGAAAGACATTTGAATTTTATTAGAAGTACAATGGGAGGCTATGGGGGTGGGGGATTAAGCAAGGCATCTGTGGGATATGATGGGTGCTCTTCAAAGATCAGTCTGTTTTTTTAGATTTTCAAGGAAAGAGCACAACGTTTTTTAGCTAGCACATCATACTTCCTTTAAGGTCCTACTACAGTCCAGCAGAGGGCTGAAGAAGCTTCTATGAAAATGTGACCTCTCCCCAAACTTGGTGTTAAACTGGATTTCTACATCTTCCTCCAAATTCCTAGAGTTAGAATTAGAAAAGATTCTTCTAGATCCACCTCCAAATATAAGTAAGGTAACAAGTTGGGAAGGGAGGGTTTCCACTGACTGCTGGCTGTATCACATGTCTGGTGCTCTGGAAAGCTATTTTGTCTTTCTCTTAACCTTCGTCATCCCAGGAGACAGGCTAATACAGAATGATGCAGTGGGTCCCACAGCCTTGATTGGTCCTGTACTATCCTGTACAGATCTCAATCTTCATGTTTACTCTACATTATTTAATTTTAAATCTCATATTTTTTTTCTCCATTTGACTAGGAGTACCACAAAGGCAGACATTGCATCATAATTCCTTCTATATCCTCAAACTTTCTCGTACAGTAACTCAATACTACTTGAATGAATACATGATTAAACAGACATATAAGCAGGTAGAAAGAGAGACACACAATAATCCTTAAAAATATTCTCACTCACCTGAGTTTAAAAAGCTTAAGCCACATAGACAGTTGAATTAAAGTATATTAATTAACACATATAATTTTAAAAAGTTATTAGTGTAAACTATTAGTAAACACAATTCTACTATTACCATTATTGCTATTTAAACTGAGTGACCTACTACCATGGTAATTATTTTGAAAGAGTTAAGAGTTAGACTACCAGTACATGGATTTATTATTAATTATTTATTACTCAAATGCTTTAAAATTCTAAAATTAATAAAAAATTAATATTGTTCACTTAGTGCTGTTCATAAGTTAAGTGTATACTTTAATACTGTGATACATTCCTCTGCACCATTCGGTTAAAAATAACAATGGGGGCTGGGATTGTGGCTCAGTGGTAGAGCACTTGCCTCACATGTGTGAAGCACTGGGTTCGATCCTCAGCACCGCATATAAATAAATGAATAAAATAAAGGGCCATCAACAACTTTGAAAAATTTAAAAATAACAATTGTCCCAGGAATTTTTATTCTATAAACAAGTCACAGATAATGAAAGACACAAACACAGGTGGCAGAAGAGACAGGAACTCACTGGTGAATCCGTGCTCTGCTAAAGGGACCAGTGTAGCAGTCTGACTCCTCAAGGTCTGGAAAAGCTGACTTGTCAAGAACCATTGGATTTTGGGACATCCACTTTTTTATTCTTTTAAAATAATTTTGCAACCTGAAAGAAAGTTATATCATAGAACTAGGTTTGGTGGTATTCCATTGCCATGCCAACCATCCATGAGTTTCCTCAAGTACTAAAGAATGAGATCTAAAAAGACAGGTACACACATACACACACACACACACACACACACACACACACACACACTTTTGTTTCAACATAGAAGATATAAATAGCAAAACAAACCAATTCTTGCCTTTCTTTAAATTCAGGGCAATTATGTATCCTCACGGGGGATTAAAAAAAACCTTGTGGAAAATATTTAAGAATCACTATAAAGATGATGGTAGGAAAGAGTATAAAAAAGAGTAGCATGATATATTTGTTAAAACTGCATGTTATCATCTCTCAAATCTATCTATAGATATAGATTACTTCCTAATCCTTTAAAAAAGAAACAGCAATATACCAGTACAAAAGTGGATACTGAAAAAAACGAGAGAAAGAAGAAAGAAAGAAAGAAAGAAAGAAAGAAAGAAAGAAAGAAAGAAGAAAAGAAAAGAAAGAAATCACTTTGACAGACTTCTTTAGTAGAACTGGGGGCTACAACTGTGGTAGAAATGGAAATGACTTGAAGTCACATAAAACTAGGTTAAAACAGAGCTCTGCATTACACTAGGTGTGAGTTTCCTCACCCATAAAGTAAAAATAAAATTGACTTTGTTGGAAATTTGCTATTTGGTGCTTTATTTTAAACCTGATCACCACCAGTAAAGAAGACCGAGGTATAGAGCCTTTGCAATAATTTTAAGACTTTAGTGGGCATATGAAGGACCTGAATATTTTGTTAAAATGCAGATATTGGCCAGGTGTGGTAGCTCACACCTGTAATCCCAGCAGCTCAGAGGCTGAGGCAGGAGGATTTTGAGTTCAAAGCCAGCCTTAGCTGGCTTTAAACAACTCCTCAAAATCCTGTTTCTAAAGGAAAATATGATAAAGGCCTGGGCATGTTGCTCAGTGGTTAAGTGCCCCTGGGTTCAATCCCCACTACCATGGTACCAAAAAAGAAGGAGAAGAAGGAGAAAAAGGAGGGCGGAGGAAGGAGAAGTAGAAAAATGCACATTTGACTCATTAAGGCCTATGGCCTGATGTTCTGCATTGCTAGCTCCTAGGGAATATTCAAACTGCTATCTATTATGTACACTTTGAATATGAATTCAGCGTAGACACCAGGCATGTACTACGTTAGGATACTGTTTCAGGAATTCTGACATCAGGACATTTTGGCCCCAACTTTAAAAGACAACCAACCTATGTGCTATATTTATACTAATTATAACCATATTTGTTTTACAGAGAAGGAAAAGAGAGACAGAGAGCGATTGATTCTAGAGTTGATTCTGAAAATCTGCATTCTAAATTATTTTAATAACAGCTGTGTTCACTTAAAAAAATCATGTAATATTTACACACTCTGAGGTTCTGCTGGGCAATTTTTGGCATCTTCTGCCATACCAAGTTGAAGCAGTAAGACAAAATATGTTCCCAGAAGAGTACAGAATATTTCAATATTTGTTGAGCTGACTTTATTTGACCTTCAAAAAATAATTTATGACAGCAGTGGGCAGGCAGCAAATATGTATGTTAAGATTTATTTTATTCAAGTCTATTATGGAAAAATTATCATGTAAAATTGAAATAATCAAATCTTGCTACAGATCTCTGGATATGAGAATCTTGGTATTTCCTTTGCTAAGTTAGACTATCGATTAACTGCTGGTTATTTTTGGTTTTGGAAGGATTACACATTTCTTTCTAACCTAAAAAAATAATAAATAACAATAATAAGATAACAATAATACAATAATACATAATTCATATTGGAGGTGTCCACTTTGCTGCCTATCATTATAAATAAAGCCTCTAAAATTATAAAATAAGCCCATATCCCAGAGGCCAGTGTATAGGCATGTAGAATACATTAAGTAGACTATAGAGTAATGAATCCAGCTTTTTAAATTTAGCACTCCAAGTATGTATAATATGTCAAAATACACTATACTGTCATGTATATCTAAGAAGAACAAATGATAAAAAAAGAAAAGAAAGCAATGAAGCAATGTACATCCACAAAGCACTAATTTAAAAAAAAAATACATGTAAATAGCAGAAAGATCAGTTAGGTAGAAAGAAGGGAACAGGCAGAGGGAGAAATAAAGGGAAAAAGGGGAAGTGCTGAGGACCGAATTAGAGCAAATTATATTCCATGCTTTTATAATTAAGTCAAAATTAATCCTATTATCATGTATAACTAAAAATGACCAATAAAATATCTGAAAAAAGCAATGAAGTAGGAATATAAGATGAATGTTTTAGTGCTGAATTTGCCATTCTTTGAAATTAGACTGCACATTTCCATGCTGAGATTCAGGTTACTTAGCTCTAAGGAGAACAAGTAATTCCATCTGCCCTGTTTCAGAAACTGGCCAGGAGAATCAGATAAAAGGAAATATTCCAACTATACTTGGAAAATATTGTTGTGCTATGGCACCCAAGAACCTACTGTGTCTGATGAAATTACAAAGTAGAAATGAAGATGAATTTTTTAAAAATTTTAAAATAAACCAGGTAAAAGAATTTTCAAATCATCACTTATCCTGCTAACAGAAAACAAATAATATTATGGATTTAGGCTTTTCACACAGATTTCCTGATGTGATGGTAAAATGTGTTCTGGCCTGGATTTGAATACTAGGATACAAGGATCTTGTTCATTTCTTAAATAAAAGAATATTTTGAGAAATTAAATGAACAATGTCTGATGCCATCATGCATAGCTCATTGTTTGCACTCAGTAAATGTTTATACTAATAGTGGTGAAAAGAAACCATTGCCACTACTATTTCTATTGCTGCAACTGCCACACTGTACTCCAATATAATCTAATACATTTGGACTTTCAAATGCAAGATTTCATGGTATAATGTGAAGATGACTTCTAATACAGCTTCAAAGTCCTTTGCTGAAATCAGGGAAAAGCTGAGAATTCTACGGAAATTGAAAATAAATCTGGATTAAAGGGTCAAAACAACTTAGTCAAAGCACAAACTCTGCCAAAGCAGCAGATAGCTGAGGAAGGGAGCGTGGGGGATGGTGAGGAAGTCATTTATTTTCCTTGATCTGCAAAACTGGCTACTCTTGTTCTGACTCCTTGGCAGGTCATTTTGAAGTTGCTTTAATATTCGAATGTGGAAATGCTTTGAAATAAATAGTAAATTGCAGCAATAATAAAACTATGGTTATTTCCTTTCAACCTGCCTGAGAAATGATGATCTTCAAAAGCTGGATAATTGCCTGTCCATTATTTATCCCCTAATGTTTGCTGTTCAAAATAAACCATACACAAAACATCTTTCACTTCCAGAAAGAAAAAGCACAAATGAAACTAAATGGGCATATTTGATTTTAATTTCCCACTTTGTAAAATATCTATAGATTGAGTTTTATAATTTTACATCAATAATGAACACACACATGTACACACACACATTAAATTTTCTTTTTCAAAGATCATTTAAAAAAATAGGAGTCATTTCCTTAATTGAACATATAAGCTCATAAAAATAACACAATATATATTTTTCAGTTTAAAACGTCATATAATTTTATAAACTCTTTTAGTATTTATTCCCTACCCTCTCCTATTTGCATTCATGAAACCAAAGAACAAAGGAAACTATTAGTAATGAGCAAAATGTAAAGGGGCAGATTATAGTTAAGGTTCGAGATACTCCAATAATAATTTGGAAAAATTGAAAACCAAATTTTAGTTTCATAGGCTTAAACAGAAAATATTAAAATATTAAACATATTGAAATATATGATATAATTGTTTTTCTAATTCATTTGAAATTAGAAAAAAGCAACTTTTAATATAAAAATGGTGTTTCTTGAGTATTTAATATACATACATACATACAATGATAGCTTTATATAGATTTTTTTGAAAATTTTAATATTTAGGATTTATTTTTCTGCAAGTGTCTGAAAGAAAAATGTCTGTTCAACAAAATCCTAGTAACTGTGTACAAAGTCTCACTAATTCCATGGTAGCACACTAAAGGGGACCAAAATAAAGGAAACTTATCAACCATCTAACAATGAACAGGCATATGCACAGCACAGCAAGGAAACCTGCAGTTATAAATTTATGTATTGTAATATTTCAGTGATTTTGCTTTTATTATGCAAATATGACTTTGGAAATTTGCTACATAGACCAGGACCAATTACTTACATAGGAATTAACGGGGGTTCATTATAACTCAGAGCACCAACCTGGTAGAAATATATGACTTGGCTAAGGACCATCATTAATTCATTAAAAAGTCATTTGGTACTAATTTCTGTGATATTCATTCTAACCTCAAGATTTTCTCCTCCAAGATCTACTTTCTTGTCATTAAATCCTACCATACATAAATCAATGGGTCAAACATTCTCCTATAAAGATTTATATAAAGTTTGAAGTTATAGTAAGTGATTTTCTTTGAGAAAGGAACTAGACATATTGGATCCTTTCCTAAAATGGTCTGTTATTCATACTATATGGATTTTATTGCCTTTGCATATTCTGACTTTGTTATCTCCTACAATATTTGTCAGTGGAACTCATTTTGACACATTCCTGTATTTTGTCTTTGTAAATTGAATCTTTTGCAATGAACAGGAAAACAGCCAAGTGCATGAAGCCTGTTTAAGTGTTCATTAAATGAAGCTCATTTATTGCAGTGGAACAGTGCCAAGGTGACTCAGGGTGAAGAGTTTCTCCTCTTTTAGAATTGTGGCTTAATTAATTCCTTTCCATAACTACCCTTTACTACAACAGGTAAATAGCTGAGGCTTTCAGATGAAGCTTTTTCTCGAAAAGAAGCTAATTTTTAATACTAGAATAAGAGAGGCAGCTTAAGGTGATTAATTAGGTCTGTAATGTAAATTAGGACCTAATTAAATTAGAATTAAATTAGGTCTGTAATGTAAAAAATGCTTTATGACCTTAGTAAACCATTGCATTACTCTGGATTCTAGTACTCCTGTCTAATAAGATAATTTCACTGAATGTTGCTGAAAATCTTTGGTAGGTATATTGTTCTATTATTCTAGTGAGCCATCATTTACTCATTGATCCTTTTATAATTATTTTTAAAATTGAAATTTCTTAAGATGTTAACTTGCAGTTAAAATCCTTCCATAACATTACATCATGGGAGGATTCCAGCAATGACAATGATAAATAGTAACAAAGTAATTATCTGATTTTAAACACTGTTCAATTCGGTATAAGTAATTTTGAAATTTGCTTGAACAAATCAATAAAATGTTTATCCTAAAGTTCACAGCTGCTGTTATGGGTAACAAAATTTCTTCTTATTTTTTTCCCTGAATAAGTTGGTCATAACCACATTAAGCATTATCCACCAACCTGCCCTTTGATTTACTCCTCCGGTCCGCATAATAGCATTTTTTCCTGAAAAATAACAGAAATCAACTGAAAAAAGTGAAACCAGAGAGTAACAACAAAAATAATATTAAGCATTTCAATATCATAGATCCATATGTTTTAAAACTTCAGACACATGAAATAAGCCAATATAACATAATATGAAGAAAAATAAGTTTACATCATTTTAATTTCAGAATCCAAGTTTCTAATTAAAAAAACACTTAAAATTCAATAGTGCCTTTCTCAGTGCATACTAAAACTGGATTATTTGCTTATGTTATATGAAGTCATTAATCCATCCGTCCACCTGTCCAACCATCCATTTTTCCACTACATCTACCTAATCATATGTAACATATACTTCTGATGTGCCAAGAAAAGCTAAGATATAATCACTACAAATTTAGAGAAAAAAAAAAAGATCTCTGCCTTCAAGGTGCTTCCTTTACAGTTAAGGCAATATGGGACCTATAATTAAATGTGACAATGTAGGAAAACAGGAAGTGCTATGGAAATACTGAGGAAGGAGATCTCAACTGTTTTTGAATAGGTGGAAGAGAAAGGAGACAGAGAAGCCTCGTAGAAGATGTGTTATCTTGACGCATAGTGCAAGTAAACCTCTGGGTGGTGATATTCCTGGCTTTCCCAGACATAGGTAGCAGCACAAGTGACGGACAAGAGGGCAAGAACAAGCACTGTAAGTTTCAGGGAACTGCAACTAATTTGGTCAGAGCGAGAGTATATACTGAAATTTGAGGCTCATCATAAAAGAAGTCTGACTTGGTGAACAAGGCACAGATGATGAGGGGTCTCAGATCTAATGTTCAGCTTTCGGATAGAAGTAATGGTGAAATGCCCATGTTGTAAGAAGTGATATAGCAGATCTGGATTCAGAGAAAGTAAAAAGTCTAGTGGCAGAGGTTGTTTTGTCTTCTAAATGATCTTCACAGCATCCTGAACCTGAAGATCAGGAATGACCTTGCAAGGTCATTGAGCCTTGTAAGATGCCTCTTTCTCTTTAACCACCAAAACACACTTAGAGGACCAGTGAACTCCTTCATGGGGTGTCCTCCATAAAGCAAAGCTGAATCAAGATAACACATTTAATTCTACTATTAGCTGCTTTTAGAACTTTCTGAAATACCTCATTTCACTATATCCACTGGTTGTACTATCAGAAAAGAATTTTAAAGGTATCCCTTAAATATTCTAACACTAAATTCAAAGGTAGAATTTCAAAACGTCCTCTATCCTAAAATTCCATTTTAAATATCTTCCTTCATTTTTCTCAAAAATGGAAAAAAGTTTGTATGCAGCCATTATTAATTCCTATTGTCCTATAAGTTCACGTTGTTTCTGAGCCTCCTCTGCATAGACTGTCTTAAGCCATTTAATTCAAGGTTAATAATCTGTTCACTATCTTTAAGTATGTGATCCTTACTACAACAGTTCTATTTTACTTGACTTTGTGTGACTGGTGAACACTCCACACATTGTTTGATAAATAGTAAATACTCACATGGCTGATGAATAAACGAATGAACCCCAATTTAATCAATAGTTGCATTTAACTCCTTCAGTGCCTGAGATCATTTTTATGTTTAATAAACATTCACTATATATAGCATTATATATAGTATTATTTTTTTAAAAGCTATAGATGCAGGAAATTGGTTTAAAATTTTTCCATCATCAAAATAATCCAGGTACATGATTTACAGGAGATAATCTTTTCATTGAAATTATCAGTAGGGGATATAATGAGGGGTATTAGAAAGGCATTGGGGAGGGGTGGCATTTGGATTAAACATTATTCTCTACATTATTGTGTTGATCTGAAAATCTCTCTCATTTCTTGTTGTTTTGAAAATATTTTGGGAGAAATAAAGGATAAATGGAAAAAATATACCAGATGAATATGCATACATTTTAGACTGATTTTAAGAACAAATGAAAACTAAAAATTCAGATACTTAATTCTCCCTGTTAAAAAGGTAAGGGACTTTCCTTCTTTCCCTTTTCTTAGTACTTTTAGTTGAGAGGATTTGTCTTCATAAGTACTTTCTCCTCTCTTTGAAATGTATATAAATGCTTTAGAAAACTCCTTAGGGCTTTCATCAGCTTAATGACCCAGGATATCTTCCTTCCAGACCTAGAAGCCATCTCTTAAAATGTGAACATCCATGGGGATAGCACTCCTATTTCCCAGTTTTTGTGCAAGGGTAAAATTCTCACTCCAATGTCCAGAATTACTATTTGTCATAAAGAAACATAGGTTTAGTTTTATTTTCTGTATAAAGCCAGTAAACCAATGAACACACCAATTATCTGGTCAATCTACACTGAATTATGTTTAAAAATGGTGCTGCCAACTCCTTTCGCTTAAGGATCCCTCACTGTTTATCTTGAGAAAAGGTATGCAAAAAGTTGTACCAGACTGGTTATGTAACAGGAAGTGATTTCCCTTTCAATCTTTTAGACCACTGACTGTTAATTAGTTTAATGTTTCTTCAATAATAACATTGCTTTCTTTCTTGTATATCATTGTGGCAAAGTTTCCTGTGTTTCAGGGGTTGTTTCTAATTCTATTTTCCCAACGATATATAGTGTAACCTTAATGCATGAAGTCATTAACAACCTGCAATTCCCCTTTGTTCTCCTGCATAAATGAACATAGAGTGCCAAATCCTTTCTACCTTTAATTCTCCATCTGGTAATTCATTAACTGCAAACTGTTCACATACAGAGCTGTATTTTCCCCTTAAGTATTCATTGTGAAGATTTTGCTATTTTAGACCTGGCATTAGGGTTGAATTTATCCACCTACCTACCTCTTACACAATTACCACTCAAAAGTGTAAATAAATAACTATTGAAATTCCTGTTTCCAGTCAGCTTCACAAAATGAGTAGACACTTGAGGAGATGTCTGCTGGGCCAAGTGAGGAGGCCAGTCCATGGATGGAGGTGCTGGGGCCCACTGCTCCTTGACAATTTCAAAGATGCTTCTATTCATTCTAGATAGTAAGCACCTCCATGTTTTTGTTTTATTTTTGAATGGGTTTCTTTGCATAGAAAAATGATCTAAGTTTAATTCTAATTGTACAAAATATCGTTCTTAATGTTTTAAAACAATACTCCATATTTCCTCTGTTTGAAATATTTGTGGGAGGATGAACTTGAGAAGAAATGTGAAATTGACCCCTTCTAGGAACTCAACCTGAGAAGTTGCGAGATCACTGAAACATCTTGAAATATGTTGATTCTTTGAATGTAAGACAGAGGTAAAAATGAACAAGAGCCACTTTTGAATCAAAAGAAAAATGCTAAAAGAGAATTTGATGTTTCTGAAATATTGAAGACATAAGCTAAGTGCTTTGTGATAGGATAAAAACTAGAAAGTATTAACTATTGTACCTAAAATTTTCTTGATTGGCTTTGAAATATTATGTCCAACATAATAGGCCATACCTATTTCAGAAGAAAAGATAAGAGAGAAATGGCTAGAAGATTTAGCTATAATAAAATTTGACAAATATATTTAATCAGAAAATTTAGATAAAATATTCAAGACTCATTTTCATATAATAAAGCTGAAAGCTTTCACAGGATAGATTATAATTAACAAAGTTTCATGAATAAATTTGCAGATTTCTTTGTGAAGTGTAGTAGGTAGATTTAAAAATTAATGATTATGTAGAACAGTTCAGTAAGTTTTTATATATAGTTTAAAAATATCTTGTTCTAAAAAGTGGTGCATACTTTTCTGATTTATGGCTTTTTTGTTATTCTTATATACAGTAATCCCTCAATATCCTTGGAAATTGATTCCAGAATCTTCCCCAGATACAAAAGTCTACAGATGCTCAAGTATTTTATGTAATTGAGTAAAGTACTAAACTGTGTAAATCCTCCAGTATACTTCAAAACATTTCTAAATTATTTATAAAGCCTAATACAATGTAAATTCTTTGTATATAGTTGTTATACTGTATTGCTTAGGGAATAATGACCCACAAAAATCTGTATATGTTCAGTATAGATGCGATTTTTTAAAAAAATTATTTGATTGGTGGTTGTTTGATTCCAGGTCCACGGACTATGGATAAAGAGGGCCAACTATATTTCAAGTTTTAGATATATGTTCTTGAAAGTGATCACTGTTGGGAATTGGTGATTAAATTGGTCATCCTCGGGCTGGGGTGGTGGCTCAGTGGTAGAGCGCTTGCCTAGCATGTGTGAGGCACGGGGTTCGATCCTCAGCACCACATATAAATAATAAATGAATAAAATGAAGATCTATCAACAACTAAAAAAAAATTTAAAAAAAAATTGGTCATTCTCAAACACTCTGCATTATACTTTATGCTTGAATAGCATATTCTCTTATTATGTGCAGGCCAAATTTTAGGTATATCTCATAAATGAGAAGTTTGTTACTAAGGTGTTAGTTAATGCTGTATCTATTATTTAAACTGATCTGAAAGATGTGCTAAAACTATTCTGTGTTCCAGCATTTCTCAAAACTTTTTTCTGAGAATGTCAGCATTAGATGGAAAATTAGCAAAAGACTATATCTAAAAATCCTCTTAAATTCATTTTAAAATAAGAAATATTAAAACATTAAAATTGCTAAGACATGTTTCTTTATCATTAGCATCAGAATCATCTGGATGTTTATTAAAATTTTACAAAAATTCCCCAGCCCTGTCCCAGACCTAATATGGATTTCATTCATTTTTTTAAAAATTGAAGAACCATTTCTTAAAAAGTATTCCTACAGTAAATATACTAATTTGTTAACTCAAAATTCAGCAACAAATTTTGTCACAGGATATACTTCTCTCAAGTTTCCTGTGGAAGTAGTATTACTTTGATCTATTTTGAAAAATGTTGCATATTTACTAATATTTATATTGTTATATCATGGGAATTTCAATGTTATTTTCCAAAAGTTTAATTAATGAAGAAATCATATACTATTTTTTAAGCTGAAAAGAAGAAATTTCAGGCAATCTTCAATAAGAATATATGGTAACTGCATAAATTCGATGATTTTCTTTTTCTGACCCGTGGATGTAAGAGAATTTTTCTTTCAAATACAATTTTACCAGGAAATGAAAAAATAAATATCACGAAAAAGAATCATCAAACTGAGGAGAGCATTCTCTTTTCAATCTCCCTTTGGATGAAAGGAAAATATGGCACACAGCCCGGAGACCTAAACTCGGATGAATACAGAGTGAATACAAACAATTACCTTGCAGTCTGGCAAGTTAATTGTTTTTAATCTACTTCTAAAGGAAAAAAAGGTATTGAATATAACAATTTTTAATGACATAAGAATACCAATTATTCTAATAGTAAGTTCCTTGAAATGTATGCAAACTAACAAGAGTAAGGGACATAATAGAAAGGAGGCTGGTGTGTTTCAATAGACTTTCAATCTTTAAAAAAAATGAATAAAATCAATCTTAAGGTACTGAGAGGGTGGAAAAAGCTATATGAAAAGTAGCAGTCTATAAACGGGGTTGCCATAGTCTGTATGACTTTTCCTCATATAGACCACAACAGAATGAACATATTTTAAACTACTAATGAAGAAAGAAAAACAACCTTTTAAATTATGAAAGTCGAATATTTGGATAAAGCAAACATATGATGGCAATATACTAAATGTTCTTGTTCCCCCAAAATTCATATGTTGAAACTCTAATACATAGTGATATTTGGAGGCAGGTACTTTGGAGGTAATCTGGTCATGAGGTCAGTCAGTTTTCATGAATGGGATTAGCACTTTTTAAAGAAGAGGCCAGAGAGCTAGCTTACTCTTTTTATGTTATGTGAGTAAATAAAGGAAAAGAGGGCCCTCACCCGACACCAACCATGCTGGCACCCAGATCATGGATGTCCAGTCTCAGAACTGTGAGAAATAAATATTGCTTAAAACACCAAGTCTATGGTATTTGTTATAGTCACTAAAACTGGCTAATATACTGATATTATATTCCTCACTTCCTCTTAGGTTGAATGAAAGGTATAATTGTGTCTTAGGAATGGAGGCCTGTGCCAAACTATAAGTTATATAATGCCAAATTTCCACTCAGACCCTCCAAATTAAACCAATCTTCAGGACACCTGGAAAACATCTGTTTTGTATAAAATCCAGAGGAGTCTGGTGGTGCCTGTTTGGTCAGATGTTTTAATTTCATATTCACTCAACCTAACAGAGCCTTCATACTGAAACTCACTTAAATGGCATGGTAGTGACAATTGCTCAGGACTTTCTCCTTTTCTTTCTGCAAGGAAATGAGTTTGTACATTTGTAAATTAAGTTACAACTCTTAGAAACAATGCTGATTGCAGGAATGGGGGCAAAATGAAGGCACCTGAAATGAATTAAGATTAATTTAGACAAGTTCTTAGCAATTTCATCCAGATATCAGAAAATAAGTCATTATCTTGGGTGTGATAATTCTTTTATATCATGTGTTAACACCATGTAATCAAATTAGAACTTGTGGAAAATAAATAACCTTGGAAGGATATAAATAAAATAACTGGGGCACACAATTCTATCCATCAGAGCAATAATTTTAATACATTTCCAATAGTATTACTATGCATTTTTTTGTGGTTGAAGTCACCCTGTATGAATAATTAAATATCACATATATTTCAACTCAAATTTTATTATTTACTATTTTTCTGCAGTTTTAAGAAATCCTTACACCCATTCATTTTATAAAGGAATTGTGCTCAATGCAAGGGTGCATTCTATTTTACTTAAATGTTCTAATGTTAAATATAGCAAATGTTTACATTTTCAAAAATATAAATTAAATTTCAGTGAAATATATTTATGTATTTGAAAATTATATGGATAAGATAGGAAGCAGAGACTATGAAAACTTTTAATGCTCACAGAAAACATTTTCAAATGAAGTTTCAGAAGTTTGATTCTCAGTATGAATAAAGGCAATTCTTGTCATATCTATGCTAAGTTTGAAAGTAACTTCTCGCAAAATTTTTCAGTAAATTGAAAGTTATCTCATTTTTTTTTCTGTATGATTGTATGTCACATTAATTGTGCAGATCAAAGAAGAAATCACAGCAGAGTAAATCAAGTACCCCATTCTCAGCAAAATACTGTATATATTATCATCCCTACCCAAGTATTTCAAAAATTTTTAGAAGGTTGCAGTATCAAAAAGGAAAATTCTGGAAGTCAAGAAGTATAGTTTACATAAATACATACGTAATTGTACTCTCACTTCGTATTATCATCTGAATTAAAGCAGTCTTCTATAGACTTCTAACAATCTGATCATAAGACAGGCATTATCTTCAAGCCTGGTTTGCTTCTTTCAGGTACCAATTTTAAGAAAAATGTGCAAACTTTAGGTTCTCTTGACAATCTTACCTATCATCAGTATAAGATATTGATGAACTTCAAAGACTAATCTTTATTTTTTACTATATGATTTTGTCAAGATATTTTTGCAGTGTTACTTGCTTATCTCCTGAATACCATCTCCACAGAGAACTCTTAAGCTTTTATCCAATCATGAATGTGAGCTAATTTAGGCATTAAAGTCTAATTATGTTTAGCTGGATCCTGCAGTAGTTGCCAATGCTCACTCAGTTTCTGATTTCTGGATATTGACTGTGGTTGCATCTTTCAAAGCTTGAGATGTCTCATATATCTAAAACGGTTGGGACTGATATCTCATATTTTAACCTTGATAATGTAGAAGTTTGTCAAAACTTTAAGGGCATTAGTATTCCTATCAGAGTTGGCCTCTTTTATGTTGCAAGTCTGAGAATTTTTTCCATGTTTTGAATTGCAATCTTAGTTTTCACTTAGACTTATCAAGGTACTTTTGCTTAGAATCTCATTGACTCTGAACATTTTAAACCTTCTTAGCAGCTGATGAAACATACTGAGCTTCCTATCAGTATAAATGTTCTTATCTTCACTGTGAGTCAACACTTTGCATACAGTATGGGCACTGTAGAATTTACCTTTCAGAAATGATGGAAGAACCTGATACATTCTGAATATAACATCAGATACTCTAAGGTAGGAAAACATTTGGCTTTTCAATCTATGCTTGTCTATAGGAAAGACTCAAAATCACTGAAAGCAGCAGACCTCTCATTTCCCTATATTCATCTACTGAGGACAGAACTAAGAAACCATCTGGCTGAACTGATCTGAAAAATGATTCTTGTTAACCTCTACTAGGAAAGAACTCTGTATTTATATGTAAGGACACTATACATTTTCACTTTCCAATTTCCACAAAAATGACAAGAATTATATCCACTCATATGAAATAGAAAGTGAGACTGATCACTTGGGGATCATAAAAAGTTAAAACTGGAAAATAAATATTTTATCCTCTCTAGGCAAGTCTACCCTGAAATGATATAAAGGGTCCAGAGAACCAGAAAGCTTACCACATTAGGCAAACAAATTAGATAGGAAAAATAATGCCCAGGATACACTAAATTTTGGAAGAAATAGCAATTTATTTTTAGAAAGGGATACATTTATTGCTCTAGGGTATTGTTAAAGACAGACTCATCTTAATACACATTGAGAGAGAATGAAATAAATTTTGAAAGTACCTGAAGGGCATCCTGATGTTCAGTCTCTCTGCATACTTGCACAGTGTGTCCCACGGGATGTGTATTTTAATGAACATGATATCAGGGTTTGCAATCGCTGGCTGTAAAGGATAGCAAGACAGGCACCATTATTTAGAATCAGAACCCATTATATCTACCATTGTTTAATTTGGGAGGAAGAAACTGTCCTGTTGGTCATGCATTGATCATCATCACTGATTTAAAGAAAGTTTATATAAATAAAATACTCTTAATGAGGAAAATCTTTAATAAATGTAAAATGCTAATGAAACCAGCTAAAGCCTAGACATAAAATCCTCAGGAGGATGACCTGTTCACATTAAGAGATCAAAATAATCCAAGCAGCACATGATTAACCAACTCCCACAAAAGAAGCAAGTGACCAGTGAAGAGGCATGATGACCATCTATGCCTATGCAAAAGAACCCCAAAGCTTCTTCCTCACATCCTAAAATCAACAGTCAGCTTCTCACTTATCCACTCCTATAAATTTCCCCACTACCAACCAATGAAGGGACAGATTTGAGCTTATCTCTCATCTCCTGTATGGTTAACTCTCAAAAAAGCTTTATCATTTTGCAAAACCTCAGCGCTTTATTACTGGCTTCTATATGAATCAGAAAGCCAGCACTTACTTGATATCACTATTGTATACAAGAAACAATCACCTGTGTAAATCAATAAATTGTTTTATATTAATCATCATCAAAATCCAGATTCTTCAATTAAACAATTCTGAGCCAATTAAGTGTCTCAAGCTGGGCATGATGGCACAAACCTGTAATTCCAGCAGTTAGGGAGGCTCAGGCAGAAGAATCATAGGTTCAAAACCAGCCTCAGCAATTTAGCAAAACCGTGCCTCAAAATTAAAAATAAAAAAGGGCTGGGATGTGGCTTAGTGGTTAAGCACCTTTGGGTTCAATCCCCAGTACCAACACCCACGTCAAAAACAAACAAAAAACAAATAAACAACAACAAAAACCTCAAGATCTCATGTTATTTTATTAATAAAATACTTTTTAGTTATATAATATTAGTATGAACTCCACATCCACACTATTCCTGTTCAGAGAGGGTAGAAACACTGCAAATTGTCACCAATAATTAGCTAATTAGTTCACATATTCTTCTAAAACATTTTATTAAATAAGTACTAGATTCTCAAACTAGTTGCTAGGTACAATGATAAGCTTGGAAGAAAAATAGAATATGTAAATCATATAAACCCAGGACCTCACAGAGCTGTCAAATTTGCATGCTACTTTGGCTTTTTGTTCCATTTCTGCCTGTATCCAGACATAAGGATTTAACTAACTTTTATCTAGATGAGAGGATTTAAGCAGTCAAGTGTGCAGCAGAAACATCTAAAGGCATTTTTTACAAAATGAGGTACTCTGGTCTAATCCTTATAAATGCCAGAATTAGATCCATTATATGTAAATATTTTGATCACACCACTAGTCCAAGGGTCAGATGCATTTCTGAACCCTCATCTAGATTTCTTTCTTTGTTCCAGCAATCTAACATAAATAGCTAAATAACTGACTAGATATTATATATCACTTATGTTGATATTCTACCTTTTAAAAAGGCCTAGAAAGTTATTTCTTATAGTCCTACCATGTCTCAGGCCCACAGAGCATGAAACAAGTCTGTGGCTATTCTAGATTGAACTCTATAAGGCTTTTAATTCATGCAAATATCTGTAATAAAAGATGCTTCCATTTAAAGGGCACTTACCAGGTTAGACACAGCTGAACTATTTTTTGGTAAACATTTTCATTTTTCAATTAGATATAACCTCTCAAAAAACACACAATTCTTAAAAACTCAAAAATATGGAAAAAAATCTGTAAGTTTACCTTAAAATCATGTTTTAAAATTAACATGTATTTTTTATATTCATATATACATAAAGTCTGATATTAAAAATATAAATAAATTCATGGGCTTGCCAGAACATATTATATTTTTATTACCGATATTTCTAAACAGTATTGTTAGAGACCCATGTCATTGGACAAATATTCAAACCTAGGAACATGTTCAAATTTACCTACTTTGTCCATTGGACAGGCAGATCACCATTTGCTTAAAAATAAATAAATAAATGGGAAAGAAAGAAAAAAAATGGGGACATTCCATGATCAAGGAAATTTTAAGTTTCTCCAATAAACTTCTGAGGACAGTTTGATATGTATGTACTTGCTGAAAATATAAAAGCATGCAATAAAGCATGCTGAATATCTAACGTTTTGGATCATGGATTGCTTTTCCATCTTACTTTACTGAAGTACTAGTATTTTACAAATCAAGATAGAGGGGCTGGGCAATAAAAGATTATTTCATACCAGTATAATTTCGAAGAACTTTTCCTACTTGGAATGTTTGTTTCAAATTAAAGGTAGAGGATTATAAAAACTATAGTCAACAATGACAAAAGTAGACATAGTATGCCACAAATATCTATAGACCTTTGAATCTGTCACTAATCAAGGAAAAGAAGAACATTATGAGGTTAATATTCCAGGCCCTTTTATTGGGGGGGGGGTACTGGGGATTGAACTCAGGGGCACTCAACAACTGAGCCACATCCCCAGTCCAGGCCCTTTTGGTTTAATGCTCCAGAATTTGTGGAAAGGTTTTGGTGCAGAAGTGGTAGAGATAATAAGACATCAGGGCTCCAGATGTAGCTCAGCAGTATAACATTTGGTAGCATGGAGGAGGCCCTGGTTTCAATCCTCAGCAGCAGACACCATCTTTTTAGAATATAAAAAAGCTTAAGTATTCATCTATTTCAATGACTTCTCCATTCAGGGCCAGTTAAAGATGCATTTCATGTTTTATTATGACTCTTCCTACATTATTAACTCAAAAGTTCTTATATTTAAAATGATAATAAAGATCTTTATTTTGAAATCGTGGTGTCAGCTACTGGTGCTACACCTACTTGCCTTTCACTTACCAAGCACAATTTAAAATGTCTTTGATCCTACCTGCCTACTTAGAAGAAATCACATGGACTGGTAGAAAAAGTGCAGGGGTTTGGAATCTCAGAGACTTCAGTACACATTGCTTTTCTATCATTTCTTATATTTAAAAAGTTTGAGGCAGTTAGCTGACCCCTCTGATGCATAGTTTCCTCACTGAGGAGTAAAGAGAGTGATCTGAGCCTCACAGGGCTGCAAGTGCAGAGCCTGAGCCTGATCGGTATACTCCTTCTTATGTGAGGGCATGCTTCTAAAATCAGATGCCACTCAATATGACAATGAATTTCAAAGCTTCCCTAAAGTCTTTATCTTATTTCTTCCCCTTAGGAAGTAGCTGCCTGGTTCTTCTTTGGTAGAGCCTGTGTCTTAGTTTCCTATGCCCTCCAATAGACCTTTGAGTCACACAAGCCTAAAGCCATTAACAATCTATGATTTGAGAAAAACTCTGAAGCACAGTGACCTGAATCAAGATTTTAAATTAAGTGGTCAAATTTTTTTTCTCTGATAACATAAAATGAGTATAAACTCTAAAACTAAACAACAAAATTGTACTTCTATAGACTTTATGGTTTCTTTGAAAGATTTGTTTATCTGT
Source organism: Xerus rutilus (assembly GCA_028644305.1). NCBI lineage: Eukaryota > Metazoa > Chordata > Mammalia > Rodentia > Sciuridae > Xerus > Xerus rutilus. The sequence goes on from CM053399.1 coordinate 33,436,245, forward strand.
ATGTATTTAAATCGTCCTCTGCTAGTACGTTGTTTGTTCCTAGGAAGACATGGATTCTTCAGCTCAGACCATGCCATTTCTCAGAACCCCACTTCATCCAGAGTGCAAGCCAGTTTCTCCAGTTACTTGCACAGCTCCTCATATGTCATTGCAAATGTCTCCACAACCACTTCCACCGCTTCTCTCCCTCACTCAGTTCACTCCTGTCACTCACTCACTCACTACTACTTGCCTGTCTCTGTCCTATTCCTCTTACAGCAATCTCTATTTTTTCCCCATAGTAATTTTATCTTCTATTTGGTTACTCAAGTGTCCCAAGAGAAAACACTTTGTTTTGTTCATTTACATATCCACAGTAGCCATCTTCTATGGGTACTCACCAAGCATTTGCGAAATGAATGGATGGACTTGTTTCAGGTACACATTGTATTGAACTTATTCCTAAGCAAGAGATGATGAGGATAAGAAAACCAGTAAATCTGAACTGATCTGGAAGAGGGCACTGTGTCAGGATCCAAATTAGCATTATGAACAGCTTGTCTGGTACTCATTATTAATTCATCACTATCAACCTTCAGGATGTGTAATAATCCAATAAGCTTAAATAAAGGGATGCTCTGAAAGGTTTCTGCATGAAAATGACTAGAGTCAATGAGTGAAATGTCAATCTAAGTGCATCATAGAACATTTCTCATTTTGTATGCCTTAATTTTAAATATGCATATCTATGTACACACACACACACATATATATATTATAACTTTAAATGCAAACACACACCCAACTCCCACACACACACATATATACCCTTTTAAGTAGCATGAACTGTCTTCTAACTTCCTCAACTAACTTAGTCTCTCTTTTGCTACACTTCTACTGAAAAAATATGAAAGAAAAGTAGTTTCCTTTTTTGCTACTGGCAGTAGATGGTGAAGGAATATTGCTGTGAGGGAGAAAGAGGACCTTCCCTTTTATAATCAAAAGCTGCAAATTTGATTCTTTTCAACCCTGATGAAACAGCCTTCTCAGAGGGAACAAAACACCCACAACTTCACACTTCACTTTAGTATTTAATTATTCCTCCCCAAATTCCCAAGAGGTAGAATAGTCACTCCTAAGAAAGCAGGAAACTTAAAAATTATCTTTTTTACAAAGTAACTCTAAGTTTTTGGCACAGAGCAGAAAGAGCATATTGTATCCATGGTTTTGAACCAAAGTGAAAGACAAAGCTGATGTGAATTAAAAATTGAGTTGGATTACAAAGCTCCTATGCCGACAGTCATAAATCATCTACCTATTCATTTGGATGGCCTTCAAATATGCATCATGATTCTCTGCTAATGTTATCATCTAGAAATTATTCATATCAACATGCAATTTAGTAAGTTTCTGAGATCTCTGTGCCAGGCTCAGCTGTTCACTCTGGTGAATATTCTCCAGAATATTATGGAGAATCATTCTCTAAACTTCATCATTCAGCTAGCAAATCCAATGCCTGTTGACATTTTTACAAATCCATTTACTCTTTCTTCTAATAATCTATACTAAATATTTTCAGTTAAATATTGGTTAAGACTAAGTTGCAATCAAAGGCCACAACCTTCAACAGAACAAACTTTGAGAGGCAATAAATGTTTATGAAACCACAAAATATTGGATTTGATAAAATAGCTCCTAGTATCTACATGCCAATTAGTCATAAATTAGCACCCAATTTAGTCTAAATTATACTTAAGTTATATTCTGCCATTGTAAGTTTCTTTCCAGGCCTGTTTGCTCAGAAGAGCAATGCATAGTTGCATGTTACTGAATTTTTTTTTAATAGTACGGTAGGTAAGGCTCTCAAGATCTCTGCTCCTTGTATTCACAAATTAAGATCCCTACCTAGTATCTGTGAATAGAGTATAATAGGCACTCCAATGACTAGGGTCAGCTACATGGCATATTTGATGTTAAGAAAAGATTATCTTTCATGGTTAATGAGTCTCTTAAAGGGACTGGGCTCTTTCTGGCAAGAAAGATTCAAAACTGCAAAGGGATGCAAGGAAAATTCTCTAATTCTGGCTTTGCAAATGGAGTGCTCATGTGCCAAGAAATGAGAATGGCCCCCGAGGAGCTGAAATCCAGAAAGGAAATGAGCAACTCAGTCTTACAACCTCAAGGAAATGAGTCCTTCCACAAACATGTCAGCTTGAGGTACAAACATGAGCTCCAGGTACAAATGTGACCCAGCAAATACTTTGATTTAGGTCTCAAAAGAAACTGGGCAAAGAGTCCAGCTATGTCATACTTTCACTTTTGACCAACAGATTTTTTTTAAAAAAAAATAGAATGTTTTAGTTATACGTAGTAGTTGGGTTCATTCTGACAAAATCACACATGCATGAAAATTTGAGTTCAATTCCTGTTCCCCGCATTTCCCTACACTGTTTCCTCCTCCTATTCTCTTTCCTCTACTCTACTGATCTTCCTTTAACTCACAGATTTTTTAAATATTTGATTGGTACTTTCTGTACATACATAATGGTGAAACTACCTGTGGTATATTTATATATACATATAACATGATTTTGCTAAATTCGTTCCATGTTCCCTCCCCTTCCCCATCCCTCCTCCCTCCCTCTTCATTTCCTTCTTCCACTCCACTGATTTTCTCTATATCTTTATGGTATTTGATACCCCCAACTCTCACCTTGGATCATTTCTTATATCCAAATAACCACCAAGTACACACACACACACACACATAGATACACACACACATATTATATGTATATGTTAACTATAATATCAGTCAAATTCATTTATCTCCATCTTTAATGCTACTTATGATCTTTAAGCTGAGTTATCTTTTTTGGTGAACACAAATATGATCATAGTACTACAAGTTTAAAATTATTTAGGAGCTTTACATTTTTCTTAAGATAATGATCAAAAAGCTTAAGTACAAAACAGATTGACTTAATAGAGCCATTCTTTCTAAACTTGTTTAGTACTTATCCTTTCTGGGATTTAAAAATATCAATGTCCTTTCCACGCCCTGACCATCCTGATATTCGCCTGAAGCGTGCTGAATAGGGGATGGCATCAGTAGTTTAAAAGATCATTGTTGGATTCTAATGCATGACCAGCAAAGCCTCATCCAGCCCCGTTTTTCACCTACTTTAGCCTTTTTAGCACTATTAATTTTTCAAATCTTAATTCAAAGATTAAAAAAAATCACTTTTTCAATTTCTTATGACTTTTTCTTACCCTCCAGACTAGACTATTTCCAGACTATTTCCCTTGTTATAAGCCATTTTAGTTCCATTTACTTTTCTTTCAGATCATTTATTACAGATTAAAATTATGATAAGTATTAGAGAATTTTAAGCATTGTTGTCAATAAGTAAAGATTCCAACCACCTTGGATTCCATCATCTATCTTTTGCAAAGTCACTGAAATACTCATAGTTATGCAAGTGTTAGCCGAATGGAAAGGGTGTGACAAGATTTCTCTTTCCTTTGTTTCTTCCTTCATCCTTTCTTTCCTTTCTTCTCTTTCACTCCTTTCTTTTAAATTTGCAACAAGGGCAGAACTCCTTAGAGAATTTGGATCAAATTTCATAGGCATAGGGCTTCTAAGGTCCTTTTCAAGGGAAGATATAAAAATTCCCCATCTCTGCTCCCAAACTGATAATATCTAATGTGCAGAAATGGTGTAAACTTAACCCATTGCACTGTCAGGAAAAAAAAAATCATTTATCTTAACAGGGAGGCACCTGGGGGACAGAAAGAGGAAGTCAAGACTGGAGACCTGTGTTTAATACAATGGCTACTGTTTTTTAGGCATGGCTGGTTCCAATAAAATATACAGCTAGGTTTGGCTACACTTCCTGACCAAGCTGTCCTAGCAGTTCACTGAACTATGGGGAACACATCCTAAAGAAGTGAATGTGAATTGAAAAACTGTAATGCTGACACCGAGAATGAAAAACCTCTCTGTAGAAGAATCACAATGGACAAACAGATACTGTTCTGCTGAGCACAAACACCTTTTGGCAGTGATGGAAGAGTCAGAGCTCAACGATGAATGAACTTCCTTTTTAGAGAACAGAACCCCTTGTGGATGAGGAACAGCCCGTGTTTTTCTTGGGAATATCTTGGAGGAATGAGAGAGAAGACGCAGAGAATCTGGATTTTCTGCCAAGAGAACTGAGTCAGTGGGCCATGTCTATTACAAATACCGGGTTTTCATATATGAATCTTCTACAGACCAAAGGCAATGACGTGGTCCATTTTACTCATGGATTCTCCAGCAGTTTTTCCAGTTCTTGACAAAATTATTTGCGGAGAGGACAGCCCCAGTTCCATGCCAGAGTTCCTGCCGACCTGATGCGAGCACAGGCCAGGGCCCAAGACCACCTTCAGGGACCACCACAGGAGTTCAGCCAAGGTCAGACATGAGATTGCTAGCCGCCAGTCACAGAGGAACCCAGACTCAGAGGAAGGATTGCCTACGGGGATGCTTGAGGGAAATCTGGCCTAAGTGAGGCCTGGGACTGCACCCAGTTCTGCACCAGAGTTTCTGCCCACTGGCAGGAGCACAGGCCAAGGCCCAGGACCACCTAAAGGGACCACCAAGGGAGCCCAGCCAAGGCCACTCCAACTGCCATCTTGAGTTACCTCCACTACCTCTGCCACCATCTGGGGGAACCTGCTAGGGACTGGAAGTGAACTCCAAGGTGAGATACAGATAATCTGTAGTGTCACTACAAGATTGTAGGATAGAAACCACAATACCGCAGATTGGCACTGCAAGAAAAGAAGATACAAAATCAACATGAAACAACAAGGGAAGAAAGTGCTGCAAATAAACCTAGATACTACAATAATAGAATCCATTGACAGCACAGTTGATGAAATATCAGAGAAAGAATTCAGAATATATGTAATTAAAATGATCTGCAAATTAAAGAATGATTAAAGTGAGCAAAAACAGGCAAAAATTGATCAATCCAACAAAGAAATAAGAGTAATTAAAGGAAACCATTGATCACTCCAACAAAGAGATAAGAGAGCAAATACAGGTAGCAGAAGATTACCTTAAGAAAGAAGTAGAGATTGTGAAAAAAAAAATCATAAATTCTTGAAATGAAGGAAACAATAAACCAAATAAAAAATTCAATAGAAAGCATCACCAGCAGACTAGATCACATGGAAGAGAGAACTTCAGATAATGAAGACAAAATATACAATATTGAAAATAAAGTTGACCATATAGTGAAAATGGTAAGAAATCATGAATAGAACATAAAAGAATTATGGGATAGCATCAAAAGGCCAAATATAGGAGTTATCGGGATAAAAAGAGGCACAGAATTTCAAACCAAAGGAATACACAATCTCTTCAATGAAATAATATCAGAAAATTTCCCAAACATGATATATGAATTGGAAAATCAAATACAAGAGGCTTACAGGACATCAAATGTACAAAATTATAACACATCTACACCAAGGCACATTATAATGAAAATGTCCAGCATATAGAATAAAGATAGAATTTTAAATGCCACAACAGAGAGGAATCAGATTTCATATAAGAGGAGATCAATTTGGATCTTAGCAGATTTTTGAACCCAGACCTTAAAAGCTAGGAGATCACAGAACAACATATACCAAGCTCTGAAAGAAAATGGATGCCAACCAGGAATCTTATATCCAGCAAAATTAAGCTTCAGATTTGATGATGAAATAAAAACCTTCCATGATAAACAAAAGTTAAAAGAATTTACAGCAAGAAAGCCTGCATTACACAACATTCTTGGCAAAATATTCCATGAGGAGGAAATGATAACCAACAATGAAAATATACAAAGATAAAAACTATACTAAAAAAAAAAAAGCCAATCAAAGGAGAAAGTAAGTCAAAGTAAAAACCAAAAATAAACCAGAATGACCAGCATTACAAATCATCTTTCAATAATAATCCTGAATGTGAATGACCTAAACTCATCAATTAAAACACATAGACTGACAGACTGTATTAAAAAAAAAAAGACCCAACAATATGCTGCCTTCAAGAGACTCATCTCATGGGAAAAGACATCCACAGACTGAAAGTGAAAGGGTGGGGAAAAAAGTATCACTCACATGGATCATGTAAACAAGCAGGAATTTCCATTCTCATATCAGATAAAATGGACTTCAAATCAAAGATAGTGAAAAGGAATAAAGAGAACATTTCATACTTCTTAAGGGAATCATACATCAACAAGATATAACAGTCATAAATATCTATGCCCCCCAAATGGGGAATCTACATGTATCAAACAAATCCTTCTCAACTACAAGAATCAAATAGACCACAACATTATAATACCTGGTGACTTTAACACAGCTCTCTCAGCACTGGAAAGATATTCCAAACAAAACCTAAAGAAAGAAACCATAGAACTCAATAAAACAATCAATAATTTAGATATAACAGACATATATAAAGTATTCCATCTATCAGCAAGCAAATACACTTTTTTCTCAGCAGCACATGGATCCTCCTCCAAAATAGATCATATGTTATGTCACAAAGCAAGTCTTAGCAAATAAAAAAAATTTGAGATACTACCCCGAATCCTATCTGACCACAATGGAGTAAAATTAGAAATCAATGACAGATTAAAAATTAGAAACTACTCCAACAGCTGGAAACTAAATAATATGCTATTGAATAACACATGGATAATAGAAGACATCAGAGAAGACATTAATTAAATTCTTAGAGGCAATTGAAAATTCCAATACAACATATCAAAATCACTGGGACACCATGAAAGCAATGTTAAGAAGAAAGTTCATTGCATTAAACTCATTCATTAAAAGAAGAAAAAATTGACAAATAAATGACTTGACTCTACATCTCAAAGCCCTAGAAAAAGAATAACAAACCAACACCAAAAAAAAAAAAATACAAAACAGGAAATAATTAAAATCAGGGTTGAAATCAGTAAAATTGAAACAAAAGAAACAATTCACAAAATCAACAAAACAAAAAGCTGGTTCTTTGAAAAAATAAACAAAATTGACAAACCCTTAGCCACCCTAAAGAAAAGAAGGAAAGACAAAACCCAAATTACTAAAATTCATGATGGAAAAGAAAATATCATGACAGACACTACTAAAATACAGAGGATAATTAGAAATTATTTTGAAAATTTATACTCCAATAAAATAGAAAACCCTGAAGACACTGACAAATTTCTAGAGGCATATGACCTACCCAAATTGAACCAGGAGGTCATACACAACTTCAACAGATCAATTTCAAGCAAGGAAATAGAAGATGCCATAAAAAGCCTTCCAACCAAGAAGAACTCAGGACCAGATTGATTCTCAGCTGAATTCTACAAGACCTCCCAAGAAGAATTAATACTAATACTCCTCAAATTATTTCATGAAATAGAAAAGAAAGGAACACTTCCAACCTCATTCTATGAGGTATCACCCTGATAACAAAAGCAGACAGAGATGCATCAAAGAAAAAAAATTTCAGACCAATATCCCTGATGAACATAGATGCAAAAATTCTCAATAAAATTTTGGCAAATCACATACAAAAACATTAAAAAGATACTGCACCATGATGAAGTGGGGCTCATTCCAGGGATGCAAGGTTGGCTCAACACACAGAAATCAATTAATGTAATCCATCACATCAATAGATTTAAAGCTAAGAATCATATGAGTTTATCAATTGATGCAGAGAAAGCATTTGACAAAATACAGCACCCTTTCATGTTCAAAACACTCAGAAAACTAGGGGTAGTAGGAACACACTTCAACTTTGTAAAAGCTATCTAAGCTAAACCAAGGCCAACATCATCCTAAATGGAGAAAAATTGGAAGCATTCCCTCTAAAAACAGGAACAAGACAGGGATGTCCTCTTTCACCACTGCTATTCAACATAGTCCTTGAAACATCAGCCAGAACAATTAGACAAACAAAAGAAATTAAATGGATATGAATAGGAAAAGAAGAATTCAAACTATCATTATTTGCCCATGATATGATTCTATACTTAGAGGATTCAAAAATTCCACCAGAAAACTTCTGGATTTAATAAAAGAATTCAGCAAAGAAGCAGAATATAAAATCAATACCCATAAATCAATTGCATTTCTATACATCAGTGATGAAAGAGAAATTAGGAAAACTACCCTATTCACAATATCTTCATACAAAATTAAATACTTGGGTATCAATTTAACAAAAGAAGCGAAAGACGTCTACAATGAAAACTACAGAACATTAAAGAAATCGAACAAGACCTTAGAAGGTGGAAAATCTCCCATGCTCTTGGATAGGCAGAATCAATATTGTCAAAATGGCCATACTACCCAAAGTGCTATATAAATTCAATACAATTCCAATTAAAATCCCAACGTCATTCCTTATAGAAATAGAAAAGGCAATCATGAAATTCATTTGGAAGAATAAGAGACCCAGAATAGCCAAAGCAATCCTTAGCAAGAAGAGTGAAGTAGGAAGCATCATAATATCAGACCTTAAACTATACTACAAAGCTATAGTAACAAAAATGGCATGGTACTGGCACCAAAATAGACATGTAGACCAATGGTACAGAATAGAAGATACGGAGACAAACCTACTTAAATACAGTTATCTTATACTAGACAAAGGTGCCAAACATGTACATTGGAGAAAAGATATCCTCTTCAACAAATGGTTCAGGGAAAACTAGAAATCCATATGCAAAAAAATGAAACTAAACCCCTATCTCTCACCATGTACAAAATTCAACTCAAAGTGGATCAAGTACCTGGAAATTAGACCAGAGACTCTATGCCTAACTGAAGAAAAAGTAGGCCCAAATCGTCATCATCTCAGAGTAGGACCTTACTTCCTTAATAAGACTCCTATAGCATAAGAAGTAAAATAAAGAATTGATAAATGAAATGGATTCAAACTAATAAAACTTCTTCTCAGCAAAAGAAATAATCAATGAATTAAACAAGGAGACTACATTCTGGGAACAAATTTTTGCCACATGCACATCTAATAGAGCACTGATCTCCAGGATATATAAAGAACTCAAAAAACTTAACACCAAAAAAACAAACAACCCAATTAATAAATGGGCTAAGGAGCTGAACAGACACTTCTCAGAAGATATACAATCGATCAGCAGACATATGAAAAAATGTTCAGCATCTCTAGCAATTATGGAAATGCAAATCAAAACTACCCTGAGATTTCATCTCACGCCAGTCAGAATGGCAATTATCAAGAATACAAACAACAGTAAGTGTTGGCAAGGTTGTGGGGGAAAAGGCATGCTCATACATTGCTGGTGGGACTGCAAATTGGTACAACCAATTTGGAAAGCAGTATGGAGATTCCTTAGAAAACTTGGAATGGAACCACCTTTGACCCAGCTATCCCCACTTTTCGGTCTATACTCAAAAGACTTAAAAACAGCATACTAAAGTGACACAGCCTCTTCAATGCTTATTGCAGCTCAATATACAATAGCTAAACTGTGGAAGCAACCTGGATTCCTTTCAATAGATGAATGGATAAAGACACTGTGGTATAAATACACAATGGAATATTACTCCGCAATAGAAGGGAATAAAATCATGGCATTTGCAGGTAAATGGATAGAGTTGGAAAATATCATACTAAGTGAAGTAAGCCAATCCCAAAAAAACCAAATACCAAATGTTTACTCTGATAAGTGGATGCTGATCCATAATGGGGGAAGGGGTATAGGAAGAATGAAGGGACTTTGGTCAAAGGGGAGGCACAGGGGAGGGGCTATGGTGATAGTGAAGATGGCGGAATAAGATGGACATCATAGCACTAGCTTCATATATGACTGCATATATAATGTGATTCTACATCATGTACAACCAGAGAAATGAAAATTGTGCTCCATCTGTGTACCATGAATCAAAAAACATTCTGCTATCACGTGTAATGTAGTAGAATAAATAAATAATAGATTTTAAAAAATCAAAAAATTATTTGCTGAATAAGTAAATAGTGGAAGATGTATGAACAAAATAATTACTAGTATTATAATAGTCTTTTATAAACTGTTCTATGAGCAGAGGAAGAAAGGATTAATTCTATTTGTATGGAGTAGAAGGTACAAAGAAATCTAATGAATAAAATCTTGTCATAAGACTGAGTCCATGAGATTTTTTCCAATAAGTATTTCTTCATTTAATTACTCAACAGTGAGTGGGATATTCTGGACTAAGCTTCCCAGAGTGTAAAAAAGAGAAAAGAAACAAATAAAGGATCAATGGAACACTGTGGTCAGTATTTCACTCACCCTGTTCTGTAACACATGGCACTGTGTAAATAATTCCTTTTTTTCAGAGTTAAGTCATTGTGTTTGTTATTTTAGATATTATTGAAGAGTTTTAATAAATATAAATGGATTAGTTTTTCTAAGGCCACCCCAAGTTATAGTTTAGTACTCTCTAATGTGTGTTCTTCAAAAAATTGACTCCCAAATATGTTCTGTGAAGAAAAGTGGGGGTGGTTTCAGAGTTTTATATATAAAGGTTTACTGACACTGTTAAATTTTATTAGCAAATCAATTAGATATTTAATCAAAGAAATCATCAGGGTTATTTTTTTCACCTCATTGCCTCATTTTTTAGAAATCTAGTTAAGAATATCTCTGATATTTAACTTTATTTTTTTCTCTCAGTGATGGAATAGCTGACTAAATAGTTAAGTTATAATACTATACACCAAATAAAAAAGTTCTAAAGTTAATGGAAATTAGCATATTTATAAAATAATGCTAAAAACAGGATTGAGTAGCAGAATAATATATGTATTCTAAATATAACTAATTTTGTGTAAAATATTTACATGTTTGTTTATATAGAGACAATATATTAAGGAGCAGTTATCAGTAAAAACTCAATCCATTAAAGCCACAAAAGTAGAGAAGGGTATGATTAAGGAGATGACAGATGTGAACATTGGCTTTTATAGTTTACATTTCTATGTTTTTAATTTTTAAATTAAGTTTTTTTCTTTATCTAATGTAAATAATATGTGACTTGAAAATCACAGAATATTTAAATAGAATGGCAAGAATGGTAATTTTTGGATTATAGACCTATGAGGACTATGAGGTAATTTTTGGATTATAGGACTATCAGCTTTTTTTTTCCTATTTTTCTCTAATGGTGTTGGTACTTTTATTGTTCCATTAGAAAGAAAATATGTCATTTAAAAATTTTAAAACTCCATAAAACAATGAAGGATTTGGAAGAATGGTACTTATATTTCCAGCAACAAAAATACAGACATTAACACTTTGGCAAACACTTTATTTTCAACACTTCAAGTTTTTTTTTTTGCATAGGATTTTCTGTTTTGCATGGACATAGTCATTAGTTATTCAGTTTTTTAAAACTGCAAAAATAGTCATGCCCTTTTAAAAATAAACTGTACAGAAACATACAGCAAAAAGTGAATACGTATGTGTACATACATATTTCTATTAGGAGAAAATGAGTATATATTTTATGAAGCCATATGATATATTTTCCCATACTTAAGCATGAGTTATCATAACTGTTCCAGAATATTATATCACAAAGCTAATAATGGTGAAGCACTTACCTCCTTCTCCAACATCAAGCCTTCCGCTCTGAGGTTCTTTTCAAATGTGTTTCTTTTGCCATATTGTATATTTGTCTTTCTATAAACCAGGATGTAGTCAATTCGCTTTTTGCCATCTTTGAATAGAAGTCCACTAGAGGCTATGTAATTCATGTCATTCTGTAAATAAAGCAATGATTATTAATACTGCAGTGTTACATAAGTGTGTATTTTCGTTAAAGTCTTTAGCAAACTGATATCAAAAAATGTGCTTTTAATATTTCACATTCCTATTGTGAGATATAGAAGGATAATTAAAGAAAGCATCCAATCTGCTATAGGAGACAGACCAGAAAGTGATGTTCCAGGATTTAAAATTAGGTGGTCTAATTCCTGAACTGGGGTTTACTGTGCTGGCTTAAGTATGCATCTATTTTATTCAGTAAGGCTTTATAAAAATAATATCAGCTAATACATGCTATTTTTACTAATCTTTGACCAGACTTAAATGCTTTATATGCTTTATCTCATTTAACTAAACTTGCATTTCAAGACATATCTTTCCTATGCACACATATGAATACATCATAGTGAATCTTCACATCATGCACAATCATAAGACTGGGATCCTAATTAGAACAAGAGGTACTCCATCTGTGTATAAATATGTTAAAATATACTCTACTACCATGTATAACCAAAACTAACAAATGAAAAAAGAATATAAGTACTGAGAAATGAAATCAACATGTGTTAGATAGTACTTAGGTCAGGCATTACTTTCCTAAACATATACTGAACTAATAACAAAAACAGATAATAATTCTTGAGTTGCTTGCTTCAGAAAACATTTGCTTCCAGGATATATGACTCCAAACCAATAATAATAGCTTATTTATCAAAACTCATCACTGGATTATGCAAGACTGATCTCAAAATGACTTGACTCAAACCCTACAGCTCCTTGAGAAATCTTCCCTATGTTCACCCTTTTAAAACACTACTTGGACTACACAGGTTGCATTCTTACTTGCTATCTGGAAGGTTAAATAAAACAAGGTTTATTACCCAAAACTTTTCCTAATAGATTATTTTGGAAGGTGTTACCTGTATGTTGTCCAAGATCACAGAAATCAGGAGTTGAAACCAGTTTCATCTGCTTCCAGGTTTATGTTCTTAGCTAACATCTACACCTCCTTCTTTCTCTACTTTTCTTCCAGCTATCTTTTCTTCTCAATTCTCTATTTCATGTTTCCTATACAAGCATTCTTGAAAGTCAGAGCACTGCCTAACATCTGGAGAGTTATTAGATGACTTCAAACAAAAACATCTCACACATTTTTGACAAAGTCTGGCAGTAACCCATATATGACTCCTTTAAAAACAAGTGAATGACTTTCAGGGACTGGGAAGAGTGCTAAGGGGGAGGAGGGATAGGGGAAGGAAGAATAGAGACTAGAAGCAAGGTGGTTGTTTGCAATTAACATCACAGTAAATAATATCTATTTGTAGAATTAATATGTAGTAATAATTATAACAAGAAAATAAGTGAGGTCCAGTGTGAACTGGCATCCCAGGAGAGAAAACCAAAAAAGTCATTCAGACGAAGCAACAGAAAGTATATCTGCAAGACTGTCATCTATGGCCACAGGTTAGGTGGTCTCAGGAGCTTTTGATGGGCTGTGCTATTCAGACAGAAGAGCACAAGTGTGTAAATTCATAGTATCAAATGTGTACCAAGTGTGTGAATTCATAGTACTAGAGACACCAATGATCAAGGATAAGAAGGTGTTACATATTCTCTTCTTCAGTGAATGCAAAGTGATGAGATTTCCAGGAACATTTTATTAAGTAAGAAAAGAAATCTAAGCAAGCAACACCATGAGCAACTACCCTAGAGCCTTGTAGTTGCATCATCATCATCATCATCATCAATAATAACAATAACAGCTATCACTTATTGAACTCTTACTATGGGCCCACATTATGCCAAGTGTTTCCTATGTAATCCTTAAAGCCCTTTGAAGTATATGCTGACAGGAATGTACAGAAGCCAAAGAGTGACATCAGATTTCATAGAAAAATAAACAGTGAAACAATAAATATCACCTCCTTAATAACTTATTTGGATGAGTTTACTCTATGTTAAAATAAGACAAAAGAGGCACATAAAAGTAGACATTCCTATGACTAAGGTTTCTGTAGTTTCAGAGGCTAACAACAGCAAGATATTACATGATAGGGATACTGAGGGTTTTTCACCTGGACATCAGAGTCACGATCAGATTCTAGAAGGCTTCTGCTTTTACCACTCTAGAAATTTATCTCCTCAAAGCCACCAATGACATACTCATAGATATATCCAGTTATCAATTTTCTGCCTTCCTCTTACATTACCTATCAATAGCTGAATTATTTCATCCTACTTGGTACTTTTCCTTTGACTCCCAGTACACCTCATATATTTGAGTTTCTTTTACTTGAGATGGTTTCTATCTTCCACTGGTTTGTTAATGAACCAGTTTCTGGTTCTCTTGATTTCTTCATTTATACTTCTTTTCTAGCTATTTCATCCAGTCTCATGGCTTTGAATGGCCATTTATTTGTTGACAACACAAAATCAATATTCACAGACTTGTAGATCCAATTACCTTTTTGATTCCTTTACTTGGTTACCTATGGATATATCAAAGTTAACTGTCCAAATGGAATTCCATATCTTCCAAAGTCAGGTGCTCCCCATAACCTTCTTTATTCTAATTAATTGCAACACTATCCCTTAAACTGCTCAGACCAAAAGCCTAAATCTTCTCCATTTCCTCTGTCTCACTCATCAAAGAAAACCCTTCAAAACATATTTAGAATTTTATCACTTCTAGAACTTTCACTGCTACCACTATGGTTGAAACCATAATTGCCTCTTGATTCAATTATTATAGTAGTCTGATACATCTCTTTGCTGCTATGCCTGTTCCTCTCTAGTCTGTTTCCAGTCTATGATACTTGAGTAGCCTCAACCTTATACATGACCTCACAGAACTCCTTTCCACCAGGCCCTCCAGAGGCTATCCAAGTTACTCCTCATTCTTGATCCCATTTTCTTTAATCTAGTTTTTTCTAACACCTGCAAATGTCTAACATGCTATCTAGCACTAAATAATTTCCTTATTAATTATCTTTTGTTTATTACTATCTTCCTAGAATATATATTTTATAAAGGTAATTTTAAGTGTTTTTTCACTGAGTAGTCCAGACATCTAACCCCCACAACCAAATACATAGTAACCATCAATAAATATTTCTAAGAAGAAGGAAGAAAAGAAAGTAGGGAGAGCTGGGTGTGGTGGTGCACACCTGTAATTGCAACACTTTGGGAGTCTGAGACAGAAGGATCGTGATTTCAAAGCCAGCCTCAGCAAAAGTGAGGCACTAAGCAACTCAGTGAGACCCTGTCTTTACATAAAACACAAAATGGGGCTGGGAATGTGGCTTAGTGGTAGAGTACCCCTGAGTTCAGTCCCTGGTACCAAAAGAAAAAAAAAAGTAGGGAGGAAGAGTGGGAAGAAGGAAAGGAGGAAGTCAGGAAGTGAGAAGAGTCATAGTTGTACATAACCAGGTAGGGCTAAATTAAAGAATATAATACATAGAAAATTTAAACAGATCATTTAAAGCAATGAAATTGAAGATACCATAAAAAAGCCTACCAACAAAGAAAAGCCCAGGACCAGATGGAATCTTGGCCAAGATCTATCTACCAGACCTTCAAAGAACAACTCACACCAATATTCATCAAATTATTCCATGAAATAGAAAAGGAGGAAACCTTTCCAAATTCATTCTATGAAGCTAATATAACCTTGATAGTGAACCAGACACACATCAAGGAAAGAAAACTTCAGACCAAAATCCCTCATGGACATAGATGCAAAAATTCTTAATAAATCCTGGCAAATTGCTTAAAAGATACTGCACCATGATTAAGTGGGTTCATTCCAGGGATGCATGATTGGTTCAGCATATGGAAATCAATAAATGTAATTCATCACATCAACAGACTTAAAGACAAGAACCACATGATTATCTCAACAGATTCAGAAAAAGCACTAGACAAAATACAGCATCCATTCATGTTCCCAACACTAGAGAAACTAGCAATAGTAGAAATATACCTCAACATTATAAAAGCTATATATGCTAAACCCAAAGCCAACATCATTCTAAATGGAGAGAAATTGGAAGAATTCCCTCTAAAAGCTGGAACAAGATAGGGATGCCCTCTTTCACCACTTCTATTCAACACAGTCCTTGAAACCGTAGCCAGAGCAATTAGACAAAAGAGATTAAAGGACATGAATAGGAAAAGAAGAGCTCATATTATCCCTATCTGCTGATGACATGATTCTATATTTAGAAGACCCAAAAATCTTCACCAAAAAGTTTCTTTAACTCATAAATGAATTTAGCAAAGTAGCAGGATATAAAATTAACACTGATAAGCCAGTTGCGTTCCTATACAAATAACAAATTAGCTGAAAAAGAAATCAGAAAAACTATTCCATTTACAATAGCCTAAAAAAATACTTGAGAATCAATGTAACAAAAGAGATGAAAGACCTCTACAATGAAAACTACAGAACACTAAAGAAGGAAATTGAAGAAGACCTTAGAAAATTGAAATGTCTCCCATGTTCTTGGATAGGCAGAATTAATATTGTCAAAACGACCATATTACCCAAAGTGCTATACAGTTTTAATGCAATCCCCATTAAAATTCCAATGGCATTCTTCACAGAAATAGAAAAGCAGTCATGAAATTCATTTGGAAAAATAAGAGGCCTAGAATAGCCAAAACAATCCTCAGTGAGAAAAGTGAAGTAGGAGACATCAAAATACCAGACTTAAATTATACTAAAGAGCTAGAGTAACAAAAATGGCATGGTATTGTCACAAAAATAGAACTGAAGACCAATGGAACAAAACAGAAAACAGAGACAATCTCACATAAATATATTTATCTCATACTAGACAAAGGCACCATAAACATATATTGGAGAAAAGATAGCCACTTCAACAAATGGTGCTGGGAAAACTGAAAATCCATGTAGTAGATTGAAATTGAGCCCCTATATCTCATCCTCCACAAAACTCAACTCAAAGTAGATCAAGGATCTTAGCATTAGACCAGAGATTCTGTGTACACTAGAAGAAAAAGTAGGTTCAACTCTCCATCATATCAGCTCAGGAATAGACATCCTCAGTAAGACTCCAAAAGCACAATAAGTAAAATCAAGAATCAACAAATTGGATGGCATCAAACAAACTTTTTCATAGCAAAGGATGCAATCAAGAACAAGAACAAAGAGCCTAAAGAATGGGAGAAAATCTTTGTCACCCATACGTCAGAGCATTAATATCCAGGATATACAAAGAACTCAAAAATCTTAACACCAAGAAAGCAAATAACTCAATCAATAAATAAGCAAAGGAACTAAATACGTATTTAATAGAGGAAGAAATTTGAATGATCAAAAAATATATGAAAAAATGTTCAACATCTCTAGTAATTAGAGAAATGAGAAATTAAAACCATTGAGATTCCATCTCACTCCTACTGGAATGGCAGTTATGAAGAATACAAGTAACAACAAATATTGGCAAGGATGTGGGGGAAAAGATTTACTCATACATTGCTCGTGGAAATGGAAACTGGTACAACCACTCTGGAAAGCAGTATGGAGATTCCTCAGAAAACTTGGAAGAGAACCACCATTTTACCCAGTTATCCCACTCCTCATCTTATACCCAAAGGACTTAAAATCAGTATACTACAGTGACACAGCCAAATCAATGTTTATAGCAGCTCAATTCACAATAACCAAGCTTTGGAACCAACCTATGTGCCCTTCGACAGATGAATGGATAAAGAAAATGTGGCATATAAACACAATGGAATATTACTGAGCTATAAATAAGAATGAAATTATGGAATTTGCTGGGGAATGGATAGTACTGGAGAATATCATGCTAAGTGAAATAAGACAGTTGTCAAAACACCAAAGGTGAAATGTTCTCTCTGATATGTGTACGTCTACCAATAATAAGGGAGGGCAGGCAAGGGAAGTATAGAAATTCATCAGATTAGACAAAAAGGAATGAAGGGAAGACTGGGGGGATGGGAATAGGAAAGACAGTAGAATGAATCAGACATAACTTTCCTATGATCATATATGAATACACAAGAAGTGTAACTCCACATTACGTTCAACCACAAGAATGGGATCAAAAGTATAATGAGTTGAACCTCATGTATGGACAATATGTCAAAATACACCCTGCTGTCATATATATCTAAAAACAAATTTAAAAAATAAAAAAGATGGTAGGGAGTAAGGAAGAGAGGGAGGGAGGAAAAAAGGAAACGAGGAATGGAGGAAGGCAGGAAGGGAGAAGATCCATATGTAACTAGGTAGGGCTAACTTAAAGAATGTAAGACCAAGAAGAAATTAAGTGGTCATCCATCATCATCTCTCCTGCAATATTTATAACAGACCAAATCATAAGCAGTTGCATATAGCAATGGCTTGGCCTTTTGCTTTATAAAAATGACTGCCTCCAGGCATCTCCATGCTGATCTAAGCAAGTCTGCATGAAAAATGAAATAATACACAAATGTACCTCTTCATTTTCTCTTCCTTACACCATAGCAACACTCTAAAAGTTATTGATTGAGACTTATAGTAAAAAAATGTTTAATTAGGTGGAGGAAAAAGCCCTTCAATAAGAAGGTCTAAAAATGAAGTGATTGATCAGTAGAAAAAAAATAACAAAAAACAGAAAATTTTCTAAAAGATAGCATTTGCTTTTCGTATTTTAAAAACAGCATTGACTGAAAGTGGATTCCTGGTTGTTATTATTTTACGTTACTATAACTTTAAGCAAAATTAATTTTGATGTGGTCAAATTTATGATTTTTTTAAGAATGTTTTTGTTACTGTTTAACCAACTGTTATCTGTTCCAAGGTTATGAAACCTTTCTCCCCATATTTTGTAGAAGTTTTGCTTGTCCTCTCAGACTGAGACCCAAAGTCTTCCGGAATTGATTTTGTTGCATAGGGAGGGGTCACATTTTATATATTATTTCTATACAATTGCAATTTTGCCAACATCTTGTAGTAAAATATTTTATTCCTCATTGCTCTGTCATCTTGACTTTGCCTTAAATCTAGTCTCAACATATGGGTATATTGAATTTTATATTCAATATTGGAATGGTCACTATGGAATGGTTAATTTCCTAACCCTTTGTTTGTTGTCAAATTCTACCTCACCTTGCTGATCTTGACCAGGATTGGAGCTTGTTGAATAGGAGTTCTGGTTCAATTTATGAAGCCTTGCATACATTTATGTAACATGCATGGCTCTGAACAGATGGAATCTTCTTGATTCCCAATTCCTACTGTATGCTTAAATTTTCTTTTGCCATACTCTGTAAAATGAAAAACTGCACTCTCACTATGTATGCATGGCTCTCAGCTGCTGCCAGTATCTATTCCCACCCACAATACTTTTTACCTCTACATTTTGGTGTTCAGAATGCAGTAAGTTATTGCCAAGCCCATTAAGTAGGTGTCTACTTTTTATTTGGTTTAGAGAATGACCAGAAAGCAGAGAGTGACTCAGGCCTGCTCAGAAAACTGTTCCTGTTAGGAAAGGCCGCAGATTCTTCCTTAGTTTCCTTGGCTGTGTGGCCCCTATAGATCAATGGATTGTTCAACTCTTCTCCATAATTTGGGTGTCAATCAGAAGGTTTCAGTTTATAAGGTGAGTCATGTTGTTTCTTAATCCTATTTCATTGACTCCACAAATAATGAAAAATCTTTTTTGTTTTGTTTTGTTTGTGGCAGTGGTTTTCTGCAAGCCTTTACGGCAGTCTCTAATGAAGAATAAGGAGACAGCAGTCTAGACCCTGCTAGCCTGGTGCCGTGTTTTACTCAGAAGTTCCAGCTATACACGCCTTAATTAAAAAAAAATTCCAAAGGCCCAGGCATGTAATTAAAATCTATTTCAGAGTTACAACCATTGCCTATTAATAGCTCTTGTCACAGATTCTACTTTTATGAAGAACAAAACAGTTTTTGATGTTTATTCATCTCAGATAAACAATTTTATTGTCAAAAATCACATATTTACAACTAAAAAAAACCCTATTAAAAATAAACTAACCAAAAGCATCATGTATTACAATTCAGAAGAAATTCAACATACAGCAGAAATTTATTAAGTGATGTTGGAATAATTAAAATTTTCATTTCTCTGTCAGAGAGGTTTTTCACTTTAAAATACCACTTATTTGGAAAAGAATGTTTTCATTTTCTAAGGGTCCTGGAGATTTATATATATGTATATATGAATGTATGTAGCTTAACTTAAAATAATTATTTATGTGAATTTTCATGGGTAAATCACCTTTAATCATGATTTTTCAGAATGCCAAAAATCTGTCCTTAGTGTTGTAGAGATGTAGCCTTCACTGCTAATGTGAACCTGACTATATCTATTACACATTCTCTTTCACACAATGACACCTCTATCTCTTTTCTACAAGGTGTTCACTAATACAAATCCTCTGCAAATCAGCAACTCTGAAGTACTGACATCAGACAGTAGGACTGTTAAGAGATGTTACCCAGAACTTGTTACAACCTGGCAGAGAAATGCACCATTTAAGACAATAAGTAATAAAGTCATATGTAAAGAAATAATAAGGATAACATAAGCTAAACAGAAACTACACTATTCTAAGAGCTTTATATATACTAATTTCTTGCTTGCAAAACCTCAAAAATCTGTATCATTTTTCTTATTTCATAAATGTTGAAATCAAGACACAGAGATAGTCAGCTTTTCATTGCTGTTAACAAAATATCAAATACAAATAATTTAAAGGGGAAAAGATTTCTTTTGATGACATTTCCAGAGGTTTCCATCCATAATTGGCCAGCTCCATTGCTCTGGGCCAGAGGTGAGGCAGACATCATAGTAGAAGGACATGGAAGAGAAAAATTGCTCAGCTCATAGCAAACAGGGGATGGCGGGGGCTAGGAGCCAGGGAAAAGAAATAATCCCCAAGGACATTCCCCCAGTGACCTATCTCCTCCTACCATGGCCAACTTGACCACAGTTTCTGTAACCTCCCAGTATTCTATTATATCAGTGAATTAATTCACTGTTAGGTTAAAGTTCTTAGAATTCATTGACTTCTCAAAAGCCACACTTATGGACATTGCTGCATTGGGGACCAAGTTTTAACACATGAGCTTCCAGGGCACATTCCAAATCCAAACTATAAGAGATAGAGATGTTAAGATCAATATCACAGAATTATTGCAAGATGAGGAACAAGAAAGCCTAGGTACATCAGTGAGATGAACTCTTGCTCATTTAAACTTCACATCATTCAACTCACATGTAGGATATTTAATAAATATATGTTAAATGAAAGGATATATAAATGTCAGGAGTAAAAATTACACAATATGCTTCCTATTAGATATGACTTTTCTTATTCTGGTGGTGATTACCAGATGATATTACATAGTATTTTTAAGTAGACATATATTAGGTTAAGGAAAGGAAATATATTCTAAAGAGGAAATAGAAAAACAAAAAGTTTTTTTCTGAAAGTATAGAAACTCCTGAGAGTAGGCCATTGGAATACATTTAATTATGCTGAACACTTGGAACCATGCTCAGAAAGTATTTTAACCTTAATTTCTGTTGAATTAATTCAACCAGTAGTTATGAATTAAACAAAATAGGGTTTACTTGAAATTTCAAATTTCAAATATGTCAAGGTCAGTCAGAATGTATCATCAATTATATCTGTCTAGTATGTTGATGAGAACTGACTGCTATAGCTTAGTGTGATAAAGAAACTTTCAGTTTGGTCCATTAATGAAATAACAAAAATTGGATATTGAGGTTGCATTTTAATGTATCAGAATACCATGTTGTATAATAAGTGTATCAATTATCTGCATCTGTGTAAAAATTACCAAAAACTTAGCTGCTTTAAACAATACATATATATTCTCAAGAGTTCGTCCAAGGCTTATCTGGGTCCTTTCCTTAGGGCCATGCAAAGCTGCCGTCTAGGAGTCAGCACAGTTGAACCTTATGTGAAGCCTTGGCTAGGGAGAACCCACTTCCAAGCTAACTCAGGTTCTCCAGAGAAATCATTTCCTTGTGGTTAAGTGTCCATCTTCTTGCCAGCTGTTTTCTGTAGGTCAAGCTCATCACGTAGAAGCCCTCTACTGTTCTCTTTCACATGTATATTTTCAAAGTATGGCTGCCTACTTCTCCAAACCAACAAGGAGCATGAATCTGTAGCAAGACAGACTCTTGCAGAAGAGAACATTATCAGACAGTGACATCTGATCATTTTTGCCTCACTCTGGTATTTAGAAGCAAGTCACAGGGTTGGGCAGTGAATGCAAGAAGACTGGGACTGTGTGAGAGCATCCTATAGTCTATCAGCAAAGTTGGTAACTCAGATGAAAATTTAAGAGATTAAAAGGCTGATTTAAAATAAATATATTATGAAATAACGCATGAGGGAAGAATTATCTAAAGTCACATTCACCACATTGCTCAAAAGAACAACGAAGGGAAAACACATTAGTTTGTAAATTTTCATAAGAGAGGAGATTTTAAAAAGAAAAAGATAAGAAAAAATGAGTGAATCTGGTTCTCTTATGGATCTCTCACTGCCCATGTGTCCTTAGGCAGTTGCCTTCTCTCTATGGCTCAATTCTACCATGAATGAAGGAGGTGGTGCATCATCTATGGGGCTCTGTAGCTCTAACATCACACGATGCTCTTCTATACCCTGAGTATTTCTCTGGGAGGCTTTCTACTATATGTAGATTGTTCAACTAACATTGATAAGATCTTCACTTCTGTACAGAAAATGCTCACATAAGTATCTGACAGCTGATTTCAGTACCTAAAGTGCTCCCAAGGTTGTTTTAGGGAAAACTATAGATGACAACTGAGATCTGTGTAATTCCTTACTGGTGAGCATGATTAACATTATTCAGAAGAAATTAGGAGACAAGGTCTTTACTTTCTCTAGAGTGAAAAGCATTCTCTGATCTGTCCATGATACCAAATGTCACAAACCAACTGGAATACAAAGCACATAAGCACATATTTTGTGTGTGTGTGTGTGTCTCTCTCTCTTTTTTTTTTTTTTTTGGTGGTACTGGGGATTGAACCCAGGGCCTTTTGCATGTGAAGCAAGCACTCTACCAATTGAGGTATATCTCCAGCCCCTAAAGCACATACTTTGAAATGAGGAATGTTTTTGACCACTAAAATAGAGAAGTAAAATCCTCACAGCAAAATCTAGTACCAAGTTTCAGAAGCACTACATGAAAATAGAAAGTCATGGCTATTATTCTGGTAATATGGCAAATAATATAATTGCAAACTCTCATGTAATAAAACATGTAGAAATAACAAAGTATAATATAACATCTTTTGAAATCATAGAGGGAGAATATGATATTCAATATACCTCAAATATTCATAATAACTATAATTTGAAAGATGAGTACGGCCCTTCACCTTGGAAATAAACATCTCGGACTGTATGATTGTTTAGTAGTTTAAAATATTACTTATAGAGGTTGAGGTGCAGTTTAGTGGTAGAGCATGTGCCTAGCATGTAGGAGGCCCTGGTTTCTATCCCCAGCACTGAAACCAACCAACCAAATAAAAACCCCTAGACCCTAAACCTCAATTTCCTTTCCTGCCTTACTCGTATAACCTAACCAAGGCTGACTATTTTAGGAATTAATAAACTTGAACACTCTGAAACATAAAGTGTTACACACACCATAGATAAGGTTACAACTATAGACCTTCAAATAAGCTCCCATTTTAATCATGATCCCTAAATAGTACATGCCTTCAGACAACTACATCTGTAGTTATATCATCATTAAATGATAAAATACACTTATAGGAGATATTAAACAGGACATCTTGGTGTCTATTGATCAAAAGGGATTCCATGAGGCCTTCGGGGCATCCTTAAGGAATGGATGAACATCTCAAAGCAAGTGTTTTGAAGAGATGAAAACACTGGAGGCTTTGCAATGGCAGCTAGCTGAGACAACTGTCCACACAAACCCAATCTAACCTACCCTGTCATTATTCTCACTTCTTCCAGGGATGAGCCAGAAATACAAACAAAATAAAATTAAATGAGTAAAATTTACGAATTTAATTGAGAATGAAGTTTTTCTGCTAAAATATTAAATTTTAAATGCAAAACAAAATCAAATTTCATTTTGTTACAAGGGTTTTTGTGGAGTTAAATTATTCAGAGAGTTCGAAAAACCCAGGAACCTGATTTCAACATAGTGCTTCCTATCATAAATTCTACGTTGTCCATTGAGGAACCGCCCAAGGAAAACACCAAAAGTTTTCAATGAAGAAGAGACATGACAATTTCCAACACGTGTTTAGGAAACTCTTTTAAAAGAAGCATCAACAAAAATATTCATAAGAAACTAGTATATCTCTAGTTAGTGTTATTTAGATTAATCTTTCCAATTAAAACAAACATAAATGATGCATAGTATAACATTTTTAAATAATGAATTGTTCACAAGGTATTGAGGAATCACTGGGTTCAAGTTCAGTACAAAGTAGGATTCAGAAATCAAGACCTAAGTTGCGTACCTCGACACTGGAGTCACATATATGCAGATCCTGCAAAAGTGGCTTTTTGTATTTCTAATTTTCTAGGTGCCAGGGATACAATGGTGGGTGAGTTAGATGACCCAGTTTGCATGAGATATTTTTAGGACCTCTTAGTAGTAAGTGTACTTGAAATATTAAGATGCTCTCTTGTTTTGGCTTTGGATTCTTGACAGATGAGAGGCAAGCTGGTACTTAAAAACAAGGAAAATCCCCACACAGAGAGGTCCAATTATACAAGGGCAGTTTGAATTTATTTGCATTTTTGTAAATGCACAATAAAGATATCAAGTCAGACACAGAATAGTGGAATAAGGTATCTTTGAAACATGGAAACAATTCCAGAGCATTATCTTGGTCTAAGGCTATTGTTTCACTTGAATATTTAACTTGAAAAGGCAGACTTCCAGATCAGGGTATCAAAGTATTGGCACTGAATTAAGATAAGCATTGGTGTCCTTGACCAAAACACATGGAAATTAGAAAAATTCACATATGTTCCAAAACAAACTATTCTAAATTATTTATGTTTATTATTAGTCACATGCTTGAGATGGCAGAGAATAAAATCTCCCATAAGTTTCACAGTAATATGGATTTGATCTGATGAGAAATGTATTGGTTTTATCAGAATAGATGGTCCTTGCAAAGACAAGTTCCTAGCATTTTCAGAAAATTAATTTCCATGACCCAGCAGTTCTGTGTTCTCCTTTCCTTCCTCCTGCAATCTCTATCAGTAACACAAGAATCTCTTGAGACCCAGAAAAAGAAAGAAGAGTTCTTAAACAACTCTATTTTGCAAATGTATAAAGCAGATGGTTTTATCGTGTTGGTTATGAATGATCTATTCAGAGTAAGAATGAATCAGATTATGTTAAAAATTTTGGAAAGTTGACATTAAAAATATATCATAGAATATTAATGCCTATTTTTCCACAACTTAGTTCTTTTCAGTATCAAATTTCCTCTTGCTGTAAAAAACTTGATATTTATAAAGAGAGAGAGAGAGAATCTAAAAATATTGATATGCTGAAGTTATAGAAGTACAGAGCAGAAAAGTGGCTACCAGAGGCTTAGGTAGTTAGGCAGAGGGAGGTGGGGATATGTTAGTCAAAAGAATCGTGTGTGTGTGTGTGTGTTTATAGGGTAAATTTTCAAATAGAGCATGCAAGAGAAAAATTTATTTAACCTGGATGTACCATTTAATAATATTTCTCTGGCTATTTCTCTATTTCTACTTAGGAGGTGCTCCTTTGATGTTGATAGTTGCATTTTTAAGTGGTGAAAGAAAGACTCAAGATTAAATCACTGGTCCAGGGGATCTATGAATCCTCTGAAGTTATATGTATAATTATTCAAATATGTAAGTTTGAGTATTTTTCTAGAGATGTTTCCTTAATAGGAAACAGTAAGACCAGTGATTTAATCTTGAGTCTTCTGCTCCTGCAGAAGTTCACTAGGGAAACTCTGGGTTAAGCAGTCTATTAGGCTCTCTTTAGTTCTTAGAGTACCTGCCTTTGCCAACTAAGTTCCTTTTGGCAAGTCTTGGCAGAATAAGTTGAATATCTGAGGGTAAATCCTCTAAGTATTTTGAAAGACCTCTAGATAAAATAAAAGTTTAGCCATCCAAATTTCTAAGAAAAGTAGGCATCAGTGATGGTACCCAGTAGGTCCTCTGAGGTAAGTGGTGGCATTCATATTTCTTTAATTTTAATTTTGTGACAGTAATATGACTTGTATTTAGAGTACTTGAGAATGAACTCTCCCTTACTCCTAACTTCTTCCTATTTCACATTACTGAACACAAATATTTCATGTTTAATAATCTTTTTATGAACAACACATTGATGTAAATTTCAATGTATTATATAATTTACCCATTTAAAATGTAAAACACAATAGTTCTTAGTATGTTCACAGAGTTATACAAGGAGAAC
>CM053399.1:33463081-33489332 GCA_028644305.1 Xerus rutilus
AAATTGTGGTAAATTGCTCCATTCATTTTCTTGCAAATGATATAATTCCATTCTTCTTTATGGCTCAATAAAACTATATTGTATATACATACCACAATTTAATTTTCCATTCATCTATTAATGGACACCTGGCTCAATACATAACTTGACTACTATGAATAGTGCTGTGATAAACATAGGTATGCATTTTTCTCTAAAGTATGCTGGCTAATTCATTTGGATAAATATGAAGGAATGAAAAGAGGTGGATAATGTAGTGATTCTATTGTAAATTTTAGAGGAACCTCCATAATAATTTCCATACTGGTTGTATTAATTTACATTCCAACAAACAGTGTAAGAGATTTACCTCTCTCCTGCATCTTAGCCAAAATTTATTATTATGTTTGTTTTTGATTATTGCAATTCTAATTGTAGTGAAATGGAATTTTAGTATAGTTTTGATTGGCATTTTCCTGATGGCTAATTATGTTAAACATTTTTTCATATAGTTGTTGGCCCTTTGCACTTATTTCAAAGTGTCTGTTGAATTCATTCATTCATTTATTGATTTGGTTATTTGATTTTGGACATTGAGTTTTTGCATTCTTTTTATATGTTCTGGATATTCATCTTGTCAGAAGAATATCAGACAATAGATTTTTTTCCCCCAGTCTGTCAATTGTTTCTTCACGCCTTGACTCTTGCTGAACAGAATCCTTTTAATTTGGTGCCATACAATTCATAGATTTCCTGTGCTACACAGTTCCTATTCAGGAAGTTTTTGCCTATGCCTAAAGGTTAAAGTATTTCTCCAATTCTAACTTTGTAAAAATTTACAAAGTTTTTGGTTTTATAGCAAGAGATTTGATTCATTTTGCATTGTACAGAGAAGGGATCTAATTTCATTCTTCTAAATATGGATAGCCAGTTTTCCCAGTAACACATTTTAAATGGGCTATCTTTTCTCCAATGTATGCCCTTGGCATCTTTGTCAGGAATCAGATGATTCTATCTGTGTGGTTTTATTTCTGTGTCTTCCATTCTGTTCTTCTGGTATCCTTGTCTGCTTTTATGCCACTACATGATATTTTTGTCATTATGGCTCTGCAGTATTATGTGAAATCAGGTATTATAATGCCTGCAACATTGCTCATTTTGCTCAGGATTTCTTGGCTATTCTGTGTCCTCTGTTGTATATGAATTTTATAATTTTTTGTTTAGTTCTATATAAAATATCATTGATATTTTGATGGAGATTGCATTGAATCTACAGAAGACTTTTGATCATATGAATGTTTAAACAATATTAATTCTCTATTAATAAACATGGGGTGTATTTTCTTCTAGTATCTTCATCAATTTCTTTTTTTCATCACACAGGTTTTTCAGCTGCTTCATTAAGTTTATTTGTATTTTATACAAATATTATTCTTTGTGGTATGATTTTGAATTTAATTTTTTTCCTAATGTCTTTCTCAGCAGATCCATTACTGGTATATAGAAAAGCTAATGATTTTTGGATGTTGCTTTTGTATCCGGCTACTTTGCTGAATGTGTTTTTCATTTCTAGAAGTCTTCTGGTGAATATTTAGGGTTTTCTCAATATAGAATAATATTATCTGCAAATAAAGATGATTTGACCTGTTTCTCTCCTATTTGTATCCATTTTGTATCTCCCCTTTGCCTAATTGCTCTGATTAGAATTTCAGAACTATATAGAATAAGAAGGGTATGTGTGGACATCCTTATCTTATTCCTAAATTTATAAGAAATGCTGTCAGTTTTTCCCTGTTCAGTATAATGTTAGCTTTTTTTAGTCGCATATAGCCTTTATTAGATTGAGATAAATTTCTTCTATCCACAGTATCGTCAGCATTTTTATAATAAAAGTATGTTGAAAATTTTCAAAAGATTGTTCTGCATCTGTTGAGCTAATCACATGATATTTGTCTCTGGTTTTATTTATGCAATGTACTGCATTTATTTATTTGTGTATGTTGATCTCATTCTTGCATCCCTAAGATAAAACCAACTTGATCATGGTGAATGATATTTTTAAATTCAATTTACTAGCATTTTATTGAATTTTTTTCATTAATGTTTATCAGTGATATTAGTCTGTAGTCTTCTTTTCTTGAAGTGTCCTTATCTTGCTTTGATAACAGAATGATATAGGTTTAATAGAATAAGTTTGAAAGTGTTCTCCTCCCTTTCAATTTCAAGGTATAATTTGAGGCATATTGGCATCACTTCTTCTTTAAAGATCTGATGAAACTCAGCTGTGAATCTATCTGGTCCACAGTTTTATTTGGTTGAGAGAATTTTTATTACTGCTTCAATCTCATTGCTTATTATTGGCTCATTGAGGTTTCCATATACTATTGGTCCAGTTTGATTTGGTATGTGTGTCTAGACATGTACCCATTTCTTCTAAATTTTCCAATTTTTTGGAATATAAATTTTCAGAATAGGCTCTAATAGTCCTTTGCACTGTGATTGTATCAGTTGTAATATCTCCATTTTCATTTCTAATTTTATTAATTTGGGTCTTTTATATCTTTCTTTAGTTCAGTTTGACTAGAAGTTTATCAATCTGTTTATTTATTCAAAGGCCAACTCTTTGTTTCATTGATCTTTAGTATTGTTTCTAGTATTGGTCTTGTACTTTATATTTTGTTAACTTCAGCTCTAATCTTCAGTATTTTCTTCTACCGGTTTTAGAATTTTAAAAAATTGTTTTTCTAAGACTTTATGATACATCATTGAGTTCCTTATTTGAGATCTGGTTTTTTTTTTCTCTTTTCTTTTTTAATATAGGAACTCATAGCTATAAATTTTACACTTAGTAAAATTTACTCTTAGTAAAATTTATAGCTATGAGTGATCATAGTGCTGTGATCAATCCCTAGTACTGCTTTGAGAGGAGATAATAATCACCAATAACTGGGACCACTTTGAAATAAACCGTATACTTGAAAAGACCATGAAAACTTATTGAAAATGTTCTTCATGACTTCATTAGTGGATTTCAAGAATGGAAAATGGTAGTAATACCCTATAATAGGCTGAAGAATTATACTTTAAAAATATTTAGCCTTTGCCAAAATGTTAATCTAAGACTAACAAGTTTAAGGTGATGGTTATGTTTTTTCTAACATACATTACATTAAGATCATACCTACTAAAATTTCTAAGTTGTTATTGTGAATCTTAACAATTATTTGAAAATTATGCTTTGGCAAACATCTAGCTATAGCAAACCATTAACCCTTAGCTTAAGTTAAACCCAATCTGGATTTATTTATATTTTTTATTTGGCAGAGTAAGATTTAAGAGAAGGAAGGGGTAGTTTGTTGGTAAAAGAGAAGAAATAAATGGCCATAGTAGGTCAGGTGCCATAGCCTAGATCATCTGAGGTTCAGCTACTGAGGCTGCGAGCAAAGAGGAAGGGAAATAAAGGCTAGGAGAACAGCTGCATGAATTTTAAACACTGATATTACTATCGCAGGTTCAGAGCTGGAGTAGCTCATGCCATTCCTAACATGCACAAACTGCTTCTCTATTTAATAACAGAACTATTTTAAAGCTGGCAAATGTCATAGACATTACATAACTTAAAAATAGAAATAAGAATATAAGACACGAGTAGTCAGACCATTAGCTGAAAAGTAGAACAAAATATTTCACTGTTATGACTGACAGATGTGAAACTTTTATAATGCATTGCTATTTAGAAACCAAACATAAGGCTATAATTCTTTGAAGGATTTAAAAGGTCATTAAAATACTTTATGTTTCAGACAATATAGCCCCTGGAACTGCCCACAGCAGTCGTTTCCAGCAAATTCCTCCATGAACAATATTTTTAAACATGTCAGTAAATGAGAGTGGAAACAATAACTGTCCAAGAAAGCAACCCATTTGTACAAACTTCGTTAACTTAAAAAGGAAACCCATGAACTTGCACAAATTTTTTTGGCAATTATTTTGTGCTTGTGCTGAAGAAACAAAAAAATATCTATCATTTAATATGTTTTTGAAAACCTGATAATTCAGAGTTGTTCAAGTGATTGAAGATGGAGAGATGAACACTAATCAGAAAAAATTAAAATGCTTTCAAAGTGGATCCCTTAACACTAGAGTTGAACAAGAAGATGTTTATTAAGTCCTAGGAATCATTGCTTTTATTTACCTTACTCTTTCTCCCATATCAGGGCCAGGTCAGCCTCCTACTAAAATGTTTATTCTTCAGAGATAGACAGATGTGAATTTGAATTCTGGCTTTGCTTCTTAAGTAGATATTGAGAAACTTGAATTTTACTATTTCTGTATCCACTGGTTTCCTCATTCACAGAGTAGGACAAATATTCCCAACAATATACATTAATAACTTAATAAAAATTTTTGATTTAATGTTCTTCTCTTCTGGTTAATATTGTAGGTATAGATGAAAGATGTTAGGTCGGTTTAAGGTGGCTAAAGAAAAACAAAACACCAGGCAGCCTGCATGTGTGAGAGTACAGTCAGTCTGTCACCAGCAGACAGTGAGGACATTTGTGACTTCATGACTACCATCAATCAACCAGTTCCCTGACCAACCCCAGGAGGACATGGGACTCCCAAAAACTTCCCTTTCCTGTTCCAAGCCCTCCCCTTCCTACCCCAAACCCATAAAACTTCCAAATCAGCTGAGCCTGCGCATGATTCTCCCAGGGCCGCTCTGTTGGACTGGGGGAGTTCCGCCAGGGAGCCCATATCAGTAAAGCCTTGCTCAGCAGTTTTAATTGGTGTCCTTCCAGTCACCATTATCTGACCTTACAAAAAACAGTAAACTATACAGACGTAGCTTCACAATCTATCCCTGAAGGTAAATGGGCTGATTTATGTAAAAATGATTACTAGGCAATTAATGCACTATACCTATTTCAGTAATTATTGAATGATTATACATAGAGTGGAGAACAGGGTATAGACTCCACATGTACAAAAGGAGAGTATTTTAATAAAACAAGGGGTAGATATTAAAGACCATTAAAGGGGTAGATATTAAAGACCACTGCTCATATGTGTCAATGGCATGAAGATAGAGGCCCATGTCCACCCAGTAACTGTTATATAGTGGGTATACAAAGGCTAGAGAGATTAGGTAGGCAAGTTAGTAAATACATCTAATAATTCATTCTTAAAGCCTACCTGTGACCCTCAAAGTTGGTAAATAGTAAAAGAGAATTTGACATATGTAGGCATTATAAAATACACGCTTCAAGAAACAATGGCTGGCAAAAAATTAAACATAAGAAGTTATCATGACAGCTGGGGTTGAACAAGTGCAGCTTTGCCAAACAAGTGTTTTACTACTCAGTATATTAATAGGATGACCCACAAGTTTAGGTACACCAATTGTTTTTAATAAAAAATTAAACACATGTCAAAAAGGAAAAACAGATTAGAGGGTGCCATAAAAATTTAAGCAAGAAGATCACACAAAAATTGAAAAATCAAAATAAGCACTTACTCCAGAAGTGATACAGAAAGGATAAAACAGAGCACAACATTCAGCTCAGCTTCCTAACTAATAAGACACTGATGCTTAGTCTCATTCATTCTAAAGCCTCAAAGAGAACCCAAATTTATGCAGTGCCATTTTATTTTCAGATAACTATTATTCCTATTATAGAGCACAGATCAATAATCAACATATTTTGCTTATACATGTTGAAATGAAAAGCTCTAGGAAATAGAAGAGTTTCCTGCTTGTGTTTATTATGATTGATTTAAAAATGATAGTCTCAGGCCTTAGAAGTTACACATAGTGTTTAGAGAAGATATTAAACTCTATGTGAGCAACTTAAATAACTTAGCATAAAGCACCAAGTAATAAAAATAAATAACTATTTTGCTTTTAAACTCTATATTTTTGTTTGTTTTTTAGGAATACTCTGACAATTATAAATTATAGGGCTGCTCTAAATCTAGTGCTGTTTTGTAGAAGATGAGAGGGCACATGACATGGGAACTGCATAGAAAGGGTAAGTTAACAGTCAGCTCTTTCTTGTCTGAGTATGGGACAGATATAAATTAATTGTGTCAAAAAGCAGAATTTCTTAAAGCCTCCCTTTCCATAACCCAAAGTAATACTCAAGTCTCAAGAGAGGACAGGAATTCTATTTCTTTATTCCTGAGACCTTTTGGAGTGTACTGGTAAAAAGGCTTTTTGATACCTTGCTTTCATTCTCTGTAAACCCTTCTTTACTAGGATCTTTTCCTTTCCTAGATGCAGCCTGTACCAGCAAAAAGATATGATTTTCAAGTTATCAGAATTTGGGAATCAATTGAACTCATATTTGTAGATTGAAAATCAGCAGTTTTTAAGACCACTGCTCATATGTGTCAATGGCATGAAGATAGAGGCCCATGTCCACCCAGTAACTGTTATATAGTGGGTATACACAGGCTAGAGAGATTAGGTAGGCGAGTTAGTAAATACATCTAATAATTCATTCTTAAAGCCTACCTATGACCCTCAAAGTCATAACTGCTCAGCCTCACAAACAGCTCTAAGTGGGAAAAGCTCCACTGTTGCACTATTTCCATAATTCCCCTATGGGACATAGGAAGAAAAGTAGATGTACAGTAATAAATTATAGACATGGGAAAAGGCAGCAATAAAACACAAATTTTATAACAGCCTCTGGGCATTTAATTCATATTCCTAGGAAGGATCTACAGCAGATGAGTTTTAATAGGATAACCAACCTGCCTTCTAGACAGTTTTGGTAAGTTATGGTTTTTACATTGCTTTTTAGTCTCCTGCTATAAAAGCCCCTGCGGTGTAGTAGTAAAGAACTTAATTGTGTTTGTATTTAAAAAAAGTTGTGATTGATTTCCTGGACACTTGGGAAGCCAAACAATTCTATGTCACTCAAAGGCCTTTGCAAATTAGGTTGGTGTCTGCAGGGCAGTAGAAACTGCACTAAGTAATGATGACGAGAAGCACACAGCATTAGCAATGACTCTTAAAAATAGTATTCACAAAAGTGTTTGGTTAATGCTACTTTTTCCCACTAAAAGCCTCCTTTCCTGTCAGCCTGTTTTGACCCAATACCATGGTAAAGACCCTATCAAAGGAAGATGACAGATTCAAAAGTACAGAATCCACAAGAGCAGTAGTTTCTCTTATCCTTGAATCTTTCTTTTACAGATGACTGTTTTTCCTTCACTAATGAAAACACTCTACTTCAGTGTCAATGCTGCCAGAAGCTTCTGCCCAAATCTAAGATCTCATGTCAGAAAGAGGAATACCTTGAAGGTAAAACTCTGTATATCTTCTTGTTATTCAAGAAAGAATTGCTTACCTAAAAAGGACTAAGATTAGAAATTTGCATATACAAAGATATAAATGCTTTGAGCACTCTGATAAGCAGTTTTTGAAAATGTCCCTTTCCAGTGCAATGCCATCACAAAGAAAAACATAAACAGCTACAGATAATGTCAGTCTAGAGACTTTTGTTGGGAATACTAAAAAAATCTTCTTCAAGCTATTTAATTATTGTTTTAATGAATCAATATCTTAAACAGTATTTTCTTTATTGATACACACATTTATTTATAAAAGACAATGTTAAATATATACTTTAGTCAATACCAAGAAAAAATACAAATAAAACTTAATTATGTACATATAAATATGGATTGTCCTTATATATAGAAATGAAAATGCCCAAAGGCAGATAATTTATAAGTAGTATATTTTCTTATACGCATATATAAAATACCTATCCTCAACTGATTTCAAAGTGGAAAAAGCAAAAGAAGGTCAAGCCTATTGGTAATCTACAAAATCAATTCCAATTCACAAGTATAATCTTCATTGTGGTTCCTGTTATTTAAGAATCACGAGGCTAAGGTAGGAGGATCAAGAGTTCAGTCAGAGTAGGTGCGGTAGCACACACCTGTAATACCAGCACTTTGGGAGGCTGAGACAGGAGAATTGTGAGTTCAAAGCCAGCCTCAACAATGGCGAGGCGATAAGCAACTCAGTGAGACCCTGTCTCTAAATAAAATACAAAATAGGGGTGGGGATGTGGCTCAGTGGTCGACTGCCCCTGAGATCAATCCTTGATATTCCCCCAAAAAAATAACAAAAAAAGAATGGCTTAGGAATGAAGGGAGAGGAGGGGATAGAAGGGTAGGAAGGATAATAAAACGACACAGACATTATTACCTTGTGTACACATATGACTGCATGACCAATGCGATTCTACAACATGTACAATCAGAAAAATGAGAAATTATACTTCATTTATGTATGACATATCAAAAGTGCATAAATGTATTCTACATCATATATAACTAATTAGAACAAATTTTCTAAGAAAGAAAAAAGAATCGCTTAGCAGAAGAAAGTCAGCATGTGTTAAATAGACACAAAAGGAGGCTGATCTTTTTTATACATTGCTTGCATTTTGATTTCCTCTAGGAAATTTCTTGGAGCAACAACAGAGCCCAATTTTGTTTACGGACCTTCTTTCCTCTCTACTTTCTCAGTTTTAGCCTACTTCTGTCAGGTGTCTTATGCTCCTCCTTCCATCCCCACCAAGTACATGGAGATAAATTGTACTAATATGATCCTGGACATGACTTAGCTCTCTCAAACACAACATTTGGAGTAACTAGCTTTCTACTATTCAACACTGTAGATATTTTTGTGTTAGATTATAAACATAACAAACAGCATTTATAAACCTCCACTCGTTATTTCCTTCCCAAAGTTCTCACCTTGGGAGATTAGCAAACAAAGCAGAATTTTCCATCTACATTAAAAGAAAATGAGAAGAGGTTCTATGTCACACAGAGAAATAGAAAAGTCTTCTTTCCCAGGACTTTTTCTGTCTGTCTCTCCATGCCTACCTATTATTCCTCTGCAAACTTCTAAGCACCTCCTCCTCTGTCTCTCCTTTCCCTACCCTAAACCTTGCTCCCTGTTATACAATATCAGACAACTTGTGGGGAAGGCCATTTTGCCCGCCCCCCAGTTATGTCTATAATTCTTAAATCAGTACTTTAACCTCTAAAATCCTTGATTTTATCCTATTTAATAATATGAATACATTTTTTTAAGGAACACTCACTATGTTCCCATACTGTTCAAAAAAAAAATTTTTTTTTTCCCTAGTACAAGGGATTGTATCCAGGGCCTTGTGGATGTTAAGCACATGCTCTACCACTGAGCTATTTGAAACTTTTTAATGCATACTCATTCATTTCCTACAATTAATCAGTGATGGAGGCATTAACTGCCACTACCATGTCTCTCACAGTATAGCTAGGAACTCTAAGGTCCAATGTCACACAGCATGTAAATGCCACAAATCAAACCCACATCCTAATTCTACGGGCCAACTTCTTGACAATATCAAGTTATCTTGAAAGATTACTTATCTTATCCTCCCTAAAGGAGGATAAGAATCACGTCTATTCCACATGCCTATTATGATAGCACTATGTACTCTTTAGCACATAGTATTTGCTCAAGTAATTTTACAATTACTTTTATGTTTTAATTTTTATGTCTGCTTACCTCTATTATCAAATATATAAGAGACCATAAACTGGCACTTTGTGCTTCCTAAATAAAAAATTGTCTCTACTGCCATATTTGTTCTTAAGAAATAAAATGAGGTGCTAATTACAAACTCGAGAGGCCATTTATCTTTTATGTGAGGAATAACATATGGAAAATGAATTAATTGATAACATACATTCTGTTTTAATGGTGTTTCAACTGTTGCTCTATAGCTGCTCAGTCATGTGATTCTTTAATTCAACTCAGTGTTAACTGCTTTGTAAGTTTGAAAAATATCACAGAAGTCTGTTTATAGATGTGTGTTGTCTGAGTATAGGACATGTTATATAAATCCATATTTTCCTCACACCTGTATTTTCTCTCCAGCCTGATTCTCCCCACAATGTGTATTGTAGCCAGGCATTGGCCCTATACGTACACAACTTAGTCCAAACTTGGTATCTTTGGTCATGCACTTCTTCCAATTACAAAAACCTTCTCCTGTGCTCCTAACAATGACATTTTTCAACTCTATTTCATTTTCTCCTGCTCCTCTTTTTTTTTTCCAATAATACATGATTGACATAAATAAAGAGAAGGTAAATATATTCCAAGAGATAATAATTAAGACATAATTGTTACTATAAGCTCAGAATTCTCGTTTTCATTCTCTCTTCTCCATCCTCTAGAATATGGATTAAACATTTGTGTGTACACATATATATTATATATGATGTGCAATATATAACACATATACATACACACATGAAACATATGTGCAATATTACAATCTTTTCTTATTATACAGTATATCATGGGTATCTATATTAGCCAGGACTCTGAGTTTCAAATAGCAGAAATCCAGTTCAAACCTGATAACCACAGCTTCTCCCTAGCCACAATAGTGTTTTTGTTTTGTTTTGTTTTGTTTTTTATGTTTGCACAATAGTATTTATTCAGCTCCCTATGACTAAAATGTCCAGAGTTAGTTTTAGAAATATCTGGTTCTGGAGATCCAAATTCAATTATCAGGATTCCCACTCTACTATTATAATTCACAAATGGCTCTTTGCTCAAATGAACTCTCAAATTTGTTGTCTAAATGTTTCTCTTAACTGCAGAAGTGAATGAGGAAAACAGAACAGAATTAAAACATGGAAGATGTTCAGAAAGCTACACTCCAGGGGCAAAAAGCAGTGGACTTTTACAGGCTGCATGCAAACACAGTGTAAGAAAATTACTTGATTGGCTATCGTTCACATTTATCTTATTTGTGCATGGTGTGATAGGAAGTCCCCAGTTACATAATCAATCTACTGGTTGGCTATTTGTGATCAACTAGGCCAGGTATTTTCCACCTAGGTTAGTCACAAAATAAAGCTCCAATTTATGTTTCAGTTTGTTTACATAAAGTTCTAGGTAGAGAAAGAAACCCAGACTAATGATCTCCTGCTCATTTTGCTTTAACATTACTAAAAATAACTTTCTTCTTTACCTAAATACACACACACACACACACATACATACACGCACAGATACACACACGATACACACACACACACAAACACACACACATATATACATTCCAGAGTAGAATTCAACTTGGGAAACATATCCATCACTGAATCTTCATTGTAGCCAAGAAGATGGAAAATTCTGATTGCCCAATTTAGGATAAGGAAAGAGGGCCAGCAAAGGAAGTGATGCTTGCGTAAAACACCAAACCTCTGCCATTTATCTCTACTACATAAATACATAGTGTTATCTGTTGTACTTGAGCTGGGCTAAAGAATTATAGTTCCAGGTCTCACTGCTCTTGTTATGGTGATTCCCAGGAGTCAGTGATATCACAATCTTTTATTCACATATTTTACTTAGGATTGTGCCTTTGGCCCACTTGAGGATTAGTAGGACACATTGGCCTTGTCCCACTGCACTAATAAATAGCTGAACATCATTCAATTTTATGTTTATATCATTCTTAATTTACTTCCAATGGAAGAATATTTAGGCTTGTTTTGCTAAATTATTCTTTGCTTTAATCCATAATGATGCAATGAATATCCTTGTTTATGCATCCCTCTTAATCTCTCCAATTATATCATAAATACAAATTCCTAGAAGCAAAATTAACCAGAAAATTTTGCCTATTTTTAAAGCAAGTTTGTTTTATTTCTTCATAAACTATCCCTTTACTCTGGAAGGACACATTAATAATAACTATTTTGCCTCAAGTTGTAAAGTTTTCCTAATCTCTTTTAGTGGTTCACTCATTTAACAAATTTTTCCTGAATTCCTGTCATGAGTCAGCTTCTGTGCAAGGTGCTGAGGTAATTACAAAGAAAAATAATCCAGAGTCTCCCTCCTTTAAGAGAAAGTAATGTAGTCAGGGAGGAAGACAGGAGGACATGTAATTATAATGTGTTGATTTCTGCCATTGTGTGTGTAGGGGGTGGGGGCGATGCTATGATGGCAAATGTAGAGTCATTGTCCCGGAGGAGAAAAAAGCAACTTTATTCAAAAGTGACAGGTGACTTTAGTCCTAAAGAATGCATAGAAGGCACTGGGCATGAGCATTCCCAGGCAGAGGTACTGCACATACACAAGCACCTGGGTATAGGAAGGGTGAGTGTACTCAAGACCCGTTAGGTATTGGTTGTGATAGTAGCAGCTCATAATTGAAGAACCGTCAAACCATGGAAGAAATGCTCCTCCACGTTAACATTTAAGCACCATTCTTCGGAAGCCCCTATTATCATTATCTCCACTAAACTGCAAACTTTTTGAGAACAGGAACCAAGTTTTCATCATTTTGTATTCACTCTATATAGTACCTGGCTTGAGTGCATGTGTACAGGCAAAGACACACACACACACACACACACACACACACACACATACCAACTAATAATTCAACTTGTGATTGTTATCTCAAAGTCAATGAGAGTTGAATTTATAGATTTTACAGTAATGTGCAATTTTTTTCTTATCACAGAAATCAAATGAAAGGGAATTTAAAAATCACCCATATCACCACTGCTTGTCACTGATCTTGCTCACACACACATATGTGCACACACACAAAATTTTAATCTGGCTTTCCAACTTGTTTTTTCACTTCTTTGACCTGTTTGCATATCATCAGTCACAATGTAACTTTTAGTAACTGCGATCTCTGTGTTTAGATATCTAAGTGGCTTCTACATTTTAATGTTGGAAACTTTCTGCTGTATACACATCAACTGCAGCCCCTCTTGACCACCCCACCACTGCTCTCCACCCTTCAAGACAGAGCAACACCAAGAACACAGAAATCTGTTCAAAACCCTTTAGACTTAGAACACCAACCCAGCTCCCCCACCACAGGCCTCTGCATCACTGTGCCTGCTTACCTCTCTCTGTCCTCTCATCTTGGGCCGTCCTGGTGCTCAGTCTCCGTACTCCTGCCACCCAGGCTACATATCAGTTTCTTAAACACATAAGCTCTACATACCCACCCCAAGGCCCTCACAGAGACCATTCTTCTGCCTTGAATGCCTCTTTTTCCCACTCTGCCCTCTACTGGCTTACCTATCAGTTCCTACCCTGAACATTGCCTGCCTCCTTGGTCACTTGGGTAGCACTCTTGCACTACACATTTTTCTTTGGTTTATCTGTTTATTTTCTGACTCCTTGGCTAAACTACAAGCTTTACAATGATGCAGATTTTACTTGTTTTATTCATCCATGTATTCCCTGACTTAGTATAGAGCTGGGCACTTAGGTATCTCTCAAGTATGCTGGAACTATTAAAGGGAGGTTTAGGCAGTGGTTCTCAGATAGGGTACCTGTAACAATGGCCTCAGGATCAACTGGGCACTTGTTAAAAAATGCAAATTTGCAGTCCTCTATTGACAACATTGTGAGTAGAAGCCCCAGGGGTACAAAGCTCAGTAATCTATTTTTAAGAAGCCTTACAAGAAATTTTGACATTCACTGGTTTGACAACTATTATAAGTTTTCCGTTTACAAAACACACACACACACACACACACACACACACACACAATTTTGTTGAAAGATTGATAGACTCAAAATTTCTTAGAATATGAGATTTGAACTTCAAATGCCACTGAATGTAACCTCTCATTTTATTGAAGAAGAAATGTCAGAAAAATTATATTTTAATGTAACAGTAAGTGACAATTCTACTTACAAGGTTGCTTTTATGATCGTGAAACATACATATTTCTTACCATATAAAATGTAATCATATAGCATATATTTTTCTCAAAAGAGTCTTCAAATGTGAAGCTACTTATTTATATTGGTAGGTAATTATTAATTAAGTTAAAATTAAGTATCAGTATGGAAAAATTGCACTTTTATTTTTCTCAAGATAGTTCAAGCAATGAATTGACCCAGATTATTTATCTGACATTTTACCTTTGAGGTGAATTTTCCAATAGTGACTTTAGGTAGTATATTTAGAAGGGAATTGTTATTTTTCATGTTTGGAGTATCCTATAAAATAAAGCTGATTCACTGAGCAACAAATTATCATGTGATACACATAAAAAAAGAAAATAAATTACTGAAGGTAAGACTTTAGATTGGATCCAAAAACATCTGAGTTATCTGCCCAGATAGAACATGACTCTGAACTCCATGTAATAAGACATGTAAGACATGGAAATAAGACATGGAAAGAATATAAATTATGAAGCAAGTCTAAATACTCAATATGAATTGTGAAAGGGGAACTAAAGACAAGGTAAAAGCAAAATACTGACTGAATCTCCATAATGTAATAGACATTATGTTAAGTGCTATTTCTTAGAGTATGTAATTCTTTCCCTATCCGTTTTTATTTACTTAAAAATCATAGATTCTCTGGTTTATATAATGAAGATCCAAAGCCAATCATTTTTTTAAATAGAATAGTCTATGATGGAGTAGGGACTATGGTATTCTGCAGGGTTCTTAATGAAATAAAGATTTTTACATTTTTCATAACTGAATTTTAAATGTCTCCTTCTTTACAAGTAATTTACAGAGAATACATTTGCATATCCTTTTCCTGCTCACTGACTTTTACATGTTAAATACTATATAAAGAACCTTTTAGGTACTTATTTTTCTTGAAGAAAAGAACATTTATTTCTATATAAATGATTATCCCTCTATAAAGAGCTAACTTTGATAGTAAATGGAGAAACTGAAATTCTGATCTCCAAATGGGAGCATTTAACATTTTAAAACAAATGAAAACAAAGACTTGGACAAAAATTAATTTTTTAAAAAATTGCCTTTAAAATCATGAGGAAATAAAAACAGCAGGTTGAAAATATTTCATTCCCTTGCTTACATACCAGTGAAATTCAAACTTGTATCATTTAACATTTAATCCTGAGATATGTTTCTTTAAATTCATTTTGTCTATTAAATTATACTTTGGAAGAAATTATTTAATAAAAATTCTTATATAAAATAATTTCATAAGGAACATCTAGAAAATACTTATTTTTGTAAATAGTTACACTTTATACAATTTTGAATCAAGAACTATTTTAGAGTAGACTTTGTAACTATTTCAATGAAATTCAATAATCAAATGCATTTAAAAAGTCAAAACCTCAGAGGTGGCAATTGTTTTACATGCAAGATAAACACTGATAATTAAAAATAAACACATTTAGATCATACTATTCTTATTTTTAAAAAAATATTTATCTAGTATTTTGAAATATCATATTCATTCACAGTTCTGAAATCAGTATCCTATCAATTAGTCTTAACTGGCTTCTGTATACATGTTTAAGAAAAAAGAAAAGTAACATAGTTTCTAGATTGATTCACTTTTAAACGTACCACAGTCAGAATTCTGGGTTCAGCGGCATTTGGAATCCTTCATTGCTGACAGGAGAGTCTCAAATGACAATCTTCTTTAAAGCACTTTTCAGCATGACAACTGAAAGTTCTCCCTTCCACCGCCTGCCTTTTCCATTAGCTAGAGTCTTACATATTGAATGCTGCACAAAGCATTTGACTGGAGGGTTTTTAGACAACTCTTTAAATGCCTGAGACTGAATAATGACTTAAAATTTTTTTAAAAAAAGACAATTCATGTCTTCATAAGAATTTCTGTATTGCTTTTTATTTTTAGGGGACGGTTTGGGGGTAGGTTAGGGGACTGCTTTCACGTGTCACCAGTTAATAGTGTCTATGTATGATTCATGTAAGTGACATTTAGTCATATAATGTCAGTGACATTTTGATGATTTTACTGTCAATTTTTAATACTCTATTGCATATGTCTATTTGAGCAAGCAGAGCAGATTAACACAAAAGGTGGGAGGTATGTTTCAGTTGGAATAATAGGGGTCGGGCAAACACAACTAACTTTATTATTGGCAAATCAAGTAGTGCTTTCCTGATAGCTAGCTGAGTGGGTTTCACCATAAAGGAAATTGCCTTATTTTCTTGATCATTGGAGAAAGGTACAACAGAAACCTTTGTGGTTTCTGAAAAATCCTGCATTTGTTATATTTGACACTGCATTATATTGCCTCTGGGCTGATATGATCTTCCTCTGAGAGCAACAGAATTATCTTCTGTCTAAAACTAAACACACAAATAAAGTTGAACACTTTGCTCCTCTGTGGTTAACATTATATGATGAGATACAACAAAAGATTACATTTATTGCTATCAAGAAACCTCCACAGGGCAGCTTATAAATGGGACCTCTAAGACACCGAACCTAAGAAGCAACCAGTCAATTGATATGGTCTTGAATTAATCAGCATGCTTACAAATTGATTTTCCAGAAGGCTCATGAAAAAAGTAATTTTATGCAATAAGTTGAAACCTTCATGAAACAAATGGTAGACAAATGGAACCCCTGTGTTTAAAGTGCCTGTGGTATGAAGGGATTAGTAAAATCAATAGGTTTCTGGGACTGGGGCATTCATGTGTAATTAGGGTTTGCATCCTGCAAGAAGTCAACCACCACAAGAAAACAATGAATGATAACTTGAAAACCTACAATTATCAGATATTATCCAGTAGATTCAGCAGTATTTATTTTGATGGCTTTTCCTTCTTCACCAAGAGCAGTGAGAAATTTCTCAAAATATTCATATTTTGATTGAGTTATCTGGTAGAATGTTAAGTGTGCATGACAAAGTGAATGCAGAAGGAGGACATGGGAGATGAAGGTCTATGAGCAGAATGGAAGGGATGGGTGTTACATAATTTGAATCTAAACAGACCCTCAATCTTATCATATTTTTCTTATATATAAAAGATTGAGGAATATGCAAGATTTGTGGTTGGCAGCATACATGATCATTTCCTAGTCATCGAATATTCTCCCTACATAGTCAATGTACTAGTCTGGTGACTTTTACAGACCCTTGTGCACATCTCCATTACCAGTGTAGCGCAGTGTTTGATAA
This sequence comes from Xerus rutilus, assembly GCA_028644305.1. Lineage (NCBI taxonomy): Eukaryota > Metazoa > Chordata > Mammalia > Rodentia > Sciuridae > Xerus > Xerus rutilus. The sequence goes on from CM053399.1 coordinate 33,480,068, forward strand.
TGTGGTGGCTTCTGTACAATCTTGCCTACTATCTACAAACTAAATGATAAAAGGAAGTTAGCAATCTGAACCTCAATGTGATTTCCTATGAGAGAGAAGTAAAATAAACTTTACTTTTTGAAGTTGTTGCTAAGACATAGAAGTCATCTACAAAATCCTTGAGAGGTCCTTAATCAAAGTTAGATGTCACAATTATTTAATGTTATCAACATTAGTAATATCAAAACTCCCAATCCAGTGCTTTTTCTGCTACATACACAACCTGGATATCTGCTTAATGATGTAGATTTGACTTTTAATATGCTCAAGTAGTTTCTAATTTAATTTCTCTAGATGTCTTCATGTCTCAGTAATGCAAGAACTGGCTTGATATGAATTTATAGTTTATTGAATGTAAAAATCAAGTAGAATATTCCTTTGCATTGTTTAACTGGCATGTCCACACAATAATTTGTTGAATTTGCTCTCACATCCCACCAATGTAAATAAAATTTCTGTAGGCAAGTTATTGTAGCTCTCATTTTAGAGTGAAAATTCCCCAAGAAACATATAAGATAAATTTCTCATGAGGTACTCTTACACATTCATGGGGAAAACCAATAAATTAGTTTTTTGGAAATCTTCCTGTGTGTCTAATTACCAAGATGATGACAAGAGGGAAGACAACATCACTGCCATTTTGTTTTGTTTCCTTGTATTACTTATAAAAGAAGACTTGTAAATAGGCATATCCCCACCCCAAGTATAGTCCTCTACTCCCCAAAATCCAACCCTCACTGTTACGTTTTGGATCTGAAATATTCCCAAAAGCTCATATGTTGAAAGCATGGCCCTCATGAAGCAAGATTCAGAGGTAGGGCTTTAAGCAATCTTTGGATCATTAGGTTTCTGACCCCCTCAGGATTAATTGTAGTAGATTGGATATACTCCTGGGAATACTGTATAGACTTTAGTAGGGAGTGGACTACTGGGAGATGGGAACTAGTTGGAGGAAGTAGGTCCCTAAGGTCTTACCTGGTAGAATTTATCTTCTTCCTCAACCCCTTTCTCTCTCCCTCTCTGCTCCCTGGCTGCCATAAGCTGAGCATCTTTCTCCACCCTAAAGTTCCACCATGATATTCTGCCTCACCTCAGGCCCAGAACAATGGAGCTCTCTGACTTGTGGACTGAGACCTCTGACATTGTAAGCCAAAATAAACTTTCCCATCCCTAAGTTGTTCTTGTCAGGTGTTCTAGTCACTTGACTCAAAGCTTACCAGTGCACTCATCTAATTCTATTCTCCCAATTAAATTATGTCCATGTCTTAATTCTACTGGACTCATAGCATAGTTCAGTTCTATACACAGCTGTTGATGGCTGCTGGAGCTTTTGTGGAGGTAGGGAATGGGCTGGTTTTGCTTTACTGTTGTTGCAGAATAACTAGAGTTATTCTAGGTTAGAATAAGCAGAGTCCATGGCTTCTGTCATAGACGTTAATGAATAATTTACTCCTGCTACTATCACTTCAGATGCCAAAATTAACTATAGATGTTGCCAATAATGAGTCTGGGGATAAAAAATCTATTTTCCAAATTACAATAACTTCTTCTTTGAAAGGATGCTTAGTATTAAATCAGACAGCAAAGAGGCAATAGACCAAGAAAACCTTGACATGAATATTTTAGCAGTTCATTAAAATTAGATTACAAAGCTATTCAGTTTGACTGTGTCAAGTGGCATTGGCAGATGGTGCTCATCTTTTACTCAACAGGTAACAGGAGAGCAATGGGAATAATTTTCTGTAAGACTGGCAGCACTAGCCATATGATAGAGAAAGTAAGAAGAGGAGGACCTCTATAGTTTTCTACAATCACTTTTCATATGAACATGGCTAATAATTTCACTTTCCTAAATGGTTCTTTACTTCCAAATCTTGTATAGGGCTTATAAGTGCTCTGAAGTTGATAATACATAATTTTCCAGAAATTAAGAGATAGTGACAACTACAAAATCAATGACTAAAATTGGGCTAATATACCTTTTTTAAATGACAAGATTTTACCTGAAGTGAATATAGTCAGCTCTCCACATCTGTGGGTTCCACTCACATGTGGATTAAACTAACCACACACTGAAAATATTCAGAAAAAGAAAATGGCATCTGTATTAAACATGCTAAGATTTTATTTTCTTCTGATTACTACATATTTACTATTTACAGAGCATTTACCTTTAGGTGCCATAAGTAAGCTAGAGATAACTAGATGTGAAGTATAGAAGGATATGCATATAGTATATGTAAACTGCATTAATTCATGGAAGGGAGTTGGGCATGTGTTAATTTTGATATCCACAAGAATCCTGGAATCAGTCACCTTCAAATATTAGGAATGACTGCATTAAGAGAATGAATTCTATTTGCATTTATTGGAATAATTGATTTCTAAAGATTTTTCTAACTTTAGGATACGAAGTAACCCTGAGGCTAGCTAAATACAAACTTAGACCTTGTGTAGTGCCATCTCCAATTCTGAGAGCTTCTTGAATTTCTCCAAGTATAGCCATATCTATCTCCTGAACTACATCCCCGTACTTGGACCATAGTGTTTGCCATCTTCCTCTATCCAGGAGTTTCGAGTTTTGCACATAGTAGCTTCCTAATAAATACTATAGCTTTGTCAATTTCACTTCATCATATTATATACTAATATTATGGATGGTTTTAATCTCCACAACATGAAAGTTTCAGTAAAAATAACACATATTAAAAGTTCATGATTTGAAAACAAATGTTAGGGCTATGGATATAGGTCAATGATGGAGTGCTTGCCTAGCAAGTGTGAGGACCTGGGTTCAAAACAGACACACACACATACACACACACACACACACACACACACACAATATTCCAAAGATGGAGTTTATTGTTCTGATGAGTAAGCCTTAAAAAACTCACAATTGCTTATTAATGTACTCAGTGTATTAAATTATCATAAGTGGTGAATACATGATGAAAATAAAAATTCATAACTGACTTAAAATTGCTTAAGAAATGTTTACATAATGATTGACAAAACAAAATTTTAAACAGATGTAAAGTCTATCTATACTCCAATACCTAGCAAACTAGTCAGAAGTATTTCTCAATCTCTTGGTTTGATTTTACATTTGACAATTTCAGCTGAGCTTCCTCATAAATTCAAAGAGACTACCTTGAAGGATCTAAGTTATTTTCTACGATCCTAATTGTAGCTGAAGACAAACTTTGTTAGAAAGCCCTACTTGTTTCCTGTGATCCAATTCTGTTATTATTTGCTGTGTAGTTTCCCATTTCTGGCTTGTTTTCCCTCCTGTTGACTCTTTATAAACTTGCTTTTTCATATCTAAAATGGTCCCTTTGCAACTGTGTAACTTTAGTGAAAGAGTGAAATATCAGCTATGCTGCCCAATACAAGGAAGAGTACAATCAGTAAAATTATCATAAGTGAATGATGCTGGGAAGTATAGGTCTTTAGAGGCACAATTTAACATATAAAAAAAATTAGGACTGGGAGTGTAGCTCAGTAGTAGAATGTTTGCCTGTCATGTGTAAGGCCCTAAATTTGATCCCAGCACCATAAAATTGTGTGTGTGTATAAATTTCTCATAAATATGAATATAAATATATACATTAATTTGAACTCTGTTAAAGTAGGTATTTGTAGGTCACAAATTAATGAAGATCATCAATTTCATGATATCCAACTTAAAAAGTATATCCCCAATATATGCACACATATAGTCATAATTTCATGATGGGGTGTAAAAAATAGAAAGATAACAAATTTATTAAATATAGGGCATCCAGCTAGTAGTGCAAACAATGAAAATTAAGGTCATTGCTTTTTGGTTTTTCAGATTTCCTGTGACAAATGTACACAAAGCATTGTCTGAGCAGATTATATTGCTCTTCACTTATAGATAAGTTTTGCAAGTTCTAGCTAAATGACTTTCAAACAATTTTTTTTGCTATTACAGTACAGACCTTTTTTCAAATGGAAATTGTGCTGCACTCTAACCTATGAAATGGTTATAAAAGTGGACATAATTTGATAGAAGCTGGGAGTGTGAGTCTCCTGGGTGACTCGAGATGCTTTTCCAGTTTGAGCAGAAGTGTAATAGTTAATGGGCTGATAATCAAGCAGATTCAGTATGACATCTGGCTAGGATATTTTGGATCGAACTACTGTGGTCTGTTAAAATATTCTTATATTTTAGTATCAAAACCAAAATATGCATACAGGTTTAACTGATTATTTTTAACTTCAATATTGTAAAATTCAAGTCTAGTCAAAAAATACTTAAATAATGGTTACTGTGTCTAGAAATGAAGTGATGGATGTAGATATCATTGCTGGCAATGTGGTAAATTCTAAATAGGCAGATAAGAGAATATATTTAATCTTAGTTCATTTTCTAATTATTTAAAGCTTTTTAAAATGATTCTATAAGCACCCTAAGGGAAAAGACCTCAATTTATTTTATGATTCTTTCTCTTGGTACAACTGAAATAGTTCTTCACAGATTAAAGAGACACTCCAGACAAAGTTGATGTTCACCAGACTCAGGGAGCACATGAAGTTAATGCAGGGAGATAAAACCCTGATTTGCAAAGAAAATCTGAGAATCACTGGAATAGAATTGTAATCCTCTTTAACAAAACCCAAACAAACAGGAATGAACAAACTTGGTATAAACAATTATCCATGAGTCTATTAATATTTGGTCTCACTTATGATTCTGTAGTGATATTAAAACTCTGCTATATTTCTTCACAAATTCTCAGTAGTGACTAATAAAGAACTTGCAAAATTAATCTAAGCAAAATAAAATCAAACACATGGATAAAATTATAGTCAAGATGTGATTATTAGTTATGCAGTGTCCATTGAAATATAATTCAATCCTTGAGCTGAACTAAATACCCAAATTTCTTTTTTATATAAGTATCCTTGCTTTATTCAATAGAAAAAAAAACATTAAATGAGCTTAGCCTGAGCTTAGATTTGTCTCAGAAGGCGTCAAACAGAATATGAATCTGATGCAGTTATAATGATAAAAACAAGCAGCATCAATTTGGCATTTGGTGCTAGGTGGTCATACTCAGATGCTTTGAAGTGCCCATAAAAGCATTTTATTTGAGGCATGGTAAAAACCGAACTCCTCTTCAATATTGCATTTGTTAGTGAACTAGAATATCAATGATGTATTATCAGTCTCCAAATTGTTATAAAAATATGACCTATGGGCAGCTTTAATATCTCCTAGACACTTTCACATAGTTATCTATTTTTTGTTTTCAAATAATTTTGTCAAGCAGAAATGATTCAGTTATTATAAATGAGAAAAAAAGCCTCACTGAGTATAATTAATATAATCAAATTATTGCAACTAGTTTTTAATAGAACTGAAATTCAAATTTTGGTCCATTTAATACTAAAAACTATGGATTTATTAAACCACACTCATTTTCAAAAAATATGAAAAATGAAGGAAAAAAACCTCAAAAAAAGAATACTACTGAAGAATTTTATGTTTCAGATCAAACGTTTTAAAAGTCTATTTGATACATACAATGTTACAGTTTTATAGGAAGACTAAGTTCTGGTGTTCTATTGCACAGTCCAATGACCACAGTTAAAAATAAAGTACCATATATTTCAAAATAATTAGGAAAGGATTATGAATGTTCTCTTCACAAAGAAGTGATAAATGTTTAAAGTTATAGACACTCTAATTTTCCTGATTTGATCATCATAACTTATACATGTATTGAAACATCCCATTGTATTCCATAAATATGTGCAATTATTCCATGTGAATCAAATATTAAAGAAGGAAATGTAAAGAATAAAATAGGGGCTGGGATTGTAGCTCAGTGGTAGAGCGCTTGCCTTGCATGCGTGGGGCCCTGGGTTCGATCCTCAGCACCACATACAAAGCAATAAAAAAATAAAGCTATTAAAAAAAAAAAAAAAAAAAAAAGAATAAAATAGAAGACTTTGATAAAATAAAATTAAAATTATTTGATAATAGAAATAGAATATGATATCTGTAAATATTACTGTTTGAGTCATTAATATACATATTAATCTTTGTGATCCTTTGTGTTCTTCAGCAGAAAACCAACCATGTATATTCAAAGATTTTAAAATGCAGTATAAAAATAATTTACTGGTAGTTTAATTTGTGTTACCTTAGATAATTTTGCCTTGGATTCAGGTTTTTCTTTAATAACAAAGTCATTAATGAGACGAGATCGATCATAGTTAGCATGTTCTGATTCATCCATGTAATCCTTATCTTTTCCTAGGGCTGAAAAAGAGAAAGAGAAAGTTAAATCTATGTTTATCTTTCTTCTCTTTTTTCTCATTAAATGTACTTATCTCTTCATGTTTTCCCAAGGTTTACATAGGTATAATGTTCACATTATCCATCCTGATATTTACAAAAGAATAATCATATGGAAGCCTGCCTGTTATTTTATTAATGCTTCCACAGTGACTCTGTAAGAATTCAATGTAGCTGTGCTATTTAATGTACTTAAGCCTTTTGAAAATAAAATTATAACCATTCAAACTATACTAGACACATGATCTGTATTAAACTCAAAGATAGATATTGGTAAGAACAGAATAGACTCATAACCATTTATTTACTTCAGTAAAATTGCATTAATTTTGAGAAGTCGTTTTCTTAGAAGTTGGAAAGTTTTATAAATGTAAATTTTTTGCTGAAGTCCATAGAAGAAAATCATGAACATTATTTAAAGTAATGAACAAATATTTAAAAAAGAGAGAAATTAGAAAATCAAAACTATAGCTGCCAAAAAAGGAGACATTGAAAAATTATAATTACTATTGGAATAATAAAAATGTATGAGATTATCATATTAATTACAAATTAAGATGTATATGAGTGATCAATATGCTACATTCAATTTGAAAGAGTATATGACAGGAAATCAGAATAAGAAATCTCCATGGGATCTGTAATTATGACCAAGAACTACTTCACTTCACAAAATTCCTATTCTAGGTGATACGATTATTACTTAAAATTTAAAAATATGTAGATTACTATATATTTAGCCATTTCAAATCTATCAAGATGGTTTGAATAGTTATTCCATTGAATCTGTTGATACCAATCAAATATTAATTTTGACATGAACAAGTATATATGTTTCTCTCAAAAGGTCAATCAGTTGAGGCTGGAGATGTGGCTCAATCTAAGAGCACTTGCCTGGCATGCAAGAGGCCCTGGGTTTGAGCCTCCACATTTCAAAGAAAAAGAAAGGAGTTCACAAATTCAATCAATTGAATTAATACAGGGAAGAAAAACTTAATTTCTTTTTTTAATAAGATGAAGCTAATACTATAACATGAGCAGTGGTATAACTAAGATTGTACAGGTTATACCTTGTTTTTGGATGCAATAAATGATTGGCTATGTTAAAATGTACTAAGTAGTTAGTGATTATACCTAGACCTACTAGTAATACCTAACATTGATAATATTTGCTGAGTACATACTAAGAAGCAGAAATTTTGCAAATGTTGTTTCCTGTTACCACTTCTATGAAGTGTGTATAACTTTAATTTAAATTTAATAAGTAAACGAAGGGACATGGAAAGTAAACAACATACAAAGTCATCATACTAGTATGCGTGTATCTAAAACTGAAAGACATCTAAGATTCCAAAGGTGATGTTTGCCAATATAGCATAATGTTTCTCCTAGTATTAGGTAAACAATAATTCATTTGTGCAACAATTATTTTTTACATACCAATGGTATGCAAATATCTTAAAAAGTTGGAGACACAGTAGCAAACACAACCCTGCCTTAATAGAACATTCAAGTAAGAGAAGAACAATTTTTTAAAAAATTAAGTAAAATATTAAATATGCTTTGTGGCCAATGAATTGGAGAAATCACAGCAAGTAGAAAGGATGAGAGGGAGTTAAAGGCAATGAGAGAATGCTATTTTAATAAAGAGACTAGTAATAACATGTAAGCTCAGATCTGAAGAGGTGAAGCAGTGATTCACACCAGTGAGCTGAAAGAATGATCAAAACAAAGAAAATAAATAATGCAACATTTGCCACGAAGAACAGAAAGGAAAAAGAACACTACCATGTTTTCTAAAGTTGAGTAATGCAAATGCTGATGTCATTAATCAGTTGGCAATCAATCTATTCATACTTTGTCTTTCAAGAATTTCCAAGAACTGAGGAACAAATTCAACCACACTACGTACGCATGAATATACCAAAATGTATCCCTCCTTTATGTATAATTAAAATGTACTAGTGAAAAAAAAAGTATACATATAAATAAATAGAAGGAAAATGAGAAGAGCAGAGAAAGGGAAATGGGAAGAGAGAAGGGGAGGGAAATGAGGTACCACTGGGGAATAAATTGGAGAAAAAACCATGTTATGTGCATACATGGATATGTCACAATGAATCCCACTAATATGTATAAGGTGCAAATCAAAACACACACACACACACACACACACACACACACACAAATAATATAAATGCATTCAGCAGACACAGAATTCCCCTCCATCCTAAGACAGGGTATCCTAAGTCCGCTTTTTCAGAAGGTTGACCACATAATTAGAGAACAGCCTTCTTTTTTTTTCGCCTTCTACTCTATTACTTGACCACACACTTCTCATCAATGTTAGGCAAGTGCTGGATCACTGAGCTACAACCATGGTCCTTTTTTTTTTTTTTATTGTATTTTCATTTATTTCTTTATTTTTATTTTTATTTTTTATTTTTTTATTTAGGCTTACATGTTAACAGTGCAAATCGATTCATTGTACATAGATAGAGGAGAACATATCAATTCTCTAGTTGTAAGTTGTATAGAATCACAACATATATGCAGTCATACATAAAGTTAGGGTTATTATGACTATCATATTCCACCACCTGTGCTGTCTCCATGCCCCTGGCCCCCTTACACCCCTGTGAACAGAGATCCATCATTGTTCCTATGTCCTTCCCCACATTATGGATCAGCATCCACTTATCAATGAGTACATTCGGCATTTGGTTTTCTGAGATTGGCTTACTTCGCTTAGCATGATATTCTCCAACTCCATCCATTTACCTGCAAATGCCATAATTTTATTCTCTCTTATTGCTGAGTAATATTCCATTGTGTATATATACCACAGTTTCTTTATCCAGGGCATCTAGGTTGGTTCCACAGTTTAACTATTGT
>CM053399.1:33489832-33598221 GCA_028644305.1 Xerus rutilus
TGGAGCACAGAGTCTTTTTCATTCTCTTCAGGGTTAACTGAAAGAAATAAGACACATATTATTTTAGGAAATAAAAGTATAATGACTGAAAAATTATCATAATGTCTGATGTCCAAATGATGGCCAAATATGAAGAAAAATTTTTATGTTAACGTGTTGAATTATTTAAAATGAATTTTGATAAAGGAAAGTAATATTTATGCTGTTTTAATACCTCCATCCTCTTGCACAATTAGTACTTTCATTATTGAATAAGACTATAAGTTGGCTATTTATAATATATAGTGATTTTGTAGAATTATTGAGAAGTCTTGGTATTTTCAAGTTATTCAGGGGAAAGGAGCAATTCAAAGGAATCACATGAAGAAATACTTTCTCATACTAAAAAAGCTAGAAAGAATGAGAAAATTAAAAACAAACTCATCTTTAAATAATAAGAAGCATGATTTTATTGTAACTCTTGATTTTTGCAAATGGTCTAAAAGCACAACAATGTATCTCTGACAGACAGACATGCGTAGAAGACTGCCTAAACTTAGCCAGTTTCTTTAACAGATAACTAGCTAAAATGTGCCTAAATGTTACCTCTTGCCTGTCAATGTTTTGTTGTGAATACTAGTTCATATTCATGCAACCACATCTTCACTGTTTTATAGTCAAAGATTAAAATCTTTGGTTTTTCTTTTGGGGAAATGGAATTCTTTATTGCTGACATTTTCTATACTGCTTCATAAATTCTAACAAGGAATGATTTTATTAACAACCAACGATGTAAACAGTGGCCCTTTGAGCCAGTGATTCCTGAGCTTGGTCTGTCTTCCACTGCAAGCAGCATGTCCAGATTATTATGGGACTGGTCGCCTGTAAGGCAAGGAAGGAATAAAATCATCAGGCCAACAAGGGGCCTTTCATCTGATTGGCACAAGGAGGTACTGATCTCTTTCCTATTCTAGTCTCCTTTCTGAAGAGTTCTATTAAAACCAGTGAAATGCAAACAAGGAAGGAGTACACTTACTCTTTATAAGTTGAATAAGAAAATAATAATTGCTGCTCACCTTGCTCTGTTTTGTCAGCAGAGATTAAAGTTACAGAAGTGGGAGCCTGAGATTCACTCTCGGTTGACTGGAAGAGGGAGGTAGATTGGCTCAAGCTCTTTGAGTGAGCATAGCTCTGGGCTAGACAAGGCAGGGATCTCCGAGATGGTTTTAATGAAGTTTCTTTTGTTATCTCACTTTTGCTTATATTCATACCTGCAAATTCAAAAAGGTGAGCTTTAGAAATGATCTAATTATCAGAAGTCAATAAATAATTTTCATTCTTGAGATAGCTGTTTTAGTTATATACTCTTGAAAAGTACCATATAATTTTTAGAACTCAGGTTTGGTTTTTTTTGGTACCAGGGATTGAAATCAGGGGTACGCGACCACTGAGCCACATCCCCAGCCCTATTTTGTGTTTTATGTAGAGATAGGGTCTTAGTTACTTAGTGCCTCAGTGTTGCTGAGGCTGGCTTTGAACTCACAATTTTCCTGTCTCAACCTCCCAAAGTGTTGGGATTACAGGCGTGTGCCACCGTGCCTGGCTTTTTTAGAACTCAGTTTTGTTTCTGTTTTGTTAAGGGAAAATGTTGAGATTTTTGTCAAATAGTTCTAAGAAATAAACAACTTCTCTCCAGTTTAAGCTTTATACACACACACACACACACACAAACACACACACATATATATTTTTTAATTTTTTGAAAAAAGAAAATGGATACCCAGGGAGTTATGACAACAATAATTTGTATTGTCTTTGGATAAACCTAACCATTTAGATTTTCGAGCAGTGAAATAAATAAAACCCAATACATTCAAATTACCATTACTAAAGAGAGCCCTTCCTCCTCTACCCTTTAACAATATATATAATGCATTCATGGTGATTGTTACGATTTGAATCTGGAATGTACCCCAAAGTCTCATATGTTGAAAGCTTGGTTCCCACTGCAGCAATGTTTAGAGGTGAGGCTTTGAGCGAGGGATTGGATTGTGAGGGTTCTGACTTATCAACGGAATTAATCCGTTAATGTATTCACAATTTGATGGCATTTTGAGAGGATGGTAGAAACTGTAAGAAGTGGGACTTAGTTGGAGAAAACAGATCAATGTGAGTATTTTAGTCGGTGTTTTTGCTGCTATGATCAAAGGACCTGACCAGAACAACTGTAAAGGAGGAAAGGTTTATTTAGGGGCTCATAGTTTCCGAGGTTTTAATTCATAAAAAGCAGGCTCCAAGCCTTGGAGCTCAAGATGAGAGGCAGGACATCATGGTGGAAGAGTGTGGTAGGTGGTAGAGGGAATCAGTTCATAGTATGATCAAAAAGCAGAGAAAGTCCACTCTCCAGATACAAAATATATACTCCATAGCCATGTCCCCAGTGAAGCACTTCCTCCAGCCACACACCACTTACCTCCAGTCACCATCCAGTTAATCCTACCAGGGATTACTTCACTGATTAAGTTAAAGCTATGACCCAATCATTTCTCCTCCAAACCTTCTTGTATTGTCTTACACATGAGCTTTTGTGGGACACCTCACATCCAAACCATAACAGTGAACATGCTCTGGCATATAGATTTTCCTTTCTCTTTCTCTCCTTCCTGGGTGATCAGCTTTCCTCTACAACGCCCTTCCACAGTGATGTTCTGCCTTGCCTCAGATCCAAACCAATGGGGCCAGCTGATAATGGACTGAAACCTCTGAAAACTGTAAGTCAAAATAAATCTTTCTTCCTTTAAGTTGTTTATGGCAGGTATTTTTTTCACAAAGAGGCAGCAATAGCAAAGATCAAGAGAGAACATGCCTGTGCTCCCCTAAGAGTCCCTTCCATCCGTTAGCAGCAGCCCCCATCACACTCTAGTGAAGTGAGGGGGGCTTCCTTTCTCCATCCATCTTTATCCTTGTTATGTCAATCACAGGTCAATCCTCATCCCCAGAATTCTAATCTCCAAATATCTGACAGTATCTTCTGCCCAGATGGCTTCAATAGGTCCTTGGGAATTTATATCCAACATCAGAAAAATGCACTTAGTATTCTCCTCAGTTTTTTCTATGGAAAATTCATTTTCCTCCATTTTCTTACCCTAGCACTGCTCCTACCTCCCATCAAAAACACTGCTTCCCTTGTAGGTTCTTTCCCTGCTACAACCTCATAACTCATGCTATCCTGCTTCAGGTAGAGTAGGTATTCTCCTAACTACTAACTGCCTTTTTCAGTCCATTCTTCTTTATCCCTCTTCTCTGAAAAAATAAACAACAACAACAACAAAAACTCTTATCTTCCAAATTCCCGTTATTAAACTATTCCTTAACTCTTCCTTGCTACTGTGACTTTCAGGTTATTTCCCATTATCTGTAACAAAATTTACTTCTATGACACATCTCTCCTCTTTATTTTCTGCTTAACATCCACACCATATTTTTCTTGTTTCTATTTTGAAGTTCCATATACCTCCCGGAATGCAAGTTCAATGAAGGTGTTGATTTTTGTTGTGTTTTTACGCAATGTCTAAAGCCTTGCTTGGCTCCTGAAAGGGATCAACAAATGCTTGTTGGCCAAATGGACATCTGAATAGTCAGCTGACTATGCCTATAACAGGAACTACTCATTAAGGGCAGCTTATCTCTTCTCTTCTTGTATCTTCATTGCCACTGACAGTGCCTGGATTGTTGAGTTGTGACTTAGCTGGTTCAATAAACTTATTTTCTCTTCAAGTTCCTAAAAACAGAGTTTACAGCCTCATTTGCAAAACAATGGAACTGGATCAACCTGGTGAACTCCACAGAATTCACAGCCATATAATGTTTTCCAGAAAAATGGTCCTCACATCCCCCATTTCACTCTTCCTGTATAGATATCTCTTTGGCAAACTGCTTGATCCTGAATCACTCCCTAAACAGTTTCAGACTGACATCTGAGTTAAGCAGTTGATGCTGTTCTGTCTGCATTATGTAAACAAAACCATGAAATCACCTTACCTCAGTGCTTGGTCTGGACCTCAGACCCACATAGGGCAAAAGGTCTTATTATGACTACCAATTACACATCAGGCTCTGTGGTTGGTGCATTTCTTTATTCATTGGTGGGGGATATATTTCTTTATTCTACATAAGCAAATTATATAAAATATTCTCATTTAAAACTTTTTAAATTGTGGAGGTAAATAGAATAAAAAGCCAAAATCATTCTTCTTATGATCCCCAAATAAAATCTCCAAACTACATATTCTCACTTTACTGATATTTGTCTGTGGATTCATATGCATAAGCATGTACAGATACAGTTTTACAATAACAGGAGTTCATAGTGTGTTGCATTACACACTTGCCCACTTAATATGTCTTAGTTTTTTTTTTTTTTTTCATTTCAGCCCACACAGATATATCTCAGACTTTTTATTTTATTTATTTATTTTTGGCACTGGGAATTGTACACAGGGGTGCTCTACCACTGAACTGCATCCCCGGTCTTTTTTAATTTTAATTTTGAGACAGGGTCTCATTAAGTTACCCAGGCTGGCCTCAAACTAGTAATCCTCCTGCCTTACCCTCTTGAGTAACTGAGATTACAGGCATGCACCACTGTGCCAGGCTTACCTTAGACTTTCAAATCTACCTCAAAGTATTCTACAGTATGAAGAAACCATAATTTATTCGATAGTTCTCCCATCATTGGACACTTAGGTAATTTTCAATAATTCACTTCAGAAAGAATATTCCTACCAGTATTCTTATATATATGCCTGTTCTTACGCATTATTTCTCTAAGAGGAAAGGTTTAGATGTAGAACTTCTAGGTTGAAAGTCCTGAATATTTATCATTTGAATAGAAAGTGCCAAAGGGTCTTCCCTAAAAGCTTTATCTTTCACACTTCCACAAACTGCCCAAGGGCTAGGATGTAGTTCAGTGGCAAAGTGGTTTGCCTCACATTAGCAAAGTGGTTTGCTTGGGTTCGATCCCCATGTTTCAAAAAAGAGAACATTACAAACAGAGCCCCGACATAAACAAAAACAAAAACTCAAGACAGGATCCTTTGGCTAACTATACATACCATCAATAGTTCTGATATAGGACAAAATAAAAAGCTAACAAATAAAACCAAAAGGCCACATTGTTTTAATATTCATTTTACAAACCGAGCATGATTTCATCTATATTCTAGCCACTCATTATGCTTAAGTGACTAAGCTATTCTATATGTGTTGTTAGACTTTTGCTTATTGCTTTATAATTATTGATAGTATTTTATCTAATATATATTATGGGTAATATGTATGTGTTCATTTCATTTTTTTATTCTACTTAGTTATACATGATGGTAGAATGCATTTTGATCTATTGTACACAGATGGAGCACAATTTTCATTTCTCTGGTTGTATGTGATGTAGAATCACATCATATATTCAGTCATACATGAAGCTAGGGCTATGATGTCCATCTCATTCCATCATTTTTACTGTCCCTATGTTCCCCTTCCTCCTCCCTCCCCTTTGACCAAAGTTCCTCCATTCTTCCAGTGTCCTCTGCTCCATTATGGATCAGCATCCACTTAGCAGAGAGAACATTCGGCATTTAGTTTTTTTGGATTGGTTTGCTTTGCTTAGCATGATATTCTCCAACTCCATCCATTTACCTGCAAATGCCATAATTTTATTCTCTTTTATTACTGAGTAATACCTATTGTGTATATATACCACAGTTTCTTTATCCATTCATCTATCAAAGGGCATCTAGGTTGGCTTCATAGTTTAGCTATTGTGAATTGAGCTGCTATAAACATTGAAGTGGCTGCGTCACTGTAGTATGCTGTTTTTAGGTCTTTTGGGTATAGACCGAGTCGGATAGCCGGGTCAAATGGTGGTTCCATTCCAAGTTTTCTAAGGAATCTCCATACTGCTTTCCAGATTGGTTGTACCAATTTGCAGTCCCACCACCAATGTATGAGTGTGCCTTTCCCCCTACAACTCACCAATACTTATTGTTGTTTGTATTCTTGATAATTGCCATTCTGACTGGTATGAGATAAACTCTTAGAGTCATTTTGATTTGCATTTCTCTAATTGCTAGAGATGTTGAACATTTTTTCATATGTCTTGATCGATTGTATATTTTCTTCTGAGAAGTGTCTGTTCAGGTCCTTAGCCCACTTATTGATTGGGTTGTTTATTTTTTTGGTGTCAAGTTTTTTGAGTTCTTTATATATCCTGGAGATTAGTGCTCTATCAGATGTAAGTGTGGTAAAAATTTGTTCCCAGAATGTAAGCTCTCTGCATTGATTGTTTCTTTTCCTGAGAAGAAGCTATTTATTTTGATTCCATCCCATTTATTGATTCTTGATTTTACTTCTTGCACTATAGGAGTCTTGTTAAGGAAGTAAGGTCCTAATCCGACAAGAGGAGGATTTGGGCCTACTTTTTCTTCCATTAGGCATCCGGTCTCTGGTCTAATTCCCAGGTCCTTGATCCACTTTGAGTTGAATTTTGTGCATGGTGAGAGATAGGGGCTTAGTTTCATTTTGCTGCATATGGATTTCCAGTTTTCCCAGCACTATTTGTTGAAGAGGCTGTCTTTTCTCCAATGTACATGTTTGGCACCTTTGTCTAGTATAAGATAACTGTATTTAAGTGGGTTTGTCTCTCTGTCTTCTATTCTGTACCATTTATTGATAGTATTGTATTTAATATATATTATGTGTAATATGTATGTGTTCATTTTATTTTTTAACATTCTTATAAGGTGGACATTGTTATTTCTACTAACTGTGGGGAAACCAAAACCAAAGATGAAAAATAACACGTCATAAATCACACTAATAAGTGAGAAGAAAGAGGGTTTATATTCCAAGCATTTCCTAACACTAAATTTACTACAACATAATGCATGTGTAAATTAGTTTGAAAATCTCTAAAAAAAATCCATTCTCCTCAAAATTCACAGATACTGGAAGGTATCACACAAGATCCTATACGGATAGAAATTAAATACAGAAAGAACAACATAGATGCAGATTTGTCAGTCCCTACCACCCTCTGCATCCACCCACCTGACATCTGATTCTCTACAATAAAGTAAATTTCAATTGTAGTAGGTAAACAGTGAAGAAAATAATACAAATTCTAAGTATATAGAGAATTCATGTAATAAACTTTTGCCTTATGGTAACTTATCTTAATTTCACTTTTGAGATGGAGTAGAATTAGGGTCATCATAGCTGTGGGCAGGTAAAAAATTCAGGAGAGGTATATTTTTCATAATTATCATTTTTATCATAACAAAAAATAACTACATTTTACTGACATGGTTCAGGTCAATCATTTGTAGAAATCTTATTTTGTAGTCGTTTCATGAATAAGTCCCAAGTTTCTAAGGAATTCTCCAAATTCATGAATTCAAATGAAATCAAGCAAAGAAAGCAAGGTAAATGGCTCTTGAAGGCCAATAGGAATATTAAAATAAAGTAACAAGACAATCTTTGAAGTCAGTTCCACCAAAATGAGATATGATTAAATAGAAGAAATTCAGGTAAATCTTGGAATGGGAATTTTATCTTTGCTTCATAGAAACATGTTTTGATTATTTTTACAGTAACTCTCAGTGTGCAAACGTGACCTAGAACAGGATACAAGACAGAACTGT
The DNA here is from genome assembly GCA_028644305.1 of Xerus rutilus. Lineage (NCBI taxonomy): Eukaryota > Metazoa > Chordata > Mammalia > Rodentia > Sciuridae > Xerus > Xerus rutilus. The sequence goes on from CM053399.1 coordinate 33,497,512, forward strand.
GAATTGACTAGAATAGGAACCAGTCCCTTAGCTTTCTGGAACCCTGTAACAATAAGGAGAGACATTTTAATTTGTAGAGGAATTCTCCAAGGTACAGTGAATTACCATCAAAATTCTATAAAATTACCTCTAGTTGAGGACCAGCTAATGCTTTCTATCCATCCCAGTAATAGCATAGGGTAAACTTCACTAGTAAGTTTTTATGCCAATGAATTCTTTTTATTATGGTATTATACTTTCTTTTATTTAAGGGACATTTACAGTAGGGGGTCACTGTGGTCCATGTCTATGATTCCAGCTACCCTGAAAACTGAGACAGGAGGCTCACAAGCTTGAGGCCAGCCTGGGTAAGTTAGTGAGATCTTGCCTCAAGTTAAAATTAAAGCAAGAGTGAGGGCTGGACATGTAGCTCAGTGGTAGAGTGCTTGAATAGCAAGTGGGAGGCCCTAGGTTCAATCTAGTACTGGGGGAGAAAAAAACAAACACTTATACATAATGTTAAATGGTTAGATTTCTGTCTGTGGGTCCTAGTTGAGACTATGGGAATTAAGTATTAAATTAATTATTTAAATAAATAAATAAATAAATAAATGCCCAAAGCACATCAATTCATATGTTTTCCCCACCTACAGTGTACCAGTACTTTCCTATTCTTTCTTGCTTACTACATTACAAATAGAATTTTCTCCATTGCTGTAAATAAAAAAGTCCTAGCCTTTTATTCTAACAGAGCATGTGTATAAAAAATTAATACTTATTTTAGGGTAAGAGGAGATGCATAGATAAAGACAGAGATGGTTGATGGTGTAGCTGCTGGACCAAATGTGACTGTCCTCTGTATTCCCTGAGCCTTGGGTGCTGGTCTCTGATAAACAACCTTGACAGGCAATCTGTCATAACACTTTTCAGCTTATTCCACTGGTTTCATAATGCGACTACAAAACACATCAACCTCTATATTTTCCTTTCTCATATGTAAGTATAAGCGAAAGTGCCAACCATTCTGTAAGTGAAAGATGACTATCTTATTGATGGATATACTTTATAAACTAATATGAAGTGATACTAAATTATTCTTGACAATGCTGTCCGTATTTTTTGTTATTTGTTTCATTCCTGTATTTCCTTAATCATTCAGCAGATATCACCGGGGCATTTGTTCTCTGCAGGTACGCTACTCACATTGGGTATATAATGGTGGACTAGCAGACAGAATTCATGCCATTATGGGAGTTTTACCCTAGTACAGAGTTAGACATTTGCCAAACAAGTAAGTCAATATATACATATAAATTTCCCAAAATTCTATTAAAATACAGAGAACATTACACAATGGAGAATAGTAACAAAGGACACCTACTTTGAGAAGTGGTGAGCAACATTTTCTCGGAAGTAGTGACATGTTAGTAGAAAGGAACCTAACAGATGCAAAGGTGTTTGTGTGTATGTGTGTGTGGGCTGCTTTTATGCAAAATTAATAACATATGTGAAAGCCTTGAGGTCAGAGAGACTGCAATGCATTTACAGAAATGAAGAAAAATCTATTTTCACTATAGTTACCAAGAAAAACATGAAGTTACTGGTATAGTCCAGGTGGGGAAAAATATGAACTGATGTTCTTCAGGGATTTACTCATTTATTTACCCTTACTTCCACAAATTTATGTCTTACGTACTTCTCCTGAATAATATTTTTGTATTCACAAAACTTTTTTTTTAACAATATCCACTTCATAGATGTAAAATGAAATTGGGTCGAGGGTGTAGCTCAGAGATAGGATACTTGCCTAGCACTCATGAGGCCCTGAGTTCTATCCCCAGTACCATAGAAAAACAAAAACAAAATCAGATATTAATAATATAAAACTTTGCATGAGTTAAAAATGTGCATAACTGAGTTGCACAAAAAAGTATCATGATTTCCCAAGATTGATTGTCATTCATTTAGTTATTACATCATTTCTTTAATAATTCCCAAATAATTCTTGAGTTCTTTCTCTAGGCCCATCCTTCCCTTCCTTATTTTGAGGGTATAAAATGGTGCCTACTTGGGAAGCAGACACATAAGCAAAGTGTTTGAATCCAATAAAGGTATGCAAAGGGTATTATAAAATTGCCCACCAGGAACCCTGAAACCAGGTAGTAGCATCAGAAAAGCCATCAAAACAGCTGATTCATTTTGATGTTTCCTTCTCCTAAGTTTTCATTTATTTATAATTATTGACTTTAACACAATTTCTTCAAAGGATTACACATGTAAGACAAAGAAGTCCACAGAAGACATTCTATAAATCCATTACTGCTGAAGATATTTGTTAAATACAGAACTTAAAGGAAATAGAGAAAATAACAGTAAAGATGAAGCAAAGATCCTCCCAAATGCTTTTCATTTTCCTTCCCAAGTGTCTTTTGTTGAGTGCTTCCTCATATCCTGAGCTATCAAAAATTTCCAAAGCTATCTCACAGATCATCTTTTCTAAAAACCAATGCAATCTAAGCGGAAAGTCTGATGTCCTAGTGTTCTCAAGGCTCAAGGGCACAAGGTACCTTTCAAAATTTCTCATTCAATGTCATCACATTTCTGCTTCACATTTCCAGCAGTATCTGCTCTTTGCTTGGCATGATTAAAATTACACCCAAAGCATATTTCAGGCTTTTTTCCTTCTGTTCTCAAGTTGTATTCCTTTTCTTCTATGCATTTAATGAGTTCTCATGAATAACATTAGATAATTACCCATTTAAACCTAATTATTAGAAAACAGATTAGAGTGAATGTCAGTTTTGCTAGGCACATACAGTTCCAGAGTTCAAAGATAAACCTATAAGACTGTAGAAAATGTGTCGTATCCTATATTTGGAACATATTCTTCTAAAGCAACAATAAGTACAAATTCCAACTGTTCCAAAAGCACTTTGTAATTGCTCTCATATTTAAAAGAATCCAATGAAATGACAGTTTCAGTTGAATACACACAAAAGTTGAAGACATGTAATTGCAAATAAGGCATCGTCTAGAGAGGCTTTCACATAATTCATGACTGAGAATGTTCCCAGGAGGAAGAGTTATTATTCAGACACCATTAAACTCAATGGGCACTGAGCTGATATGGAGTTCTTAATTGGAAAAACAGATACTTAGAAAACCTTAAAGGGATGATTCAAAAATAAAGAAAAATTGGTCATTGTTCCCAACACAAAGTACACATTTTTCAAAAGATCTACCCTCTTGGTGAAATTGTTCTTCAAGAAAATGAACTCATACTAAGGATTCATGTGAAAGAAAGGAAATATTTAGTATGTTATATAACAATAATCTTTGAAAATGTACCAAGGAAATTGTTTGAAGAAACTGGAATATTTGTAGCAAAAGAATTTCATATTCCTACCAAATGGATTTTAAATCACATTTATGAAAGGTAAAAATTTTAAATGACAAATATATTTGCATCCTGTGTGCTTTAGTAGGACTTTATAACTTTATCAGAAATATTTAATAATTAGTAGACTAAGAGTGAGTGGTATCTTGAGATGGTATTTAATTTTATAAAATCCAAACATTTAGGGAAGGTAAAGAGGAAATATTAGGAAATGAAACTGTCTGAATTATATTGTTATATTGTGCACATGAGCAAATATATAACAACACATTCCACCATAACATGCAATTATATTGCATCAATAACAATGTGGAAAAGATTAAAAACTGGATAGTATGCCTGATGAATCAAGGAGGAATAAAATAAGCCCAAATCCAAAAGAAAAATATTCACTCTTTTATATTAGTGTATATAATGAAACCATATTAAATGTATGATAATTATTGGAAAAAACTTTAGATAACACATTCTAATTTGTCTTCTTTGTCAAAATCACTGTTCCTCTATTTTCTTTAAAGCAACATTTCTGATTTGTTAGTTGATTGTGCCATTTGTGGTGGAAGTTATTGCTAGTGATAAAAGCACCATTTATTGAGTATCTACAGATTGCCAGGCTCATGCTGTATGTTATTAGTACTTCCCATAATAGTCTTGTAGGACTTCTCTGAATTTTATGTGTAAAATTCCCAGACACAAAGGACTTGGGAACTTGTCTCACATCTCACATCCAAGAAGTGTTGGAATCTAGAGCAAACCAATTCTTCACAGTCCGTACTCTTTGCAATATATCATACTATTTATTTGGTTACTCAGAAACTTCTTTTGTAGTAGTTTGCTTTTCATTTACTTTTTCATTTTGCTCTCATTTTAAAAAAGAGAAGAAAAAATGATGTCTATTATATCAGAATTCTAGGGATGACTAAGTTAGAGTTCCTGAAGAAAGTTTAGGAAAGAATGTTTCCAAGGGTATTGCCTAGATTCAGGCAAACCAATAAAGGTTGGGAAAGCTCCCTAAAATTATCAAAAGTCTAAAACCTTATCATTTTTAGGTATGGAGAAATAAGATACAGGATCTTGGAGACAATGACAGCTGGGAGAGAGGAAATCTGGCACACCACATGCTAGATGGAGGAGTATAGCCACAACTAACCCACAGACTGGCAAGGATCCAGGAAGACAAACACCCACCTCTCTCTTGTCAGCACCTAATCTACTGCTCATGGCTCCTACTGGTCAAAAATAAACAGTAGATGGAAGGCCTGAGGACTTGTGATTTTCACAGTCCTTAGATATTGGCTTCCAGAGGCACCTGGCAATGTCGGAAAAGGTGAAGGATGAAGGGACAAATGGAGGTTATCCACTTCACATGCACAGATGCATAGTCAGAGAATCAGAGAAACTTCCTGCATAATCTTTAGGTCTAAAAAGCAACATATGCATTTTCTGCAGTAGATAATAAGGTTTATGCTTCCCCCATATTGTGAGTACTCCAGGTCACTTAGATATAAACATAGAAAAGGTAACTGTTGACTTTAATGTACTTTTGAGCTTGCTTGTTACATACAAGACGCTAGCAGGACACAAAAGTGAATGATACATATCTAGCCCTTCAATAAGTGTAACTAACAAAATCAAAATCGATCTCATTCAATTAAAATATACTAAAATACTTAAGAAAAGGTCTCTAACAAGTTTAATGCAAGACAGAATACAGAAAGAAAGATACAAAATTTTGAAGGGCTTCATAAATTAATGAAACTTGTTTTTAAAATCCTGGTAATGGAAGGAGTATCCTCAATTTTACTTTCATCTGTGTGCACTATTCCTTAATTTGTAATAATTAAATAGAATTTTCTACATCCTAGTCTTTTTTCTTGAAATGCTTTGCTTCTACCCTTTTCAAATAAGTCACACATAAAGATTATTTCATAGTTAAAATTGACCCTTCTGTAGGAAATAGTCCATTAGGATTCACACATTCATACTAAATAGAATCATTTTTCTTACTAAATGTTCTCTGAACAACATGTACTTTTACTATAATAGACCTTCAAATGTTTGCATTAATTTAGTTGTTATTCAGCCTGTGGTCTCTCTAGTCATAAGGTATATGCCATGAGGGCAAGATTCATGTTGGTTTTATTTGTACACATAGCTTTAGTACCCAGCGCTGAGTGAGCACACACAGAATCCAAATGAGTGTGTCCTAAAGGAAAGACTGAGAGAAGACCCTAGAAAGAACATAAGCAAGTAATTCAGCAATTTGACAAGCATTTGTTGCAATACAATTGCAACAAAAAAAAGTGGAAAGGTCCACTTTCTAGACACTGGCTATGGAAAAAAAAAATGGACAAAACTCCCCAACTTTATAAAGAATAATATATCAAATGACTCCAATCATTTGCTCTTCATATTACACTATTCTGAAACTTGAGTGCTCTTATAATCTATCTCCTGAAATTCTGCTTTAAGTACAAAGGGGTTTTTATGTTAATTAAATATTTATTTGACAATATCATAAATAAAAAGTGAATGTTATCATTACAAGAATGATGAATCATATATTGAACCACTCCAAGTGGTACCTCCATCAACTACCCCTGCTGTTAAATTTCTTGCTTCTCACCTAGGACTCTAATGGATTTACTAGGGATGAATTGATCTCAGAGTCATAGAAATTCTTGTTGCTTGTAGGAGGTGCTATCATGCAAAGAGCTCTATTTAGAATATACAAAAGTAGAAAAAATCCAAGAAGTAACAGCTAAATCTAGAGTAGAGATTTTTCCCATTAAATTTCAACTTGGTCAAGCTCATAAATTCATTAGATATAGGCCATAGAAGATACAGTCTCCTATCACGAGTTTGAAGCCAGCCTCAGCAACAGCGAGGTGCTAAGCAACTCAATGAGACCCTGTCTCTACATAAAACACAAAATAGGGCTGGGGATGTGGCTCAGTGGTCGAGTGCCCCTGAGTTCAATCTCCAGTACCAAAAAAAAAGATACAGTCTCCTTATTCTATTAAAATATCTGACACATTACTCACCTACATTTTCCCTCATTCTTGCTTCACTTTGTTATGAAGATTTTCTCTATTCAAAATGGGCCTCCTAGGGCTGGGATTGTGGCTCAGCAGTAGAGGCTTGCCTACCGTGGGCGAGGCACTGGGTTTGATCCTCAGCACCACATACAAATTAATAAATAAAAACAAAGTTATTTTAAAAAATGGGCCTTTTATCACTCAGAGCTTCTTAATTCCTTTGGGTAGCATTAGCTATCAGATATCCTGAGCCTCTGTAACACATCCAGGATACATCTACTCTGGTAATAACATGTCCTTCTGTGAGACCAAGAGCTCCCTCAAATCAGGGACCAACTCTCATTCATTTGTGAGATCCTGGATTTTTGCCTGTTTTGTTCAGAATGGTGGATGGATGGGTAGATAAAGCTGATACTTTTGCTAGTTTATGGTACCTGGCAATTTTCTTATCTTTAAAATGCAAATAATAATACTAAAAGAATTATGAGTGGGAATATTAAATAATTAAGTGAATATAAGGTGCTAGAATAATGACTGGCACTTAGAATATCTCACCTTCATGTGTTTGCTATTATTGTAACTGAGTCAAAGATATTATACATATATAAAATGTAATAAGGTTTCAAGGCTGAACTATAAATATATGAAATGCAGAATAACAAAAAGGACACTTCTGGAGTTTTATACGTACAAAGAATAGCAAGTAGCTCATTTTCCCAAAATATACATATTTCTTTTAGCTTGGAGATTCACTATAGAAAATGGGAATCATAGCCAAATTATGAAATTGTATCACATAGACGTTAACATAAATTATGTAGAAATACAGTTTTTACATGATGATTCATTACTCATGTTTGACATATAATTATGGTTAGAATACTTATGTCTTTACGTTTTAAATATTGTCAAGTCTTCTAATGATGAAAGTAGCTTGTCTGAGGACATAATCCCCCACACATGGAAGTACCACTTCCTAAGAAATGCCATAAAACCAGATATGGATTTTAACTGTTCAATAAATAAATAAAAAGACCTCATTGGGTTGGAGATGTAGCTCAGTGTTAAAGCATGTGCTGAGCATGCACATGGATCGAATCCCCAGCACCATAAACACTTAAATGTAAAAGACACTAAGCAGGGGAACAAGATATTCATGTCATAGAGATCATGAAGTAATATGCAAACATTTCTAGTGTTTCTGTGTTAATGATTTTAGCAAATTAGGAACCTAGGTGGAGGCACCTATGGTATTTCCTTGAAAGGTGTCAGCAAAACAACACAGGGTGAAATTTCTGACCATTACTGGTTTCCATATTATGCCTTGAGGCTGACATGTTAATGTTATTTGAGATGATGTGCACAGATGCCTTGTACAAGGAAAAATCTCACCTACCAACAAATTTAAATGTGACTTCTAAAGATAATCCTTTCACCTGTTTGGTCTTGAATTAAATGATCCCCATATACCAACATGTACCAATACTGAGAGTTAGAAAAGTTGTATCAAAATGATTGCTACATCTAATTAAGGTTTTTAATGTTTAGTGAGGAGAAGAAAACAAGAATTTAAAACTCACATTTAAGAAAGGCAAGCCGCATGGCCTTTAGCCAATAGAGATAAAAAAAAATTAAATGTTAATCAAATAGTATTTTCCCCTCTCATCTGTTCCATTTCCTTCCACTGTTTTCTTTATTTTCCTTTCATCCTTCATAAACCTTTGTTAAGCAGACTTCATGTACCAGGTACTGCCTATGCTTCAAGAATAGACATGAGGAAAAAACAAAATTACAAAGACAAGAGACCCTCAAAGAACACACTGAGGAGTTGTTATATTTGTAAGTATGATAAAATGATTTTATACAATGTAATGTGTCCTATCAGTGGTGGTTCCAGGCTTATGGAAGAGGTAAAACTCTGTCCCTAAGATATATGAGCAAACTCCAGTTTACTCCAGAGCTGGGTAAGCTTGTCCAGGTACAGGACAGAGCAAGTGCAAAAGGAAAATTTCCAGAGAAAACCTATCACCTTGAGATAAATTAAATTAATTCAGAAAATGAAGCAGATAAGGGGAGGCTAAATAAGAGTTAGAAAAGTAGATAGAGGTAATACAAAAAAGAATTTTTATTTTCCACAAAACAATATGACAATTATCTGTGGGGAAATGTTTTTTATGTTATATTGCAAGGAGCATTAGTACTTTGAGGAACGACCGTAAAAAAAGTACTTTCAAATACTTTAACCTTTAAACTCAATAATGCAAACTGTCATATGAATGACATTAAAAACTTCTGCAGCTAAGAAATTGGTTAGACTATTTAAAAGATCCTTTTCCCACATATGTTTTATCACACAACCTAATTGTAAAATTTTGTAGAATACATTTTAAGAGCACCTCTTAGACAAGAACATGCCTTCAACAATGGGTCCTGGTATACAGTAGAGGCTATGAGTGAAGAGTGGATGATTTTGTACCAGTTCTAGTATGTGGAGTGGATTTGATGTGATCAGTCCAGATGCTTGTAGTGGAGAAGCCATTTCTGAATCTTTTATGATAACCCAGATGCAAGAAGATGAAGGCCTGAGGTGAGATGAACTGATTTTGAATAGCATATACTAGGCATAACTTTTACATTAAAAGTACATACTTGGAGCACATGAGGGTCAATTACGTCAACTTGATAGGATTAAGGAATACCTAGAGAGCTGGCAAAGCATTATTTCTGGGTGTGTCTATGAAAGTGTTTCCACAAGGAGACTGGCATGTGAATTGATGAAGCAAGTGGCTTCATCAATTTGGCTGGAGTCCAAAGAACAAAAAGACAGGAAGAGATGAAATTTTTCTCTCTCCATTCTAGGGCTAGTGGGGCTGGGACACTTTTCTTCTTCCCTTTGAGGTCAGTACTCCAGTTCTCTGTGCCTCAGACAATGAGACTTAGACCTGCAGCTTGCTGGGTTCTCAAGCCTTTGACCTAGGACTGAGAGTTACGCCATTAGCTTCCCTGGTTCACAGACTTTCAGACTTGAACTGAGCTCCTACAGGCCTCCCAGGGTTGCTAGCTAGCACAGAGTCTTTCCTGGGACTTCTAACACTATAACCATAAGCCAATTTCCCTTGTGATCACCTCTAATATGCACGTGCACACACACACTCTCTCTCTCACACACACACACCCAATTGGTTCTCTCTAGAGAACACTGAAAAATACAGAATTAATAGATATACTGGCTTATTTTAGAATAATAACTTTTAAAATGACAATGAATGTTAACAGTATATTCCCTAAAGCATAATTTTAAAACAAGAAACTAAATGAGAAGACTACCGGTTCAGGTATACTTAAACTGAGAGATTTTTTAAAATACAATTTATCTCCAAACTGAAGCATCAATTGATTAATGATATGTATATAAATGTGTCTGTATGCATGAGCTTTATAAGTCTATTAAATCTTAGTATTTTGTGGCCATGGATCTAGATAATTTGGAACAAAATTTAACAGAACATATTCACATTTACCTTCATGATGAATTACTGTATCTTAAAACTCCTTTTGTCTCTTCCATTCTGGACATTTGGACAGAAATATTCATCTTGCTTAGTTTGGAGATGTTAGAAATATGACCAATTACCGCAGCATTGTTGGATGAATTTTTCTTTTCTATGTAACAAATAGCTTCAACTTAAAGACTTAAAACAAAATGTATCTGGGCGCAGCAGTGACTGTAATCCCAGCCACTTAGGAGGCTGGGGCAGAAAGATTGCAAGTTTAATGCCCACCTGGACAACTTAGCTAGACCTTATCTCAAAATAAAAATAAAAAGGGATAGGGGTGCCAGGCACGGTGGCGCATGCCTATAATCCCAGCACTTTGGGAGGCTTAGACAGGAGAATCGGGAGTTCAAAGCCAGCCTCAGCAATGGCGAGGTGCTAAGCAACTCATTGAGATCTTGTGTCTAAATAAAATACAAAATTGGGCTGGGGATGTGGCTCAGTGGTCAAGTAACCCTGAGTTCAATCCCTGCTACCAAAAAAAGAAGTAAAGAAAAGAAAAGAAAAGGGCTAAGGGTGTAGCTCAGTAGCTCAGTGGTAGAGAACCCCTGGGCTCAATCACCAATATCAAACACACACATATTTACTATTTCAAAGGTTCTGTGTTTCAGAATGTGTTAAGGGTTGCTCCTGAGTGAATCACAGAATATTTGCAATGCTTGAAGGAATGAGTCTCTTTTACTCAAAGCAAGAAGCAGTTCATGAAATCAATGTTCAAAGGTAAAAAGAAAATTAGGAATCGTGGATGACTTATACATTTTTACAAAACATTGAAGTTGGATGACAGTAGCAACCATTGTACCAACACTATATTGGGAATTGACAAAGAATTTCATGAAAACTGACAATGATTCTGACTGAAAACACCAAACAGAAACTAATGTTCATCCTGAATTGCCTTTCTAATCCCAACCTTTAAAAGGGTTTAAATAAAGAAAAATAAATATTATTTTCACATGACCTAATTCTTTTGTGTTTGGAAATCATAGATACACTAAAGGGAAATGATCTGATTACCACCAGTATCACAAATAACCTTGAGCAGGTGCAGATATCTTTTTTTTTTTTTAAGCAGGGGATTGAACCCAGGAGCACTTAACCACTGAGCCACATTGCATCCCCAGCCTTTTTAATTTTTTGTTTTGAGATAGGGTCTCCCTAGGTTGTGTATGGCCTCAGTAAGTTGCTGAGGCTGGCTTTGAACTTGCAATCCTATGCCTCAGCCTCCAGAGCAACTAGAATTACAGGTATGTGCATGTACCAAGGTGTCCAGCCTGATATCCTTTTAAAAAGACTTCAGATATATCTGAAACCTTGAATGTCATCCTCCAATTGATGTACGGCAGGCCTCCTTCATGCAGATGAAAGAAGACTTATTGGAACAAAGACTGGCAATGACCTTGGAGGAATCAACATGTAGTGATTTTTGGAGGAATTGTGGCAATTGATGGTTCTTCATTCCATCCTATGTGCCTGGAACACATGCCTCTTAATCTGTTTCTATTTTATTACTCAAAATAACTATTTGAATTTTTTACTAGAATGAGCAAGATACTTTTAGAATTTGGGTTCCCAAGCTGTATTTTGTATGAAGTTAGATTAAAAAAAGGAGATTTCAGTAACTGTTGCTTGATAAATTCAAATGAACCTGGACATAGTACATGACTGACAAGTTTAACAAATATATTTGTTTGTTTGTTTGTTTTTTCTAGAACTACCATGGACCCTGACAGATCTTAAAACATAGACCCAAGTCATTAAAATGAAATCCTTGAATATCTTTAAGGTATTGTTGTGAAACTCATATTGCTGTGAAACTCAAAACACACAGCGTGCTTTTGGTCCATGTGTATGGGGATAAATCCTGATCATTCTTGCCTGCTTCATGGAAGGAGATACCTAGTGAGAACCTAACCTTGGGTTTAGATTAGGATATAAGATTTAAAGTCTTACAGTGCTTCTGGCAAGCTGCAGAATTATACTTCATACCATTGCCAACAGGAATGAGGAGGAGCAGAACAGTCTGTTCCAACCAAGGAGCTCGAAAATGGTATTTAGGTTTTGGCCAAGCTACATGGATCCAGCAAGAAAGCCCCTATTGCATACTGCCCAAGAAGTGGGGAAATTCTGAGAACTCCCACATTATCTCACAGGTCTATGATGGAAGTTTGAAAAACTGAAAATCTGGTCTAATCTCTTCCAAACACACACCATTATTGGTAAAACCAAAATCTTACTCAGAAGCAATACTGCGAATGGGTAGAAATGAACTCAAGCATACTGTGCTAAGGCTAAGCAGAGCTACATCGGGATACAACCTGTTCTATATTTTTAGCCTGTCATGAACATTTGCAACCACAGAACTTCCCACTTGTTGACACCTGCTGCTGCTGTTCCTACTTGTGGGTTTTCCATGCTGTGCCAAGGCAAGGAATTTACATATCTGCTTTGGAACATAAGTCTCATAATTTATAATTAAAAGCTAATTTCAAAAGCTTAAAAATGGAGCAAATTATTTCACTATTGGTAGAATAACAAAACATAGTATTGTTTCTAGATACGTTTTTTTTTTTCAACCAGTTCAAGATGACAAAATTTTAGTTGTTACTACTACATGGAGTTTCAAATATAACTGACATGTAGTAAGATAGAATATTACATTGTTGTCATTAACTCTTTAACTATTATGTTTGTATTACTAGTAGTTAATGTACCACCTATAAGCCAGCTACTTTTCTTGATGATGTTTAATTTTATTAAATAGACAAAATTTGAATTTTAATTTAGTATTTGGATCTTCATTTTTAAAAATCATATTTTGAATATCATCAAATAATTTAAGAATATCATATGTTATAAGACACTTGTTCCAGTGTTCTAAAGAGCAAATTATATGATATGTCAACCAAAGGGTTTATAAACTCTTGGATATGTGGTCCTTCTTTGTCTTGCCCATGTGCTGTACTTGCCTCTAACATGTTGGAACTTGTAAAGTGGACATTGAAAACAGTATGTGCTCATACTGATGAGGATAGTTCAGCCATGTTGGACTACACCTGAGAGATAGGTATGATGTCATTAGGTTCTCTTGTGTTTATGCAGGCTATGAAGGGATGTGACAATAAGATTCAAGATTAGATACAGGCCCAGAAGAAAGGAACCTATAAGCCAGGAGATTTGCTGTTATTTTATAGTTAAAGCTTAGCCCAGTTCAGCAAAGCTAGTAATTTCACTTGGAGTTTTGAGGCCAAGTCTCCAATGAGAAAATAAAACCAAACCAAAAGGCAAGTACTTCAGTTTTTCCTGGGTGTCTTGTCTCCTTTGTGTGTCATTTTTGTGAAACTCTGTTCAGATTTGTAAATCATTATTCTGGATCTTAAATTAAATATTTGTCTCATTAAAACACGTATGAATTCTCAGGAATTCTATGCTCATATTTCCCTTTTATTAATGGAATTTACATTCTGAATCAAAATACCAATCCTCAAAGATTGTCTGAGGAAAAACAAAAAAACGGACTTTAAAATAAATACCATTTTCTTTAAAGTATGGGAGAATACAGTTTGGATAATCCTATGAAGAAAATGTTTGAGGTATATAAAGCAAGAATTCTTATTATATGGAATATACGTTGATAAGAAAATAATTACTGACCCATAAAAAATTGCTGAGAATGTTAATCATATTAAAGCAGAAAGAAACATAAGAATAATTCATTTAATTCAGTCAAAATCTATTGTCAAAAATCTCAACGACTCTATCACCACATGAGTTTCTTTTAAGAGCTATCTGAATATAAATGTTCTAATCTTGTAAATATAGAATGATAATGTATTTTAAATTGACAGACTAACATTATAGAAAAGAATGCTTTCAAAATCTCTCACACTGTGCAGACATTTAATGCCCTGTTCAAAGATAGGGGAAAAGAGAACATGGGCCAGATTTTATTTCTTGCGTTTCAAGGAATCACTGGTCTTGGGTAGGTTTTCTTGTATAGTGTTTTACAAAAGAACAAAAGATAAGCTTTGGAATTTTTTACCCATTCTTTGAAAAAGGAAAATGGTCCAATCAATAAAGTGTCATTTTTACAATGGGAAAGATATAGTGCAAACAAATGCAAAGTCAAACAGATTTGAATGAAGCTATCTCACTGGGTGTTTTGTCTCTTTTAATAGACACTGCCTTCATTCTTAATGCAGGTATTCACTTTCATTGAATTTGCCTCCTTTGTTTTTACTTCCTGAATGAATTAGAGACCTACACTACTCAAAAAAGTGAGTAAACAGATGATAACTGGAAACATTATAGGTCAGGGTTAGCACTGAAACTGCATGTCACATCTTCAGTTTGGCTCCACAAGGCCTTTCTAAATGCACATGGGTGTGTGAATAGATTGAGATGGAACTCTCATTTCAGAAGAGCACACTGTCTACTAAAATTCTTAGTAGATAGATCATATGGCATTCCTCAATATGCCAACTGTGCAGTCAACTCAGGGCAGGTGGAAGAACGCTGGGAGGTTCCTAAGAAGATTCTAGTTAGGCCTGATAGCATGGAGGCCTTGGACTGGCACACATGCACATCACAACATGTGCCCTCCCTCACACACACATCTACCCCAAACAACTTTTGGACAATTTGGCCTTACCATGGCTACATATTCATGGGCACACATGGTGGAGGGAGATAAGTGATTGGTAGTTTCAGGATGAAATAATTTGGTCTTGTAAATAATAAATGTAATTTTACCAACAAAATAAATGAGTTGACCAGATTATATTGATCACAGATTTTTAAATTTAAAAATAATTTCCCAAATTAGGGGATCATTCCAATATTGCATGTAGATTAACTTTCAAAGTTCTAGATGATTCCAGTTTTGAGATTTTAATAATCTGTGGGTTCAGTTGGTAAATACTGGTAGTCTCTGAGAGAAGTCTCATAATCTTCATTTCAAATTTTGTTCTAAAAATTTTTATTCTCTCTAACTTTTCCTCAATTTAATTCTGCTTCTGTGAAGCTGCCAAAAAACTATAAAATCAGTTGGCATACTTTTATAGTTGGGAAGGAGCCATTATGGGTAAATTATCTCTATTAAACAAATTCCTGTGCTCTGTTTTTAATGGAAATGTTAAAAAAAAACCTCACATATTAAAGTTGGTAAAGGATATGAAAAAATATATTTTATGGCATTAGTGCTTTTACATTACAACCCTTTCCCTAATTAAGTAACCAGTTTCATATTCAATTTTTTAAACAAATCTTAAACTAGCATATAGAATATAGCATATAGAAACAGACTGAAATGTATGCTGTTTCTATGTATGAGTTAAAATAATAAGATTTCTTCATGAAAACAGAGAGTATGCTAAAACTGAAAAACTAGGTAATTTTAAGGAAATCCACCTAAATCACGTTCAGAGAATAATTTTTCCCCCAAATTCATGATATATTTACCTTAAAATATTCTTATTTCAGGATAAAAATATACCATGCAATCTAATTACTATCTCTAATAAAAAAAATAGGAATAATTTCTTCAGTGGAACACCTACGCAAAAAGCATTCAGGAATTAGAAACTAATAATTTGCAAATATGTATTACCGAACTGGGCATTGTTCCCTTTGTTTCTTCCTGCTGCTTTTATGAACACCATGGGCAACATAGTACTTAGCCAGTACTTGGCACTGCTGATGAGTCTAGTTCATGGATGCCATGGGACTGTAGGATAAGGTCAGCCTATTCGTGTCATTGCCATTCTGAGGCACACATGTACAATGTTCTGATTCTCACTGAGTCTCTGAAATGCACTGCTGGCTTCTGGAACAATGGTGGCCACCTAGAACATTCATTTTCAAAAATACAGAGAATTTTTCTGGCTAGCTTTATACTTTTAAAAGGCTGATAAGGCATAAGAGTAAGTATTCAATTTAGAGTAAAGGAGGATATGAAGAATATGATTCTGAATCAATCTTCCCTATAATTAAATATACTTAATCATGCATGCACAAGCATACACACATATTATTTTCTTTTCTTCCTTTAAAAGTAAAGTCTATTTATTTCTAATTTAACCTCAAAACCTGAAGAAAAAAAACAGCGCGTTTTCTGCTTAAATCGTAAAGTAATTTTTATTTTCTTTATAATTCTAGTGAGTAAGCTATATCTCTAATTGGACTCATTCCCTTGTGGTTGAGACTATGCTTGTTTATTTTCTCCACAATGGCTTGGTCAATGATTTAGATCAATAAGAAAACATGAAACAACACCTATAAATACTGCTTTGGTCACCTTTTTATGATTTAGATGTTTTATCATTTATCTATAAAACAAATTCTTATTTGACTTCCTCTTTCTGTTTAGTCAAATATTATTATAATGAAGATTGTATTCATTAAGGCTTTTCCATATTAACACTATGCTAGACTACTTACATAGAACACTTTTGATCATGTAAGATGTATCATTAACCTCATGTAACAGCTGATTCAAAAGATAAACTCAGATGGACTAATTAAATTGCTTTTACTCATAGAGATAGTTGAACTGATAATCAAAGCTAAATTTGTATTTATTCAATTCCTATGGAATTTTCACAGAAGCTCTCTTATTTTTCTATACACATTCTGAATTTTTTAGTTATTATTTATTTTCTTCAGTGAATGATCAGTATAGAATTTGAAACTATTTCTTGTTGGAGATCATATTAAAAATACATATAATGGTTGATTTGATGTTTACTACAGTCTCTTCTTTGTCCCATATTGAGAATCTCTGGTCTCCATTGGTGCCCCCTTCATCAGCCCTATTATAAAATGTTTCAAGGAGAATAGAAGCTATTGGATTACAATAGGTAGTCTCAGAATCTCTGAGGAATGAAAGACAAGTAAAACTTCAATCTTCCAAGACAAGGAAAGTTAACAATGCAGTCATATGCCTACTTATGCTTCAGAACAGAATATATAAAGTCACATATAATAAAAACAAAGTAGGAAAGGCAAAAATAAGGATTGGTTTCTTCTTAGATTGATCAAATGATCAGAGATGAAAGGAAATGAGTTGAGTATGAAACTCTATACCAGGGCATATATGTTGACAAATATGTTAGCATGTCCTTGGAGACGACACCAGCTAGAGTTTGAGAATATCCCTGAGTGTTTTGATCAGAATCAACAAAAGATAATACTTACTAGAATGCAAAACTTTATTAGCATGATCAATATATTTAATAATTTTGGAAAAAACACTTTTTCACAATATCTACTTTTGTGTTATCTAATATTTATACTGTGGTTGGCCATCTCAAAAAGAAACATTAGTTAAGTTTATGGTAAATGTTGGAAGCAGTGAAAATGACATAGAACTTTTTCACACTGGCAAACTTCTCAAATCTGCAGCTCATCTAATTACTATTACCACTTTTATTATAATAAATGCCTCCAGAGCTGAACTATAGCTATTTATTTACAGCAGTCATCTCCCATAGATCATGAGCTACTTTTAGTCAACAGCCACAACTAATTCATCTTGGTATATTCTGAATCATGGGATGCCATACTTGGCATATTTTGCATAGTAAGCAAATGACTGAATGAAAGTTAAATATTTCAATCTTCAGTTGCATCTGAGATGATTTTTCATGTGACACTTTACAAGTAGGTGCCTCTTTATCCATAGAAGTGAGAATTTTCTCTTCAGTCTACTTTAGTAAATTATTACATTTTAAGCCAATAGATCTATCCTAAAATTTGACAAGCCCCTTGTCAGGGATCTAGGAACTCCTAGGCCAAGGCAGAAAGAAAACTGATATTTTTGTTTGCTTCTTTTGGTGGTTTCTGTTTATTTGTTTGTTTGTTTTGGGTACCAGGGATTGAACCCAGGGGCACTTAACCATTGAGCCAACACATCTAGCTACAAAACTGCATCAGATGGCCTGCAACATCCAGAATGCACAGGATGCCTATCTTCCCAAATAACAGGAAGTTCAACTGACACTACTCTAACATTTGACTCTGTAGTCCTTCTTAGATTATGTTGTTCCTGGGCTTTAAAAGGGTCAGTGACCCTTGAGATAGCCTCTTCCACATTCTGACATTTCCAGCTGTTGAGAACTTGTTTCTTTTTTCTTTTTCTTTTTGGTACTGGAGACTGAACTCAGGGGCACTTAACCACTGAGCCACATCCTCGGCCCTATTTTGTGTTGTATGTAGAGACAGGGTCTCACTGAGTTGCTTAGCGCCTCGCTGTTGCTGAGGCTGGCTTTGAATTCGTGATTCTCCTGCCTTAGCCTCCTTAAGTGCTGCAATTACAGGCTTTTGCCACCGCGCCCGGCTATGAGAACTTGTTTCTGTAGAGCAGAAATCTGCCTTCCTCAAGTTCACATCATCTGTCCTTATTCAGCCCTCCAGAAACTCAAAATAAGCACACTCTTTATTCAGTGTGACAGATTTTCAAATATTTGCAGACAGTTCTCTTTAGATCTTTTCTTTTCTGAAACAAAAATTTTGTTTCTACAACTGTTTCTGGTATGTTGCCAAAACCACCCCATCTCCCGTGAAGGGATGATGACTTGGAGTTCAGTTCAGATCCAACCAGTATGTAACCTGCCATTATCTAAGCTGTTGATATAAAAAAAAAAGTAATGGGCTTTCCACTGTTCAGGACATATTTTCTGACATAACCTCAATTAAATTAGGTTTCACTGCTATGCCCTCATCACATATAAATGTCCCACATGTAATTAAATATTGCTTTTTAATCTTTTATTTTTGTCTGCTTCAATGCTATGCTGTCCTCAGAAGGCAGGGAATGTGGCTCTTTCACAGATATGTTGGGTGACTGCTAGAGAAGCAATCACAATATCTGGCAAACATAGTAAACACTCAAAAGTACACCCAATAGACATCCATGCACGTTTGTTAAGTGAATATTGAGGAATATTTGAGTAACAAATACTACTCATTTAAACTTTACTTGCTTTTATAAATGCTCTTGGCATTTATAAATGCATAATTTCTTTACAATTCATCCTAGGCATTCATGGAAATATTGAATGAGGCAAGGCTGAGAAAAAGACTTTTGGATCAGGACTCCAGAGGTTTATAACCATGTAGAAAATTAGTATAGCATGGAACATTGTCACTGAGACACAGTCATTTAATTACGCAATCACACTAACAGTCAGCCATATGGCTTTCTTGTCTCTGAGGGTATTACAGCACCATCCCCATTACCATATCATTTTGGTAAGAGAAGTAGATGTCACATCACTTAAATTGCCATACTACTCATATACAATTTAATTTCTTGCCAAAGCACAAATGGAGAGAGACAAAATAATTAGACATAATCTAATTTGGGGAAAATAGATGAAAAATATGATATTCATTGTTTTCATGATAGTTTCACCTTGATGAAAGTGAGTGAGGTTCAGTTTCATCACATATGTCTTGGAACTTACATTGGTACTTCACATAGTGCATTTAATATATTGGCATGAGTCACATAACTGTCCCTTCAATGTCAGATCATCATAGAACATATGTCAGGAGTTAAGGTCCAGTATTATATACTGGAGTTGAATAAGCTATTTCATATGCCATTTTTCAGTTGTCTCCAAGCCCAAAGTATAGCTTTTCCTTTATTTTCCAAGAAAAACATGAACTTAGAATATACTTCTATGTTTGCTGAAATCTTACTATATGCCAGGGATAGTATCAGCATTAGGGATAAATGATGTTAGGTAAACAGAGTGCTCTAAAACATATGAGTATTTCCACTTTATTAGTGTGTAGAAACATGACGATAAGGAATGTGACTGAAGTTCCTGCAGCATATGGGAGGAGCTTCTTGTCCAAGCTTGGGGTGGGAGTAGGGAGCAGAGAAGGCTTTACAGAGGAAGGGATACTTTAGAAGATGCTTGAAGAAAAATCTGGAGTTAGTCAGATTATATATTAGAGATGTGACTTCCAGAAAGAAGTCATACTATATGGAAATATCTGTGAGGGAGAAATTTGGTATTACTGGAAGGCAGAACAGAAAACTAGAGGGAGAGGCAGGAGACAGAGATGGGGCTGCAGAGGATAACAGAGGCCAGGTCTTGAGTGTCATGGCCTATTGTCAGACTTTATCACAGGGGAAACAGGAAACAATTATAGAAAGCCATCCATAGGCTGTGTGTGGACTTTCAGCATTGCAGCCAGTGAGGGGAGAGGTCTGACATTGGGGAAGTACCTTGGCACCCCCCACAGGATTACAATGCCTGATGCAGGTGAAACTTCCCCTCAGCTCTGTCAAATATCTCACACAGCAGCCAGGCACGGTGGTGCAAGCCTGTAATACCAGCACTTAGGGAGGCTGAGACAGGAGAATTGCAAGTTCAAAGCCAGCCTTAGCAACTCAGTGAGACCCTGTCTCTATATAACACACAAAAAAAATAGGGCTGGGGATGTGGCTCAGTGGTCGAGTGCCCCTGAGTTCAATCCTCAGTACCAAAAAAAAAAAAAAAAAAAAAAAAATCTCACACAGCACAGCAGATGGAGGGACCTGCTGTAGCCACACAACCCCTCTGAGATGGGTGTGACCTGCCAAGATGTCAACCAACCTGCTGACTGCAAGACACCAAGAAGCAAACCTCCACCCTTGAAACCTTATCCCTGCCTTTGATGTACCCCTTTAAATAAACCACGGGAGCAATTTTCTCTTGTCTTGCGCAGTTCCTGCATGGGCTAAGATCTCTCAAGGGCTCCATCATTTGAAACTATGATTCTGACTTTGTCTTTTGTTCTTTACTAATTATTCTAGACTTTAATTTCTCACGTGGCTTACATCCTCAGCAGGAAGAAGAACCCCTCAAGGAGACACTGGCCGTCTCCCCATAAACAACTGAGCTTCTGAGTGTCATGATTTACTTTGCATTTAAGACTCTCACTGAACCCTCCATGCAGGTAATGAATATACGTAGAGTATATGAGAAGTCACAGGTGACAGGAATAGAGCTACTTCAGTTATCCAGGGGAGAACAGATTATGCCCTTAAACTATGGCCCTGGCTGTAAGACTAGAGAAAAGTAGAGACAAGAAAATTTTAGAAAGTTAGAATTCACAGATCATGATTTTTGACTGAAAATATACATTTAATAATAAATATGGGAGAACCTTCTATTATTACTAAAGTATGTTCCGATGGCTCCAGTAGAGAGCGCACATTAGTTCCATTCGGTTATAGTGGGAATAGTAGAAGAAAATAGAAGTCATTTGAGTTGGGTCTTGAAGAATGCATTTGATTGAGAAAAGGCAGAGCTGAGCATTTGAAATAACAGAACAATTAAACAAAAACATGGAGATAGGTAAGTGCATTACACATTCTGGAAAATGACTGGAACATTTGATTATAAAACTCTTTTATTTCAGTGCTGGGGTCACACCAAGGATTTTGTACGTGCTAGGCAAGCACTGTACCACTGAGGTATGTTTTGTTTATATCCTGATTAGTGCATCGTGTTGGATTTTAGACTCTAAAATGTGTTTTCTAACTCTGATACATAAATTTAGGTCTTCTATTTTTTATCATTTACAAACATTAAATCAAGTCTTGATTTCTGTGAAACACAAATAATCATCATTGCAGTAGGTTATTAACTTGAATGGAAAGAGTAAGCAGAATTTGTGTTTATGGGGCAATGTAGGAAACTGGCATTGCAGATCATTGTGGGAGACATCATCAGTAACTCACCCACTCACACACACCACACTGCTATAGACTTCTGAGCCTTTCACACTGGGATGGCTTAATATTTTATTGTATGCAAAAATTACCATCTGACATTTAATGGTATGTCACATGTTCAAACTTATTTGTGAAAGATAAGGTACTGGCTGGTTCTGGATGTGGTGAGGGTCTTGCTTTTTTGTCCTCACCTGGTAGAAGGGTGGGCAGACAGGGGCACAAGAGCACTCCCTTCAACCTGTATCATTTTTTTATCAGTGTTCATCACATTCACAAGGGCACAGCCCTCATGACTTAGACACCCTCATGAGTGTCTAGTTGATAAACCTATCTATGCCAAACCAGCCCTTTCAAGGAACTTGTAATTCCCTGAGAATTTCTACTAGAAGATAAAATTAATGCCTAGTGTAAATGTTAAGTGTTGCTTTCAATGGTGGCCATGGTTGAATGACTGTGTCCCCTCCAGGCTTCATGTTGAAATGTAATCTTCAGGGCAAAAATATTAAGAGGTGTAGCCATGAGGGTGTCTAAATCATGAGGGCTGTGCCCTTGTGAATATGATGAGCACTGATGAAAAAAGATATAGGTTGAAAGGAGTGCTCTTGTGTTCCTGCCTGCCCACCCTCCTACCAGGTAAGGACAAAGAAGCAAGACCCTCACCACACCCTGAACAGTAATAATGTATTACTGTTCTCGGATCCCTCAGCTTCCAACCATGAGAAATAAATTTATTTTTTTATAAATTTCCAAGTCTGCAATATTTCACTGTAGCACCACATATGGACTGAGACAATGGAGTTTCAGCAAAGGCTCTGACAGATGAAACATCAAAGTGGCTAGCAGTATTCTCAATTGAATCCACTTTAGTGATTGTGATAGTAGAACTTAAAATGCAAAAATGCCACTTTCACACACCATGCTTAAGAAAAAAAAATGAAAACAAAAACTTTTAGAAATTGTAGAGCTAAAAGAAGCAGTACTTCAAATTTTAAAATGAGGTGCTTGGTCACCTGCACTGTGCACTATAATGCAGAATTTTCTGTCTCAGGGAGCAATGCAAGGATCTGATTTTTTAGTAAACACAATCATGCTCTCTAAATGTGAAAACATCTGTTATAATGTAGCTTATATGCTTAATTGATGAAGAAATCTGTAAGAGAATGTAACTTATATGCTCAAGGTTGCATAAGTACTTTTTGCCACTATTAAGACTTGTCATTTTGGAGTCACAATCATTTGTTGCTTATAATTGGTTACATAAGACAATTATAGAGTACAGTCATACACTTTAATTGTCTAACAGGTTGGCATATAAAAAATATGTGTAGTCTTGGCCAGTAAATGCTAAGATTCAATATCTTGTCAATGATTTTCAGTTATATCTGGGTTATGTTACTGTTAATATTACTGGGTTATATTCCTGGGTTTTATAATTAGTTATATTACTGGGTTTTATCAGAAGTTATAACATACCAAAGATAAAGAACTAAAGAAATAATTAAACCACACATTTGTAATGTATTCATCAGTAAAAGAACATAGCTTCTATTTTCCTTACCACAAACTTAAACAAAATAACTTTAAGAATAGAATTTGCCACAAGCTCAGAAAAGATTTATGAACTACTATGACTTCCAAATATGACAATGGAGAATTCCAAAAATGGATGATTGCTGATAGTAGGTGATAAAATACAAGGGAAATGACATTTCACCAAATAAAAATCTCTCCTATTTATAGTATTGTAGATTTATTATTCTTCTCCATGAAAACAATAAAAACAAACAATTTGTGAGGGGGAAATATAGTCATTTAGTAATATTTGTTAAATGCCTGCTATGAGGCAAACACTTTATCAGAAATTATCATATAATGATTTCCTCAGATAAAACACATACACACTCATATGTATGTGTATTTTATAAATGCAAAGTATATATTATATGTAATACATAAATTTATATAAATGCATAATGTGTATGCAATGTATATAAATGCTTATTAAAATTAGCAACTAGTTATTTGAAAATCTCCTCCACAGAGAATCTTGATCAAGCTTCTTCAGAGACTCTCACCATAATTGTTCTTAGACTATCAGCAAGAATTTCTGCAACAGAGTTTTCAGGTGGGGGATATGTTTGCAGAAGCAAAATGCTATTAGGGAGACTAACCTTAGGTCTTCACATAGGTGTATGCATTTCAAAGGACAGTAGTTAGATTCTAGGAAAAGTCCTTTCCAATCCAAAAGATAAGAGTTAATGGAGAATTAGGTCCTGGGAAGCCAGCTGGCAGGAGAAGAGGAGAGGAACTCTCCCTTTCCCAGGCACTGATTTTCACAGAGAGTGTCCTTGGACCAAGTTAGTTGCCCAGAACAGTAGAAAAAAACCTACTTTTATATGGACTTCTGCAGATTGTGAGCCTCTGAACTTCTCCCCTTACACACTGGGTATAATGTTATAAAACTTTTTTTATGTGGACTTCTGCAGATTGTGAGCCTCTGAGCTTCTCCCCTTACACACTGGGTATAATGTTATAAAACTTTCTGAACTTGGAGTTCAGAAGGATGAATTGGTTTAGATGAAAGCCCCTCTGGACCTGGCTGCAGCCAATAAACCTGCTTCCTGCTAGTTCCTCGGTGTCCAGCCTTTTCTGTCCTACAACAATATCATTGTACAGGTAAGATAAAAGAGAAATTTCTCTAATGTGATAGCAAAGGAGAGTAGTGAAAAGGTCTATTCAAGCTACATTTTGAAGCTGGAGCCAAAAAGATTTACTGTTCAATTTTGCCACATTTTCTCTGTGAGGGTATATATGTATCTGAATCCAATTGAGCCTTGATTTCTCTATCTTTAAAGGTTTTGTCCTAGTGAAATAATGAATCTAGGCAATGATTGCAGCTGTTGTTACTGCAAAAAACAAACAAACAAAAAAAACAGAAAGAGGAGTAGCAGCTCAGTGTAATTATATGACACTAACTGTGAGATATTTTGGATAAAAACAGAATGTGCATCTGATCACATTTCCAAAACTAACTTTCATGTTACAGAAAATAGAGGGGACTAAGGAATATGTTCAACAACATGTAGAAAATACACCCAGCACAATCTTAGAAAGAGGGCAAACATAAAAGATAAGTTGTTCCTCAAATAAAATTCAAGAAACAAAATGAGAGAAAAAGCCAATGCATGAAAAAAGAAGAGATCTGATAGACATATCCAACCATTGCACACAGTATTCAAGCTGGTGAATTGGTGCATTAAATAATCCTGAGAAAGTCCTAATTCAGAGGTGCTGATTATGTGAGAAAATAAATATTCCTTGTTGTTTAAACTGTTTTGAATTATATTTTCTATTTCTGTCAAATAAAAATTTATTTAGGTACAGCAGGAGATTGAAAGCTTCTATGAAAATTTCTAGGAATAAAATGTGACATTGTCTGGGTTAAAGGGATAGAATAGGGGTTGATAAACTGCATCCTGCAGTTCAGTCCAGCTTGTACACTATTTTAGGAAATGAAGCTTTATTGTAAAACAGCCCATCTATTTGCTTAAATATGAGTTACAGCTTTTTTTTTTGTGGTGCTGGGGATTCACCACCCCAGGGCCTTGTGCATTTGAGACAAGCACTGTACCAACTGAGCTATATCCCCAGCCTGAGTTACAACTCTTTAATGCTATGATGTCAGAATGAGTAGTAGCCACACAGACCACATCTCTAGCAGAACAAAAGTACACAATGTATTTACTACCTGTTTTGTTTTGTTTTCTACAAAGTATGCTTAACTTCAAGATGCAGCAGAGACCAGCAATTCCCCAGTCATTTCAGGACTAGGAGATGACAATGTCTGTCATGAGTCTGTAGAACAGTTATTTAATTTTCTCCTGTTGCTCAAGTGTATAATATTAATGGAAACAATTTTTAAAAGAATCAAAAAGCTTCCATATGACTGATACCTGATTCTTTTCTATAAAATATTTAAAGAGAAATAAGTGTTTAAAAATATAATTAATAAAATTCCTGAGCACTAAAAAACAAATTTGACAAATATTAAATGAAATTGGCTCATGAAATTAAGTGGGGATAGAGGGGCAGACAGAATAGCTTTTCTAAGAAATTCGCTGTGGCACACAACAAAAATTGACTCATGCTTTGGAGAGTTATGGGTTTGCAAATATTGACCTTGCTTCACATTTAAGCTGTGGGAGATGAGCCAGAGAAGCAAGAAATTTAGCAAGAAAAATGACCCAATATAGAGGAGAGTGGTTTAGAGGGGAAGTCTAAGAACATGAAGTATTTGCCTATTGGTATTAGTGCATGCAATTGTCAGAAAGCAAGTGATCACTAGTATACTAAATTTGAATGAAACTCTAGTACTGAAGTCTATAATCTGTTTTACAAAAGCCTCCAGTTATTTTTAAGGTTGCCTTTGGATCTTTGAATTTTGACTAATGATGTGCTGTCTCTAGAAGGAGCATACTTACAATTGGCCATCTCAGGTAAGATCATGAAAGAGAATGACAAGGCAGATTTTTCCAGAAGTCAGAAAGAGGACAATGGAAGACAATAAGTGAAGGAAATTCCCCCAGAGAGCTGAAGCAGAGACTGTCCAATAACTTGGCAATCTCACCACTCATTCCACTTCCATGTTGTTTTAATTTTCTGGTTTTAATTTTGGGGAATGTATTTTTCCCCCAGAAATTTGTCACATCTATGCCATAATACCATGCATATCTAATTTATTGTCTAGTGATAGAACAATTTAATATTATCATCAAAATGTCAATGTCATTCTTCAGAGAACTAGAAAAAACAACCCCAAAATTTGTGTGAAACCACAAAACCTAACCAAACAGAATGGCAAGAGCTATCCTAGGCACGATAGAATGAAGAAGGAATCATTATACCACCTGCTATTGAAGTATTCTGTAAAGATATATTAATCAAGACAGCATGGCATTTGTATAAAAACAGAACCACAGACCAATGGAACAGAACAGAGAGCCTAGAAGTAAACCCATACATGAGTAGTCAACTGATTTTGACAAAGGTGCTATGAATGAACACACATTGGAAAAAGGACTTTCTTTCCAGTAGTGATGCTTGAAAAAATGGATTTCTACCAGCAGAAGGGTGAAATTGGAATCCTCTCACTAGTTACAAAAATCACCTCAAAGTAGACTAAAAGTTTGAATGTAACACCTAGAACTCAGAAGTCACAAGAAGAAAACATAAGAAAATGCTTCAGGATGTTGGAATTGACAGGGATTTTTTGGAAGAGACCCAGAAAGCATAGGATACAAAAGGAAAAATAGGCTAATGAGATTACAACAAACTAAAAAGCTTCTGCACAGCAAAGAAAGACAACCTAGAGAATAGGCAAAAGAAAAATTGTCAGCTAGCAGTCTCTGTGGGGGAGGACACAGGAAGAATGAAGGAACTCTGTTCACAGGGATGGGAGTGGGGAGGGGGTAGAGGGACAGTAAAGATGGTAGAATATGATGGACCTCATAGCCCTAGCTTTATGTATGACTGCATGTATGTTGTGATTCTACATCACATACAACCAGAGAAATGAAAAGTTGTGCTCCATCTGTGTACCAAAAAAATAAACAAGAAAAAAAAGAAAATTGGAAACTATAAATGTTAACAAGGTGTTTGATATCCAAAATAATTAAGAAACTCCAAAAATGCAACAGAAAATAATAATAACCTGCTTAAAATGGGCAATAGACCTAAATAGACATATCTCAAAGAAGATGTACAAATAGCCAGCAAGCATATGAAGAAAAAACTCAACATCACTTATCATCAGGGAAATGCAAATCAAAATCACAATGAGATACTACCTCCTTCCAATAAGAGTGGCTATTTCTCAGTACCCAAAAGTCAAAAAATGAATGCTCCTCTGATATGTGGAAGCTAATCCCAAAATAGCTGGGTAGGATAAAAAATATAGGAAAAAAGATCAGTGGAGTAGAGGCAGGAGAATGGAGGGAAGGGAGGAGAGACACAATAAGGAAAGACAGTGGAATAAATGTGACTAAACTTTCCTATGTACATATATGAATATACCACAGTGAATCTCAGCATTGTGTACATCCACAAGAAACTAATTTTAAAAAATGTAAGAAAATAGCAGAAAGATCAATAGAGCAGATGGGAAGAGGGGAGGGAAGAGAGAATGTGAGGAGGGTAGTGAAAGGGGGAAGTTCTGGGGACTGAATGAAAACAAATTATATTTCGTGTTTTATAATTATGACAAAATGAATCTTAATGTTATATATAACTAAAAATAACTAAATAATGAATTTAAAAATTTGGAAAAAAAAGCATTTAAAAAAGTGGTTATTCTCAAGAGATTAAAGATAGCAGATGCTAGCAAGGATGAGAACAGGAGCCCTAACCATCTTTTGATGAAAACATAAATCAGTACAGCCACTATGGAAAACAGTATGAAGGCTACTGAAAAATTTTAAAAATAAAACTACCATATGATCCATCAATCTTACTACTGCGTGTATACCCAAAGGAAATGAACTCAGTATGTTTGTTGGAGCACTATTCATAATTTCTTAAAGGAAATAAACTAAATACATAAATAAGCTAAGTTCCCATTAACAGACAAATGGATAAGACAATGTGGTACATATACACCATGGAATATTATTTCACCATAAAAATAATGAAATCCTGCTATTTGCAAAACCATAGGTGTATCTAGAGATCACTATGTAAAGTGAAATAAAACAGGCACAGAAAGACAACTACTGCACAATCTCACTTATAAATGGAATCTTAAAATGCTGATATGGAAGTTGAGAATAGATTGATCATTACAAGAGACTGGGGAGAGTAGCAGGGAGGGAGGGATGAGGGTAAATAAATCAACTGTTACTAAGTTAGATAGGAACAGGAAGTTCTGATGTGCTATTGTATAGTAGGGTGATGATATACAACACAAATTAACTGTACATTACAAAAATCTAAAAGAAAATATATTGGAAGTTTTTAATACATAAAAAAGTTTTCAAATACATAAAAAAGAAATATTTTATGTATTTGAAAAAAGGCACTTGAAGCCTCTTAAATGGAATGATTGAGGGGACAGATATACTTAACCTGATCGAAACATAACACAACAGTGCATCCATGTGTCTGAACATCACAGGCTATACCATTAATATGTATCCTTTATCTTTTTAATGATTTATTTATCAGTTAAATAAAATTAAATCAAATAAAAATTGTCCAAAGAGCAACACAACCTACAGATTGCATATGTATGTATGCATATTGTGTAATTCATGCCTGCCATACAAGTTTCATTCCCCCACTGTATCTTCAACACCTAGCCACAATACCTGACAGAAAGCAAAACTTTAAAAAAATTTTTTTTAGTTGTTCATGGACTTTTATTTATACGTAGTGCTGAGAATCAAACCCAGTACCTCACACGTGCAAGGCAAGCATGCCACCACTGAGCCACAATCCCAGGCCCAGAAAGCAAAATTTTTAGTGAAAGAAAAGGAAACTATTAAAGATAAATTAGGGAAAACATGCTAAATAATAGACACACTATGTTAATGTGTGAAGCTATGTCAAGAACACAACACTGAAGTAAAATGATGCACTAAAGTCTGTTTATATGTGATTTTTATTTGAAATTTTTAAAATATTATCTTGTTATATTTTCAAAAAATAAAATATAGGAGTTGTTCAGGATGAGCTCTGTATACCATGATATTTTTATGCCTTGTAAACATGAGAACTGCCCCACATCTGCATTAGCTTACAGGAGCAGTTGAATGCTTCCTAGAATTAAAATTTGATTATAAAAATGCCCTAGAAATCCACTGTAAGCTCATAACCGGTAGTAATCAGAGGCCATTTCTCCTGATAACCTCTCATATTGAAATTTCCTCATGTGGCTTTAGTTGATGCCCCAGATCAGAAGCATAAAGGTGAAACATCTCTGCTCTGCAAAACTACTATACATGGGTGTGGACACTTTAGGGCACTGGTGTCAAATCCTTCCTTGAGCAACCAAGGAAGTAATTCAGTCTATTTGTGGTTATCAGATTACATGCATTTCTTAAGCCTTCCTAAACACTGTGTGAATAACTACGGTATTCATTCTTTGCAGGCTGCAGATCCAGAGGACTATACGCTAAATTAATATATCTCAGGTTTGAGGAATGCAGTTGATATTGTGAAGGAAGAAACACAAAGGAGAAAGAGAAAAGTCTTATTTTCAGGTTGGTAGGGATAGGATAACACATACCGTGCTAGATCCATTAAAAATGTTTTTTGGTGGGAAGAGGGGCACATACACACACACATACAGTCCCACACACTCCATGTTCAAATATCAACAAAAGCAAGAGTTATTTTTAATGACAAATGAAGAAAAAGGAACTAAGAAACTAAGCATGGAGACTGATAACAATAGCAAGTCTTCTAAGTACTTAATATCTCCCACATTTAAATATCATGATCACTCTGAAAATTAAACACTTTTATTCCATTTGCAAAGGAACACTCAACACTCCCTGAGGAAATAACTTGCCCAAATTAAAACTGCTGGTAATAGTGCAATGGAGCCAATGGAGCCCTATCTGCATCTGCTGTTTGGGCTGCCAGCCATCATAATTCTTATGGGCTTCTCCTGGAGATGAAAGAAAAGTCTAGGTGCTGAGGGCACATAGCACAGGGAGAGCAGCAAGGGGTATTGAAACACTGCAAAGACAGATCACTAAGTTCCAGAAGTAATTTAGAGGAGTTGGTATTTAATGGACTTTATGTATTTGAAAGGAGGCACTTGAAGCCTCTTAAATGGAGAAAGCTCTGCTTTTCTGTTATTCTGGCAAGGGGCTCTATCAATGAAAACCCCATCCTTCACCATGGTTCTGTTTTGGAATCAAAATGCCCATAAGAGAGGCGACACAATTTATGACTTCAATGCACAAGGGCGCACTGGAAAACACAGAAAAATATTGATGGATGGAGGAAAGTAAAATTAGTCTACTAGACAAAGAGCAAAAATTTAGGCTGGGCATAATGTCATCCCTGCAGATTTTGAGGCAATTTGAGTTTTGCCAGGGAACAGTGTGTCTATGGTGGACAAAAGAAAAATTCTGAGCTAGAGGAAAGTAGGAATACCTTAGATTCACTTCTCTATGAATTCACTTATACTGTTCCCTCTGCCTGGAATGACTCATCTCTTTTCATTACCCCACCCTCTGTCTAAATTATAAACTGGGTTCAAATTTTACCACATTCATGAAACTAGTCCTGCCTGCTCAGTTCACTTGCATTTCTAAGTGGGACTTTCCTTATTTGTGGTTCTCTCTCATCCTTCTTTCTTGCAGGCACAAGTCTCATAATAATTAACCTAAATAGATGTGCAGGGTACACCCTTCCTGGAACCTTGAAGAATCCCTGCCTCCATTCAATAGTGAAAGCACTGTTTACATTTCATTCATCTTTATAGCTTCCCAAATGACTCAGTTACTTTCACTCAGTCCAAATAATAATCATCCATGCTGTACTACACTATGAGATCTTACTTGACAATCAACTTAAGAATGATAAAATAGTCTATATATGTATAAAAATAGAGAATAATTCAATGAACATCTATG
The DNA here is from genome assembly GCA_028644305.1 of Xerus rutilus. Lineage (NCBI taxonomy): Eukaryota > Metazoa > Chordata > Mammalia > Rodentia > Sciuridae > Xerus > Xerus rutilus. The sequence goes on from CM053399.1 coordinate 33,528,852, forward strand.
CAATAATCATATTTAAAAATTAATATTTTATTAAAATTGCTTCAGTTTTGCTTTATTGGCAGGGGGGTTACTGGGAATTGAACTCAGGGGCACTGGACCCTTGTGTACCAAGCCACATCCCCACTCCTATTATGTATTTTAATTAGCAGGGTCTCAATGAGTTGCTTAGTGCCCCACTTTTGCTGAGGCTGGCTTTGAACTAGTTATCCACCTGCCTCAGCCTCTCAGCCACTGGGATTACAGGCATGCGCCACTGCGCCAGCTTCAGTTTTGCTTTTTTAAGTCACACAACATTGCCTATCCATGTGAAATCTACTTTTTATGCCTCCCCTCTCTATGTCTATTTCTTTCCAAAGATAACACTATAATTATAGGGAACTTTTGCAAATCTGGAGAACCCATTTCCCTTGATTAAATACTGAACAAGAGTTCATTATTTTCTCCAAAAACTCACTCTAGATTACTTTCAAAATCAGTTGGGCTCCTTGGCTTCCCAAAAATTAAGAAACCAGAATACTAAATGGAGCATGGGCCTGGGTACCCTGTCCCACAATGGGTTCTAAGCCCATGCTGCCACTTGGATTGACACTGGTATGTTTCTCTGTTAAATATTTATTGAGCTCTGCAGATTTTAGTGACACATTTTTTTTCGTTATATAATTCTGTTTTACAGCAATTTTATGTTCAAGGGCTTTTTTCACCCAATCTTTTAACAATTGAGAAAAGCTGAAGAGAACAGGTGTCATGATGAAGCCCTGCCTCTGATTGAGGGTGAAGGTTTTCTTCATCATTTTGGAGTGGAATGTAAGAAACTGGAAATATGAGAGACAAACTAAAAGTGTCACAATCCATGAAGGCAAAAAATCATCCAACTATGATGTCTTTTTAAAGGTATACGAAGCACAGTGGCATGCTTTCAGTGATGTTTCCTTTCTATATCAGGGAATTTCATTTTATTTTCTCAGAGTAATCCTGAAATCCTTTGTCATTTATGCATTTACATTTATTTTTGAAGTTTGAATTTTTTTATTGCAAATAAGGAAGACTAAAAAATGACATTATGGTATCAAATGAAAAATTTAAAGCCTGTGCTATGAATCCCGTTCTTATCTATCACAATTGAGCAAAAACCATATACAGATACAATACAACACATTAACCACTGAGGAAACTGATGTTCAGAGTTAGCACATATTTTTCTAAAAAGTCTAAGATATTCAAGCTTGGGATCTGATCTGCCTGAAAATTGCCTATAACAGTTGGTCTTGAGTCTTCAATATTATTTTCTTATTACTTAGTTGGAGTAAACAATATTAATTGGCTACTTATTGGACTGAGGAATGAAATTCCCCAATCCTTGTGATGAACTTGAGACAACACAATACTAAACATGATATAAAGATGACAGCAGAAATGTGCCTACCTGTGCTATGAATGGAGAAGGCAAAACTCTCAGCAGCCGCCCAGCCCAGGGAGTGAGGAAAGTGAGCCAACCAAACAGACATATCAAATCAGTGCCTGCACTATGGGTTCTTGTAAGAATTAAATAAAATAATCCAATTTAAGTTCTTACTCAAATTCATCATGCATAGTTAAAACACAATATATATACTTTGTCAATAATACTATGGAAATGAATTCAACTTTACACTTTATGGAGAACAAATAATATGGTTAAAAAAAATTAGACATTTTCTTCACAACCATGCAGTGACAACTACTCCAAGGCTGAGGATATGATGTCAGCTGTGGGAGGACACTCATGGGAATGGGAGTTGGTTCTTGTACTTGAGAACACACAATCTAGGGAGGAAATGGAAAGTTTCAGATATATGCAGTGGAATATGATCAGTTCAATGCTAGACGCTGCCAAGGGCTAAGGGGATATGAAGTTGAAAAAATAATGCTTGGCAGATTTGAGGAAGGGACCTAACAAGGAACCTGGTGACTCAAGGTGACACAAGGAGGCACCTGGTGCTACCACTGAGGAACACTGGATGGTTAAATAGATCCTCCATCCTTAGTTTGCTATTTGTAACATAAGGACAAAAATTTTCTTTCTATATAGTTTTGTTATAAGGATCATAAGACAAATTGGATATGATCATCAATCATAAACTATCAGTATCATACTAACAAAAGTGATTATTTGTTTAGTTCTTGATATTACTAATGACTAAAGTACTGTTAAGCAAAAAAATCTTCAGGGTAGTGTGTTGAAATGGATAGCTCTAAAATTATCTGATAATACTGGATTGTCATAGTATCCATTTTTTCCTTCTGTTTTTGCAGCTCTCTCTAAAGTTGGAATCTCAGATGTATTTGCTTACAAGGGAATCTTGAAATAAGAATGAAGTGTTCCAGATTGGGGAGGGGGAGCATTTCAAATACTCTGATAAAAGACCACTGACATTTTGTATCAGATTAGAGGAGAAAGAGGGATTGGTGGGGACTTGGTAAACTGGAGATAACTTGACCACTCAAAGAGGTGGCTGTTCTCCATCGATAAATACTACTATGGAAAAATATGGATCAGAATCATCAGGCCTCCCTTTTTCAGGAGATTGAAAATCCCAGAGATTTTGTTCTTATTCTTTTTATCCCCAAAGTTTGGCAGCAAACATATAATTGAAAAAGGAAAAGAGATACTGAGCAAGCCAAATAAAACAAACTTAGAGTCTCATGCTGTGCACAGCTTGTTGGTTTTAGACTTGGGATCTAAAGTATCATACCAGCCTCCCAAACAAATTTTAGATGAAAGTAACTTCTCCCTCTACATGCACACGGCACTTCACTTTGAGGCATTCTCACCCCTCTTGTTCATTTTTGTCTTTATTATAGCTCTACACTTATCACTGCTTTTAGACTTTAGAGTCATTGGAGAGAACTACTGCACAGGGACTCATCATTTCATCCTTTATGCTGTCTAGAGAGTCCTGGGATCAATGTACAATGAACTACAGATCACTCTATAAGAGACAGAAAGAGAAGCTTCTATTATAAATGGCAAACATAATAGCTCACCTTGTTAATTTATACATTATTAATTAAATTTGAGTTTGATCTATAAAACGTGTGTATACTATACATGCTTATGTATTTATAAGAATGTGAATATATACATGAGTGTATATTCTATATACATAAACATTTATGTATGTGCACATTTGCATATACATATGTACATATATATGTGTGCATAAGTCTTATATATATATATACACATGGCACGAATGGAATCTACTCAGCATTCTACAAGAAATAATCACTGCACTAAAAATTTGCCGTTCATTTGTTCTTAGAAATTGATTCTTCAGCTGAAAACCTGTTCTTTTCCTACAGCATATCATTCTATTTCACAACATGGTGATGGAGGAAAACAAAATTAGTCCCTCATTAACTTGGTTACTAGGAGAAGAAGTGGTGACCAGCATTGAGAACAAGCCTTAGTTAGAATTTACCCAGTGCATTCTGCAGTCTTACTGCAAAGGCAATTCAGTGGCATTCAATCTGTGGCAACCAGTATGAACTGAGCTGCCTGTTCTCTGCATCAACTACTCCATCTAGAAACCCCTGGGTGAATGCTAAATCAATATGTAGAGTTTATCTAAACCTTCAGATTTGACTCCCCAAGTACACATGGAGTAATTATTACAGTATGAGGTTGTTTCCAAGGGCCTCTGGAGACTGGGACAAGGGCTTCTGGAGAAATAAATATTTGCTGTATTTTTGATAATTTATCAACTACTAACTTTGAGATTGACAACTGTGTAGAAAACTGGGAAAACCTATAGAAATCAAATTTGAAATATAGTCAATCTATCTTTGATTATTAAAAATATCAGTCAATAAGCCGGATGTGGTGGCGCAAGCCTGTAATCCCAGCACTTAGGGAGGCTGAGACAGGAGAATGGCGAATTCAAAGCCAGCCTCAGCAACGGCGAGGCACTAAGCAACTCAATGAGACCCTGTCTCTACATAAAACACAAAATAGGGCTGAGGATGTGGCTCAGTGGTTGAGTGTGCCTGAGTTCAATCTGCAGTACCAAAAAAAAAAAAAATCAATCAATAATTTTTTCAAGTCAGTTCCCTGATTTGATCACCTTTTCAATTCCCATTCAGCTAAAGTTTTTCAGGCCATTTCTGGTGAGTAGATCTGGAAATCACTGAAGCAAATATTTTGTTAACAAATTAGAAAGTGTTAAAATATTACTTAGTAATATTACTGAATATTAGTAATTTATTACTGAAATTGATAGGTGTTCATGTGGTTTGGGAAAATAAATAAAATCAACTGACTTACAGAATTTCCCCAGAATGAAATGGTAAAGTTTCATCAGTTAAAAATTTAACTTTCGGTGTCCTAGATTTAAATCAGCTTTCTTTGTGAGGTTGGTCAAAACATTCCATGACCTAGAAACACCATTCAAATAAATGTTAAAATGCATTTGCAAATCAACTGGATATTAGTAGATTGATTCGAAAGTAAGTTTACTTTAATATCTATAAGCTGGAAGGTTTTGTCTAAATGCAAAAATAATCTGTGTTTACACCAAAGCATTAAAAGAATTTAATAGTATGTACATTAACAATTCATGTGAAGTTTTAAAAATACCTTTCTCTGCCAATAACAACTCTCAAATTATATTTTTTACATCAAAATAAAAATATTGAGACTGATATGTTTACTATCATATTAATAAGATTCAGTCTTAGAGTGTTTTTAAAGCAACATTAGTATAATCATAGAAATTTAATTTTAGCCACTATGTATTCATTAGGACAGTTGCACAATACAATCTAGCCTTGATTATACTAAAGGGACTTTTTACATATGCTTCTTGGTCTCTTTCTTCTGCCTATGGTATATAGTAATTTCCATCTTTTCTTTCACTCATCCTTCTTTCCCAAGGGAGAGCCTGCTGCAGTGCTGTTGGGCTTATGCTTCTTTTAAGAATGAAATGCCAGGAAAAGATCCAAGCCACAGCTACTGTGTGGTACAAGGTACACAAGACTGTAGTTGGTTCTATGGGGAATGCTTAGTGGCAGATAAAGATGAGGACTGTATAGAGCCTAAGAGATAAAAGGCAGAGCCTTACAAAGCCAGAGAGGGGTAGGAATAGAGAAGACTGGAAGAATTTTAGAGACAGATGTTGCTATACAGTACTTGTTACTGTTGCCATACAGTAATTGTCTTTAAAATTAGAAGGTACTCCCAAAATCATTTACTCTCACCCTTGTCAGGGGCCTTTCTGCACATCAGCCACAGAACTAGTACCTCTGCCTATAGGGATTATCAAGATACACAGGTTATATGGTTTTAGAATTTAGAAAGTTTTTTTCATAAAAATTTAAATTTCACAATAATCCATTTGGGCACATATTATTATTTTTACAATGAGGGAGAATTACTATTTCAACTTTTTAAACTAGTGAGCAATAGACCTAGGACTTGAGTCCAAGTCAAAATAATGAACCATCTCAAAGTTTGAGGAGTAGTTACAAGTCACATAATCTTTTCAATTAATTATTTCTCTCTATCTCTCTCAAAAATATAATGCCAATTTTTACAAAAGTCAATACAATGCTGGTTTTGCAGTAGTGCTCTTATCACTTTATTATTGTGATAACCCCATCACATCTGTCATTCCTCTCTGTGTCTATTCTTTCCCACCTATAATTTACCCTATTTGCAACTATGCAATTAACAAAGGCCACTGAAAATAGTATAATAATACCACATTCTTATTAAAAATATTTAGTGGGCTGGGTGCAGTGGTGCATGTCAGTGATCCCAGTGACTCTGGAGTCTGAAGCGGGAAGATCAGCTCAAGTCCAAAGCCAACCACAGCAATTTAGAAAGGTCCTAAGAAACTCAGTGAGACCCTGTCTCAAAGTAAAAAACATAAAGGGCTGGCAATTGGCTCAGTGGTAAAATACCTGGGTTCAGTCCCTGGTACTAAAAAACAATTACAACAATATTTAGGGGTCCATTCTGATCTGAGGAAAGGACAAATCTTGTTGATTCAAGGTCTTTCAGAATTTATACCCTAGATTGCATTAAAAGGTATACGCATACATAATTTCCTCTGATAACTACTGCCATCTGATAGACCTTAGTTGTCTTTTTTAAGTCATAAATATACTATAAATGTAACAGAATATTTTAACTAAAACAATTTTATGTTCACATTTGCTTAAAGCCCTACATCCTAGATGCTATATTCCAAAGAAAGGTAGGAATCTACTATGCAGGACATAGACATGGAAGGGTGCAGAAAATTTTCGTTGACTCTTTGTCCTCCTAATCACCATGGGGCTATTTAAAAGGATTAGAGCAATGGAGATTAGGGGAAAATATTTTGAAATATTTAAAAATGGTGAATTTTGGGGCATGCTGTGTATTCATCTCCTCAAAGATGATGCATGCAATATTAGTTTATTTCAAAGGAGAGGAGTCATAGGAAATCATATGAAGAGTTCTGAGTATGCCCCTATTTCAGGCACTGCAGAAAGGTGTTGGATTTATGTCTGACATGGAAATGGTGAGTGACTGGCTAACAGTGTTAAGGGGAGAATGAAAAGAATGTTTCTGTGTTTGCATCATTCTCTGAGCCTAGATCACTCAGGACAAAGAATGTGTGAATGTTTCTGCTGGATATTGGCCACACAAAAAGAGCTAATATGAGTGACTTACGTTTTGTCCAGGAGTCACCTTATGAAAGTTGAATGATATTTAGAGACAAGGTCTCTTTGTGGATGGACTAGAGAGAACCAGAAAATTCTAAGCAGCCATCAAAACTATAATATGTTCCACAAATGGGATTATAGGAGAATGCAATCATTTAAAAAATGAAAATACCTCCCATGGAGGAAGGGTTGGCTCCAAGCCTTGAAAGTGTAATACCATTGCACATGAGTAATGGTGATGTTAAATGTTCCACCTCTTCCCCAAGCGCTGGTCCTACAGGATCAGGAACAAAGGTTTGCAGAGTTATGGAGAAAGAAGAAATGCACAAGCTGTAGCAGAGAAGTCATCTTTTCCTTCAGGAGGCTATTCTTTGTTGGACCAAGATAAGAGATCTTTAATATTGTCAATAGTACTGTGTAGTTTGGATATGCAGTGTGCCCCGAAGACTCATGTGTAAGGTTTAGTCCCCAGGGCAGCAGTGTTCAGAGATAAAACTCTTAGGAAGTGATGGAATCGCGAGGGCTTTGGTCTTGTCCATGGATTAATCCATTGATGGTTTTCTAGTTGATAGCATTATTAGGAGGTGGTGGAAATTATAGGAAGTGAGACCTAGTTAGAATAAGTAGGCCACTGGGGGCATGCTGTGGATGAGTATATCTTGTCCCCAGACCCTTCCATGCTTTCTCTGTCTCTGCTTCCCAGCTGCCAAGAGGTAAGCAGCTTTTCTTCACCGTACCTTAATATCATGATGTCCTACTACATCTCAGGCTAAAACAATGGAGCTGGAGCTGACTAACCAAGAATGGAAACCTCCAAAACCCCATGCCTAAATATTTTTCTCCTTTATATTATTTTTCCTCAGGTATTTTGTCACAGCAATATAAACTAACATAACTACCCTAGAATGGGCATATTAACCTTTGTACAAGAAACCTGGAAGACATAAAGGTAATGCAATCTGCTCGATATTTTATTCAGGGACAACTAAAAAAATAATGTGGGAAAAATTCATACATGGTAGAGAGAAAAATATCATTGTCTTTCTCATAAATCTTACAAGTCTTGCTTGTTCAATAGTACCAATTTCAGTAATTGTGTAATAATTCATTATATATTGGATGTACGATAATTTACTGAATTATACCATAGTGATATACATTTATTTTTATTGTTTTATTTTTAATCAGTGTACCTGTGAATACTCCCAAGCTTACATTATAAAATTTATATTTACTTTTTTTTGGGGGGAGGGGGTACCAGGGATTGAATTCAGGGGTACTCAACCACTGAGCCACATCCCCAGCCCTATTTTGTGTTTTATTTAGAGACAGGGTCTCACTGAGTTGCGCAGCACCTCACCATTGCTAAGGCTGGCTTTGAACTCACGATTCTCCTGTCTCAGCCTCCCAAAATGTTGGAATTACAGACATGCATCACCACGCTCAGCTTATATTTACTTTTGAGACATGGTTTCACTACACAGAATTATCTGGTCTGACACTGAACTCCTGAGCTCAAGGGATGCTCCTGCCTCAGCCTCCCAAGTAGCTAAGATTACAGTTATGCACCACTACACCCAGTATAAATTTCATATTCTTATGAGTTATCATGAACTTCTTCCTTTTATCTCTCAGTTAAAGTGGGATGGTACCCTGATGCTCTGGTGCACTATGCACACAAGATTTTTCAATAAATGATAATTTACCAAATACACTGGTGGGTGTTGCTGATGTTATTAAAAAGGAAGAGATGATGGTGAGCTTATTTATTCACACCAAGGCTAAGGGATGGTGGTAAGATGGGGGGAGAGAAAAGAACAGTGCATGTACTTGGCCCAATCAAATATGAAAAGTCATATGAATAAACCAAAAACCATTTTTCCACTTAAATGGTGAAGGTTTCTCTTTTGAATTGCTCAAAGGTTTAACATCCATCCAATAAAAAAGAAATATTTGAGGCATGATCTGTGTATAGTTCTGCAAAGTTTCACTAAAAGGAAATTGAAAGATGCTGCTGGTAATATTCCAAGCGTTCAGCACATTACTCTCTGCCAAGCACAAAATCACTTCCTACAGACTAAAGCAGTTTGAAGACACTTAATAAAGGATAAAACCATCCTAAGGCAGAAGAAATGAATGGGCTGTTGATGATTTTTCTCTTCATCTCCCCCCTTCTTTCACTCTTGTCTGCTCTCAAGTGTTACCTTCCAATTCAGATCCTCACACGTGCTCAGTGCTTGCCTCTGGAGTTAGGCAGCAGAGGTGCACAGTGCATCTTAATTGTAATATTTCAAAAATACATTGAGTTTATTATAAACCTCTTTTAAATTCCAGAATATTAGAGGGTCTACACAAAATTAGAATTTCAATATCCCTCAGTCTTTTATTCAAGAAGAAAATAATACCTTTCAATAGCTGCACAATGAGAGGATGAAGTGCTATGAAATGTAACTTGAGACATTCAACTTTTAGACAAAATTAGCAAACATGTGGTACTTAATACATATTCATGATTATAATGTAAGTCTTTTCATAAGAATCAGAACATTCTTTTCAAATGTTATTCAAAGTTCATAAGGCTGAAAAATAGTATCTATAGCTATCCATTTGCAAAGAGGGGTACTTCTGAAAATAAGGAGCTTGCACTGGCTAAATGTAGAGAAGAACAATATATATATACATATATATGTGTGTGCTAGATCTTGGAATTATTTATTCATTCTCCTTCTCTCCTTTATTCTTTTGTTCCTTTCTCCATTCTTTATTGCTTCTTTCCTTCCTTTCTTCTTTTATTCCTTCCTTCTTTCCTTCCTTTCTCTTTCTGCTATTACTTAGTTATGTTTTCACCTAGCCCTAAATGTCATAATATCCTTATAACGTAGGAACTATTGACATGCCCATTATGTTGATGAAGAAACAAGGCTGTGAGAGGTGAAATTAGACTAACTGCAGAGTCAGCAGAGTAGCTGGCATGTGAACCCAGCTTGGTTTGTTTGTTGCTAATGGGTGCCTTTGCTTCCAAGTTGTCTCAGGAAAAATGGGAGGAAGTTCCACATATGCATATGCACATAAATCTGCATATATCTGTACATGCATACATACATATAGTGATATATAAATATACATATCTGTAACAACATGTGTGTATAAAAACCAGACATCATATTCATATTAATGATTCCAATCCTCCTCTTTAGTAGGCATAATAATACCCTCTTCCCCAAAATGTCTATATCCTAATCCCTATGTCCTTAAATTAAGGATCTTGAGCTGGGAAGAAGAGTCTGATGTATCTTGTTGTCCACAATGTGATTACAGGGGTACCAATAAGAGGGAGAAGGAAAAATCAGACTAAGATAAGAAGATGTGACAATGGAAATAAAAGTCAAGGAGTTAAATTGATTTGAAGATGCCACACTGTTGTCTTTGAAGACAATGGGCCACAAGTCAAAGCATGTAGGCAGCCTCTAGACTCTTGGGAAGGCAAGAAAACAGATTTTCTTCTAGAGCCTCCAGAAGTAATCAGTGCTACTGACAGTTTCACTTAAGCCAAGGCATGTAATCTTGAATTAGTGAACTCTGGAATTTTAAAGAAAATAAATTTGTGTTGTTTTAAGAAACTAAATTTGTGGTCATTTTTTTTTACAGCAGCAATGTAAAGCTAATAAACCTGTCAAAGAGTCTGGTTTTTTCCTTTTCTATGTTTGTAAATACTTTTTTCCAAGAGCTAAAAGCACTACTTCAAATACTCTTATGGTATTTATATATTTTTCAATCTATTTTATCTCCTCAATGAATTAATTCCTTTTTTACTGAGTTACATCTTAAATGTTCTTTTTAAATAATTTGCAAGTATCTAATGTTACATAATTTTAAGCTAAAATTACTAATACCATGTAATAAAAGCTTTGAAGGATAAACAGGATACATGAAGAAAAAAAAAAAATGACTCCTTTAAATGCATTGAACAATTTAATGAAAGGCCTATATTCAGGACTAAGCACACAAGAGAGAAGGTAGCTTTGGAGTACAGAGAGAAGAGACATGACTAGGCAAGACAGTTTTACAGAAGAAAGTCAGCAAAGTAGAATTGCCAGGGTAGCTATTTAGAGTGAGACACCAAGTCAAAGAGAGCCATTCAGGGAATTCTGCTCTCATATTTATCAGTTTTGGTACATTTGTGAAAGAAACACTAAATGCTACTAAATTTAGGAAGGATGGAGTAAAGGTGGACAAGAATATAAGCAGGAAGGCCACTTAGGAAGCTAGGGCATTATTTTAGGTGAGGAAGATGTTAAGTTGGCCAGAATAGGAAATATGGAGAAACCTGAAATATCTGGCATCTGTTGGGAATAAAATTGAAAGGAATAGAGAATGAATTAGTTTCAGAAGTAGGGGAAAAGCAAGAATCAAGGAAAACTGAACATGGTATCATGAGCATTTAGATCCAGTGGAGGGTTCTCTTTATTTTAAAAGGTTTTCTGTTAATCCTGTTTAGGCCCTACCCCACCCAACAGAGATTCTTAGTACTCATCATTTCTGACCTGGTTTGAGGGTTGATGAACTTGATTCTTTTTGGATTCTCCAGGTAGTGGCAGCTTTTCACCTAACTTCTGTTTAAAGTTACCTACTTCTTCTCTATCCGCCTATCCTGACTACAGAATTGTGAAGGTATTGATTGCCAATTGTTTTTGTATGTAAAGCATTCAGAACTACGTCTGGCACAGACTGTGTGTTCTATGAATGCTAGCTATTGTTACCCTTATTTTGTTTCATGACTTGAAATCCTTCACTGTCAATTCCTACCAGTTTTCATGGGATTAGGAACAAGCAAACACTAGGTAATGTACATATTGAATTAGCAGTCTGATTGCTGCATTCTTCTCCCCTCCAATTTTAGGTTGAATCCTGGTACTTGATTCAGGATAATTTTCTTTTTTCAATGTAATTCTTCTCTAAAGGCAAATTGAGATTATTGTAAAAACATATTGTAAGGTAAAAAACAGCCATTTTGTAATTAATTTTCACATCCCCTCTCTAAAAGCCCAAGGCAGTTCCTGCCCCAGGGGGTTCCTCTCCCCAATCTTTCACCTGGGAAACAAAGCCTAACCGCTCAGGTTAGCACATCAAAAGAAGACTGCTACTGCTTATCTGCCCCCAATTTTGAAGTGACCAATCCGTAGCTCGCCACACGGTTTGTAGTGGGCTCTATAAAATCCCTCCCACGCGTCCCCTCTCTCTCTCTTTCCTCTTTCCTTCACCCGGGCGCCCACTCCCCTGAATAAAGGATTTCCTGGCTGCACGAGGTGTCCGTGTCTGGCTGGCCGATACTCCAACACATATTGTTTGAAATGTTAGAGATCAGAACTTAATAGTCTAAATTCATGTAAGGGTGACCCATTATGTAAGTTCTATCATACCTAGAACAGTCAATTGACAAGTTTTCTACCATGTCCTTATGGAAGCATATCATCAAAAGTGGGGATAAGTCAAGATTCTTACTGCTAAAATCACTGCTCAACATGACAGAGATGGAAATTTCAAAGACTCTTTTTTTGGTTGGACATTTCTCAAAGTGTATCTCCTAGAATACTTTTATAGTATGTTAGTAAATATTAATGAAAACAATCATAATTGTTTTAAAAACATTCCACCACAGAGCTTGTGTAATTAATTTAAGAGCTCAATGTGCTAATTTTTAATATTAAAATTCTCTAATCACAGAAGTAATTAGAGTGTGGCCAATAATTAATAGTAATGAATAGTAATGAATATAATAATGAATAGTAGTAACAAACAAATTCTTACTTCATTCAATCACAAATCTCTTATTTTTCTTTGAATATATTTAATTGGCTCTTTCAGATCACAGTTTGGAGAATGGGATTATATACCCAACTTCCTTTAATAGAGTCTCACTATACCTATGATTGATACTCAGTTCAATACCAAAGGACATGAGTGATAATGGCATAAATACTTCAAATCAGGTATTTGTTCATCAAAGTTAGAGACCTAACAGATTAGCATAAGTGAAATTCCTTTGCAAACATCTTTCTTACATTACTGTAAGAAAATAATATAGACTCAAAAATGCTTATGCTCAGGGACTGCAATTCTTCAACTCCTCTCCAACTAATGCAAGTGTTTCTGCAACTGAGGAAAGCACTCTGCCAGCTTAAGTAACACATACAAGAGCAACACAATTTTTGCATAACCTTGGAGCCCCCTGCCTCAAGAGGCAGAAACTAGAGTTTACAAGGTTAGGTTCATAAATGCTTTAAGCTAGCTACCAGAGAGAAGTGTCATTTCTTAGGCATGATGACTAACTTCATAGGACAGGAGTATTTGGGGACAACAGGCTGTTTCTACAACTACAGCTTCTTAGATTTCCACTTTTGAAAAAAAATAGCACTCATTTTTCAGATTTATTAAGGCATAAGTTTTTATAATTATTTTCATTTGAGACATTATCAAAAATGAAGGAGGAAGAATAGCATATGAGCACAGTGTAATGTTCTTGCCAATTACATTTTACATCCAGAAATTCCAGAATATTGAAGAGTCAGAGTGTCAGGTTGACCACCAATTTGAGTCTATGATTGTGCTGAAAGCTTTAACTCTGTATAGTCATTGCATGGATATTCTTTTTGATACAATGTCAATAGAGCCCAAATAATTTCTTTTTAGAACTTCTATCTTGGGAAATACAAACTGACATGTTTTATGATTAAAGAAACATGGCCTAAGCAAACTATTTCACCTGAGATGACACTGGTAAACCCAGATAACGTTTCACACATATTGAAAATATGCATGTGTGTAATTATTAGCTCCAATTTTGCTAGAATTTGGGAAGATTATAAAAAAAGATAGTAAATGTATTTATCAACAAAGAACTGCAATATAATCTTATCTTCAGAATCGAATTTGAAAAACAAAAAAATAATCATGAGTTATGTGTCTTTTGGCAAGGGTATTTTTCCCAAACAGAAGAAAAAATTGAAAAAAACTGTTTAGACATTAATCCATTTCGTTCATTTCTAAAAATAAATGTCACTCTACTAGAAAGTTATCTCTTAAGTTCTATGACACAGTGACAGTCATCATCTGAGGGAAATGGCTTGCCCACGGCCTCTTCGCAAGAAAAGCTCCACACTAGTCATTCTCCTGGCACTGTTGGCAATATTTATCAGACGCACAAAAACTGGTTACATGGCAGGACTTAGGCTATGCCAGCTACATATAAGAGCCAATGAAATCATTCCTTCAGTCAATATTCACTATTCCCTATTATGGGCTGGGGATTTAGCTCAGATGTAGATAACCTGTTAAGCAAGCATAAGGCCCAGAGTTCATTCCCCAGTACTGAAACAAAAGAAATCTATTCTTCCATATTCTGTGTCAGGTACTGTACGGTGTGCTAATGAACAAGACATATAAAATTCCTTGGTATCTACATTCAAGTGCAGTGAGACAGTTAATACAAATTCAATGGCAACATGAATAATTCCGCATGGCATAAATAAAACAAAACATAACAATGGGATGGAATTTAGAGTGCAGTAATTTAACTGCTGCTTAGAAAGCTGGGTCATAGGAGAAAAAGCCTATCGAAAGTGGTGATTTTGAACTGAGGCCAGAATGATGAGAGGAAGTCAATGTTTTTTGTTGTTGTTGTTACCAGGGATTGAACTCAGGGGTACTCAATCACCAAGCCACATCCCCAGCCCTATTTTGTGTTTTATGTAGAGACAGGGTCTCACTGAGTTGCTTGGCACCTCGCCATTGCTGAGGCTGGCTTTGAACCCATGATTCTCTCTGTCTCAGTCTCCTTAAGTGCTGGGATTACAGGCGTGTGCCACAGCGCCTGGCTAAGTCAATGATTTTTTAAATACATATTAATTGTACAAATTAATGAATTTCACAGTGATATTTCCATGCATATCATACATTCACCATGTCTATTCTTTCTTCTGCCCTTTCTTCCCCCTCCCTTTGCCCCTTCCCAGTTCCTAATTGTTTATTATTATTATTATTATTATTATTATTATTATTATTATTATAGCAGGGATTGAACTCAGGGGCTCTTAACCTACTAAGCCCCAGCCCCAGCCTTTTTAAAATTTTGTTTAGAGACAAATTCTTACTGAGTTGCTTAGGGCCCAGCTAAACTACTGAGGCTGGCTGTAAACTAGCAATTCTCCTGCCTCAGCTTCCTGAGCAGCTGAGATTACAGGAGTGCACCACCATTCCTGATTTTTTTTTCTTTTCTTTTAACTTTGTATCTTTCACACATCATAGGAAAACATGTGATACTTGTGTTTCTATCTGGCTTATTGTACTTAATGTGATGTCCTTTGGTTCCACCCATTTTGATGCAAATGACAGAATTTCATTCTTCTTTATGGTTGAATAATACTCCACTGTGTGTGTATTTATTTTCTTTATCCATTTATCAATTGAGGGACAGCTTGGCTGATCCATACCTTGGCTACTGTGAATAATGTTGCATTAAATATGGATATGCAGGTGTCTCCTATATGCTGACTTCAGTTTTTTTTATATACACCCAGAGGTGCTATATCTGGATCATATGTTGATTCTAAATTTTTGAGGGACATCCATACCATTTCCCATAGTGATTGTACTAGTTTAAATCTTTCTCAACAATATAAGGGTCCCTTTTTTTCCATGGGGTCTCTAGTATTTCTTATTTTGTTGTTTTTCCAGCCCTACATGTCATTTTCTTTTTTTTTCTTTTTTCCATATTTTTATTGGTGAATTATAGTTGTACATGGTGGCATTGTTGTTATACATTTGTATATGCACACAACATAACAATATAATTTGTCCAGTATCATTTCCCAGTATTTCCTCTTTCCCTCTCCTCCTCCCTCCCCCGATCTCTTTCCTCTATTCCACTGATCTCCCTTCACTTTTCATAAGACTTCCCCCATACACCTTCCTTTTCCTTTTTCCTCTTTAGTTTCCACATGAGAGAAAACTTACAATGTATGATTTCATGCTTTGCTTAACATAATGGTTTCAAGTTCCATCCTTTTTCTTTCAAATGACAAATCATCCCTCATATGGTAGAATAAAACTCCATAGCATATATATACATTTTCTGTTGACAGACACCTAGGCTGGTTCCACAGTTTGGCTATTGTGAATTGTGCTGCTATAAATATGGGTGTGTATGTGTCACTGTAGTATGATGACTTTAATTCTTTAGATAAATACCTAAGAGTGGTATAGCTAGGCAATAAATGGGCCAAGGAGCTGAACAGAAACTTCACAGAAGAAGGTATACAATTGATCAACAGACATATAAAAAAATGTTCAACATCTCTAGCAATCAGAGAATGCAAATCAAAACTACCCTAAGATTTCATCTCACGCCAGTCAGAATGGCAATTATCAAGAGTACAAACAACAATAAGTGTTGGCAAGGTTGTGAGGGAAAAGGCACGCTCATACATTGCTGGTGGAACTGCAAATTGGTACAACCAAGCTGGAAAATAGTATTCAGATTCCTTAGAAAACTTGGAATGGAACCACCATTTGACCCAGATATCCCACTCCTTGGTCTATACCCAGAAGACTTAAAAACAGCATACTACAGTGCTGCAGCCACTTCAATGTTTATAGCAGCTCAATTCACAATAGCTAAACTGTGGAACCAACCTAGATGCCTTACATGTCATTTTCTTTATGCCACAGTCCATTTAATATTTCAATCCTTCAGTCTGGGTATTTCCTTTTGATTGAATCATATTCTTTAGAAAGTCTTTTAGTGAGTAATTATTGTACTCAGAAATCCCAGTTTTTGACTGTCTGCAAATGTCATTATTTCACAGTTGTTTTGAAAAGTGTTTTTTTGGAGTATGAAATTCGGCACTGAGTGATTTATTCTCTACAGTGTGAAGATACTCTCCCTCTGCCTGATGGTTTCCATTGTTATTCTTAAGAAGTCAGCTCTTTGTTTTATTATTACTTATTTGTAGGCAATCATTTCTCTTTCTGGATGTGTCTCAGAGTTGCTTTTCTTTTTAAACCCTCGGCAATTTTATTACAATATGCCTAGATATGTATTTGTTTCGATTTATGTATTTTCTATTCAAGAACTTCCTGAAATTGAAGATTCATGTATTTTGGAAATTCTGGAAACGTCACCATTCTCTCCATTGTTTTATTTTCTCCAACTGCCAATTAGACTTACAAAAATTTCCCATTCCATTCTCTACATCTTAGACTATTCTTTAAAGTTTCTAATTCTTATTCTTTGTGTTGTAATTTATATTTTCTTCCAATTTATATTCTAATTCATTACTTCTCTTCATCTTTGTCAATTGTGTAGTTTAACAGTGAGTTTTCTGTACCAATGATTATATGTTCATAATTCAAAAATTCATGTGGTTCCATTTTAAGATCGTTTTTCCTTTTTATTTATTATCTCCATGCTAATATCTTCAAATACTTTTATATATAAGTGACATTAAAATATTCTGAATTTGGTAATTTGACATCTGAAGCCCTTGAGCCCCTTTCAATTCTGCCAGTTCCTGTTCCCTGTGCTTTACTTCATTTATCTGGTATGGCATGACTAGCATAAATGTGGAATTTACACATTCAATTAACTCACGTGGAATTCTATAAGGTTTGTACTTAGTTCATTTTCCTCCAGGTGCAAGGGGCATAACCAACCAAGAGCAATTTATAAATTTGTTCTTGAATTGAGACTTTCCAGCAGGGATTTATGAATTTCCATGGTCAACTTCTGTTCCCCTACTTCACTTAGCCACAGCCAAGATAGACACTATTTTTGACTCTACTAACAAAACGTGGTTGTTATTGCAGCCTTTCAATGATGCTACAGACAGTACTTTTGCAAGGCTCCAATAAGGACAGATTTTAGTTACCATCATTTAATTAAATAAAACTATTCCTCAACAACACTATTGAACATTCCTTATCACAATATATTAATTATAGTTGAATAAACTATAAGCTTTGCTGTTGTTACCTCTCTAATTCCCAGTGACAACTCACATTGCATTTTTAAAAAATGGACAATCAAAAGGAACTGGCCAACAAAGATGTAAGTGTAGCAGTGAAAGGAAAAGTGATCATTCTAGAAGTGAAACTGGCATCAAACTTACATGGAGTACATGGCCAAAAATATTCTATGCTTCCGCTAGGTGGTGAGAGCTCTGCTATTATGCTGCTGTCCAATTTTTCTTTCATTGTCTCATGTATATTCATCCTGTCTCATCCCTTCTCCATTCACAAACAAAAGCACAAACTACTTATCCATAAAGTCATAGCTTATTTTCACCCTCTAACATGTCTACCACATTTTAGCTCAATGTGCTTGAGTTCTCAGAGGAAAGGGAAGAAACACTGCTGAATGTCTCATGGTTTGGGTGTTTCAGAAAAATATAATAGTTTATAACTTTTTCTAACACCTTCCAACATATTCCTCCCTCAATCCATTTCAAATAGCATGCTGCCGTCAGATTTGTTTTCTTAAAATAGTACTATTTGCATGCAATACATAGAAGTAGATTCTTTCTCTAAAGAGATATTCACATTTGTTGGGTGAATAAATTAAGAAGCATCTTTGGGTGAAGAGTGCTGTCTTTAAGGAACAATTATGAATAAAATGCATGTCTTCATTTTACTAAACTACTCTGTTTCTTTATGGGATAAATGAATTGTTCAAGACAAGAGCAGAAAATTAGATAACAAACTTGAATGGAAAGAATAGAGATTTTTAATGTGGGATTTAAATTTCCATTTTTTTTTCATGTGATGTACAACTTTTCCTTTTGTCTGTCTTTAATCTATTTCTTAATATAATAGATGTGGAATTTGGATCCTTTGGGTGATTACGACTAAGAACTGAGTGCAGTTTCACTGCAAAGTTGGTGTGAGGATAGAATGACAGCTGTCAATGGAGGTTTAGAGATCTGTACAATTCATTCTTGTTCTTGAATCTAAAATGACTTTTTATCATTGAATAATCAAATACATGCTCTCTAGTATTCAGAGTGATGTTTGAATTGAACATGTCAAATTTAAATGTTGTCTAAAATGCCTTTTCTTCCAGGCCATGATTATTCTTTTTACTTTTTATTTATTTATTTATTTATTTAGGATCAAAGCCAGGGCATCACATGTCTAGGCAAGTGCTCTACCACTGAGCAACTTCCTAGCTTACTATCCTGAATGTGAAGCTTTTTGTTGTTGTTGTTGTTGTTTTCTTTTTCTATTTGTGGATAAGTGAACATAAAGTTTCTCTCCTGGGAAAACTTCAATCTTCTCTTGCCCACACCAAGTAAGTAAAATCAATTTTAAAATTAACTTTCAAATATCTCAATTAATCATTTCCTGTAATTGTTTTCTGTTTCTTTTTAGAGGGCCTTGAAATGACTTCATCTTCCCTGGCCAAAAATATTCTATGCTTTGGCTAGTCTGTGAGAGTTCTGCCATTATATCACTGCCTAGTTTTTCTCTCATTGTCTCATGCACATTCATCTTACTTCACCCTTTCTCCATAAAAAATTAAACCATAAACTACTTAACCATAAAGTGCTGGCTTTTTTCCATACTCTAAAATGTCTACCCTGTTTGTCTTTATGGGCTTGGGTTCAGAGGATGAGGAAGAAATATTGATGAACCTTCTGGTGTTTTACATACTGCAGTCAGCAATAAACCACCCACTCATTCATGCTTGTACCATTCCAATTTTCCACCAAACACCAGATATTTATTAAGAGCTTGCTTTCCATGGATGGATAAATTTCTAAGCATTTCTGTAACTATATTATGCATGAGTAGAAAGAGCTTCTTATGTGCTTAGAAAATAGGAGTCCATCATTTTTATCATGACAAAATCTTAATGTGGTTTCTAATTTCAAAACAACTCCTGAGAAAATAGTCATGCATCACTTTACAATAGGGAAATGTGTCAACAGGTCATTACATAACTGTGGGACCATCACAGATTATACTTAGAGAAAATACATCACCAGGCCATACAATCTCATGGGATCACCATCATACATGCTGTTTTCCTTTGTCCAAAACATTGTTACACAGCACATAACTGTATTTAATTAAATGGCAAATTATTATTACTTTACTTCTATCAGAATTTGGCTTGTTTCTTCTTGATGCCTAGGTTTTCTATATCTTTAAAGAATTAAATTACAGAGTGATTCCAACAAGAGATAAAAACCTTAAGGGGAAATAGGTCTTCAATTATCTATCATATAATGTAATTGTGAGTCCTTTACTTCTAAGGTGTCCTAAGAAGGATGGAAAGCATCTCTCTTTCCCACTGTCAGTGCAAATCCTGATTTTTAAATATGCTGTAAATATTAAATGTGATATTTATCACCTCAAATAACCTTTCCTATTTAAATGGTTTCTTTGCCACTTAAATATCAATAGAAATGAGAAAGAGCAGATTTATTAAAATGAAGGAATACCTTTCTACCCTTACCCCCACATTTCAGAAACAGAGAAAAGTCTAGAAGGAATAAGGACCTTTAGATACTTTACTAATATCCTAGTTCAGTACTACTTCAATTTATCCAGACTTATAAGATTTAGTAAATGCAAGCACCTTTGTCACAGAGTAAACCTGGAAGCAAGTAAGATCTCTTACTGTCAAGAAAGATTAACATCATTGGTGTACTGTAGTGAGGTGGGCGTGTACTATGAGAGAAATCTGCATAATGTTTGAATCATCAATAAATCCCAATAATGAAATAAGATAGATAATTGTAAACTTCTGGTTAGTTGCATTCGATTTTCTCTTCTGGAAATTTACTTGTTGCTTGCTTTTTAATTAGTAAGATGTGTTTAGGTAGAATGTTTGTTCTTCCATCTTTGTAGCTTCAGAAAAGCATTAACTGAATCTTTCATTAAAACTTTTATATTAATTTACATTAGTAACTAATGCTGATACAGCAATTACTACGTGCTATGCACCTTTCTAAACACTGTGTGACAAGTAGCATATATTCTCTCTCATATGGAAACTTAAAAAGAGGATTTAAATATTAAAGAGTGATTACTAGAGTATGGGAGGAGTGGGAAGCCAGTGACGGTGGAAGGAGGTTGGAAGGCAGGTACCAAAATACAGATAGTTCAAAGTAGTAATTTCTGGTGTTCCATGGAACAGTGTAATGATTGTAGTTCATGATAACTAATTATATAGTTTGTTAAGATCTAGAGGAGAGAAACTCAAAGACTCTAAACAGAAATGATCAAGAGAGGGAAATGCTGATTACCCTGATTTGATTAGTGCACACTAGATGCATTTATTGAAATATCATACTCTCTTTAGCATGAGTAATTAGCACATGTTGATAAAAATGAAATAAAAAATAAACACCATGTCTATTCATATACATTCATGTTTCTGTTTATATAAAACATTTGAAATCTTTATGATGCTGATAAATCTTCAAAGTGAAGATGTCAATCTATCTAAAATCTGTTATATACTCTCCTAACTTATGGCCCCTTTCTCTTATTTATCAGTGACTATTTGACATCATCCACTATTTACTTGGTATGTTGTGCATTTCTTCACCTATGTGTTCTCTTTCCAGAAAATTAGTTATCCCCAAGAATCAGATTTTTTGTCATTTTTGCTCACTGCTATATTTCTAATATCTGATACAGAAAACAAAATCAATGAATTCACTTTTGATTAAAAATGTAATTGGGGGGCTGGGATCATAGGTCAGTGGTACAGTGCTTGCCTTGCATGTGTGAGGCAATGGGTTCGATCCTCAGCAACACATAAAAATAAATAAAGATATTGTTTCTATCTACAACTACAAAAATAATTTAAAACAATGTAATTGGAATGATGTAAAGAGTACTGTTACCTAACAATTCAAGATTATATTATAAGGAAAATGTGTGCACCAAACATTCCTTACAAAAGTGCAGTGACTTGTTCTATAAAAAATGCAAAACTTCATTATCCAGGTCTGAGATTCCATCACGAAGAGCACAGAAAGGGTAACAATCCATGTGTAAGGTTTGCAATTATTCCTAGTACATATGGTGTTCTAAAAAGGGCAATTTAATTTTCATCCAAGAACAGATTTAATCCTTACATCAAAAGAATAGTCTGACTATACAGAGGGAGAGAACAGAATATTCATCTCCTTAATTTCACTTTGTCTTTGGACGATCAGCAGGATACAGGAGATGGTACCACTGATTTACTAATTGAAATTCTTTGAATTTCCAAGAATAACTTCCACACAGTGACTCAGTGGTACATCCAACAAAGAGATGTTTCTGTTTAGAAAATAACAATATCAGAGAGTAGTCAATATTTTTTGAAGTAAAAATCAAGATGTTTTCTATATACAAGTGTAAAACAGAATGAGGTTGAAGTCCATGAAGGAGATTAATTGGGCTGAGTACTTAACTTGTTGAGATTAGGAAACAAAATTCAGAGGCTGTTGAAAACAAGAGTTGAAACTGGAAGAATATCCAAAAGGCTATAAAAGGCATTAGAAAAAAAGCTAAAAAAGAAATGGAGAAAATTTGATAATTGATGGCTTGATGTTTTCCTAGTTGAAAGATCCAGAAAATAGGGAAAAAAAGTGTACCTCATGTCATACCTCCTAGCCCTGGAGTTCTCAAATTGAAACAAATACATTTTAAAAAGAAGAAAGGGTCAGAGGAGAGTTATCGGGAGGAAGGATTGGAGGAGAAGAAAAAGTAGGAGGAAGAGGGGGAAAAGAATGCAAAAGCAGGGATGAGCTTGGGAAGAAAAACGAAAATAAGAACACACCAAAGACAAAAGACACAGTTCCTCTGACACTGAAATGTTTCTAGATGGCATTAATTTTGAAAGATGTCCTGGATTCCCTTTTGAAATTTGATGAGAATTTCTGCAAATCAGCTTCTACTGCTGCTTTTGTCACTTCAGTCTCCCTACACACACTCACACTTCCAACACACACACCCCCACCACCCACCCACACATGTATTTCTACCATATGAAAAGAGTCCTACTGCTTGACAGGCAAACTTACTTGATGTGGAATAGAAAAATAAATGAGACTTCATTGACTCCTATGGATATGGAACCTATATATTCTGGGTGGACATAAAATTGCCCATACTTTTATTGTAGATCTCCTTTTGTGGAGGAGAGGGGTACTGGCACAATATACTATTATTTCATATAAGATTAGTATGCATAAATAAATGGAATAAATGATAGCTAACTTTGGCAGCTCTTATTTTCAGGAAATGTGTGATATTTTTCAAGCTAAGTTCATTTATATTGGGGTTTGACATAAACTTTGATTCAAGGAACATTCAGAAACTGATATGAGAGATACTTTTTTTTAATTATCAGAGACAATTTACAACTCATAGATTCTTCAAGCACATTCTACAAAACCTGCAGAATTATCTGCCATCTCCTATTTGTACTCAGTGATGAAGTTAAGAGAGCTCTCTCAGCATTTTTGGACAATAGTTCTGTCACCAGGATTTGTGCCCTCTTAGGCGGAATTTAATACTTTTAGAATTTGGGATTTCAATTGGACAGAGAATCAATACAGAAACTGTGCTGTCTTTTAGAGACATGACATTGCCTCACAGCCAAGAGAAGACTTAGGAGATTCACAGACCTTTTAGGTTGAACAGTAACAATGTTTTAGAATAACTGCAGAATTATCTGAATATATTGACCAGGAGAGTAATGGTGAACCCGTGTGGTTATCAAACTCAAGGGGAAGGTTTGCAATCCATGCTTCTGGGTGATGATCCTCAGAGCAAATAGGGGACACACATACAGAGATAGGTATAAACTTGCCACTGACTTATTCTGTGTGGAACAAGAGATGAAATTAAAATCTTTTACTTTCAGCTTAATGGATGCAGAACAGGTCTCTGATGCTATGAAGATCAAAAAAGGCAACAGCGTTTAATGTGATTTTGAATCCAAAAAGGATGTAGTTAAAATATTTATACTGCAGACGTTAATTTTGATTTTTTCCAGATGACATCATCATTTTAGTAATGTTATAGATTAAAGTACCTTAATCACTACTCTAAGGGTAGTCCTTTAAAGCTTAATGAACCCTAAGTAGGCACTTGAACTGTGAAAAATTTTGAAAAAATAATCTAGCTTTCTCAAAGACTATGATTTCCTTCTCCTTTTAGAGAAGGATTAGACAATGGGTCCTATACATTTTCCCACTTGTAACTTAACACTAGAGAACATGAAGAATGAAGAATGTAATCTGCTTATAATTTTGTGCAAAGTTAGAAAAATTACGATTGTAACAATTTTTTTCTATTTCCCTCAACAAATGTTTTCAGTGAATAGTGTGTACAGCTTCTGATAATTTGTTTTTTTCTGTTATGTTTGCCAACATGTATTAAAATGCAACTTTTGGGAAAAAAATAAAATAATAAAAAAAAAAAAAAAAAAAAAAAAACTTAAATTCATAACTACAAAAAAAAAAAAAAAAAAAAAAAAAAAGAAAATAGGTGTCAGATAAAACTGACAGCAGGCTTAAAGAGAAGATAATTAGAAAAGGGTGAATGTTGCAAGATTATGAAAGCAACAAAAAGACATGTCATCATAAGGCATAGGCATAGACCCTGTTGCAGACTGATCTGTGTATCTCCCAAATTTCATGGGTGGAAGTCTAACTTCTGCTGTGATATTATTTGAAGATAGGGTCTTTAAAAAAGCAATTGAAATTAAATGAGGTCACACAGCTAGGACCCTCTTCCCAGATAACTGATATCTTTATAAGAAGAGGAAGAGACACCAAGGGATGCAAGTACACAGAGAAGTGGTCATATAAAGACACAGAAAGAAGATGGTTGTCTGCAGGTCAAGGAGGAAGACCTCAGGAGAAACCAAACCAAACCTTGATCTTGGACTTCTAGGCTCCTCTATCATGAGAAATCAATTTCAGTTGTTTACACCACACAGTGTGTGGCATTTGTTATTGAAGCCTTAAATAGAATCCTGGCTAGTAAAACAGTTATGAATTAATTAATCAAGATTTTCACATAAATTATCGGACAAATTTGTGTTCTATCATTAACTCCCAGAATGGTTTCTGTATAGGGTGAAGCTTCCTCTTCTAGATGAAGGTGAACACACATGTCTCCAAGACAATCACAAGTCTTAATTTGATGAAAATGAAGGCATTCCTAAGTATGTCAACTCACCAAGTTTTCCCATCTCCTTGATAAATGCATTTAATAATCACCTATTAAGTGACAAATATCTAGTAATATAGTTTGTTGTTGACTGGCTCATGTATATTTTTGTCCCACTAACTGGGGAGAGATTCTGTATCATGCAGTTAGCTAATCATTTAAGAAATATTTGTTAAAAATATACTATGGTGAGGTACTGTTGATGCTATGGACAAAATGATAAAGTGGATGCTCCCTCACTGGGAAGACTAACAAGCAATATCATGCAAGTTAATTCAGAAATATAGAAACTAACAAAATATGACATAATAATCAACTAATGTTTGCTTAATGAATATTTGGAAAGAAAAGTGCAATTTTACACTAGGATGGTCTTGTATTTCTTTAAATACCAAACTAATTGAAGTGGTAGAATGATAATCTGAAACATATACTTGACACACATTTGTTCATGCATTTAAAATCAGTAGTGAAATTCCTCCAGTGGGGGTCAGGGCTAGCCAGCATGATTTCATAATTGCTACCAGGCCATCTGCTTAGAAATCTGCAGCCTTTGCTTGCCATCCATCATTCTTTGAAGATAAATTGGGTTGTTCAATTGAACAAGAGGCTTCAAGGTCAGCAACACCTATAGTAGAGTCTGTAGAATCCATAAAGAACAATCTGAACTTAGTCACATTACATATACTTTCAGAGATTCAGTTTCCATGACTGAACAATGGAAAAATATGTTCTATCTACCTTGTACATTTATTGTGAGAATTACAGGTAATAAACACAAAACTCCAAGCTATCTAAAAACACATGGAATTTGTTATTATTATTTTGTTTCAAAGTTAAAGTGGCCAAATTATTTCTGATTGATTGAAATTTTCCAGCACATGATCATGATAACAAATATTAATCTGTGATTTGAATCATCAAAATCCATAGCCATGTTGGAGAAATTTCTGCCCTGAGTATCAGAGAAAAAAGCTGCAATCTGAGTCTCACTTAATTGCCATTCTCATATTAAATATTCATAAACAGAGAAGGACATAGTAAATGGAAAAAGTAATGTACGACTTCTCTACCTCCCTTGGATCCATGAGTATATCCAAAGAATTGGCAGCTATATTCTGATAGGTATATACAGAAGAGAAAAACCAAAACAAAAAGTCATTTTAGAAATATCTGGAACTGTGTTCACCACCCATAAGCAGATCCAGAATACAACTAATTTTGAAGAGAGTAGAGAAAATAATCTAGAAGAAATAGGAGGTTGTGGCAAGAAGAAACTGGAGTGTCAAGAGTAAATGTGAAAATGTACTGACAATTTTGTAAGGGTTTCTACACTCCTACCTGAAAAGCAGTTGGACCACTGTGTTTGAAATATGAGCTTCTAAATTATCAGAGGAGCAAGCAAAGTCGGCAATGGACACCAGACTCCTAACATCATATCTTCGCTTCTCCTTCACAATAAATATGTTTATTGTAACTGTCCTTTGCTCTTTTTACCTAGCACTCATAATAGAGGAGCAAAAGAAAAAAAAAGGGAAAGAGAGAATTATTCAAATAAATTGTTGTAATTATACCATCAATTGTACCACAAAAGGCAGTTGGGACACATTTCTGTGTTGAATGCAATTACATTTTATTACTAATATTGCAATAAAAAATAGTTCTCTTCAAACTGCAGGGTTTTTTCTTTTTCTATTTTTCTTTTCTTTTCTTGTAATGGAGATTACAGGGGCACTTAACCACTGAGCAACATCCATAGCCCTTTTCTACTTTTTATTTTATTTTTCATTTTGAGACAGAGTCTCAACAAGTTGCTTAGGGCCTCACTAAGTTGCTGAGGCTGACTTTGCGATCTTCCTGCCTTGGGCTCCAGAGCCGCTGGGATTACAGGCAAGTGCCACTGTGCCTAACTTCAAACTACAGTTTCCATTTTCCTACATCTATGATTTAGGACAAAGCCTAGAACAATAAAATGTCATGACACATTTAAAACTACAAATAAATCTAACATTCCCAAAACTTCTGCACACATAGAACTCTTATGAAAGCATGATAGGCTCTTTCTCAAGTCATTGGAACTGTTAATAAATATTATTTAAGAACCTGAATACTTCTCATTTCCAGCAACAGTAATTAATTCTCCAGACTGTAAGAAATGACCATGGTTATATCTGCTCTGAAATTCAATGAAGTTAGCCTTTCCTGGTTTCTAACCAGGAAACCAAGTATGGAAGGTTCTGATATATTAAGCATGAAGTTAAATGGGATCAAATTTGGAAGTGAAGTTGCATGTATACACCTAATACAAGAACTTCTCTGTATGGTGCTACTAGTACTGATCAAAAACTCGCTGCTACAAAGATGTCAGATTATCTATATAATAAAAACAGATTTATCATAAACATACTATATTTATTACTTGTCCACCTATCCCCAAAAGTACACCAAAATATAATGAAGGAATACTAACACTTATTAATCTATGAGTCAAACATGAATAGATAATGTTACATAAGAGATTTCAACGAACTCTTATAAAATGGAAACAAGGTGACACAAAGGAAACCGGAGATTTTATGAACAGAAAGCTTCAATTAAGGAAGTGCAGAGTGTATTCGAGGATAACCTCACCAAAAGGCTACACATACTGATGCATCATTCTCCACAGAAAGCTGGTGAAACCCAGACCTAAAACTAGGGGGATAGCCAGGAGCGGTGATGCACCCCTGTAATACCAGTAGCTTGGGAGGCTGAGGCAAGAGAATCAAGAGTTCAAAGCCAGCCTCAGAAAAAGTGAAGCACTAAGCAATTCAGTGAGACCCCATCTCTAAATAAAATACAAAATAGGGCTGTGGATGTGGCTTAGTGGTTGAGTGCCCCTGAGTTCAGTTGCTGAAAACCAAAAAAAAAAAGAAAAAAGAAAAACAGGTGGGTAACTATCCACAGAGAAATGGATACATCAAGTCAAGTCCCTCCATTGCCACAAAGGGATCTTATGATACACAGGGATGAACAAAGTTGATTTAAATGAGGCTCTGCCTAATAAAAATTGAAGCCCTAGCTTCCTCCCACTGTTCTTCCCCTAGAATTCCAGCAGGTTTCTTTATTTCTTACTTCTATAGCTAATTTAGCAAAGGAATTAAAATGAATCTCCTCTACTATCTGCCCTGCAATGAAGTACATCAGGAAACAGACCCAGCCCACTGATATTCTGGGTGGCTTTCAGAGCCTCTAGTTCAGCTAGGGACCTGTGGATATTTAAGAAAGTCTACCAAAAAAAAAAAAATAGAGTGAAAAACATATGTAGTTAAAAAGAAGCAGAGGAACAGAAGCAGTTCAGTGAGATAGGGAAAAAAAATAAAATTTCAGCAAGGAGGAAAGAAAAAATATCATAAAATGCAAAAAAAAGGTGTCAATTAAAATTTTCAGAGATTAAAATAATTAAAACATTTTATACTCTAAAGAATAAATACTTAATAATATATAGATACATTGCTTTATATAATTTACATATTTAATTTATACACAAGTTATAATACATAGATATACATGTACATATACATAAATGTATACACACATTAGTGGTATAATACCAGTTGGATTGAGATGGAAAAAGAGGGGTTGGATATACCTTGCCACCTGAAATAATAGTTGGTAAGATTAGGCAAAAGGATGGCAATCCCTGAGAGATGAAACAAATGAGATGAGCCATATGATTCTGCCAGTTTATTGACTTGAGAGTTTCCAGGACATGTGTGCTGAGAGGAGATCCAATCAGGGTCAGCAGAGTTTATGTGTAGAGAGACAAAGAACAGAGTCCAGAAGACCAAGGTGCATAGTATTTGCTGAAAAGCACGAAGGAGGAGAAAACTGCTGTATAGATAGTTAATAATATGGGCCCGTCCTTAAGTGACTTAGGAAAGGGGAGCCCATTAGTGAGGAATTTGGAGAGACTTTGAAGACAGTAAACACTCTCAATGTTATTGTTCGGGGCCATCTGGTGCACTAATGAGCTCTTGGTGCATCAAAACTTTTAACTTTCGACCCTGTGAGCTTGGATCCTGGCCAGTTCCTACCTTACAGAGAATAAAAACTAAGGCCAGTTGCATAACGTCGAACTGCATATTGGGAGGGGTTGCTGTGCCTTTTTAAGTCCTCCAAAGGGGAATGAGAAAGAGAAGAAGGAATCCAACTGGAGAAGAAGGAATCCAACTGGAGAAGAAGGAATCCGATGCTTTGAGTGAGAAGAAGGAATCTGACTTGTGAAGAAAGAATCTGAATCTCACCTATGTGTTTACCCTATCTTCAGTGTTGCTCCTTTTACCCGAGGATAGGTGTTGAAGGTGATGATGATGCTTTGAGGAGAAAGACTCTCACCTATGTATATACCCCATTCTTGGTGTTGCTTATTTTACCCAAGGCTGGGTGTTGAAGGTGATGATGATGCTTTGAGTGTACTTGCAAACCCGTGTTGTGTTATCCGGTGTTGATTGGTGAGTGCTTATTGGGCTGGAGCCGCTCTTTCTTTCTTTTCTTCTATATTATTTATTCATTATATACAATACTCAAGATTGAAAGTATAACTGTTGCTTGCTTATTATTATATTATCTCATATTAAAGCTTATAAAACCCGTCCTGTTGTGAGGCTGGTGATTCACTCCACGAATCTGCCATATATAAATTAGTCTGAGATCCAGACCAAGACAACTGCAGAGAGAGAACTCCAGAGATCTGCTGTTCCCCTGGAGTTGTCAGCATAGTATTGGTCAGGACATGTAAGTGAAAATCATCATCATCATCATAATTGTCATCATCCTGAGTCTGAAGAAAGAACTGCTTGGGGGAATGAGAGACCACAACACATAGTGTTGCCAACCTTGAGAAACAGAGCCTATTCCCACTAGCGAGACTACAAACTCTCAAGATTCATGAAATTGTCCCAAAAGTCTTGCCTCTATAGTGAGAAATCACCAATTTGAGAGCCGCCCTGGTCCCATTTCATGAAACTAAAAAGCAAAACATAAAAGGATGAGACTGGTTCCAAGTAAAACAATGCTTAGGCTATTTAAAGTACAAGTTGGACATCCCCAATCTAAAACTATGAAAATTAAAGTGCTCCAATATCTAAAACTTTTTGAGTGCTGACATGACATCATAGAGGGAACATGCCAAACTTCACCAAATATTACAGTAGTCAAAATGCAGGTCAACTAAAAACATTGTATAAAATTACACTCACACTCCGTATGTAAGGTGTATAGGAAACAAAAATGAAGTACAGGTTTAGACTTGGGTCCCACCCCAGGGTATCTCATAATCTTATTTTACACACACACACACACACACACACACACACACACACATACACACACACTGTTATATATTTTATTTAGGTTTATGCATATTATATATTTTATTTAGATATATATGCAAATATCTCAAAATCTAAAAACAATTCCAAATTTAAAATACTTCTGGTCTTAAACAACTTGGGTAAGAGTCATTCAACATAAAATATATAAATGTCCAAAATTCAACAAGGTAATTGCCAGTGTAAAGTTACCAATAAAACAGTAGGCATTCAAAAAACCAGTAAAATTTGAAATAGAATAAATAATTTAATTAATGAAAATTGCTACAGAACTGACACATCTGAGACAATGAGCAAACACATTGAAATAGTATCATAATTGCTATCCATATGTTCATGAAGTTAAGCAGTAACGGAAGATTTTTTTAAATACAAATTGAATGTAAAATGTATGAAAAAATATATATGAGAACAGATTAATTATAATTATGGGGGGAAAGATTTTAAATGTAGAATAACAGAAACAATCCAAAACCAAACTCAGAGAGAACATTTTTTTAAATGAAGAGAATATGTGAGAGCTATGGTACACCTTCATGGAGCTTAGTGTATGTTTAACTTGAAACCACAAAATAGAAAGGGACATATTTGAAAAACTAGAAGGTATAAATGTTCCCAAATTTGATGAAAACAGTAAACCTACATATTTAAGAAATTATAATCACATCAAACATGGAAGAATTTACAATAAGCAATGGATGTATCATGTTTTTAAGGCAAAAGAACTATTGTTCTTACGATACCAACTCTCCTCAAGTCATCTGTGGAGTCAGTGTAATCCCGACCAAAATTCCAAGCCTTTTAAAAGTGGAAATTTATTAACTTTCTCTAAGCT
Source organism: Xerus rutilus (assembly GCA_028644305.1). NCBI lineage: Eukaryota > Metazoa > Chordata > Mammalia > Rodentia > Sciuridae > Xerus > Xerus rutilus. Next base: position 33,559,986 of record CM053399.1, read on the forward strand.
TCATATGGAAATGCAATAACGTAGAATAGCTAAAAGGACACTGCAAATAAATTTGGAAGTGTAATGGTGATTTTTCTATTTAGTATCAAGTTACAGTAAACATGACAAGGTGAAATTGAAAGAAACATTGATAGAGAGCAATACAACATAGGTAGCCTTGTTATAGATTCACATACATATGGACAACTTATTTTCTGATAAGTTGCAAAGGCAATCAAGAAGAAAAGTTGCATTCCTTTCAGGAAACAAAATTGGAGCAATTGCATATTCATAGGAAAAATCAACAAATTTTGATCTGTACAACATATTATAGAAAACATTTGTGCAAAATGGTTGGTAGACATAAATGTAATACCTACATAAAACTATGAAAATACTAGGAAAAAATAAAGAAAATATTTGCAATGATGATGTAGACAAATATATTTTGTATGATATACCTAAAACATCTACAAAATTTTAAAACTGATAAATTCTACTTAGTTAAAAGTAAAATCATTTTTATATAAAGTAAAATCATTTAAAAGTAAAATCATTTTTTATAAAATCACTTTTTTATATCATATTGCTCCCAATCTGTTATGGGAGCAATAAAAACTGAATAGACCATATTCAATTTCTGATTAAAGATAATAGAATGCTAATCAGTGATCCAATGAATGAATAATTCATATAACAATACTGAATATTAAAATAATTATGTTGAATGAAATAGGACAAAAATATATACATAATGTTTATATAAAAAATTACATTTATGTCAAATTCTAGAAAATGTGACTAATCTGTAGTAAGACAAGCATACTAGTGGTTGCCTGAGGGATATTAGAGACAGTAAAGGCAGGAGAGAACATAACCAAGGGCCTTTGGGTAAACTTTTGGAAGCAAACTATATTTCATTATCCTAGTTCTGGTTGTGGTTGTATCAATTTGTATGCTATAAATATGTGCAGTTTATAATAAGTCAATTATACCTCAATGAAGCCAAATATATAATTGTTTATAAATAGAAAAAAATATATAGGAGGACATATATATGCATACACATACACACACATTATACATATACATACATCAATACACATGTACATACGTATATATTTATTTTATTTGCTATACATGAGTGGAACAAAAAGAAAATCAAGAATAAAAATGGATGGAAAATAGGAAAAGGAAAAAAAAATCATTTGAGAAACAACACTAAGTGACCAGCATAGTGAAAAGTTAGAAGAACCTCCCCCTCCCCCGAAGTCTAAGGATTATGACAGGATATATTAGAATATCCTGATGAAGGGAAGATCTTCATAGCTTAGATGAGTTGGTAAGGCAGAAGAATAAGTGCTGAGGGTGGGGGCAAAATAAAGAGATAAGAAAACATGATAAAAGTGCCCCAAAGAAATTAGGAACCAGGATGATTTGCCCTACTTAAAAACAAATTTTCTATAGGAAGTCAGCAATAGAATAATGATATAAACATCTGGAAAGGAAATAATTTCTTAGAGTTCTTTATGCAGATAAAAAATTCAAACTTTTATATATATGGGGAAAACATATTTTATGACATGCAAATTCTCAAAAAATTAACTCCTTGACTCTTGTTTTTTTTTTTTTTTTTTTTTTTTAGGAATCTGTTGGAAAACATGTCTCAGTAAAATAAAAGAATAAAGCAAAAATTGAAAGAGAATCCAGAAAAGAGATTTACTACTATAAAGTTAGACAGGGGAGTCCTGGTTTGTCAGCTCTGTATCAACCCAGAAAGCTAAAAATTCCTCACTGGGGCAAAAGGGCAAAAGTAAGAGAGAAGGCATCTTCAGGGGCAGGGAGGAAGAAGACTTAAAAATATTATATGTTTGAGTAAAATAAAAAGTGATAGCTAGGCCTTTGAAAATTATTTTAAGCATTAAAGCAAATTAAAGAGTTACAATGCACATAAAGAAAATGCAAAACAAAAGTTTTCCCAGAAATCAACAACAATAAAAGAATCTTACCTTAAGAAAAAATGATCTTACTACATATGTTAATTTCTGTTTTATTAAGCACTAAGCAATTTTAACATGAAAATAACCTGAACACTGGCTATGTAATCAAAATTGATGCTGAGGTTGATACTGAGATAACTAGGAAAGAAGAATGATGGTGATGATGAAGAATGAAAAGTTAAACTTTAACCAATTCAACAGAGGAGGAGGCAGTATCTAAATTTAATGACTCAAAAGTTGTATCATAGCTGGGCGCAGTGGCTCACGCCTGCAATCCTAGCACTTTGGGAGGCTGTGACAGGAGAATCGCGAGTTCAAAGCCAGCCTCAGCAATGGCAAGGTAGGTACTAAGCAACTCAGTGAGACCCTGTCTCTACATTAACAAAACACAAAATAGGGCTAGGGATGTGGCTCAGTGGTCGAGTGCCCCTGAGTTCAATCCCCAGTACCAAAAAAAAAAAAAAATTATATCATAAGTGTTATGATGTAGAAATATTAAAGAAAGTACTAGAACAATAACAGTAAAAGCCAAAGGGGCTGTCTCTGGGGAACACAAGAGGTAGCACTGGATATTGCTGTTTTTTAATGTCCACTGTAACTATCCCACTATTTTTGACTGATCTATTGATGTATTATGCATTTAAAAGCTGCAGATGCTTGATGGGTAAACATGACAACCTTACTTGTTTGATACACAGGTGAAACCATCTCCCCATTACACCATCAGTGCCACAAAAGTCCATCATCTCCAAAGTTTCTTCTTTTTCCTCTTATCTTTCCATTTGTGGCTACAGCACTTGACATAAAATCTACCTCTTGACAAATTTTAAATCATGCAATGCAGTCTGGTTAATTATAGGCCCTATATTGTGGAGCAATTGGAGTTTTTTAAAAATCATTCATACATATTACTTTTATGTTTTTTAATTTAATGAGAAGTTAGCCATTATTGTCTTAGCAATACCTTCGAATTAGTGCACCTCTGAATAAATTTCTATTCCCATGTTGAGTCTTTTATTTTCAGCAATTTTTTTATGGTCAAAATGAACAAAGAACTAAATAAAATATTTTAACATAATCCACATTTCATTACTATTTTTTAAAAACAAAATAAAAATGAAACTGATTATCTATTGTGTGTCAGGCAATGATTTCAATTTCAACCTGTTCTCAACAGATTATAGTTTATGGGTGGGTGACAGTGGCATGTAAATAAACAGAATATCAGAATTCACTATGACCATGCTGGAGGAAGTGAGGAAGGCAGCAGAGTTTAGTCTTGAAGAAATTCCAAAACTGGGATAGGTTTCATGTTACCGAAAAACTTCTTGGACTGATGAACATGATCAAGACAACCAAGGAGGAAAGGTATAAATGATATAATATTTGTTGAACAGCAGGCACAGGCGGGGTCAAAAGTAGAATAAAAGATAGTATATATGCTTTCCCAATAGCTAAAGAAGTTGAAAACCAACAACCCAGCCAAAGATGGAAAGCAAAGTAGGCGGCAAAGAAGCACAAAATCCAGGTAGCATAAAAATAAATGTGAAAAGGTGAGAGGAGGGGAGGTTCATCCATTTTAACAGATGTAATGTATTTGTTGAGAAAGTTCTTCTACTACCTAAGACAATTTTGGAAAACAGCTTCTTAAATTTAAGCAGCTAATCTCTATATCTGAAATTCCAAATGAAAATATCATAAAGATGGGAAAGAGAATGAATTTTCATTCCTACCTCAATCTAAGAAACTAAAGAGTTTTAGAGTGCACAACCCCAGACACTGACTCAAAGTGGCTTGCAAGGGTTCTGCTGGTCACTGCTGTGAGTTCCCACCCTCTAATCAGACCTCGTGGAGGACGACTGCTCTAAGTTCATTTGCCAGTTCAGTGACAGTGTCTTGAGAAGGCATGGAGAAGACAGTTGTTGGGAAGACCCTGTAGTTGCCCTTCTTGAAGAGCTTGTTCAGCCAGCTATTCCCCTAATCACATTTACTACAGAACGTTTCTTTTTGTTTGGCTTCTGCTCTGAAAAATTGTTTGTGTATAATCCTTTGCTGTTTCCTTTCCTTCGATATCAAGGTAAATTCAATGGGATCAGTGGAAGAAATCCAATTCCAGTTGTTTTTCTGTTTAGTATGGACAGACACACTCACTCTGGCCCCGTACTTCTCAGTCCCTACCTGTCATTGCTTTTCCAAATCAAAGGACATTAGTAAAGTCAAACCATGACCACTGTAATGTTTTGTTTTGTTTGTTCTTGGTTTGGTTTTGTTTTTAGCAATAGAACACCAAAAACGACTAGGCAGCTTTATTGAATCTGCCTCTGTATACTTCTTGAGGGAGAATTCTTGCTATAGTAAGAGAATTAGAAATAGTACCATTCACTACAGCACATTAGGAAAACTCAATAATAATAATAACATAGTAATAATATAATTCCCCTTGAGGTCTGTGAGTGATCCTTACATTTTTAAGATGTCATATTCTATATACAGTTGTACATGTGTAAAGAACTATTAGAACAAGCATACATTGTGATTCTTAATTTTAATTTCCTTAAGTAGGTTGCAGAAAAAATATTTAAACTTGTGATTTACCTTATTTATTTATTTATCTATCTATTTATTGATGCTATGCTGGGGATCAAACCCAAGTTTTTGCATATGCTAATTTTCATAATGGTAAAATGTAGAAATCCAGGTTCTATAATAAATTTGGAAGAAAGATTAAAGCTTTACATCAACTATTTCCCGAGATGACTTTGTGAAGAAGTATTTTGAAGTCTGATTTTATCTCAGAGAATACAAGGGCATGATCAATTAGAACACAAATCTTTTGTTCTCTCTGCTTCATCACATCCATACCTGTGGCTATGGGATTTGCAATTAATGTGCATTTATATACTATCATTGGATTAACATTTTTTATATTAATAAAACATTTCCTGAACATAAACATTTATTGATTGCCAACTCCACGGCAGGCATTTTGTTAGTCACTAGTAATTGTTCTAATGACTATACTTTCACCACCATATTTAGTATTCACAGCAACAACATAAAGAAGACATCATTGTATGGATTCAAGAGCCCACTTTTAGATAATGTTTGAAATTATGAGAATCACATAGCTAGTAAGTGATGGAGCAAGAACTTGAACCTTTTGTAGGCAAGTACCATCTCATACTTCTTCTTTATAAGAATGAGATATTGTAAAAATGTATTAAAATACTTTCAAAACATTAATATGTGCAGCACATTTTGAATTTCAATGCTGGATGAGCTCCCCTGAATTTAAGAACAATGTTGGATAATAACTGTTCATAAAAATGTTTTGTTAGCTTTCAAAATTTTAAGCAGTCCCTGGCCATAAAACACTATTTGGACTAAAACTGGCGTCTAAAAAGATGACAACCAGTTATTTCTTGAATACAAGTAATTGGCAAAAATAGGTCTACATTGAAGCACCATAAATATCAATGGAAAAGAACATAAATTTGAGCAGAGCTTCCTGAACATATGTCAACTGCTGTGAGTTGTATTTTCAGTATTTAGTCTAGACTTGGCACACGATAGATTCAATAAATATTTGCAGAAACACGAAAGCATGGGGCTTAGGGTAAGCCACTTTATAATACACAGCCCCTTGTCATTTCCCATCTCAGTACACATAAGTTTAAAACTCAATATGAGTGTGAAGGTGGAATAATAAAACAAGAATCAAGCCCAAACTGAAAGGTGAATTATAACTAAATAATAAGGAGTAGGTATTCTAGGGGAAAGTGCTTTAGAATACCCTGTAATTATACAATTTTTCTGAGATTGTAAGTCATTTATTCACAGATTTTCAATATCCTATAAGAGTGGGATAAGGATGGACTAATACAGATTCTCAAGCCTAGCATGGTGGCTCACACCTGAAATCCCAGCAGCTCGGGAAACTAAGGCAGGCGAATCGCAAGTTCAAAGCCAGCCTCAGCAAAAGCGAGGTGCTAAGCAACTCAGTGAGACCCTATCTCTAAATAAAATACAAAATAGTGCTGGGGATGTGGCTCAGTGGTCAATGCACCTGAGTTCAATCCTTGGTACCTGGCTTCCCCCTCCAGAAAAAATGGATTCTCAAAAAGATTATTTGCCAATATTACTATCACACCTTATAAGTTACTAAATTTCATAAGAGCCCATAATACCCCCACTTTCTATCCTGCAGAGATCATCATATCCTGGAGTGTTCACTGTGATTATTTATCATTAAACTGTTTTTCCTAATCCATTTTTTTTTCAGGATGACTTACAGTAGAAATAGCTACTTCTTCTGTGCCTTAGTTTCCTTATGCGTAGAACAGAACCAACAGTGCCTACTTGGTTGGGCTTTGGAGGATAATTACATGAGTAAGCACACACCAAGTACATAGTACTGAAGGCCATACAATAAGTTCAATTACAATTTCCCTATGGCCTTAAGACGGGTGTTTAGAAAATATACAGTAAAGACTTGATGACATCTTTTCATATTTTGAGAGGAATATATTTAAATCTCAAAATATTTTTGGTAGACATAAAATACAAATACATTAAACTTTTTATTTGTTAATATTCTAAGTAAAACTCACATCAAGGATTTTTATCTTATATTAATGAAGGGACATCCACTAATTTCAAAGAAAGCATTGATTTTTATGATCCAAATTGGCTGCCAGAAGTTTTTTCCCCCACAATACTTAGTCTGAGGCAGAGAAAGATCCAAATTTTCCAACCTCTTTTTTACCTTTTAATATTAAACAATGCAATTCTTAAAGACAATATGATACTCACTTCCCATGTAGTTCTCAGAATACATGAATGAAATTTTAAGAATTATATCTTAATGTATAAAATGTACATTAGCAGAATAACCTTGTGTATATAGTAATTATTCAGTTATATTATGTACTGTTTTTTAGAGAATATAAATGTTTTACAAAACATGAATTAATGTGGATGATATTCTAAAGAACTTGCCAGACATGGTGGCACATGCCTGTAATACCAGCATCTCTGGAGGCTAAGGCAGGAGGATAACAAGTTCAAGGCCAATCCCAGCAATTCAGCAAGGCCGTAAGCAATAGTAAGCCCTTACATCAAAATAAAAAATAAAAAGGGATGGAGATGTGGCTCAGTGGTTAAATGGTCCTGGGTTCAACCCCCAGTACCAAAATAAAAATTTTTTAAATAAAAATAAAGTAACTGCTAGCCATGATTTATATTCTAGAATAATGTTATCTAAATGGCCTTAAGAGTGTCTGAGTGGGTGATTTAGTCACATCTGGTAAGAGTTATGACTAACTGCAAGCTGTTCATTGTGGCACTCACCACCAACTCATTTATCCTAAAGCAATGTATGAGAAACAGAGAAGGATCATTTTACATATTAGTGGTCCAAAGGAGGAATTACAACAAAGTATTAAAAAATGAAAGTATCTGTCTCAGTAAGGGAATTCGAGTTTAATGTTTTAACTGCTACTCCAATTTTTTGCCTACTTTCAGTGCTTGAAATCCTAAATCTTTTTGTATCATATTATGAGGAATAAGACATGAGAGGTAATTTGATCTCTATCTGAAAAACTTTTTTGTAGTTACAATTTTCCATATTTTCATTCCATGAACAATACTGCTTTCTTTTGTGGCATAATAAAAGGTCATAGTGAGAAATTTCCATTTTTATGAAAAATAAATAAAAATTTAGAGATAATTTTATTTTCTAATTTTAAACACAAATTAGTCTGAAATTTACAACTATGATATGATTCAAAAAAATCAACTAAGGTCTCTAACAACTGAATTCTTAAAAATGTAAGAAAATATGTTAAATTCAAGTTTACTTTTTTTGTAGGAATTATCTTGGTTGATCATAGGACTTTTTAAAATTAGAAAAAGTACCAGCAAAGAGTAGAAGTGAATTGGTAAATGTTTTATTATTTTAGAGTACTGTATAACAAGCCATATTGAAATAATCTCATCATCCCTAATGCAAGAAAAAGTAAAGCTTTGAGAATTAAAAATAATGTAAGGATCATGCAATATTACATAGCAAAATATATAAAAGCAACATTTGAATCTAAGCTATGTGGCACCTAAAATCAAAATTATCCCAACAGAGTCTCCAACTACAACTATGAGGGCATCTTGTGTTGACATGTTCAGTCTACTAATTTTAGACAGATAATCCCAGTGGCTTGAGAGGCTGAGGCAGGAGGATGGCAAGTGAGACGTTAAGCAACTTGGTGAGACCTTGTCTCCAAATAAAATACAAAATAGGGCTGGGGATGTGGCTCAGTGGTCAAGTGCTCCTGAGCTCAATCCTTGGTACCAAAAAAAAAAAAAAAAAAAGATAATTTTGGAAGACAAATAATCAATGAGAGAAGGAATTCATATCACAGAAATACAAAAGATCATAAGCAACTATAATAACAGTGATGTACCAACACATTGGCAAATGGAGAATAGATATACATCTAGAAACATAAAAATTATCAAAACAATGGATACAGAGAAATTTTGAACAGGATATTAAAAAGTGAGGGAATTGAATTAGCATTCAAAATTCTCCCAGCCACAAAAAGCCCAGTGTTTAATAGCTTTACAGGTTCTATCAAGTATTTAATACTTTATTTAAAAGTATTAAAGGTATTTAATACTTTTCTTTTCAAAAACTGAATACAGGAAACATTTCAAAACTTATTTTATGAAGCCAGCATTACTTCCAAGCCAAAGCCAGATAACTCTAAAATATATAAAATTACATGTACCTGGGGTCAACATAAATAAACAAATTTTCAACAAAATACGAACAAACTTATTTTATTAGCAGATAAAAGGGATAAAGCACAAAGATCAGTGTGGATTATCTTTGGGATGCAAAATAACCCAACATATTCAAATTCATAAATGTGATAGGCTACTGTAGCAGAATGTAGGGCAAATACCAGATAATCAGGTCAATAGATGCAGAAACAGCATTTGACAAAAATCAACATCCTATCATAATAAAATACTCAGGAATAAATTTAATGAAGAAGGTGAAAGAGTTGTACACTGAAAACTCTCCCACATTAAGGATAGACGATGAAAAAGTCAAAACCAAATGGAGAAATACACCAAGATCATGGGTTGGAAGAATTAACAATGTTAGAGTATCAAAATCACAGAAAGCAATCTACAGATTTGATGGAATTCCAGTCAAAATTCTAATGTCATTTTTCAGAGAAATAGAGAAAACAATCTTGAAATTTGTATTGAACCACAAAAGGCCCCAGATAGCCAGGGCAATCTCAAGCACAAAAACCATACCAAAGATAGCTCATTACCTGACTTCAAAAAACAAAACAAAACAAAAAAAAAAGCGCAATGCAACAAAACAGACAACAAAAAATCAACACACCTCTGTGGTCAACTGATAGTCAACAAATGTGCCAAGGGTACAAAATGGGAGGAGTGTTATTGATAAGAGGGGAAATTGGAAATCTACATATTGAAGAATGAAATTAGATTCCTATCTCAACTTGTTTTCTACAAGTAGAAAAGAAGTTGGAGTTGATTATTGTAAGAGCTTCCCAACACTGATCTTGACAACAATTTTTTGGTTGTGACACCAAAACTCAGACAACAAAAGTAAAAATAGACAAATGGGTTTGCACCAAACTAAAATGCCTCTGCATAGCAGAGGGAGCAATTAACATAGTGAAGGGGCAAACTACCCTATTGGGGAAAAAATATTTGCAAATAATGTCTACAATAAAGAGTTAATACCCAAAATAAGTAAGGACCTCAAACAATTAGCAAGAACACATAAACTGGATAAAAAATGCACAAAGGACCTAAACAGACATCTCTCAAAAAGATACAAATCTTTTTATGAAAACTGCTCAATATGCTAATCATCAGAGAAATGCAAATGAATCATATTACAAGATATTATCTCACACTTGTTAAAAAAACACTATTTCATGAAAGTGATTAAAAGTTTTGGTGAGGATTCAGAGAAAAGGGGCATTTTCACCCATGCTCATTAGTACCTTTTTCACAATTGCCAAGATATAGAATCAACCTTAGTATCTCCATGAATAGATAGAGAAAACGTGCTCTCCACTCAAACTCATCTTCTCTCTCTCTCTCTTTCAAGGGTTTTGGCTGTGGAAATGTACAAGACAGCAAATTTCTTCTGGTGAGTAAACTCCCGGAGAATAACAGGCATTTTGTTTTCCACTACTGGAAATTCCTGCAGTCTCTCCCAGGAACTAACAGATAATTAATACATGCTAAGGTGTTTTTAGCTGCTTGTAGCAATGCCCTCTATGAGGAGGCTCCATGTTAGAATCTTATCAGCCTGGACCTTGATCACAGGCACATAGCTCCTAGGAATGAAGGAACTCACTTTCTAGATAACTACAGTGTTTCACCAAGCTCTGCTGATTCTGTAATCTGTCTAATAATACAATGAACAATAATGTACTGATAATCCCAATGTCCTAAGGTAACCTACTGCTATAAATACAGCTGGCAGCTCAGATGAGCAGCTTTCCCTTTGTCACTTCACCTTGTCTCTGTGTCTTTCTTTCTATTTCTTCTCTCCCTCTTTCTCTCTCTCTCTCCACACACACACACACACACACACACACACACACACGGAAGTACTATGCATGTGGAGTTACTATTCTCACATTTCTACTTTCCAGATACATATTTTATTTCACCACCCCTAACTGTGTGACCTTGAACTCTTGCTCAATTTCTCTGTCCCTCAGTTTCCTCACCTCTGACATGAAGTGACAGAAATTTCACTTTGTGAAGATTAGATGGATCAGTATAATAAAGGCACTTTCAACAACGTCCAGAAAAGGCTGACTGTGTAATGACAGCACTTATTCTGGTTTTGTAAGTAAGGGATTATAAGCTTAATGTAATTAATTTGCTTGCCCATGATCACTTACATTCTGTTGACATGACATCTATAATTATTTCACCCAATGCCTTTCTTATGAATAATGACTTTACATTATGACAGTGAATTTGTAAGAACACAGAAACCTTATGGACATTTTCCTCATTTTTAAAACCAAGAATTGTAAATTTTTCCATGTATTTTATTTTTTTAAAGTCATTCTGAAATATTTCATTATGTAAAGCTGTACAGCAAATTCTTCTTTTGCAAAATGTTGTATAGTTAAAAAAAATAAAAATAAAAATGAAAATATCTGGAACAAACAAAGTATTTGGGGTTTTTACAAAGATCATGATTGAACAACTGAAGATAAAGTCTGAGACTTTTTATAAGTCAAATAGCTTCTTTATGGAAGTATCTAGTTTGATGTGGATCAGCTGTGAAGTTAAAGGGCATGGAATAAATGAAACAGTATAGCAATTCTCAGGAAATTCATCAAGACCTTAAAAATGAAGAATTGATAGATTTGGTTAATATTAGAAATACACTAAAGTTATATTTTCATAGTACTAAATCCATGTATATAACTAAAGAAATTCAGATTGTATAAAATTTGTCTGTACTAATAATAAACATCTATTGACAGGTTACTATATAGTTCATTTGAATTCATTATTTCACTCAATGCTTGTGTAGTTATTATTTTACCAAATTACTTCTGAAATGGGCTCACTTACAAGAATCTCTTAGGATGCTTGTTTATTAAAAATACAGACTCTAATTTCTCTCCTTTGGATTTTAGATTCAATAGGTATAGAAGGACTGAATAATTTGTATTTAACAAGAATCCTGGATGATTGTTTAGATCTCACAATTTGAGAAGCCTAGGTCTCATAGACCTAGGCAAATAAGCAAAGGTGAATGAAATTAATTGGTAAAGACACAAGGGCATGATGAAACGTTTGTGTAAAACCAGATGTTGTGCGTATCTTCACAAACTAAAGACCTACCTCTTCTGCAAATTGCTATAAATAGTGTTGTAAAGGCAAATATAAAATATATACAATTTTAGGAGGCATTTTTAAGAGATACTTTTTGGACAGCCCAGTAACCTAGAAATATAATGATAAAATGTGGACCATATTTGTAAAAATATTGTCAGAGATGTAAATTCTAGGCCACCCAATTTACCCTCAAAAAGGAAGTCCTTCCTCCACTGGCCAGCTGCATCTCAGTTACAGTGAGGATGGGAGCCACAGGTTTTAATGAAACTGCATCCTGTAGCTATGGCTGTTGCATCAGGATCAGCCAGAATTCAAAGTAACAGCTACTTAAAGGACAATTTAAGAGGGAAGGCAATGACGAAGGGACAGCCAGGATGGCTGCATTAATGCACTGCCAGGTTTAGAATATGATTTCACACTTCTGTAACTTCTGATGAACTGCAGAGCCAGAAGGGAACACAGAGATTATTCTGTCCCAAGTTTTCATTTTAGACACAAGGTGACTTAGGCCACAATAGGAACAGAGAGGCCAAGCTTGAAAATGACAGAATTCTGCCTTCAACTCTAACATTTGTGAGCTCAAGTGAGAGGAAAAGCCATAGCCAGCGGTAGTGGAAACCAGATGAGATTGAGATGCTTTCCAGATGTTCCAGTTTCATATGCTCCAAAGAACTGCTTCTTTATGGACTTCACAGTAGTTAGAAATGTGGATTTTAGAGTCAGGGAAGACTGAGTTCAAAGCCCAGCTCTACCACTCCTTATGAGTCAATATGGCACTGTATACAATTTATTGAAACCTCAAATCCCTCATCTCTTAGTGTAGGAAAAATAATATAATTACCAAAGCTTTAAGGAACATGAAATAGTGCAGTGTACCTTTTTAAGATTTTGGGACAATGAATAGCAGTGTCTACATAATAATAGTTGCTGCTGCAATTTTGTTGTTGTTATTGTTATTCACCACAACTTTAAGAGTGTAGGTGTGACTGTTCCAAAATGTTCTATTAGGAACTCAAGGCCCAGGAAAAGCTAACCCAAAGTTCCAGAGGTGGCAGAAGAATTCTATTATAGCAGACTCGGAGTCAGTGCCCTTTCCATTCATCTACAACTGTTTCACATTAAGCCATAATTTTATGCTATTTTATAAATACCTACACTTATAAAATGCTAAAATAGTAAACAAAAAATTAAACTGTCCTTTGATTTTAAGAGGCTGAATTTCTTTTGACACACTAATTTATTTAATCATCAATCCCAATTATTTTTTCAGTGACATCTATGTGCAGAATACGTTAATCCTAGTTTTAAGTGAACACATCAAATCTCTAGACTCTTCAAGGAATGTGCTATTGCATGTAAAGGAACTTTAAGATAAGTTAAAATACTCATATATTTAAATTTCACCTTGGGTGAAATTTATTTTAAACTTCATCACTCCTGTTCATTATTAATAGAAGATACACATTTACCACATAATGTATACTATTGCTTATTCAAAATCATTATTTTAACATCAGTGTTTCTACTGTGAACTATGCACTAACTTTGCTGAGGGATTTGAGATGAATGAGATTTTATTTTATTTATTTATTTGTTTTTTTGGTACTGGGGATTGAATGCAGGGGCACCCAACCACTGAGCAATATCCCCAGCCCTATTTTGTATTTTATCTAGAGACAAAGTCTCACTGAGTTGCTTAGTACCTCACTTTTGCTGATGCTGGCTTTAAATTCATTACCCTCATGCCTCAGTTTCTCGAGCTGCTGGGATTACAGGGGAGGACCACTGTGTCCAGACCATTTTAAAGCAATGGTCCCAGACACATGTGTTTTGATTTTGTTTTGATAATTTCCCATATTATTTTCATAGTCTGTCTCACTCTTCCTGGGGAACTAGAGTTCTTAAAAATTTGGAATTCTTTTCTGTGGAAGGAAAGACAGAGAAGGGTGAGGATTAAAAGACAATGCAGAAGACCAGAGTAGCTCCAGATGAGATGAAACACAATTCTTTCTGATCATACAGGCTACTATTCATTTCCAGCCCAAGATAAGTAAAATGTCTGACCATAAAATGTTTTCTTTAACTATATTTCCTGTGTAACAATTATTTTAACAAGAGATCATCCCTTTTGTCTTTCAATCATTAATAAAGAATAGACTGCAAATGCAAGGAAACATTTGCACACATGAGTGAATGAATTTCCATTGTTGTATAAATGGATTTAGATTTTGTTCTGGTTTCTCTAAGGGAAGAGTGTAGGAAGTTTCTGAATCCCGAAGAGATCAGTGAGGTTAAAGGAACGTGAAATAGTGCAGTAGGAACATGAAATAGTGCTTTAAGGAATGTGAAGTAGTGTAGTATACCTTTTTAAGATTTGGGGACAGTAAATAGCAGTGTCTATATAATACTAGTTGCTGCTGCAGTTTTGTTGTTGTTGTTGTTGTTATCATTCACCAAAACCCTGTGTGTGTGTGTGTGTGTGTGTGTGTGTGTGTGTGATATCAGATATCAAAGATTCTGAAGCTATGTATTTTCTTCTCTGGGTAGCATGAAGTAGGAACTGGGCACAAAGTTGGGTGGTGGGAGGCCTTATAGGTATGCACTCCAGGAGTAAATGAGTTTTGTAGAGAAAAGGAAATGACTGTGCTTTATAATCTATGAGTCCCATGTAAACATAAATTATTATAGTTAAGCCACTTATTTCAGTAGGAAGTATTAAGTTCTGCAGAATTATTGAAATACTCGTTGTGTTTAGCCAAATGTTCTTTAAAGAATAGCAATGAATCACTTCAGAGCTTCAGCTGATCCAATCAAGCTCGAGACTTTTGGGACAGGCTGTGTTTAATATGACCTATGGATTCCCTGAATGTCTTGGTAGCTCTATTGGTAAATAAGCAGCCACCAGAAGCCACAACGATCATTGTTCTTTTTTCGCCCACTCTCATATGACACATGAGTCCATCAAAAATCAAGAAAAACACAGTAATCCAAGCTAGGAAAGAAAGCTGGGCTTTCCCCAGAAATAACTGCTAATTTGCCAGCTAATGTGTTCCTCCAAAATGTGCTAAGGCAAAAGCAAACATGCACTCCCAGTCATCTGTAACCACAACATACTCTAATTTACCCAGGGTGCATAAAAAATAAGCACACTGTCTTCACTCCCCACCATTTCCCAAGAGCCTCATCTTTTATTTCTTAACTTATTAAACCTTTTCATAAGAAAACCTAGAATATAAAATAAAATTAAAAATTTTAAAATACATGTGGACACCTTCTTCAGAAACATAACTGACAGTCAAGAAAAAAAAAAAGAGTGCTAAATTTTTCCTAGACAAATAGAATTGCAGAATTGAAGATGGTTAACAAACTTGATAGTCTTCCTATCATACCAACTTCTCTGCAGAAGGATTTTGCAGTACTAGGTTCTGGAATGAAAGTGTTCTTGATAACGCTATCATCAAGCAGAATCCCTAGCATAAATACAGCAAGAAGATGGTAAGTGTGGGCTGAGCGTGAAGTGAACAAACACTATTTACTTGCAATGAAATTTTGAACACATTAAATGTATGTCTAAATTTATTCCCTGGCAATTTTTCAGAAGTTTCCCTAAGGATTGGTCATATGAACTAGGTAGAGTTTGTAATTAACAGAAAACAAAAATGGTCTGAAGTCAACTGTTTTCTTTCAGATGAATCCCAAAGTGATAAAACTGAATAAGCAAAGGAAAAGAATGTGAAAAAAATTTATAGGGGACCTGCTGAGAGTTCCTTTTACTTCCAAGGAGATGACAAAAAGTAGATGAATCTAGGAATAATAATTACTATAAATATTTGCTTAATTTTTGAGCCTCAAATACATACCAAATCATGAAATATTATATCTCTTTATTTCAAATAAGCAGTAACTGAGGCTTAGAGATATTAAAATTTTAAGAAGGATATACAGGGTTAATATGCAGAACTCCAAATAGGGATGTTTATGATTATGGAGAAATCTGGGCTTACAAATAGCATTTCATTTCACAGATTCTGGCATATAAACTGATTTATAGAACAAGATTGAACAGTAACAATAAGGGAATGTGGATGAGAAATTGACTACTACTTTCTTCTCAAACATAGCAAAAATTACCCATGCCTTGTGTAGTGTTTCCAAATAAGGGTGGAAATTTTTTAAATCTTAACATGATGATGTTTTCTAAATATCTCAGGCTATTTCTAAGTACTACAAAATTGAAATATACTTTTTTTTGAAAAAGGCATTGGACTCACTTGACTAAAATAAAAATAAACTCTATAATAGGATTACTCAGATAAATTATTTCCCAAAAATGAACTAAACATAAGGCTGTCCTTTTTATCTAGCTCAGGAAATAACTATCCTCATCTTCATATTGCCACCTGCGCCTCCCATACAACAGAAGAAAGCGAAAAGACCATGGGTCCAGGTGTTCATTGTCTTCATACTATGTATGAACCAAAGCCCAAAGAATTTAAACATTTTCTTGAAGATTTTTCAGCTAGTTACAATGGCAAGAATAAAATATAGGACTTCAGAGTTCCATGCAGAATTTTCTCCACTTTAATGTGCAGTATTATGGTAACAAGCAATCCTAAAAGTTTTCTGTTACATACTTCCTTGGTCAGAAAGCATATAGAGTATCATTTTATTTCTTCTTTTCTTTGAAAAATTAAAATAGCTAATCCTTAAATTGATCTTTCTCGAATGCCAAGCAAGATTAACAAGCAATAAACCAGAACCACTTAGCTAAAATTTAATCTTGCTTCTTTCCTACCCTTCTGTCTGTTCATGTATATAATTTTTTAATGTCTCTTTTTGTGCCCCCAAATAAGAAAACATTTGAAAATAAATGGCTCATAATGCATCACAAAAAATATGAAGTGCCAGGATTTGCATAATTTTTTATCACTCACTTTCAGCAATGACAATGGTCCTAAAGCTGTCAGTTTCTCCTTAAATACACAGCACGTATCCATAGTAAGTTGTTGTGGGGGACATTTCAACACTCTGGGTCTCAGAAATAAGTCACCCATCATCAGACATCAGAAGAGGTTATTAATTGTGTGAGGCTGTTGCAAAGGTCCTGCAATCTGTCTTAATTCTGAAAATTTGTAGGTGTTTAATGATTAAGAGAATAAAACTTCTTGAAGTAATTTAATTTTTTGGAACATTTTGTATTGAAAAAGAATTGTATATTAGCTGAAATTTTCACCAACATCAACAGTATTTTCCATCAATCCCAATTTAACATCTATTTGAAGTATCCCAGATCACTTGATCTTGGATAGAGTATAGAGTTATAGAATTCTGAGCTCATTCACATCAATATTGTGCTTTATGCAAGAATTCTTTCTAAATTATTCCTGGTGTGTTCAAGTTTTTGCTTAAAAACAAAGTCAAAGGCCTACTTGGAAACAACTGTTGACAAAAGAAATACAGATGATACAGGGGAGAGGAAGTAAAATATATAAACAGTTTTAATGAACAAATTTAGTATCCCATAATGCACACATTAGGTACTGTGTATGATGAACTGTGGCATAATTACCATCGTTAATTCAGTAAAATGTAATTATTTTCTTGAATAAATGCTCCTGGGCAATAAAACACCATAAAATTGTGAATGTGCCTTGAAATCAATGTACTCTATAAAAAAGCCTTTTAAAACAAAATAAAGAGCAAAAATCAAAGAGTGAGAATAACTTGGAACAATTCTTGATCTGATAATGAACACAGAGACTTTACTCATCATGTCGGGGGAGAAACTTGAAGTTAATAGAATGCCAAACCACTAGAAGAGAAACGTAATAAGAAAACCTGAAACCCATTATCAAGCGTGGGACATGGACAAAAATTAAGTTTTCCATGTAAGTTACAGAGCACCTTCTTCTGTGACAGGCCAACTTCAGAAATTCTTCAAGAATGCATTTATCTTTGGATTGTGGAAACGCCTTCCAATTGTAGGGACTCACTTTAGGGAAGTGTACTAGACGTTTGAATCACACACCAAGGCAACATCATCCAACCCTTCTGTTTTCAAATCTCAGAACGCTACAGGGCTACTCAGTCGACGCCTACTTAACGGGATCACTGCAACGCACTGAAGCAGTCTTAAAAGGTAGAAACACTAAATCAAGACCTAAAATGAGTTGTTTCTCCCAGGCACCACGCGGAGGCTCGGAAAATCAGAGTAATATGTCAAGTAAAGAAGCATTTAAAATATACATTTATTATTATCATCATTATTATAATTATTATTAACTTCACAGAGTTCCTCACTTCTGTTGCCTAAACCTGGAGAAGCAGCTGTTACACCAACTGCAAGGGCATGCAGAGGGGGATGTGACACCCGCGGGGAGGGAGTAGCAAGATTCCCACTGACCTTTTTGCTGTTTAAAGGACTGAATGGAGCCTGAATGGTGAACCATTTTCACTCTGCGCGTCCGCGCTGGGTTAGGGAGCTTTCCTGAAGGGAGGCGGAAGAATAGTAGCAGGACTCTGAGAGGCTCTTGGGCTACCAGAAATCCCGGAGCCTCCGCAAGCGCACTGCAATCCAACACCTGCTTTAGCCAGCACTTAGCTCCAAAGACCGTGCGCCCGCCAGTGTCGTTGTCATGGCAACCGGAAGGGCGGTCCAGCGTCCGGCTCCCCTTAGTGGCTACTCCTGGAACAACCCGGCATCCTTCACCTGTCCAATGCCGCAGTGGAGGTGGGCGTTGCGCGAGGTTGGCTGGACTTGAGAAAGGAAGAATTTTCTTAAGGACTACACAAAAACGCACGCATGCCTCTGGAGCTGCTACTAATACCGCCCTCCTCCACCTCTTTCAGGCTTGAAGGCTGGTTATTACATTCGAGAACTAGCATTAATTTAAAAGTTGGTCTGCAAATATTGGCACGCTTAAAGAAGGGTAGAGTTGGTCACTGCTCTGACAGAAATGAAATGGGAGATGTAGATACATTTTTATCTTTCCCTCTTAAGTTTAAATATCAGGAGGGGACACTACCTTGGCTTACTCAGTAGTATGTTTTATTACATAAGCACTACTACTATCTAGCGCATTACATTTAGTTTTCTTGTGCTTCAGCTATTCCGATCTTTAATCATTCATAATACACTGAACCATTTATTACCTATGTTGTGATATGTATTAAAACTACTATCCATGATAGCTTAATTCTCTTAAAAACCTAATAAAGTAGGCAAAATATTATGATTCTAATATTGAAAAAGAAACTAAGGCTCAGAGCAACAAAGGATTTTCACAAGCACACAAATCAATGCCGTATTTGAAAGTGAAGTCACCCAGTACCCAAAGAAGTGGAATAACTGGCACATCCACTACAGTGGCCAAAGTGGGACCAATACATGGTTCAGTATAATCTCCTTTCCTCGTCTTAACATTGCTCCCTGATTCAAACCCCCTAATTCCTAATGGAACATATAACCTATCATTGTAAAGAAGCACAGCAAAAGAGCTGTTGCTTCCTAAGTTTCAAGGTTTGTGAGAGCAGGAGGCAAGGATGTATCTGCTAGACCTGAGATGAAATAATATTTTTGAACATCATTAGAAATAATTTCTTTTCTAAAAAACAGGAAGTTTAGAATTATGTTTAGTACCCTGCACCATAACCTCTGCAGTGCAGCTATGATTAAACTATCTTGTCATAAAGTTGATATTTTTTTTAATTAGAAACATTTTGGGTAGGACTGCCAGATTGCCTAGCAGGGGATTCAAAGAACATCTTTGCTTGTTTTAAAATCAGTCTTTTAGGGAAGGTTGCTAGAGGAACAGCTTTATGAGGGGCCGAGGAAATTTTAAGCACCATCTGCTTTATAGGAAAGCCAGAGTGCAAAGAGAATGAAAAGATTGTGTGTATGTGTGTGTGTGTGTGTGTATAGAGAAAATGTGTGTGCATTTGTGTGTGTGTGTTTGGTTTAGAAATTGGGAGTATGGAAAAAGATATTTAAACAAAAATTTTTCTAAAAACATCTTTCTGTGACCTGGTAAATGCAAATATTTTGATGGTGGACATCTCCATTATAGAATAGGAATAGGTGTTAAATTGCCCCATAAAAGGTGGCTAAACTAACTGTGTTGGGTTAGTTTTACTTATTGCTTTTGGTTTCAAAAATCTCTCACTAAATTTTAATGAGAACGTATGTATTTTATATAATGTTTAGTGAAAGAACATGATCAATATAATAGTATGATATTGGCCATGTTTCACAAAACAAAACCAAAAACAATAAAGAAATATGTCAACACATCCAGAGTAATTAGTTACTCTTGCAAGTTGAGATTCCAAGTGGTTTTCAAAATACTTTCCAACTTTTTTCTGTCATTTTCATGCTTTCTACAAATAATTCATATTGATTTTATATATATATACATACATATATATTTTATATATACATATATAACATATACATTCAAACACCCCCACTTCAATCCTCATGTATTTATCTTGCTATTATTCCATTTTTTTTCCTGTCATTGGGGTTTCTGCTGCTCTAGCCCTTCCCCAACTCACCACCTATCTCTTGTCTCCTTATGTAATTAATTTATCATGACACCAGCTCTCTTTGTCTCCCAGTGAGGTAAAGAAGTCTGCTTACTTACATCACTGGGAAGATGATTATTCCTTTGAATCTTTAAATATGAAGCTCAGCTTAGTCAAATGAATCTCATAGATCTCGGCTTTGTGTGCTATATCAAAGCTGAACGAATTTTGTTGCTTCCTCTTTGGGTACTGAAACATTGCCATAACTAATATTAAATTTGCCAGTTCTGCTTTGCATTGTCAAAATGGTAACAGAGATAGAAATTCTCCTTGCAATTATTCCTCTCCATGAACCTAGTTATTTCTGATATTAATTGGTACAATGAGACCACAAATAACCAAGATAAGGAGTTTATCTGTAAACAGCAAAGAATAAAGAACTATCTCCTTGGGAACCATTTTTTATAGGGAGACAATAGTCTTCTTGAGGGCAAATTGAGTGTAGATTATCTGATCCATTGTAGTTTTTATCAAACAAGCTTGACAAATGCTTATTAATGAATAATTAAAGAAGTTTTGAAGATGTAAATTTGCTTCAAAAATGTTTACTTAGTGGCTTGAGCCGTTGCCACCTTCCTTAAGCAAAGACAAATGAAATGTACAAAATATTTTATGTACATATTTGTATGTCTACATAAGTAGACATATATTATCATAAAAGAAAGGAACAAGTGTAATTTAGCAGTTACTTCCCCCAAAGCCTAAGGTCCCTGCCTACATGCATAGTGCAACAACAGAACTAAGCAGGTTAGTCCTACTGGTATTCAGTTTGTATGCTGAGACTAGCATTCATATCTGACACTTCTGATGGATGTGACCAAGAGAAAGAAATGGAACAAAATCAATAGCTCCACCTTCTCTGCGTCTAGCCTGATGAGATGTTACCATATGACATTTTGAAGCGACAGGAACAATAACATCAAAAAAATGATTTGTGAGCTAGGGTTATAGACCAGTTGGTAGAGTGCTTATCTTGCATGCACAAAGCCCTGGGTTCAATCCTCAGCACCATCAAAAAAAAGAGAGAGAGAGAGAGAGAGAGAAATGATTTGCTTGAGATGGTGTCAAGTGAAGGTAGGCATGTAGGATAAAGGAGATAATGCATGAAACAGAAGCTCATATCTTATGCCTTTACTCAAAGCTTTAATTACTCCTTCAAATAGTCTGTAGAATCAAGTCATGGTGTTTACTCTGTCATCATCTATTTTGTCACATACGTCTGTTGGCTCTATTACCTTGACTGTGGCCAGGGTATTACAGGTATTTGCACATGTTTAAACTGAGCAAACATTAAATATTTGTACTTCTTTGTATATCATTTATACCTTAGTAAGCCTGTTAAAATTAGTTTAATTGAAAACAAGCCCATGGTCATTACTGTACTTTATAGAAGCTCCATATATGTTCTAGGAACTTTCCCATATTATTTTGAAGGATCTCTTTTTTATTTGTTCTTTTTAGTTATATATGGTAGTAAAGTATATTTTGACATATTTATACATACATGGTGTATATCTTATTCCAATTAATATCCAAGTCTTGTGGTTGTACATGATGAAGAGATTCACTGTCGTGTACTCAATTATGTACATGGGAAAGGTATACCAGAGTCATTCCACTGTCTTTCTGTTCCCCCTCCCTTCCCTTCATTCTCCTTTGTCTAATCCACTAAACTTCTATTCTATGCCCTCGCCCTCAATGTGTTGTGTGCTATCATCCACATCTGAGAGAATATTAGACCTTTGGTTTTTGGAGATTGGCTTATTTTGCTTAACATAACAGTTTCCAGATACATCCATTTGCTGACAAAAGTCATAAAACCATTCATTTTATTGGCTAAGTAATATTCCATTGTGTGTGTGTATCATATATATATATAAGAAACAATGGAGTAAAGAGAGAACCTACAGAATGGGAGAAAATCTTTGACACTTGCACCTCAGATAGAGCATTAATCTCCAAGATGTATAAAAACCTAACACCTAAAAAGCAAATAACCCAATCAATAAATGGGGAAAGAAACCAAACAGGCACTTCATAGGATAAGAAATGTGAATGGTTAACAAATATATGGAAAAATATTCAACATTTATAGCAATTAGAGAAATGTAAATTAAAACTACACTGAGGTTTCATGTCACTCCAGTCAGAATGGTAATTATCAAAAATACAAACAACAATAAATGTTGGCAAAGATGTGGAGAAAAACGTTCACTCATACATTGCTGGTAGGACTGCAAATTGTTGCAACCACTCGGGAAAGCAGTATGGAGATTCCTCAAAAAACTAGGAAAGGAACCACCATTTGATCCAGTCATCCTACTCCTCAGTATATAACCAAAGACTGAAAATCTAAAAGTCTTTTTAAAACTACTTGAACATTATCGTGGATGCTCTTTTGGTTACTGTTTCCTCCACTTGGAGTAATTGTCCTAAAACTCCCACTCAACATTTTTCCAAACTCTTCTCATTCTTCAAGGAACCAGAGAAAAATGTTGTTACTTGGATGAAGATTTCCCTTTCCACCTACCTCCATCTCCCTAATGTAGTTAGATGTGAATTTAACCTCCTCTTACTTACATAAAGTATTATTTACACTGCTTCATGTAATTTTTATCATGTTTCTATCATGAATTGCATACATAATTTTTTGGAAGTAGGCATACGTATTTTATCTAGTTCAAAAGAAATCCTTTAAGATAGAATTCGTGTTGAATTTCTTTCTGTGTCTTACAGTGCCTAAAAATGACCCACACATAAAAGCTAATTAAATAAATAATTTCCAAACAAATGATTTTCCATGATCCTCAATTACTTATTATTATCTGTATAATATGCTTAATGCTAAGATGTTCAAATATAAGTCTAGTATGTTAATTGCTTTTTGAGATTTTCATGTTAGTCTGTGGCTTTGTATTACTTCATGATTTTATTTTTTCCAGTAAGTTAATTTCATAAAGACAGTTCTTGCTGTGTTGTTTGGAAAAATCTAAGAATGTAATAATTGTGGATTTATTAACTATGCTCTGTCCATCTTCATAAACTTTTAAACTGATAATTTGACCATATTGAAAACTTTATCATATTTTGGTGAGTTACCAAAATTCCCCTTTGCATTGAGCAAATTCACTTTTGTTTTTGAGCAAAGGAACACTCAGCTAAGACTCAGTGGTGGTACAAGGTATTTAGGTCTGGTATCTTCTCTGGGAGCTAGGCCTGTGCCTGACTGGTCTAGGGTTGTGTCCTGTTAGCTATCTGGGTGTTTGCCTAGGAAAGTAGGCATGTAGTAGCTTTTGTAGTTAAATATTTATTTTCTAGGTATTATAGATGATTGACTTCTGAAGAAGCTGGGGTTACTAGTACAAACTGTGGTCTCCATTTGAACATGACCAGTCATAATATCAATATAATACTAAACAACCAGTCAAATATTTTACGTGTATCAACAAAGAAAACAAGAACATGAACAAAAACTTTACAGAATGGAAGAAAGTCTTTGCTGACTACTATTCTGATGGGATAATATCCAGATTATATGAAGAACTAAAAAAAAAAGCCCCAATAATCCAATCAATAAATGGGCAAATGAACCAAACAGACAGTTCTCAGAAGTCAAGTAACCAACAGATACATAAAAAATGTTTAATATCTTTAGCAATCAGGTAAATGAAAATCAAAACTACAGTGATTTCATCTTAACACTGGTTAGAAAGGCAAGCATCAAGAATATAAATAACGAATGGAACCACCATTTAACTCAGCTATCCCACTCCTTGGCCTATACCCTAAAGACTTAAAAACAGCACACTACAGTAAAGCAGCCACTTCAATGTTTATAGCAGCACAATTCACAATTGTAAAACTGTGGAAGCAACCCAGATGTCCTTCAATAGATGAATGGATAAAGAAACTGTGGTACATATACACAATGGAATATTATTCAGCAATAAAAGACAATAAAATTATGGCATTTGCAGGCAAATAGATGGAATTGGAAAGCATTATGCTAAGTGAAGTAAGCCAATCCCAAAAAACCAAATGCCGATTGGTCTCTCTGATTAGTGGATGCTGATGAATAAGGGAGATGGGAATGGGAAACATAAGAGAAATAGAGGAACACTGGACGCGACATGGGGTGGGGGCAGGAAAGGGGAATGGGTATAGTAAAGATGGGGGGGCAGGAAAGGGGAATGGGTATAGTAAAGATGGTTGATTGAGATCGTCATCACTACCCTTGGTGCATGTATGAAAACACAATTGATGTAACTTTATCTGGTTTGCAACCAGAGAAATGGAAAAACTGAGCTCTATATATGTGCTATGACTTGAAATGCAATTAAATAAACTAAAAAAAGAATTCAATAAAGAATTTCATTTACAATAAAAAAAAAGAATATAAATAACAACAAATTCTGACAAGAATGTGGAGAGACAGGAAAAATGTATATGTTGTTGGGAATGCAAATTAATACAATCAATATAGAAATCATTATGGAGGTTCCTCAAAAACTGGAAGTGGAAGAACCATATGGCCCAGCTATTCTGCTCTACGGTATTTATCCAAAAGAGCTGAAATCAGCATACTATAGTCACAATTGCATTCCATTGTTTATAGCAGCACAGTTCACAATAGTCAAATTATGATATTAGCCTAGGTATCTATTGACAGATGAATTAATAAAGTAAATGTGGGGGGGTGTATTTATATATATATATATATATACACATTATATATGTATATATGTTATATAATTATATATGTATATATATAATGTGTGTGTGTATATATATATATATAAAATGGAGTCCCATTCAGTCGTTTAAAAAATGAAATTATGTCATTTGCTAGCAAATATGTAGAATTGGAGAACATCATACTAAGTGAAATAAACCAGACACAGAAAGTCAAGGGTCAAATGTTTCCCCTATGTATGATATGCAGAAGCTACAGAGACATAAAAAAAATAAGGAAGGGATAAAACAGTAGAGAAGATGAAGACATCAAGTGAGAGGGAAGAGACATGAGAAAGGGAAGGAACAGCAAAATTAAATTGACTAAATTTTGCTGAATGCATGCATTAACATATCACAATGAATTCCACTTTTATATATAATTATAATGCACCAATTAAAAAAGAAATACATAGAAGGAAGATCAACAGAATAAAGAAAGAGGTCCAGGGAAGAGAGGAAAGGTGGGAAATGGAAAGTATTGGGAATTAAAATGGAGAAATTGTTATGACTTTATAACTATGACACAATGAACCCCAATGTTATATATAACTTTAATGCACTAATAAACACATAAAAATCTATGTACATGAATATTTAAAGAGGAAAATGCTCCTGACATTGCTTATGATAAATGTACCCTGCAAAATAATATTGAATTTTTGCAAAAAGTATGTGCATGTGATGATATATCTGTGATGATAAAATTTAAACTATAAGTCTACACAAAATATGGGTGAAATGATACTTTTTTCATTTTGTCTACTAATATTTTAATCTTATTCTCCATTTGTTTATAGACTGACTTATGCTCTGTGTTTCCTTTTGTCTCAGTGTAACTAATAACCTAAATCTTTTAAAAAGAGTACTGGTTTGGACGATAAGTTATATAGTCACCTTAACCATCATATATATTTTACTTTTGCTAGGAAAATATGCAAAATGAAAAACAAATGATAGCAAATATTTTAAATAATGTTGATAAAATATCATTGTCATTTTAATCCAATAATATATATTATGGATTTGTAATTGAAAAAAACAAAAATGTGCTTGGCCATGGATGGTCATTTCTTGACCTAACATTTAGGTGTGGAAGGGCACTGATAGAGGAATCTAGTGCATATACACTTATCTATGGCTGTGGAATGCTGTCTGACTGTGGAACATCCGTTCATCTCATTGGATCTGGATGTTGTGTCTGCAATAAGGCCAAGGGGTTAGATTTTTCTCCAAAGTCCATTTCACCCCTCATATTCTACAATTCTGGTCTTCCTGAACATAATTTCATGTTCTCTGCCTTCAGAAATGCAATCCTCATGGCGGTTGTCACCAGGTTTATTCCTCTTTCCCCTGTAAAGGAAAGTAGTGGAAGTGGTAATGAAATACCTCACTGATCCAAATCTATAAATGGAAGCTTTGTGACAATCTGACCTTGAGTGGGGTCTAAAATTAAACTGTGATACCATCGAGAGACAAAGAGTTTGCTAAAACAAGCCATGGATAGATTATTTAAGAATTAAGAAAGTAAATATTGGTCACTTGAAACTACATATCAAAATTAATATCAATTATAGCCTTTTATTCATTGACATAAATCTAAAGAAGATATGTTTAGTATCACTGGCTAGTGGACCATATTATGCCACCTTAAAAATATTTAACAAATCATACTTGGTATCAAACTAACTTTCTTGCTATAATTGCTATATGTAATAGGAAGAAGCTACATACTTTCTTTTCCATTTAAAAAATGTACACAGAAATCATTGTGCCAAATTCAGCCAGCATATATATTTTTAGCCTTTGCAAACTCTATATCAAAGGAAACATTACATCTTTGTAATTCTTTTAAGAACAGATAGCATATGGTTATATAAGCCATGAGTGTTGGAAGTTCCAAGACTTCTAAGTTTGTGGTGTTTTATTGTAAAACAATAATTAAATTTTGGAAATAATGTAGCATTACATTCTTCACAATAAACCAGGATTTGCATATGGTTCCTTTCATTAAAAAGTGCATATTAACTCTAGTGTTCCAATACCAAATCAGGTTCTGAATCTGTGAGCTCATCCTTTTCTTACCCCTCTGGTACAACATAATCAATTGCATAATCCTGTTAGTTTGACAAAAAATTGTGTGTATGTGTGTGTGTGTTATCAATTCTTGACCACCTAGCATCTTGCCTCTTCTAAGAAGTCAGTTCATTTAAGAGTGTCCAATGATGATGTTTTTGTATCTTTATTGTCACATCTGTATCGATTGCCTTTTGGAGTCAAGATTGAAACATCAACTCTCTTGGGTCTCCAGCTTATCTCTAATTTTTAATCTATGTATTTATCTGATTAAATTCAAGGAGATAATAATATGATTCTTAGAGACACTTAAGAGCTAAAAAAGATATTTGAAACAAGACAATGCTGTAAAATAAATTCTAATTTGTTATCAATTCTTTCAGAAAATCCAGGTAGTTGAAAGTAGGAGGCGTAAAATTACTACAGAAGACTATCAAGGGGATGGGAGATGACAAAGGAAAAGTGGAAAGTGAAAATAGTCTGAAGACCTATTTTTACTGGGAATAAATCAATTAGGAGACAAGTAGAAGCAGGTATCTTAATGACAAAATAGTTTGTTTCATAGTATCTGATGATGAGAGCAAAGAAAATGAAAGTAATATTTCAGGAATAAAAAAGAACAGTAAATTATCCAAGTAGAAAGTAAACGAAATACAGTACATCTTGATCAAAACTGGGAAAATACAGAAAAATAAAAGGAATAGTAGACATGTAAAATATCTGACAGGTTGCAAAGATAGATGAATAAAATCAAGTATGTCATTCAGTATGCAAAACATAAACATAGTAATTTTTTCATTCAAAGATATAAAATGGATTAAATCAAGATACATACTTGGTTAGAAATAAAATATTTAAGCAAACTAATAAATTGGAGGGCAAAGTAACTCCAGGTAAATGTAAATAAAAATGGAAGCAGGAATAACACTAGTCTATCCCATACAAACAGAGCAGCTATAAGTAATGATCTGTATGTTGTTGTGTTTAATGCATCATTGTTCTCAGTAACAAAGCAATGGAAACAAAATTAATATTCAGAAATGT
Source organism: Xerus rutilus (assembly GCA_028644305.1). Lineage (NCBI taxonomy): Eukaryota > Metazoa > Chordata > Mammalia > Rodentia > Sciuridae > Xerus > Xerus rutilus. The sequence goes on from CM053399.1 coordinate 33,588,320, forward strand.
GGTAAATTATGATTTAGCCTATCATTGTCTGTTCAGTTATTCAAGTGGGGATAAAATAAAAGTCACATATTAGTTGTTAGCATAGGTGGGTAGATTAATATGACTGGATGGAAGAAGACAGGGTGATAAGGGAGCCAACAGAGGGAAAAAAAACTGTACATTCAAAAGCATATGCATTACCACATTTATGAATTTATATAAAATTATGTATATGTGTGGATAAAACAAAATTAGACAAAGAATTCTCATCATCTGGCCCAATGTAAGTTTTTCATCAGATTTCACTCACTTTTTCAATACAAACCATTAGCTTGGGTCAGAACATGTTTATTGATGTGCTTCACAAAAAGCAAGCCCAAATACCTCTTTTTATGTAATGTTCTGCAAATGCAGCTTGTCATCCAAATTCTCCAAAGCCCAGTTGCCGTGCCATCTCTTTTAATACACCAGCCCACACAAAGTGTCTTCTGAACTTCTTTATCCTCACTAAATAATTTAGCACTTAATTATATAGAATCAGCAGTTGTTCTCTGATTCTTTTATGCCCGTTAGTCATGTCTCCTTAACTATTAGTCCTATTCTAAGTTTTCTATTTTTCTTAACAGATGCATCATCAAATTGTACCTTTAGTGTGATGATTGATATGTACAGGATAATGCTTTGTCTTTGGTTTCCGAACACAGATTCAACTGAGAAGCTATGCAGTCCTCACCTCAAAAGATCTCAGTTAAAAATGGTGTTCCCTGACTGCCTAGGGGATGAGCCTAACTAGATCGTATTTTTCTTAGCCTTTGTTCCAATACGTGTAAAATAAGTCTCTGAAGCTTCGTACAAAACTTTAAAACACCCTGAATTATGGAAAGAGTTCTGGTTTTAGAGTCAGCTAACTTGACCTAACTCTCTCTAGATTATCTCATGAAGCATCTAGCAATTGTTTACTTGTCCTTTGGCATCCATATGACTTGTCTGTCATTAGCTATTGTGTGGTGTGTTGTCCAGCAGTGGTGTGACCTCATAATTTATTGTCCTAGTGCCATTCTGTTTTTATGTGTACTAAGTGAAAATAAGATAGGAAATAGTAACAAATACATAGATATTTATGTATTTGTATGTAACTAGATAGACCTTTATCTGAAAGCCTCAGATATCTGTCCTTGTTTTTTCTGACAACATACTTACAGAATTGCCTAGGGTTTACAGAAAGAGCAAAAAATATTGCATGCAAAATAGAAAAAAATAGTATCTATTACAAAACTATTAAGATTTATTCCAGTAATAAGTAAATAAGACTTCAAAACTCTAAGTAACCATACGACATCACATGGCTTGATGATGATGGTGATGGGTCTAATGTTTAAGAAACCTGGTTTCAGTTTGAGAGGTTGATTTGACCTAAATAAAGTCTGTTTATCTGATTACTGTGATTATAATTACACTGAACACCTCTTGTTGAAGTGGAGAAAAAGGAAATAAAATAAGTTATTACATAATTTAGATCCATCTACCATTTATTTGGTATATTTCCTGTGCTCCTAGAGCTCTGAAACCTTGTCATCTTAGAGGAAGGCCAAAATCGTTGAGCCTCAGACTGGGATTCCAGCAAGAGGCCCCAGACAATCTGAGTTCTGGCAAATGAATAAAATAATACACAGATAAAGACAAAGAAAGAAAAAATGAAGGAAGAGATAGATAGCTATTTGCCTTTGTCACTTACAGTACTAAGGAGCCTCCTTACATCTCTGCATGCCATCTCTGACAATTCATTTTCAGCCATAAGAATGTTGTGTGCTGCTGTCCCATTTATAATAACAACAAAAGTTATAATAATAATAATAGCAACCAAGAGGAGCTTAGTATGCTAAGTACTTATCTCAAGTCTAATACTAGCTTTATGAGTTCAGTACTGTTATCTCAAATTTATAGTTAAGGAAATTGAGGAACAGAGAGATTAAGTAACAGTGAAAATTGCATTTAACATATAATCTGGCTCAAAAACCCTGTAGATGACTGCTCTGCAGTAAGAGCCCACTGAGATGTCTCCTAAGCTGTTTTATAAGCAGGAACAAATAACACACTAGGAAGCTAGTTCCATTTCAATGCTTTACTGAAAAACTATCCTGTCGATTAGACTTTATTGAATTTGCTGCACTGAAGTTAAAGTTTCTCTCCACTGAAGACCCACAGTGGGATAGGAACATGGATCTTTCTATGGACAGAAATATGTTACCTTCTATTACAAGCATTTGTTTTTTTCCTCATGTGGAATTTTTTATATCTCTCTCTTTAATTCTTTTTTTCTTATATACTCTCTTTTAATTATATTATGTAATATAACATTTAATTTGATAATACCACATAAGCTTTTTGTTATAATGTGGTAATAAAAAAAGCTTGTATTTTATATAGGACTTAACAAATCACTATGAATTAAATAGTAATTCTATTACTCAAAGGTAATCTTCATTTGTGAATGAGGTCTATTACTTTCATTTTCTTAATAAAAACAAGATTCAAAGCAGTTAGCTTACCTACTGAGGTTATTAAGCAGCTCAACTGGACTCAATACTGGTCTTTGAAACTTCAAATTCTAAATGTAATGTTCTTTAAAATTTCTCTTTATAAAATATCACCTATCCCAGTGTGTGTTCAATCAATTGGTGAATGAGCATATGCCCTAATGAAAAATGGGCATTCAACTGCACATATCTTGTACAGCTTTGCCAGCTACTACTTTTATTGGTGCTAAGATTGGGCTTTTAGGCTGTTATGTAGGAACAAAATGGTAAAAAGGAACAACTTTTGGTTTGGAACAATGAAATTTAAATTACACTCTAAAAAATTTGGAATTGCAGCTAGATAGGACAAGTAAGTTCTAGTGTTCCACAGCTCAGTAGGGTGAATTTAGTTCATAACGCTCATTATATATTTTATGGAGAACTAGAAAAGAGAAACTCAAAGGCTCCAAACATTAAAACATTACAAAACATTACATTAAAACATTACACATATAGGAGGAGATGGAATTCTATTGTGCTGATTTGATCATTCCACATTGGATACACGTATTGGATTAAATATGCACACTTAATTATATATATGTCAATCAAAAATAAAACTAAAAAAACCTAGAATTAATTTAAACAGAATTTCCTGAGAAAATAAAAGAAAAACATGTTATTTTGTTATTTTGTCATTGACCAAGTCCAGGAGAATAAGAGATACGTTAGAAGAGAGAAGCTTCTAATAAATTAAGGGGAATATTTGGACCAATTTTCCAGAATAATCACATGACACTCCCCAAAGTTACTAATCTGGTTTCAATTAAGTCAGGAAGACATATAAATCCTGAGTGTGTGAGGTGATTAGGGCTCTGCTGAACACTAGGGATATGTATACTGTAGTCATGGGCTTTGATATAAATAAGGACTTCTATAGACTTTTGGAATGCTTTTTAAAAAAATCAATTTAGAGTTAATTAGTAAGTTATCTTTCTCTTCCTTAATAATTTATTCACCAACACACAGCAGTTTGTTGATTTATCCTGTTAATATAATTCCTTCTGGACAGGTCTGAAGACAAACTAAAAACACTTCTTTCTACTAACAATTTTAAGTCTGATTTCCATGGCCAGTGGGAACTATGGGTCACAACTCTGAAGCTCTTGTTAATATCTTTAAAGGGTCAAGAGTTCAGTCTCTTCAGGAGGAAGACATATTTGGAAGTCATGTATCTGGATCCCATTCATTGAGTCTGTATTTGATTAGTAGTAAATTTGTTGGGAGGATGCAATAAATCCACAAAAGGGGCTGAAAAAATGAACCACCAGTGCCTAGTACATAAGTATGATTTAGGAAACATTGGTTGCTGCTAATATTCTTATTGCCCTTAATGTTATCTATCCCAGAGCTTGTTATTCCTCATCGAGTTCTTCAATAAATGACCCTTTTTCCCTTCTAATCTCCAACCCATAATCCACCTTTCTTCAGGCATGCTAAAACAGCTGATAATCACCTCTCTATATGTCTTAATATATGAAAACCACATAGAAACAAAATAGTGATAAAACATTAAAGAAGGAAGATAATAGCAAAGTTGATAAGTTGCTGAAAGTCATCCTAAAATGGCTGTTATGGTTTGGATATAAGTTTTCCCCCAATAGCTAAGATGCAAGACAATGCAGGAGTGCTAAAAGGTAGAATGGTTAGACTGTGAAAGGTATAACATTATCAATGAATTAATCCATCTGATGGATTAATCATTTAAAAAGACTACTATCCTGGTAGGTAGGATATGGCTGGAGGAAGTAGGGCAGGCACTAGGGTCATGCTTTTTGGGTTTTTTTTTTTTTAAATCTGTTCTAATTAGTTATACATGACAGTATGGTGCATTTTGACACATCATACATAAATGGAGTATAACTTCTCATTCTTCTGGTTGTACATGATGTAGAATCACACTAATCATGTAATCACATATGTAAGCTTATGTTTTGACCTAGCATTTCCACTTCTCTCTCCTTCCCATCTGACATGAGCTGAGTAGCTTTCCCCTGCCACACTTTTCCACCATGATGTTCTGTATTGCTTCAGGCCCAAAGCAATGCAGTGGCCTGACCATGGACTGAGACCTTTGAAACTATAAGACCCAAATGAAAATTTCCTTCTCTAAGTTAAAATACCTTTCCAGGTATTTTGGTCACAATGATGAAAGTGGATTAACACAGGGCTTTCTACTGTTTATATGCTAAGAGATTGTCAGCTTGCACATCTGATTTTGGCACACAAAAGCAGAGACTTTTTCAAAGATGGAGTCCTGGTAACCAAGACACTTATTAATGCTAATACAATGCTAATAAAAATGATTCTAATGTCTTGGACATACCCTTCTTGAAAAGTTTGGAAACAGAAATTGTCAGTGTTTGACTGTTTTTAATTTTTTTCAAGTTTGAACTCTCTGCCTTCCAAGTGACCTATTGTATGTCTAACTGATAGTTTAACTGATTAACTGGTTAACTAATAGCCAATCAGTTGGTTGACTAATGGACTTGTTCTTTCTCTTCAAAAGGAGTAGATTGCTGAGTATATTTTGCAATTGTCTGATTTCATTTATCATGGATTGGTGTCATAAATTTTTAAAGATTTTTTTAGGAAAATTGGCTGTGTTATACATGTAAATGTGTTTGTATTCATACATATACATTAATCAATGATCATATGTAATCTCATTGTTCTATAGTAACATTTATGAGTAAGTACAAATGAAATGGCCTATAAATTGGTCTTTTGTTAATTAATTTATTAACACTTACTAAGATTATAAAGTTATTCTATTATATAAATAACTTCTCAAAATAAGTAGTACAAAGGCTTTTAAGATCTTGTTTTAGAAATTTATATGTAAATGCAATTGCATTTGAAACAAAATAAAACAATTGTGGATATAAATCTGTTTTGCAATTCACAGGATGAGCTATAGTATCACATATGATAATAATATGAATATGATGCTGTTCCCAGCAATATATTAATATTAATTATTATTTTAATATTAATGTTAATCATTTTAATATTGTTAAATTCCCATACTCATTGAAGGTTCCATAGTTGATACTGCACATTATTGAAACTAACAACAGCTGGTGGAAGCTCCTGAAACTCCATCCCCCCAAACCACCTTCATCATATTTGCATTTAGCTACCCACACACTCTTCCCAAGCCCACAATAAGGAGAACACAACTTTTGCAGACTTGTAAGAGGGAACAAAAGAGCAGGATAAAAATTGCTTACAAACTCAATAGACCAGAAGGAGAGTAGAAAAGTATTTTGGATAAAAGAACTTTTCATATGGACTAGAGCTACAGCCAAATTATTATCTGGTATAGGCCAAATTCATTCTGAAGATGTGTGTAGGAAGAAACAATTTTCAGTAAATTGCATTAGAAACTAAGCAGGTGGGTAGATTGTTTTTTGCTGTTATGCAAGATGATTTAGCTGTCACCTTTGAAAGAGTTTAGGATGGCCAGATTTTCCAATTACATTCTCTTAGTGTGAGTAACACACTCCTTCAATACCCTGCCCACCCAAACTCAAAAGCTGTACCTCTTTCCTTGTTCACTCTCTGCTCTTCTTCAAAACCATCAAAGTCATCATAATACCCTGAATGTGACCTGTACTTCCTTATTCTGAGATTTTGTTCATTCTGTTGATTGCATATAAAATCCCTTGTTCATCCCCCAGGTCAGTAAAATTCTCATCTTTAAAACAGCTTTAAGACTACATTCAAAGCTGACTTCCCAAGTGATGACTCCATTTAGGCATAATCATAGATTTTTAAAAAAAAACATTTCTTCATAAATGTGTCTAAGCTTTAGAAGATGCCTAATAAGATGCAGTGGGGAGGAAAGTCTTACCACTCTAGCTGTTTGAACTTGGGGAGATCTCTGACCTCAGTTATATATTCTGCCATATAGGAATACTAACTACCTTGGGATGTTGTTGTACAATTTAGTCAGTGCATGTTATCTAGCTTTTGTTAAGTCTCTGGCATAGATTCTGGTTCTTAATGAAAATTCAGTGAACAGTATCAATTACAACTTCTTATGCCCATAATTATAATAATTCCTTTATTAAACAGTTGATTCCTAAAGGCTATATTTTTGAATTCATTTCTGTGTCCTTACCTTTCTTTCAAAATATTTGGAACAGTTCCTTGTATTTAGCAAGCTTTTTCTTTCATTTCAATAAAATTTGCCTAAACTTATTCAATTAATATTTTATAGAGGTAATTCCACATTTTCAGCAGAATAACAACTGAGCAAATTTTATTTTATACTATGATAGAAAAAATATCATTCTATAATGCATCCATTATTTTAATTCTGATTATTTCAATGTCCTCATAAGATATGGACTTGAAGAATTTAATGTTCACCAGATAAAAACATAATGAAATAATCTATGTCATAACAGGATATGCTTTATAACAGTAGATTTTATGCTCTACTATTTTTATATGAAATGCATCTAAATATTAATTTATGAGACATAAACTAAAAGACACCCTGGAGGATAAAAAATTCAGTCCTTCTTTTTCATATTTTTTATTAATTCTTTTTAGTTATACATAACATTTTGACATAGTCATAAAAGCATGGAATATAATTTATTCTAATTCATTCCAGAAGATTTCCCCTTGCTCTCCCCTGTTCCCTCCCCATTTCCTTTTCTTTAATTCTCTGATCTTTCTTCAGATTATTTATAGATTTTATTTTTTATGTGGTGCTGAGGATCGAACCCAGTGCCTCAAGCGTGCTAGGCAAGTGCTCTACCACTGACCCACAACCCCAGCCCCTACTTATATATTTTTAAAATTAGTGTTTTGTGAATGTACTAAATGGTAAGATTTATTGTGGCATATTCATATATGTGCCCAGGAAAGTTAAGTCAGATTCATTCCATCATTCTTCTCTTGCCCTGTTCTTCTTCCTTCTCCCTCAATTTCCTTCCTCTACTCCACTGAAATTTCTTCTATTATGATGAAATTCCCTTACCTTTTCTTTACTTTTCTTTTTTGTTCCTTATTTTGGACTAGCTTCTGCATATTAGAGACAACACTGGACCTTTAACTTTATGGGTCTGGCTTATATCTCTTAGCATAATCGTTTCCAGTTCCATTTATTTACCAGCAAATGTCATAATTTCATTCTTCTTTACGTGTGAGTAATACTCCATTGTGTGTGTGTATACATATATATATACATATATATATATATATATATATATATATATATATATATATTTACTTTATTTGTTCATCTGTTTAAGGGCTCCTAGTTGGTTCCATAGTTGGTTATGTGCTGGTATAAATATTAATGTAGCTGAATTCATAGTATAATGATTTTAGATCTTTTGTATATATACCACAGAGTGGGATAGCTGGGACATACGGTGGTTCCATTCCTAGTTTTTTGAGGAATATTCAATCTTTCTTTCACTGATGAGCAAACATAGACCCAGTGTTGGTTAGGAGCTTATTAGAAGATATACAGTCTGACAGTCAGTAGAAACTTGTATCCAGGCCTCTTCATTATTCTTTCTCACTTAGCACTTCTGTGTCTTATATAAGCATATTTCTGCAAAAAATATATATACATAAGTAAATATACACATATATGTGTATATATATACACACACATGTATATTTGCTGGTTGTGTTATTAAAACTATGAAACACATAATGATTTAGAAGGAACAAAATCCAGACATTCAGGGTGACCATAATAATTTTACACTAACTTCCTAAAGGTTGCAATTTAAGCTGAACTTCACACCTAAAAAGGATTTGAATATACCAAGGTATTGTGAAATTATTACAAGTGTGAGAAATAATTTGTGAAAGTGTGGAAGACAAAGACTTTGTGAGAGGAAGAAGAAGATAGGATGGGAGAAAGCTCTTTACAGAACTCTAAACAAGTGAATGCAGAGAACAACATACAGTTCAACTCAATTGTCTAATGGTCTATGAAACTGAATCATCCTGTCTCTTCCTTTTAATCAAGAACTATAACTGAACAACATTGAGAAAGGGGCTCAAATTATTGTAAGTTAGTTTTAGGAATATTAATCCATGCAGAAGTTTATGGAAAGGTCACAGCATAGAACTCTGGAGATTATCAGAAATTCTTAATGATAGAATCCTGCTCCAACAAAGTTTGCAGTAGTAGAAATAGAACATGTGAATAACACTGCAAAAGAAACACCAGAATTCCACAATTCCCTAGAGAGTAGATAAAAGAGGAGAGATGGAGACAAAAGATCTCAGTTCATGTTTTTGTTTCAGTTTTAGTAAACTTGTCATGTTTTCCATTGACCAAGCTACAAATGCAGTGAGCAGGAGAAGATACAATGGCCCCTCTTCCCACATAGCAACTTTGGGTTGAGTGGGTTCAGAACCCTGAGAGAGAAATGATGGTAGGAGACATAACTGAGTTGTTATCAAAAATGAGGGTCAAACCTACATAAAGAATGAGCACTTAAAAGCAAAGAATAGAACAAAATAAGTGCAAAGATCAAAGACAGATACTTAGCAAATACATATAGCTAACTGGAGGAAGAAACAAGAAAATCCAATGAAAAAGTGAAAACCATAAATGGAGTATGGAGTAGGGGGAGAAGATAACTAGGTATATTCAGCTCTATAAAGGGGGGACCCTAGATCCTGATGCAGTTGAAGTAGTCCACTATATCCACATTTTTCAACTTCAAAATGCTAGCTTCTTGTGTCAGGATGTGCACCTGCTGAAAATTTCAAGTTTTGCATGAAAAGTCACCATGGAAAGTTTAATAAAGAACACTGAAGTTATCAAAGATAATAATCCTCAGAAACACAAAGTGAATTGTCATTAAAAAGAAGTTTCTGAGTAAAAGTCTCTCTAGAGAACTTTTTATCTTACCAAATTTTCTGTTCCTGTGAAACCACTGCTATATCAGAATTTATGATTAAGGCACAGTTTAAGGGTGTGTGTGTGTGTGTGTGTGTGTGTGTGTGTCTGTCTCAGTGGAAAAGCCTATATTAATCTGGTTAAAATACCCTAAATGAATTAGTAAATCTAGATGCCACCATCAATGGAGGAGCTACATATAATTTTTTTTTTTTATTTAGGCTTACATGTTAACAGTGTAAATGATTCATTGTGCATAGACAGAGGATAACATATCAATTTTCTAGTTGTGAGTTGTATAGAATCACAACATATATGCAGTCATACATAAAGTTAGGGCTATGATGTCCATCATATTCCACCACCCTTGCTGTCCCCATGCCCCCTCCTCCCTTACACCCCTGTGAACAGCGATCCACCATTGTTCCCATGTCCTTCCCCACTTTATGGATCAGCATCCA
>CM053399.1:33598721-33658934 GCA_028644305.1 Xerus rutilus
TGATCATGGTGCACTATTTTTTTGATATGTTTTTGTATGCGATTTGCCAGAATTTTATTGAGAATTTTTGTATCTATGTTCATCAGGGATATTGGTCTGAAGTTTTCTTTCTTTGATGTGTCTCTGTCTGGTTTTGGAATCAGGGTATCATAATATTGGATAATATGTGGAATCATAATATTGAATGAGGTTTGAAAAGGAAGAGTATTCAGCCAGAAGATGTTTAAATGAAAAGCTGAAACTTTTCAGTATTGCCTTCAACCACTGACTGACTCAAAGAATAATGATGTTTAAATTAGACTGAATCATACTCTACTAATGCAGACGCACAACTTATCCCACAATTGTTTTTCTTGATGAGGACCAAAATTGTGTGGGATATTGCTTTATTTTTCTTTCTTTCCAAAAAGCTAATGAATCAGTTCATATTGCAAGTGAGTCATGACCAACTAATTGGATAACTTTAAAGAATTTTACTTTTTCTTACTTTCTTTTGTGAAATGTTATGTTTTTATTAGTGCAAGCTAATTATACGTAATAGTGGGATTCATATCTGTTCCAATTAATTCCCCATTACATCTTTTCCCCCTTTTACCCCCAGTTCTCCTTATTCCCTTTCCACTATTTTCTTCTCTTCTTTATTTATTTACATATATATATTTAGTTGATACATTATAATTATATGTAAATGTGGGATTAATTGTGATAAAATTTGGCCAATTTTATTCCTCAATTTTCCCCTTTCCCTCTTTTCTCTTCCTCCCCTTTAATCCCCTACCTCTACTGATATCTCTCCTTTTTTTTGAGATCTTCCTTTATATTTATTTTCTCTCTAGCTTCTGAATATGAGAGAAAACATTTTACCTTTGACTCTCTGAGTCTGGCTTATTTCAATTAGAATTATGTTCCCATAACAGTGCATATCACAATAACCAAACAAGGGATCAGCTGAAGGTCCATCAATAGACAAATGGGTAAAGAAAAGAATATATATATATGTATATATATATATACATATATATATATTCTATTATATGAAATATTGGGTAATATGTCTATTACTCATCAATAGAAAAATGGGTAAAGAAAGTAATATATATATATATAAAGGAATATATATATTATATATATATATATTCCTTTTAGAGTTCTTCTCAGCCATAAAGACGAATGAAATTATATTTATTTGTCTTAATTCCTGTCTTATAAAGTGAGTGGACTGAACTGGATGATTTAAAGGCCCTTTTATCCACATATGAATACATACACAATAGTGAATCATGTACAACCTTAAGACTGGGATCCTAATTAGAATAAGTTATACTCCCCAATGTATGATATGTCAAAATACACTCTACTGTCATGCATATAAATGCACAATAGAAAAAACCCTTTTATCCTTAAAAATAGTTTACAAGTTATTAAATTGTGACAATAATATGTTTCTTCCCAAATTCTCTGTCACCTCATTTTTCACAAATTTACAATATAGATGTGAATATGGATTTGGGGTCTGTAATATGGATATGAGTAAAAAAGTTAAATATAGCTGGCTATGGTAATCCCAGTGGTTGGGGAGGCTGGGGTAGGAGGATTGCAAGTCCAAAGCTAGCCTCAGCAACTTTGTGAGGTCCTTAGCAATTTAGTGAGACTCTGTCTCAAAATTTAAGAAAATAATACTATAAAGGTTTGGGGATGCATTTCAGTGGTAAAGCACCCCTGGGATCAATCCCTGATACAATTTTAAAAAGTTAAATGTAAGTATTAAATGTAAGATAAATAGATTTTCTAAAGAAGTAAATCTGTGGGAAGTTTAAAGACAAATATAGATATATTCCATGTAGGAGAATAAGCAGAAAGCTTCATGAAACATAAGAAGGTAAACGTTCCGCCTTTAAGGCAGAAAAGCTTTTATGAGAAAGGGAGAGAAAATAAGCTGTTTATTTAGCTCAGAGACAGTAAGTAGTATGTGTACTTCATGCAACCATTCTATAGAAATCCGAATGCTGCACACAAAAAATAGAGATTTTTAAGTACTCATGGGACAGCTTCGCAAATATGGGTATGTTTTGTTCTTTTGTTTTCTGAAACAGTTCAGCAACTCTATCCCTAGCACCTCTACAGACCTCAACAATTGCCTAAAAGATGTAGGATGAACAATAGCACATCCTCAGGATGCCAGACAGATAGCCATAGGATTTCTCTTTTATAGAGTCAAAGAAGTGTATTTTTGAGATAATTATCTGTCAATAATCCAAAACATATATAAATGAATTATAAAGCTTTTCCAAGTGCAATATAACAACTGAATGAAAGAGGAAATCAAGACAGAATTAGACTGCCATTATTCTTTGACATATATAAAGAGATGGTTCTAGAAAAGGGGAAAAATAGTGTAAAATATTGCTAATGATTAAAAAGTACAAATTAAAATAAGGTTCCATTTATCCATCTATCAAATGGCCCACATTTCTAAAAAACACTGATCATGGCCAAGGTCAGCAATGTATAGAGAAATGGGTGCTGTCATACATTATGGATAGGACTTTAAAACTGCAAATGTTGGTTAGAGGGCAATTTGGCAGAAACTCACAAACTTAAAACGCATAGTACTTTAACTCAAAAATTCAACTGCTAGAAATTTCTTTTACTGAAATATGTACACAAAGTAAAAAAAAGAAAAAATACATGTACATATGAGCAATGATGTTTGTTGCCATGCTATGTACAACATTGAAAAAATTGAATATAAATCCTAAAAACTTGCATAGCAAAATTTGCAATCCCCTAAATAAATAAAAATGATGTAAGTCTGTATGTATATATAAAATTATTTTTATATATTTTAAGTGAAAAAATGTTTCAAAACTATTATATTGTGATTTGTTTTTAATCTTCCCTACTGTATCTGTTTAGTACAAATTGGAAAGACTAAGAAAGGAAATATACATTAAACTGTATAAGTAACAGTAGTACCTGTTTAAGGACCTTAGTTTTAATCATTGAAATAATCTGAAGTATTCTGGCTTTTATCATTTTTTCCCCCTAAATGAACTCTGCATGCTATCACTTCTTTATGAAGGAGTCTTTCTTCTCACTTCTACAAAGAACTGGATAACATTCAGTGAAACTATGTGAGACAGATACTACCCAATGATTGTTAGACTGGTTGGATCTTGGCAGATGCCTTCATAATCTCCTCCCAGTATCCAGCTTAGTAAAGCCAAATCACCAATTTCTCTCCTTTGAATATTCTTCTAACACATGCAGGTTTATAACATTATGGGACTTAGAATAGAATACTCATCCAAGAGAGAAATTAACATCACAAATTACAAAGATCTGCCTCAGTCTTACCTTCAGCTCAGGGAGAAAGTCTACTGCAAAAGGTGTTGCAGGGTCTTGTAACTACAGACACATAAACATCAATTTGCGAACTTTTCATGTCTCTTTCTCTCTCTCTCATCCTCTTTCCCTCTCCACTAACATGGCATGCCTATGTAATGATAGAACTGGAAGAGATATTAGATACTCTAGAGTTTTGTTTTGTTTTGTTTTGGTTTGGTTCAGAATTAGAATTTATGGATCAGTTGTGCTCTTTGCCTTTTCCTCAAGAAAGCCAGACAGTGTAAGAGTGCTAAGTGAGTTGGCATCTGGGGCTCCTTCAGCTCTTACTTAAACAAAAATAAATAAATTTCTTTTATCCTAATGTAGATTATTCTACTTAAAAAAAAATTTAAACTGTTGATCTAGCCCATTTTCTTCATATAAAGTGTTTAAAACTAGAGATCTAAAAAGCTCAATTGCTTAACCAAGACTACAGGCAATGGTAGAGATAGGACAATAATCTGAGTATTTAGGTTTTTAATTTAAAATGGAAACTAGAAAGTAATAATATTGGTAAAAATTTGTAACACTGGATTTTCTGTGGTTTTGCTGTAGCTTATGAAAAACATTAAAAGGCAACTAGGAAAGTAAAGAGGTAACCAGGCAACAGTAGTGCCATTATCCTAACAAGAATATGAGAGGTATCATGCAGGGATAGGTTACTTCTACTTCAAATGAGTTCTTAAATATACAGAAGTTAGGTTAAGAATCTGCTGAGAATGAGCATAGAATTTTTCTATACCCATCTTGGACAGAAGTGTATCTATATTGGAAGCACGTAGCATTTTGCTCCTACAAGACTGCCAAAATCTGAGGAAAAAACACAACCTGGAAATATCATAAAATAAGGAGAATATAATATATGATTTGATTCTAAGGAAAACAAATAAGGTGAGGTTTGACAGGGAAATTCTCTTCATGGAACTGTATGGAGTCTGGTGGGAGGGGCTAGGCTCCTCTTTAGTTTCTTTATCTGTAATAAAAGGAAGAAGATTAATGTATAATATAATTTTCATTTTTACATACTTGTTCATGTTAGTGGAATATGCTGCCTTGGTGTGTATTTGTGTTTGTTTTAAAATTAGGATCAACTGTCAAGAGGAAGGGGGTCCAAGGGAAGAAAAACTAGAGCAGTTGCCTTAGAGTTATGGTATTAAGTCTTTGTATTATTATTTTAAAAATACTATTTCAGCTGTAACTATAAAATGAAAATAAACATTATGAACAGCATGCTTTTGAAGACCCCAGAAGAGATGTAGAATGGGTTCTTTTTAACTATGAGGAATGTGTGTACATGGATATCACACTTCCTACATGCTCCTTCCTGAGCAGCTAGACCACAACAGGAGAGCGCAAAACCAACCTGCAGACGTCTCCCTTGAATTCATAATGATAACTTCAAGTGGGGCCTTCACACTGTCCATTGACCAAAATGTATTTCCAAGGCACACTTAATATCTCATTCTCCTTGGAGACTTTTTTCATATTTTATTCCTTTGCTTCCAACTCTGGCTTCCAACACCTCCTCCCCAAATCTCACTCTCAGTTGATGCTGCTGCTTCCTATTTCACTGAGAAGACTGAAGCAATATGAAGAAAACTTCCCCAGCTCCCACCCACCTACCAGCATCTGTGCCCACATATTCCTCCACCTTCTTGACTGATACTTTAGATAAACTAACTGCAGTCCCAACTAAGGCATCTCCTCTCTTATAGAGGGGTTTCTATCCATCTCCCTGACTTCAGGACATCAGTTAAATCACTCTGTATCCCAAAATATTGACTGATCTCTCACACAACCCACATTTAATCCATTTTCCAAATACGTCCTGAATCTAACCATGGCTCATCACTCTCAACACTACCTCCACATTTTACAGGTTACTGAATTGGTCTTTCTACTGTTAACATTACCTAACACAATAACAGGCTTGAGTTTAGGACTGGATAGACATAAGCCAGATGATTTAAAATGAAAGCCAGCTGATGACTTCTTTGCTTAAAACCTGCTCTTCAATGAATTCCCATTTGACCCAGAGGAAAAGGCTTATAATCATTACATGAAAATGAGCCTCATAGCACCTAAGATAAATAATCTTGCTTGACTTTGGAGATATTAAAACATAACTCTTTTAGGCAAGTTTTTCATCTCCTCATATTTCTCTGTAGTAGGGTACACAACTAGTCTCCCTTTTCATGGAGAAAAAATATAGTTCATCTGATTTGTTTGAGTTGTTAATATGGTAAGCAAATGAACAAAAAGTGGATGAAAAAAAAGGATGTTTGATTCAGCAGTTTCTTATTTCCTCTTCATTTTGGTCTGTTGTTTCTTTTGCCATGTGGCATGGGTACCACCACCCCTGTGTGGGTTGCCTGGGATTTCCTGGATGTGTCAGTCACTGTGTGGGTAGATCTCAGATTCAGAACAAGAAGAGAAAATGAGACAACATCATTTTGATATATTTTAAGTTCAATTCTAGCTTTAATCAGTTAAACTAATGACCATTTAATCTCCATCCTTCATTCTTTTGTATTCTATACCTAAATTGTTCATAATCCAGGGAGGAAAGAGAGATGTTATCTACTGAGTCAGTTAAAATATCAACATGTTCAAAGATTGAAATGCTAGTTCATAAGCTTCCCATATTTGCAGATAAAGTCTACAGGCAGGAGGGTATAGTGGAAATAATAGGGCTCTGGTATCATGTTTTGGCTCCTAATATCACATTTGTTGTTAGCTGGTTTATATCACATTGAATCAACTTACTTAACTTCTCTCAGCCTCCTTTCCAGATCGAATGGCATGAATAATGTCTCCTTCTATCATGCTAAGTGAAATAAGCCAATTCCAAAAAAAATCAAAGGTTGAATCTTTTTCTCATATGTAGAAGCTAACCTTACAATAATGGGGGGAGAACTACAGTTCAGTGGATTAGACAAAGGGGAATGAAAGGGAGAGGGGATAGGAAAAGGAAAGACAGGGGAATGAATCTGGCATAATTTTCCCACTACACATATGAATACACCACAGTGAATCACATCATCATGTACATCCACAAGAAATTAATTTAAAAAATAATAACTATGGGTAAATGGCAGAAAGATCAACAGAGGGAAGGGAGCAGAGGATGAAAGGGAAGGAGAGGTACTGGAGTCTGAATGAGATTAAAATATATTGTATGATTGTATAATTAGGTCAAAATGAATTCTACTGTTATGTATAACTCAAAAGAATCAAGAAAAAATAAATGAGTGGACTGGGGTCATAGCACAATGGTAGAGTGCTTCCCTAGCAAATGTGAAGTACTCAGTTTGATTCTTAGCACCGCATATAAATAAATAAAAATAAAGGTCCATTGGCAACTAAAAAATTTTTTTTTAAAGTAAATAATATACATGGGAGTGCCTAGAATGAAACCTGATACAAATGCAGACTCAGGGAGAATTGTTGCCTTTCACTTTGCACCAATAATCCAATGAACAATGTTTGAATCAAGGAGGAAATGTTGTTTATGAACTATAAAAATATGAGTGACAGAAACAATATTTTTAGTTTATTTGGGAGGAAAAGCAAAATAATTTATCTTCTTTTGAAACTGAAGTACAGTACTAAATAAAAACAAACAAACAACAACAACAACAACAACAAAAAAAACAATTTGTCTGAACTGACCACAATAGCTGATGTGGATGGAGTAAGAGGACTCTGAATTCATCCAGCCCTGCTTGTCTTCTGCATAGTTAAAATCACTTATGGCTCCTACAGGATATTGTTGATTTTTACATGACAAGCCCAGAAATGTTTGTGTTGGAACAGTGACACTCACTGGTTATTTCTGATACCAAAAGAAAATCTCACTGCGAAAATCTTTCCCAATAAAGGAAAATTTACAATGATCCTCATAGATGTTGGCATGGTAACAAAGAGATTAAAAAGAAAATACTGAAATTCTAGGTGATAAAAATAAATTCACAAATAGGCACATCTGGAATAGTTAATGCAACTGGGTGTGTTTGGTCAGGAGAAGCTAGGATGTACCAGTCAGTAATCACTATCTTCAAATTGGAGGAAACAATCTCCTACATTACCTCCTAAACTGTACCTTGTAATATTTGAATAAACATAATTTTAAGAGTTATCCAGTTAAAAAATAAGCTGTCTTGAATGTGCCTCCATATCCTCTAGAGGTAATCCAAATGAATTTTTTTTTTTTGTACCAGGGATTGAACTCAGGGGCACTCAACCACTGAGCCACATCCCCAGTCCTATTTTGTGTTTTATGTAGACAGGGTCTCACTGAGTTGCTTAGCGCCTCACCGTTGCTGAGGTTGGCTTCGAACTCGTGATTCTCCTGTCTCAGCCTCCCAAAGTTCTGGGATTATAAGCGTGAGTCACCGCCCCCAGCTCCAAGTGAATTTTTGATCAAACACTAATTAGGGAAACTCTAGAGAAGATACATTTTAGCATTAGGAATTGTGGGTAATTTCTAGAAGTGTACCAACTTCAAGTTGCTGATATTCTAGAGCTCAGACTGAACCTACATTTATGTATCTTGGAAGTTTAAGTGTATCTCTCATTATATAATCTGGATCCTGTGGTATACACATTATGAAAACCTTGCCTAATTGTTAAGGCCCTGTTGATTTTGGAAATCGATTGCTTTTCAAACCAGTTCCTTTTATATCATTCATCGGTGATAATTACTCACTGTTGAGAAAACTAACAGAAGCAAGTACAAGTTCTCACCTATGAGATAGTTTTCTGTCACCCAATATAAAACAGTGAGAACAACCCATCCCATTTCTTCTATAATCCCTAGCCTCAGTAAAAACTTCAATTCTTATGGTAAAACTAATCTCAAGTTTATGGAGGTAATCAATTTTTGAAACTAGTAGAACCCTACCATTAGATCATAATAACATTTTTTCTCTCCCTTTTAAACTGCTAGAAGAAAGCCATGATTTGAGAGTCAATGATTTAAATATGTTACCTAATATTAGGTAAACCTCAAGGCATTAACAGGAGGGTCAATTAATCCAGGGCCAGGAAGAGCCATAGCATCTCATGTAGACATTTTCTCATTTCACATTTTAGAAATGTTTACCTTCTGGGACTTCTAAAGAAACTGCTAACTTGCCCAAGGCAGCGCGGTTTTAATAAACTTCATTCTTGTAATAAAAGCTTGTCTGCCTTAGGTACCAAGATCATTTTTACATATTCATCATTGCATATAAGATCAGTTGCCAACACAAGAGAAAAAACAACCTTGATACCCACTGCCAAATTATTACAGACATTATTAAACCAATTTGTCTTCATTTCTTTATTAAAAAAATAAGGAAAGCCATGCTGTAATAATAACAGCAGTAGCAATAACTGTGTTTGTGCAGGTTGTTCCAGCCATCCCCCTTTCCATTTAGCATTGGAGTGTGTTTAATCACAAGAGAATTTCCAGGCAAATGATTAAAAGTGGTATGACCTTGAGAGAGCCAGCTTCAGAGAAACAATTCCAAGTAGATCATAAAAGATGAGAACATGGCTGGAGGTAAATTCTGGGAGGAATCTGTTAAGCAAATTCTGTCAGACTCTATTTTCTCAGATTGATTTTCAAACAATAGCATGTGCAAGAACAAATCCTGGAGTTATGTTAAAAGGCATCATAAAAATGTTTAATTTGAGCTATCATCTTATGTAGATATGAGGTGTTCTATTTAACATCTGTGCTTTTTAAAGAAATGTATAACTGTAAACTGCCTTTTATAGAGGTATCAATAACTGTTTTGCTGCATGATATCTTTAAGCATGATAAATTTTAATTTAGTGCTTTTTATTAGCCATATTGCTTTATATGAATCTCTTGACTCAAAGGCTTTTGCTTGTTGCTAAGTAAAAACAAAATAAATAATGTGTTAGGAAAGTGACAAACGTGGAAGGCTGTCAATGGCTTACTTCTATAATTACTGCCCCAGACATATTTCTTTCTCTGAAGGATATGGCAAAAAATTAAAAGAATAAATTTTAACTGTTTTTGAAGTTTCAGAAGACAATGATAAGTCAAACTATGCTGTCACAGACAATCTTTATCAGTGCAGGCAAAGGTAGACCATAGCTTGCCAAATCAGATACAACAGGATATAAATCTTGGTTTTGTCAATTTTGCTGCATGACCCTACAGAATTTGCTTATCCTCATTGAGCTTGGTTTCCTTGCTTGGAAACTGATAATAATAATTATAAAACTAATGACAACCTTAATATCTAAAATCATGCTATCATTTGATTTAGTCAATCCAAAATACACACATATTTCAGAACAACAAGTTGTATGTGATATGTATGTATGTTTTTGTCAATTTAAATAAAGTAAAATAAAATTTGATGAGATCATGTTATATATAACACTAGTGTATTGAGAGGTGCAGAAAAATGATAAACACAGAGGCTCCAGAGTATCTTAATGGCTATCAGTTGTACAAATTCATGTGGAAAATTTGATCAGAATATTCAGGCATCATTATAATTTCAGAATGGACCAGTTTCTGACCCCCAGGGAAAGAGGATATGCTATTATTTTCCAAGCCATGGATAACAGTCTTTTAAACACCTTTTATATCCAGGGGCCCACTTTATAGTCCTACTCTTTCAGCTCCCACTCTCTCTCTCTTTTCTGATCAAAAACCCAGCATCATTCTGCAGCCTCCTCCGTCACATATATAGTTTCACAATGAAGTGCCATATAAAGCTTGGGAACATGATAAGGCAAGAATATGTCACTTGGGTGAATTATTCAATCACTTTTAAGGCTGGTTTCCTCACCTGTAAATTGGTGTTCATATGCTCTTCTCATGAAAGTTTCACAGATAAAATATCTAATGAAAAAATCATACGTAGAGTACATGGGTACATAAGTAGATCTATGGAAAGTTTAATTACCTTTCTTTCCTTTGGTTCAATTTCCCCATCTGCAAAATGATGAGTTTGTTGTAGGTATTCTTAAATGTGTCTCTTGGTATAAAACATTCCATATCCATATTTTTCCATAAAATGATCATTTTATGTATTTTTTCTATATGTTACAAGATCAAAGGATGAAAATAGGAATTCTTTTTTTTTTTTTTTTTTGGTACTGGGGATTGAACTCAGGGGCACTTGACCACTGAGCCACCTCCCCAGCCCTATTTTATGTTTTATGTAGAGACAGGGTCTCACTGAGTTGCTTAGTGCCTCGCCATTGCTGAGGCTGGCTTTGAACTCGCGATTCTCCTGTCTCAGCCTCCCTAAGTGCTGGGATTACAAGCGTGAGCCACCGCGCCCGGTTTATAGACGGAATTCTTGAACTTACTCTAGATTAAAGCCATTTTGGGGAGACAAAAGCTACAGAAGCATTATACCTCATGATTTCCTAGCAATGTAAAACCTGGATCCAGGTACAAATAGCATACACGTTTTGAAAGCTCATTCAAGATTAAAGATGTGTATTGAAATGACAGGGTGAGAGGAAGAGGCACAGGTAGTTTTGACCACTTTTTTTCCTAAAAATTTTCCAGCAATATTTTGAAAGCATTGCTAGTTTGTGTGGACCCAGTATATCTTCTTATTTAATTGTTTTTTTATTTTGGGATGTGTGGCAGAAACTCTCAAGAATGTTTCTTTCAGTGGCCTGTCAATTTAGAAGAATTATCTGCCTTTTGAAACATCTTTGTAATAGGTCCTAATTATAACCATTAGGGAGTTTGGATTAAGGTGATGGTGGCTCAGATTTATTGCCTTCATTTTTTTTTTTTAAATATTTTTTTAGTTGTAGATGAACACAATGTCCTTATTTTATTGCTTTGTATGTGGTGCTGAGGATCGAACCCAGGGCCTCACGCATGCGAGGCAAGCGCTCTACCGCTGAGCTACAATTCCAGCCCCTATTGCCTTCATTTAAATATGTCAAATAAGTTTTCCAAGGGCAATTTTTAATTCCAAAATTATATGACATATAATAGTATGAAATATACAATGTTTGAGATAGAATGGAAATAATTTTTAAATTTAATAGAAGTGTCAAGTTCTTTGATATCTTACTCATTGTCCCACTAATAAGGATATTTTAATTGCTTTAAATTTCAAACAGTACAATTATTCCACAGGTACCGAACACAGTGTGTTCTTCATTAGTTCGTTTATAAGCTAAAAAATAGTATTAAATATCCACTGTGTTTTAGGCGCTGTGCTTGGTGCTTGGGAGAAAAATTGTAAGACTACATGTTCCTCTCAAGATTTCAGATATTTATGTAAATTTTTCATTAATGTATAGTAAAGTAAGAGCCTTTTCTAAATCAAGTACCAGAGGCCCAGAGGTCAAGCAGAGGGAGTGGTTTTTCTGCTTAGATCAGAGGAGATTGGGGATAGAGTGACTCTAGAGGAACTGGGAGTTCTTTGTCACAGCTGTATTAAGAAGGGGATGTCTTAAATAATGAAAGGTTCTTCAGATTTATGAGGTATGAATTAGTGCAAGCTGTGGCAAGGGGATTTCAGGCAGACCACTCAAAGACTTCAGGGCATGAAAGCAGGAAATAGACAAGACTCTTAGGGAAATATTGGTAATTCCAGATATTTGGATATAGACTGATGGAGGTTTGGAGAGAAAAACGTGGAGCTGAAGAATACAGAGAAGCAAAATTATATAGGGCTTCTTATCCTATTTATTTTGAAGGTATAGAGTGGTTAATCGTAATTCTTCTGAGGTCATGCAAGAAGCATTAATGAGATGGGCCACAGTGGTGCACACCTACTCCCAGTGGCTCCAGGAGTCTGAAGCAGGAGGATCACAAGTTCAAGGCCAGCCTCAGCAACTTACAAGGTCTTTGCAACTTAGAGAGGTCTTAAGCAACTTAACAGGACCCTGTCTCAAAAAAAAAATAAATAAATAGATATAGATATATAAATAAGTAAGTAAATAAATAATGTCTGATGATGTGGCTCACATTGTTATTTATTTTGGTAATCCTCAGTACCAAAAAAAAAAAAAAAGATGAAGATGAGTGAACCATGTGAAGTAGTGGGATTTAAGAAAATGGACAGCAGAGCCAGGCACAGTGGCTCACACCTATAATCCCAGCAGCTCAGGAGGCTGAGACCAGAGGCTCACGAGTTCAAAGACAGTCTCAGCAACTTATCAAGGCCCTAAGCAACTCAGTGAAACTCTATCTAAATAAAATACACAAAAAGGTGGGAGATATTGCTCAGTGGTTAAGCACACCTCAATTAAATCCCTGGTACTAAAAAAAAAGAAAGAAAGGAAGGAAGGAAGGAAGGAAGAAAGAAAGAAAGAAAGAAAGAAAGAAAGAAAGAAAGAAAGAAAGAAAGAAAGAAAGAAAGAAAAGAAAAAGAAAAAGGGAAAAAGGAGAGCAGAGAGCATGACAGTTTCCTTTTTCTATTCATATATATTATTTAAAAGGTGTAACAGTTATACTTTTATTATAATACAAAATAAAAATAGTTTGGGTAACAAGGATGTTAAGAATATTAGCAAATGAAAAAAGAAAGTGCGTCTGGCTCACTATGTTAAGCATTATTGTGCTCTGTGTAGTCCTTTTCCTTATATCCCATGTGGACAGCAAGGGCTAGAGAACTGGAGACCATTGTTTGCTTAGCTTAATTTCATTGTCTTGCTTTATGTTCAGCATGGATGCTCCATTTGAGTTTTCAAGATTCAAGAATCTGACTTTGCATATGAAACTTCTTACCTTCAAATATTGATGTTTAATCAATTATTCTTAAAAGTACTCTGTAGACAATACAAGGTCTTACAATAAATTAGAAATAATATTTCTAATATCTGGCTTATGTGATATTAATAAAAATTCAAGAGATATACCTAGTTACAATGATTAGCCAGGATGGAATTTATGTGATTGATCTCATTGTCATTGATTATGCTTTATTTCAGAGATATCATAAATAACAAAATGAGCATTTATCAACTTGGTTCTCTAAGGAAGAAGTGGGAAGTAAAAAATGAGCACCATATTTTGGTCAGATTTGAGTCCATACTTTAGTTCATTCATCTTTTATATTTATATGTGTACTATTTAATACATTTTGTATTATTTATAATAATATATGCATCATTTTATATGTTTTGTATTATTATTCAGGTAATCCATGATGTATTACTATTCATGTGTATTTTATTACAATAGAAATTTAAAAAATAGTTTTGACAGTAAGGATGATGAAAATGTTTGTGACTGAAAAAATCAAGTGCGTCTGGATCATTATATTAAACATTATTCTTAGAGATTAATGTGGGATTTCAGGGTTTATGTGACAAAGTAGGGGTGTGTAGATCACTTCTCTTTTGGGACTCCTGGGCTTAAGGAAAGGTGACATCAGTGATGGATTCCTAAAGTTTATTTCCCCCACTTTGACTGATAGTCTCCTAGTATGCCTAAACACCAAGTGAGCCACAAAGAAGAGAAATAGAATATATAAAGATAAGCAATTATGCTTAGTATATACTCTCTGAATGTTTTATGTGATAAAATGAATGAATGAATGAATGAATAATGTGAGTGTTTGAAGAGTTTACACTATTTTCTATTTTGTGGACCAGCTTGAGTTGCTATTTCAAGTCTCTTCTACATGTCTAGTATTCTGCAGATCCACAACAATAAATTTCATCATGCTCTGAATTGGGCTTCAAGGTCTCAAGGTATGTGTGGTGCAATCTCTATCATTTTATGACTCAACAATGATAATGGCTGTTTTCCTTTAGAATCATCCCTTGACTTATAAGCCAAAACTCAAAATTTCAATATGATCAATAAAATAAGACATCTAGTTCACAAAGTTGCTGTAAGGATAAAATCTTATCCGTAGTGGGATAAGACTGCCTGCCAGGTACACATGCAAGTGACTACGGAATGCTAACACTAGGGGTGCTCGTGAATTTTTGTAGCACACAGATCCTCATAGAAATGAAGGGATTTTTGATTATTTTAACTCTGTGGAAGAGGTAAGTCCACTGAAAAGGATTCACAGGCTGTTGGCAGAGCTCTATGCAGACATTAGTAAACGGTGCAACTTTGAAGAATTGTTTCTTGCTCTTTGAACTACATTTTCTCATCATTCCACACTCAATGGGATAATATTAGAACCAAAGCTAATAATGTGTCTGAAGATACATGGCAAAATATGAAGTGATATAAATGTTAGTTATTATTATTACTATTATTGGAGTGATACTTTATTGAGTATAAATGTGTTTTATGTTCTGTACAAAGCTGTTTATAGTCATAATAACTTATGTTCAAAAGGAATATTAAACTAATTTTTGCTAATAAAGAAGCTCAGATTGAAAAAATAAGTTGCTTAATATAATGTGGTTCATACATGAAATCCACAGGACTTGAATTCAAGCCTGACTAATTTCAGAGCCTATCAATTTCACACTGCTGTACTTTGCCAAATATTAAAAATGTCATACAAATATATCACTTTATATTAGGAAATAAATTGTGAATACATTTTTTTAAAGTTTAAATATTCATAAGTAATTAGTATAGTGTATCTTGGACCAGAATTGGAGAAGAGAATGATAGAGCAAACTTGGGTACACTCATACTGAATCACTCAATGTGTTTTGGGCTGTAAGTAATAAAAAATCATTTTATTAAATATGACATAAATGAGATTTTAGTAAATGACCACAGTTTATAGTGATTTCATCTTCAGGTGGTTTTATAATTAGTTTAGCAATTCAGTTTTATTATGTATGTCTCAGGCTCTCCACTGATAATGTAAAAATCTCCCTTCATGATCACAAGCAATTGCAAGCATTCATATTGACCAAAAATGATGCTTGAAAGCGAGAAAGAGAAATAGCACATTTGTCTATATTTGTGAAGAGTAGGAATTTTTATAGAAATCACATGTGCCCTTAAAGGGGTCACATTGGTCACATTGCTTTTGGTAAAGTCTCATTTCGACAAAATATGTAGCAAGATTTTGTTGAGATTTTATGCTTATGTAATAGAAGATGTATGCTATTAAGTAATTCTACACTCAATACAGAGTGAAAAGTCATATAGCAATTAGAAAGTAGTTCATTCTTGGAACAGGGTCCCATTAACAGAACCTGTGATAAGGGTTAGATTTGTCATTGACATGAGTTAGGAAGAGCTGAATGATGACATTCGAGAGGACTATAAAGGTGTTAATTTCATTCTTACTACATAAAATATTCATTTTCTTTTTTCTTACAAATGTTGGTGCCAGAATTCTAGAATTAATTTTAAATAGCTCAAATTTCCAGGGAAAATTGTGTTAAATTCCATGATAGAATATTTAAAGTAATATTTGTTTTTACTAAAGTTCTGAATGTCCTGAATTTATATTCAAGACTTTTGCATATGAGCACATACACATTTATTTTTGAGGAATTGATCCATTTGTTTTTGAGAAATTGATCCACCAACCATTACGGGGGCCCATTAACATCAAATCGTTTCAGGCTACTGCCTTAAATTGTCTATCAGCAGAATTCTAGATAGATATATTTCTTCTCATTATTACTATAAAATAGAGTAAATAAATAATAATTGGGCCAAATAGTAGTCATATGAGTTTTGTTTTATAAAGAACTAAAGCAGATTATTAAATTTTTAAAACTTTTCTCCTGACATTATTTTTCTTATAAATAATGAATATAAGGGGGCAGGTTTGTGTTCTTAGGTTTTAAAATTAGGCATTCTAGGACCTCTTTGTTGAATTTAGGTATATATAATTTATTGTACCTTCCAGAGTCTCCATGACACTTCAGCACATCTTGTTTTTGTACCAGGAATTGAACCCATGGGCATTTAACCACTGAGCCACATCCCCAGCTCTTTTTGTTTTTTATGTTTTGAAATTTTGAGACAGAGCATCACTAAGTTGCTCAGGGCCTTGCTCAGCTGCTGAGGCTGGCTTTGAACTTGCAATTCTCTTGCTCAGCTTTCCAAGCTACCGTGATTACAGGCAAGTGCTTGACATTCACAGACTACACTATTCTTAGAACACTCTCTGGGATCTATCCATGTACCCACCTATTTTTATCCCTTTACTATATGTGTAGACACAAAAGCCTGGATTTTTCTAGAGGCACATAAGATCCTCAGTCAATACTTGCATTACATCAAGGGCACACATATCTAGTCTTCAGACCTTTATAGATATTTCTACTATCCTACTGCAGATACCTGCCAAGAGAAAAGTTTCAATCCTAGTGTCATACCACATTGATTTGTCCATTTCACTCTTCTTTTCAACATTTCACAATAGTGGAAAGTGCATTTATTTTTCTTTTTAACATATGGAATGGATTTCTTTTATATAGTATTTTAAGATCCCTTCTACCTCTGGCTTATGTGTTTATGTGTACCAGTCAAATCAAGTAAGGACTAGAGATTATTACAGAAAAAATGTCAACTATGTGAACTAAGTAAGAGTAGTGTAGTTTTTTATAGTTTAGTGAGGTAGGTATTAAGTTTTCCAGTTAACATATATGCATAGTATATCACTAATAATTCTCTCAAACATCTACAGGAAATGTTTAAGAATTCTAAGTACTTTGGTAAAGAACAAAGTCTTAGAACATTCTACTGAAACTAGCTCAAGTTACAATAGGATATCTGTATATTTCATATATCAAGTAAAGAGAATGTAATTTATAAAACTCCCTTAAATCCTAAATCAAGATGTTTCTGCTGGTAAATTCTATGAAGAATTAAAGGAAGAATTAATTCTCACACTTCCAAGCCTTTTCCAAAAATAGAAGTGGAGGGATCACTCTCCATCTTATTCTATTAGTATTATCCTAGCACTAAAGACAGACAAAAAACCCAACAAAATAGAACCAAACCCTTTTATAAATATTGATGCAAAAATTCTCAACAAAATTCTGGCAAAATAGCACTGAAAAGAGGTTGCTTTAACATATAACTGATGTATTACAGGTTGAGCATTCTTAATCCAAAAATGTAAAATGTTAGAAAATTTGAAAAATTTTAAGTGTCAAAATAATACCACAAGTCGAAAATACCACAATGACTGCATGTGATGGGTCTAATCAAAAGACAAGCACACTAAAAACAATGTTTAAAATTAACTTCAGGCTATGTGTATATGATATGTATAATTTGTACTTAGATTCAAATTCCATTTCCCAAAACATTCACTGTGTACGTGAAAATAGTGTTTCAAAATCTGAAAAAAAGAAATCTTAAAACCAAAACCATTCTGATACTAAACATTTTGGACAAGGAGTATTCAACCTGTGCATCCTGTGGACAATACAAAGGACAAAAATCGTATTAACATTTAGTTACACTTATATAAATCACTTTACATGTCTTACAGTGTTTTCATAACAAACTACACTAATAAATTAGAATTAGAATATGAATTATTCAATCTAATAAAGACATTTATGAAAGATCCACAGCTAGCAAGTTCATAGTGGTGAAAATTGAAAGGTATTCAGAAAAGATTAGGAAGAAGAGATGTTCATTAATACCATTTCCATTTACCAGTGAAATTATTTAAGAACAAGAAAGAAAATATTTTCGGAGTGGAAGCAAAACTACATTTATTTGCGAATCATAAAGCTTCGTAAAATGAAAATCCTACAAAATGCACTAAGAAACTATTACAAATATTAAAAAGTTCAGCATATTTCCAAAACATAATATTTAAAAATCAATCATATTTCCATATGTCAGCAATAATTGATCTCGAAATGAAATTAAGAAAGCAATTCTATTTACAATGGCATCAACAATTTTATAATAGTTAACAATAAATTTAACTAAGGAAGAATTATATTCCTGTATCTTCAAATCTGTACTCTGAAAACTTCATTGTTGTAAGAAATTAAGGAAGCTCTAAGTAAATGGAAATAAATCTCATGCTCATGGATCTGAAGACAATACTGTGAAGATGGCAATACTCCCAGACTGACCTCCAGTTTAAATGCAATCTCTATCAATATTTTAGCTGTTTTTTTTTTTGCTGTTTTTGTTGTTGTTGCAGAAATTAACATGTTAAAATAAAATCCTTAAATACAAGGGACCCTGAAAAGGCAAAATAATCTTGAATAATAAGAACAAATTGGCAGACTCACACTTCCTGATATCAGAAATTAATAAAGTTACAGTAAAAAGCAATAGTGATCAAAACACTATAGTACTGGCATAAAGATAGACGTATAAAATTAAGAGTGTGTAATCCTCCCTTATTTTAATGGTTAATTAATATTCAGCAAAGCTGTCAAGTCGATTTAATGAAGAAAGAATAACCGGTTAGAAATAGCGCTTGAACAACTGTATAGACACATTAAAAGAATGAGAGTTGATCTCTTCCTTATACTATAGCATAGGGGTAAACATAAGCCCTACAACTATATAACATTTAGAAGAAAACTTTGGAATACATTTTGTGACCTTGGTTAAGCAATGATTTCTTACATATGACACCAAAAGCACAAGTTACAAAATATTTAGACAATGTTAACTTCACAAAAATTAAAAACTTTTTCATTTCAAAGCACATCAGTAAGTTAAAACATAGTGCACAGAGTGGGAGGAAATATTGTAAACCTTGTATGTGTTAAGAGTTATGTACTATTCACATAAATAACAATTACAATTCAAACAAGAGAAAGACAAATAACCCAGTTTAAAAACAGATGTTTTAGTCAGCTTTTTTGCTGTTGTGACTAAAAGACGTGGCAGGAACATTTTTAGAGAAGGAAAAGTGTATTCGGGAACTCACAGTTTCAGAGGTCTCAGGCCAGAGATAGCCAGCCATTCCTCGAGGCTCAAGGTGAGTCAGAACATCAGGGCGGAAGACTGTGGTGGAGGGAAGCAGTCCAGGACATCATGACAGGAAACAGAGACTCCACTGGCCAGATACAAAATATATACCCTAAAGCCACACCCACAACGCCCCATGTCCTCCAGCTACACCCTACCAGCTTTCAGTTTCCACTCAGTTAATCTCTATCAGGGGACTAATTCACTGAGTGGGTTAAGGCTTCATGACATAATCATTCCACATCTAAGCTTTCTTGCATTGTCTCACACATGAACTTTTGGTGGACACATCATATCTAAACCATAACAACACACAAAAATTTTGATAGACAAATCCACAAAGAAGATATGTAAGTGACTGATAAGCACCTGTGAGCTGTGTTAGGTCAGTTTAAGGTGGCCAAAGGGAACAAAGCATCAAGCAGCCCTCATGCACAAAAGAACAACCAATCAGATGCTGACACGTAAGCAGTAATGGCGTCTCCTAACAATCAGCTGACCTCTCCTAACTTGTCTTGGAAGGATATGGATCTCAGCAGGGGGGATGCTCCTGGGGATCATCCCCAGGGGGGATGCTGAACTCCAAAAACCTCCTTTTCCCGCCTCAAGCCCTCCCCTTGCTGCCCTGAGCCCATAAAATTTCTATACCGCCAAGCACGTGAGATTCTCCCAGACCCGCTCTGTTGGACTAAGGAGTCTGGCCTGGGAGTGTACACCAAGAAAGCCTTGCTCAGTGGTTTTAATTGGCCTGCTTTTGGTCATCTGGCCTTCGAAGCTGTAAAAGAATTAGTGATTAAGGAAATGTTTTATCATCTTGTAACGGACTTTAACCAAAAGTTAGAAAATAGCAAGTATAAGCAATACATGGGGAAATTGGATTCCCATGCATTAGTGGTGGAAATGAAAACTGATACAGTAGTTTTGAAAAATAACTTCACAGTTCTCCAAAATATTAAACTTGGAGTTACATATGATTAAACAATTTCACTCCTAGGTATATAGTTAAGAAAATTGAAAATTTACATTTATGGAAAAACTTGGGCACAAATGTTCATAGCATCATTATTCATAATACTGTAAAAGTGAAAAGAACCAAATATCCATTAACTAAATGCATGCCTAGCACATAATGGAGTCAACCTTCTATATCTTCAGATTCTGCAATCACATATTTAAAAAACTATGAATCAAAAATATTTAAAAATAAAATTGCATCTATATTAAACATGCACAGACATTTTCCTTCATCATTATTCCCAGAATAAAACAGTATAACACCTATTTAAATATTTACTACATTTAGTAATCCAGAGCTGACTTAAGGTATAAGGGAGGCTGTGTGTAGTTATATGCAAATTGTATGCCATTTTATATGCTACTTGTGCAATTATGGATTATGTTGTCAATAGGAACCCAGAACCAATCCTGTATGGATATCAATGATGACTGCAATATCTGTGTATGTAAATATTTGCTATGTAAATATTGTAAATATAACATTTGTATATATACATTTGTATATATATAATGAGCAACATTTATATGCAACAAATAAACAAATATATTTTACATATATTTTACACAATGGAATGCTACATACTACTTATTAAAAAAGATTACTAGATTCAACTCACAAATCCTATGGGTTTCACACTTAGTTTCTTTATGTAGTAAGAGATAACTGGAACAGACCCTATATCTAATTTGATAATGATCCTTTTTAGGTCTACCTTCAAAAGATATCCTGATTCTGTCCATCCCCGTTGCTCTCCTAGACTCAGAAGCCATTGCGTTTCATCTAGCCAAATACAACAAAATTCATTCTATATGCTTTTACTTTATCATTTATTCCCTGCGTAAAAGCTACATATTTGAAAAGTTAAATCAGATGATAATACTTCTTTACTTAAAATTCCCACTCATTTCCCATTGCAATTAGAATAAAACTTCTCATAAAAGGTGCCTGATGTTCATGATCCACACTTCTCTCTCTGAGCTTGCCTGTGTTCCACCCATATGTTCTTCCTGAAGTCTCTGGAAGACTGTAAGATCATACCTATTCCCAGGTCTGTTTTCTTGTTGTCACCTGGACATGTCTCCAGTTCCTCCCTGACAGTCTTTGTTGTTATTCAGACCTCTGTTTAATTAGAGAGACTTTCCTTGGCCACCCTAGGTGAAATTGCCTCCTCCCAGTTAGTATTTTCTATACCCATAATCTATTATGCTTTTCAAATAGCATTTTATCAGAATCTAATTTATCTTATATTTTAGGTAACTTTATTATTTTATTTCTCTCCTATTAAAATATAGTGTCTATAAAAAAGACCTATATTCCTAGAGTCTGAACCATTGCCTGACAGACAATAGGTATTCCACAGTTGTTGAAAGGATGTGATATTAAGTAGGACTTACCTATTTAAGTTCAATAATAAAAGCTCATGGTTATTTAATAACTATATGTTAGGTATTGTGCTAGGTGCATGCAATAATTTTCAGGACAGACTCGGCTCTTTTGGGCTGGTGCATATATTCAAATCTAGTGGCATATATTAGTCACTCCTTAAATTCTGCTTCTTTCTATCTTGGAATTGACATAAGCACTTCTCAAATATCCATGGGCCTAATTTTACCTATGATAGGAGGTATCGCAAAAATCAGGTGAACAAAATTACTGTTTTTACTCATTTATAATGCTTTGTCAGTTTATAAACTTCTTCCTGTTGAAAATTTGAGTGTCTAAGCTCTGAGATTTCATGGAAAAAAAAAGTTTTAAGTTGATATTCCTTAGTAGGTTTTGGTGCAAAGCTAATGGCTCTAAAAAGAAAAGCTGAGACCATTTCCTGATTGTTTCAACACTCCAAGAACTTCTGTATGATCCAACAACAATGAATATTGCCAAATAAACAGAAAGGGCCCTGGCATTTAAGCAGCTGTGTCTATTTTGGAGAGGACAGCCTGCCCACATTGCCTGATACCCTTGCTGCTCACAGCAGTGTGCTAACAGCAATATTGGCTTTACACCAGACCTATTGAATGATAATCTGTATGTTTAAAAGATCCCAAGGTGATCCTTATAAATAAAGGTTTAGGAAACAATGCATCACCTAGTGATTATAACAATTCACTGCTCATTGGAAATTCCTGGAAACTTAAAAAAAATCACTAATGCCTGTGTTTCAATCCCAGAAATTCTGATTTAATTATATGCCTGAGCATCTAAGATTTAACCATTTTTTTCCAAATGATTTTGTTGTGCAACCAGAGTTCAGAACCACTAAGTTTAGTGCTAACAAGTCTTAGGTCTTTATATAAAAACAGCCATTTCTTTCAAGTTCTCTGAATGTGAAAATGTTAAGATAAATCAAAAGCAAATCTTTTGTGGTTGAGAAAGTTTTCCGTCCCAGATTTTGTTGTCACATGTTGTTTGCAGAGGCCCCTGAACTTTCCCGCATTGTAATTTTCAGGATTTGGAGCATTAAACCTGCTTATTTCCAGATGGAAAAGGAAAGCTTTTCAGTAGGCTGAGCTAATGGCCATCTGTTAGGATGGAACACAGCCTATTCAAAGGGTGATATTTGCCACATTGTCTGATGTCAGGAGGCAGCAAATGAAAGCCTAAGACCTTCCCAACACACAACACCTTATGTGTCAGATCCCCTGGAGGAAGGCATTCCCAATTTAGAAACACAAGCTTCAGTTGGAAGGACTCATGTGCTGACACCTCAGGGACTCTGCTGTGAGTGATGCCTTTATCACTGGTACCTTACTGTGGACAGCTGATGCTAATGTCCTAATGAGTTGCACAAGTCAGCATATAACAAAGGAAAAGGACAATCCAGGGTTGCCTCATCATGTACTGTATCTGAATGTGACACTTCAGACGTAAGGGAAATGATTAAAGAAGTTTCTATAGGCAAAGTGATTAGCACAACAACTGGCACATCCAATCTCCTGGAGTATATGACCTTAAATTTAAAAAATAGGCTTGGAAATCACATGTACAGAGTTACTTTAATTGTTTCAAAATATTTGATGAATAATCACTTAAAGACATAGAGTAAATCAGACCCAATATAATTTTTATAAAGATCTTCAAATATTAACAATGAATTCTATTAAATTTCATATAACATGCCTTAGTTACTAAAGCATTTTTAGCTTCTTCCCCCTCCACAGTTTAAATTAGATGCTTTGTTGCCAAATATAAAAAAAAGATGAGTTTTTTCTTTATTCTACATTATTTCTCCCCAAAAGCTTTTAGATCAAGATTCCAGGCTCTTGTACAAAATATGCATATAATCTTGTAAAGGATAAATAAGAGACCTTATAAATAACTATAATTAAGTCTGTGAGAAGTAAATACTTATAATAATATAATACTTTGATAAATAATTATCAAAAATATTGTGTAGAATAAACTAAACTTAAATTGTATTCTATTAACCAGTATGAGTGTATTTCTGTAAGCATAGTTATGTTGAATAAAGTTTTAAAAAAATGGAAAAAAAATCATGGACATAATAGAGTGGAAATGAAATGCGTTGTGGTAGCTCCCTCTAGTGGAATTTCTTAACACAAGACTGTGCGGAATGGCTCTGTATATACATAGATTACAACGGATATCCAGACAAACACCAGAAGAAATACCCAAAAACTCAATGAGAGGAAGAAAGATCAGCATTCAAAAATGGGTATTTCTGAAGACAATGGATTTAGGGAGAAGATGATTTAGATTCATCCACTTTGTTTTAATTGAGTTAAAATTAAACTCAATTAATTTTGTTTTAATTTGTCGTGCCTTTAATTTATTTTTTTATTTTTATTTTTTAGTGGTTCTTTTAAATGACATATTAGAATTCATTCTGACATAGTTATAAAAGCATGGAATATAATTTGTTCTAAATCAGTCCCCAAGACCTTCCCTTCTTCTCCACTCCTCCTATGCCCTGTTCCCTTTCCTTTACCTTACTGATCTTTCTCCTAATTACTTGTAGTTTTTTAATTTTTTAAAAAATTTTAATTAGTGCCTTGTGGATGTACATGATATTGAGGTTTACTGTCTTATATTCATATATGTACATAGAAAAGTTAGCTAGGATCCATTCCACTGTCTTTCACTACCCAACCCTCCTTCCTTCCCTTCATTCTACTGTATCTATTCCACTGATCTTTCTTCTATTCTTTTTTTTAAAAAAAAATCCTTTCTTCCTTATTTTGGATTAGCTTTTGCATACCAGAGAAAATATTTGACCTTTGACTTTTTGGGACACTTGAGGGACCCAGAGGAAGTTAACAAAGCTCTTTCATTGTCTACATTCTTATGTACACACTGAGTACAAAAACAGTTCTCTGAGTTGCTGTATATATTAAGATAATTGCATTTCTCCTCGATTTTTCTCCACATCAATTAAAGAGTACAGCATGCTGGAGTGAAGCTTTATTCCTCATTTTTTTCCTTACTTGGTCTCACACTCAACTTATGAGCAACTTTTCCTTCTTTGCCTAAATTATACCTCTATCTGGCTCTATCCTACAACCAGTGGGTCCACACACTTATCACTCTTACTGTTGAAGTAGCCTCCTGGCTGCTCTCACTGCTTCTCTCTCTTGCCTGCACAAACTCCATGTTGTACACTGTAGACTGAGTGGAAGATAAATGCCAGCCTCAGAGTCAGCCTGTAAATTGCTTCCCATTACATGTAGAACACTTCCCACCCTGGAGTCCAAAGCCCAGTCTCCACACTCTCACTGTTCCACACTGTTTTCCTTTCAGTTCCCCCTTAGGTCACAGCATTTCAAGTCTTGGAGATTTTGCAATCAACTTCCTGACTACACTTTCTTATTTTCATGTATCTGGTTCTATCTCACCTTGTATGTCTTGGGTTTAATGAGCTTTAGATATTCAAATATCTGTTGTCTCTTTCCTCTTAATTTCCCTTCTCATAGCAGCATATTTATTTCCAGCAGAGCACTCTTTACAACTTGTAGTTGTTTTTTTAATGATTCATTCATTAAACAAACATTAGAATTTAAAGCAATTTAAAGCAATTTCTTTTTGAACATCAGATTTCTAGTACCCTGGAGAGTTGGTGTTAAGTACCTATTTTTTTTTTTGTACTGGGTATTGAACTCAGGGGTACTCCACCACATTCCCAGTCTTATTTTGTGTTTTATTTAGAGACAGGTTCTCACTGATTTGCTTAGCGCCTCGCCATTGCTGAGGCTGGCTTTGAACTCATGATTCTCCTGTCTCAGCCTCCCAAAGTGCTGGAATTATAGGTGTGCACTACTGCACCCTGCTAAGTCCCTATTGTTATGAAATTACTTCTCAGAAACCCCTTATCTTAAAGGGCAGTCATTATTTCTTTCTAGAAATGTATATGTGCTATTAGTTCTTATTCTACTACATATTATGATGACTCTGCTATTAGGTGCTTCAAGTAATCAGCTAAATATATGGTGCTTCTGCCCAGGCTTACAAAGAAAATTTACAGTGAAGCTACTAAAACTTAGCTCCAGAATCCCTCATTTTCTCTAGACCTTCCAAGACCAATATGCCCCATTGCCATTTTTTGTTTTGCAAGATAGAGTTACACTAACTAGTTTAACAGACTAACAGACTAGTGAGTGACATCAATTCAAAGAGAGTTCCAGGGCTAGAGGTATATAGCTCAGTGGTAGAGTGCTTGCCCAGCACCTGCAAGGCTCTGGGTTCAATCCCCAGTACCCATCTGTCTCTCCTCCCAAAAGAGGGTTTCTTCACAAGAAAATGTAAAAGGTGAGGACATCACACAATTAATATATGAAAAGAAATTGGAAGAACACTTGCCATATATGACAGCGATATGAAAATCTTGCATGGCAATAACAATAAGTTCTCAAACAAAACAAATCTAAAAGTAATAATAGGGAAGTAAAATATACCATCCACAATTTTAAAGTAAATAATGATTTGTCTTTCAACTGTTTTCTGTAGAAAATGTTACAAAGACACATTCAAATAAAGATTCAAGGAACATGTGCCCAAAATATAAGAAATATAGAATTATAATAAGCCGTTATTTAAGATATATATCTTCTGTTATTTTTCTCAATTAGTGATATTCTTAGTTCTTGTGTCCACTAAAAGTTTGTCATTTGTTTCTCATTCACTAAGTATGTATTTGTAATTTTGTATAATAACTTGATAATCTTCAAAGATTCTTAAAGATTAAATTCCTGAGGCTTTATGATACCCAAATCTTCCCCTGATGCTTGTTTAAAATAATACATAAAATATATTGTTTTCAATTGTATATATTAGAAATATATTCTTTTTTTTCATTTTTTAATGGTCATCTTAACTTCTTTTTTTAATGCCACAAAATGATAGTGCTGGGAAAGATAGATTGAAACTCTTAATTAAAATATATTATCTTATCTTTTAGAAAGGAATAAAAACACCTAAGATTGTTAAAGTAGAGAAGGGATGGAAGAGAAGTAATCTATTATTGGGCAAAGTGAATCCAAAAGTGAAACTAATACATAGAACGCAAGCTATGAAGTTCTTTTAATTTTATTAGAAAGTAAAAATTAGTCTTTGAGTTTACTAACAACCAACAAAAAGAAGACAAAGAAACCAG
The DNA here is from genome assembly GCA_028644305.1 of Xerus rutilus. Classification (NCBI taxonomy): domain Eukaryota; kingdom Metazoa; phylum Chordata; class Mammalia; order Rodentia; family Sciuridae; genus Xerus; species Xerus rutilus. The sequence continues at coordinate 33,625,572 of CM053399.1, forward strand.
GATCACATAGTCTACTAAAGAGAACAAAACAACCAAATTTATTTTCTTAAGAAATGCACAGTGAGATTGATTTCTGGATCTGACCACATGTCTTCCTTTGGTAGCTGATAATGGGGACATCATCGCGATGAACAGCATTGTCAATTACATTTTCGAATGAAATTTGGGAGAGCGAGTTTCCAATTTTTTTTTTTAACAACCTGCAACGCAGGCTGATGGTATAATAGCAAAGAGAAATTTAAGAGAAAAGAACCATTTTGAGATTCAAAATAATGAAATCTAAAGTCATGCTTCACAGTTCCTCTGCTGTTAATATTAATTCTGAAGCAGACACATGGATGGTAGTTAATCTGAATTGTTAACTTTATTAAATTAAGAGTTGCCTAAGACAGTCTTGCCTCCCCCTCAGAGATCAGGCAGGCTTAGGACAGGTCTGTCGACCAGCACGGAGCCCAAGCCCAAGCACAGGGCCACTCCACCAATCCCTGAGGAGCCCGGGCCTAGGTCGAGGAACAAGACTGCTCATCACTCTGAGGACCACACCCACACATCACAGTGCTGCATCTTCAAACAGACCGCCCAAAGCCATCGTTGGGCTTACCCGGTCAGCTCCATCTCTAAAAGTGACCTTGGGACACCTCCAATGCCATGTCACTTTACCCCTGCTGCCACCACCACCATCTTTAGTTGTGGCAGCTTCTATCTTGGAACACCAGCCGGTGACTGGAAGCCCAACACTATATGGTCCTATTATGAATGGTTCACATGTCTTAACACACACACACCCTCACACTCACACGGGTTTAATTCTACCCCGCCACCAACTATGGACATGGCTGCTTCCATCTAGGGACAACAGCCAGGACATGAAAGACCATCACCAAGGTCTCTGCAGGCTTGGTTACACCAGAGGTATCCCTGCTAGGCGTGCTAATAGCCACCATCTTGTTGCAGAGGCAGGAGAGAGCGTTGCACTAGGTCACCTTTTTCTCTCTTTTCTCCTGTTAACAGCCAACTTCTTTTGATTCATCTTTCACTCTTCCTATTATTTAATACCTCTGTATTCTTACTTCCTGCCTCATAAACATCACACACTCTGCTCTCCCCCATTTCTCTTTGTCCACCATTACAACCTGTGATCCTTTTGCAAACTTACTGTTTATATTGCAGATAATAATTGAACACATCATTCCTGTTTATTGTGACAAAACTGCAATCATCTAAATAGGAACTATTTGGTTTAAGGCTGTATATCATTTGCATTGGGTGCTGTTAATATTGATCTTCCCTTTAAAAAGTTGCCTAAGATTAAGAGACTTCCAGGTGTATTGATGAGGGTGCTTTTAGGAATGATTGGCACGTAGGAGAGCAAACTGAAGGGGAGAGCCAACCTAATTGTGGGCAGCCTTGTCTGGTAAGTTGGGGACCTGAATGGAATAAGAAGGAGGAAGAACAAGAAAGCAGGAGAAGACACAGACTCCATTCCCCTTGGGCAGTGCTTTGATTGTTGCTGTGATTGTCTGAGGATGTCAGACTCCATCCAGCTCCTTCACTCCTACAAAGCATACTCTGACCTGCCACTCGGAAGTCAGTGTCCAGGTCTTTGTTCTGGGATGTCACTGATCCTTCTTGTTCTGAGGCTCTAACTCTTGGACTGAGCAGCTACTGGTTTCTTCAGCTCTCCAGACTGCACACAGCCATTATGGGCTAGCTAGCTTCTGCTCAATCTAATCAATCCTCATTTTATAATCATGCCTATGTATATATCCTGTTGGTTCTGTTCCTCTAGAGAAAACTAATACAACATGTGTGTGTGGAAATTAATGGTTTTCCTGGTATTTTTTTCTTTGACATAGGAGCATATAAGTCATGACTAATCTATATGGTCCTATTATGAATGGTTCACATGTCTTAACACACACACACCCTCACACTCACACACATGAGCTGGGCTAATATCTCCCTAGAGATAGAGAGAGAGAGAGACAGAGCTTGATGAAGACATTTGTGTGGATATAAAATTTGCTCCCCAGTCATAGGTGGGAAGCCAGAAGGACAAAGGGTTGGTTTCTTCAGGCATGGTTTCAGGAACCTATCAGCATGTGATCAAGTTTTTGGCCTTTATGATTTCACGTACTTTTTTTGATAAATATAAACTCTATATACTCTCCAGACAACATATTTTGATGAAACATCCCATAAATATTTTTGCAGATTCTTGCTTCCCCAAGTGAAAATTGCTATCAATAATTTCTCCCCATTTTGGGCAAATTTTATTTTCTGATACTTACAAATTTCCATAATATTTTAAAAAATTAGTTATACATGACAGTAGAATGCACATTGACATATAATATATAATGGAGTATAATTTCTCATTCTTCTGGTTATACATGATATAGAATCCCACTGGTCATATAGTCATATATCTACCATAGGGTAATTATGTCTGATTAATTCTACTATCCTTCCTACCACCATACCCTCTCCCCTTTCTTCACTCCCCTCTACCTAATCCAAAGTGACTCTGTTCTCTCCTATATCCCCCATTGTGAATTAGCATCTGCATATCAGAGAAAACATTGGCTTTTGGTTTTTTGGGATTGGCTTACTGCACTTTGCATGATATTCTCCAGCTCCATCCATTTACTGGAAAATGCCATAATTTCATTCTTCTTTAAGACTGAGTAATATTCCATTATCTGTATCTATACCTATATCTATATTTATCACATTTTTTAATCTATTCATCTGTTGAAGAACACTTAAGTTGATTTCATAGTTTAGCTATTGTGAACTGAGCTGCTATAAATATTGATGTGGCTGTATCACTGTAATATGCTCATTTTAAATCCTTTGGGTATAAACCAAGAAATGGGATAGCTGGGTCAAATGGTGGTTCTATTCCAAGTTTTCTGAGGAATCTCCATAGTGCTTTACATAATGTTGCACCAGTTTGCATTGCCACCAGCAATGTATGAGTGTATCTTTTCCCCCACATTCTTGTCAGCATTTATTGTTGCTTGTATTCTTGATAAGTGCCATTCTGACCGGGGTGAGATGAAACCTTAGAGTAGTTTTGATTTACCTCTCTTTATTTGCTAAAGATGTTGAATATTTTTTTTATCTATTTGCTGATTGTATTTATTCTTCTGTGAAGTGTCTATTCAGTTCTTAGCCCATTTTTTTGATTGGATTATTTGTGGGTTATTTTTTGTTTGTTTATTTGTTTGTTTGTTTTGGCCTTAAGTTTTTTGAGTTCCTTATATATCCTGGATTATATCTGAGTGACATGTAGTAAATAGTTTCTCCTATTCTATAGGCTCTCTCTTCACTTTATTGTTTTTTTCCTTTGCTGACAAGAAACATTTTAGTTTGAATCCATCCCATTTATTGATTCTTTTATTTACTTCTTGTGCTTTAGGAGTCTTGTTAATGAAGTCAGATCCTAAGCCAACATGGTAAAGACTTGGGCCTACTTTTTCTACTATTAGGCACAGGGTCTCTGGTCTAGTGCCTAAGTCTTGGATCTACTTTGAGTGGAATTTCATGCAGTGTGAGAGATAGGGATTTAATTTCACTTTTTGTTTTTACATGTGGATTTCCCAGTACCATTTATTGAATAGGCTATCTTTTCTTCAGAGAATGTTTTTGTTGCCTTTGTCTAGTATGAGATAATTATGTTTATGTGGGTTTGTCTCTGTGTCTTCTATTTTTTTTTTTTTTTTTTTGGTACTTGGGATTGAACTCAGGGGCACTCGACCACTGAGCCACATCCCCAGCCCTATTTTGTGTTTTATGTAGAGACAGGATCTCACTGATTTGCTTAGCAGCTCGCCATTGCTGAGGCTGGCTTTGAACTCGTGATTCTCCTGTCTCAGCCTCCCTAAGTGCTGGGATTACAGGTTTGAGCCACCGCGCACGGCCTGTGTCTTCCATTTTGTACCATTGGTCTCTATGTCTGTTTTAGTACCAATACCATGCCATTTTTTTACATTTCTTTAATAATCTTTTTAAAGTAACTGTAAGAGGCACTTTTCTTTCAGATCATCTAAGATGTAGTTTGTTTAGAGTCTTAACTAGTAACAATTTAGGAGTAAATTTCCTCTTAATTATTTGTCTTAATTTTTCTATTATCACCAGTAGTTCATATTGGCTCAGAAATGCTATTTCAAAAACAAATATGATCAGGAATTAATTGTTTACTATTCTTTCATTTTTGCCTTTAACAGAAATTGAGTGTTGAACCTCGCATACCTGCTATATAAGTTACTGAGACTTTCTATATCCTTATTAATTCCCCTGTAAAATACAGATATAACAGCAATTATTTCATAAGATGCTAATAAGAATTAAGTGAATCAGTACATGAAATGTATCCTCAACACTATTTTTTGGTGAATAGTCAAGTATTGCTACTCTTATGTTCCAAGTGTTAGGAATAAGACAATGATAGAGACTGCCATTTCTCATGTACTTCCTGATTTGAGCAGCCACAAGAATGAGGCAGTCAGATTTCTGGCTCCAAGGAGCATGAGTGACTGACATCCCTAGTGCTGTTGTATAAGGTCTATCACTACGTTTGTGCAAAGTCCTCATGAATACTGCCTGCCAGCCATTGAAGATAGGAGGAATGACAAGGCAGCACTACTCCTGGGAGACAGGGAGGATTTCTGACAGGTTACACCAATTTTAGGACAGATCAGTGGTTCCCAGTCTAGAGATGACTATAAAAAGGTTAAATAAGAAAAAGCTGAGGTGATGTGATGATTCTGTATTCTGGTTTTAGTAGTAGTTACAAAAGTCTGCATATAAAATAACGATATAAAACAACACACACACATGCGCGCCTGAACACACACACACATTTTTTATCCTGGTTTTGATATTATACTATGGTTATGGAAGAGATAACAATTGGGAAAGTTCATCATTATAATTGGTGAATTGTTGGAAGCTGCGAATGAACTGTGGGTGTGTCTAAGCCATCTCTAAGCAGAGGTGTAGAAGTGTGCCCCTCAGAGGACTCTCGAAGGGATCTCCCTGATATGAGATTGTTTTGTTGCTTTGGCAAACATGCTGCTCAAAGAGAATTCTGTGATACCTCTGAATTTATTGGCTCAGAGCCCATGGTTCAAACACAAATCCCTGGAGGTGGAGAGAGATACCAGTGTCCCAACTAGCCTTGTGGCACCAGCTGCCTGGAGGAGGAAAAATCACTGCACCAGTGATAAGTCCCGAACAGGCCAACTTCCCCACAGCCTCTTACTTCCTATTTACCTTGTAGGACCCTTCCTCACCAATAATTTCTTTGGTGTGTTTCACTATAAATAAAGCATTTGAGGGCTTTTTCCCTTTGTTAGGATCAAACCCATCAGGTCTATTCCACCCGCCAAACCCCTGCTTTAAAAAAAACATTTTTTGTGACTTTTGCTTTATTTCTTGATATTAGTTTTTTAGACTTTTATTTCCAGTTGGCCACCTTGGAGGGTTAATTACTCCCTCCCCATGCAGGCCTTGGATGAGAGTGAATAAGAACCGGGTAAACTCCGTCCTCCATAAAAGCAATGAGAAATTTGTCAGACATCCTCAGGATCATTTTTTTCTTCCCAGAAAACTTGAATTGAACCAAAAGATTTACTGGGATCCAGGGATAGTTTATTCAAGAAAATTGTTGAACCTCATGAAGTGTAGCAAACGTTGGGGTGTTTCGACTTACTCAAGTCCCATCACATTCTCTCTAGCTCCATGATAACATTAAAAAATAGAAGCCCATAATCATCATGAAAAATCAGCAATCTGGCAGCCATTTTCTGGCTGCAAAATGAGGCTGCAGCCACTTTGGAGAATAATTTCAGACAATTCTGGCCCTCTAGAAGATCTCACTTACAAGGTTTTCTTGATTTGACTTGACTCAGAGCTCACACATTGTAAAAAGACAAATTATGTTGAGTTTTTCTATGTGGTTATTAACTCTGCACATCTTTGGGGAAAAAAAGTTCAAGTCCTTTGCCTAATATGTTTGTGTATATTTTTTGGTTTTGAGTTGTAGGAGTTCTACATTTATTCTGGATGTGAAATCCTTTTCAGATATATAATTTGCAAAGCCTCTTACAATTGTGTATCCATAGCACCCTACCACACATAGGAAACAAAAGCAATTCAGAGAGACTACCTTCTGCTAAGTTATCTATTTGTATCTACCATCTGTGTCACAAAGGTTTTTTTTCCTACTGTTGTATATATTACAAAGTATATTTAAATGGGATTTAGGTGAAATTGTGGAGTGTCTTCAATTATTTTTCTAGACCTCATATCTCTCACCATCAGAAGGGAAATAGCTGGGACAGGAACCCCTATTGTAAGAGTCTTAGGCACCCAGAGGAGGAAGCATTCATTCTCTCTCCCTTGGATTATTGTGTTGGTCACCAAATGTTCCTTCCCTCTCCTAGTCTATACTATCTCCAGTCCATGATACAGACCAAGTTGCATGTGTTCAGGACAATGGGGCTTCCTAAAGCCATATGGTGATATCTAAGAACTGGAGCATAAAGATGAGAAGGTAGAGATTTCTACACAGCGACTTGTGATAGAAATCCAAATCGCAAATGGATCTCTCTCTCTCTCTCTCTCTCTCACACACACACACACACACACATACACACAGTATCTAAGTTTAGATTCCCTCAGAAAGTTTTCTGACAAATTTCAAAAGCAAGTATTTTGCTTAGAAGATGCAGAGAATGCCAATTGAGAAGTGGGAAAGTGATACAGAGAAGATACATAATGAAAAGCATATTAACCAGAAAGTTACTATTGTGAGCCATTGTGCTTAATCCACTGGAGAACTTTGAGATATAGGTACAAAACTCAATGTCTCAGAATTAGTCTATGTGAGGTCCAAACAAGCCATGATGTTTTTAACCACAATTATTGAGAACCATCTATTGATGGCTGTTTACTTGATGCTGTGTGATCTCAGTGAAACAAGGATCAATGACATGGTCTGAGAGGTGTGAACACATACACAAGTACACCTGCACCTCACACTCTTTGGGATTCTACAGAAGGAAAACTCAATCTTAAATTTATTGCATTAAAATATGCTTTCACTTTGAGCTATGACTTAATATATATTCTCAACATCACCAGAACCCTAATTTTTCTCTGTCTCTCTCTGCATTATTATAGTGTTTGCTTCCTATGGTAGCAGTTCTAGTCCTCCCATCTTCCACGATTCAGGTTAACTGAAAAGAATGAGTCTCTCAGAAAAGTGAACAAAAGACTCAGTGTTGTTCATCTCTGAGTAAATTACCAAGGCTAGAAGGATGTGGTGCTATTATCAGCCATATCTGAACCACATACTCATTAATAAAAAATAAAAGCAGAGTAGAGTGGAGCCATCATTACCAGAAGCCCTTGGAAACACAGAAGGAGAGTCTGGGTGGTTACGAGGGTGATGAGACTGCATTACTACAGTAAGAGAGGAAAGATGGCAGGTTGCAAAATGTGACAAATACCCCTAACCACACCTTAGAAGGAAAATCAGTCATAGAATCAGGTTCAGTGTATGACCACCGGTTTATAGCTGGAAACACAGGAGTTTAATTATACTTGGAAATATAGGAGTTCAGTTACAAGTCAATATTTTATTCACAGACGTGGTTTTACTGAGAATGTTTATAGATCACAGGCATGGTAGCAAGTTGTAAGAAAATTCCCCCAAACTCACAGTCCACTGTATTAAGTGATGGAGTTACAGTCTTAGGATTCAAAAAGAAGAAGCTGCAAAAGATTTAAAAAAGATTGTTTGGAGCCAAAGTTTGAATGTCTTATTGATATTGCACTAATAAGTGTGGGTTGTATTTTTTGCTGACTTTTATTAGTTTATTTTAGTTATACATAGTACTGGGGTTCATTTTGATATGATTATATGACATTAAATATAATTTGCTCCAATTCAGTCCCCCCACATCCTCTTTCTCTTCCCTTTTCCCCTCCTCTGTTACCTTTCTTCTACTCTATTGATCTTCCTTCTACTTATACTTTTCTAAAAATTGCACTAATGAGTTTTTACTTTATTGCAGTTGGATGCACTGGAAGGATTGTAACACTGGAGTAAGATGATGAGATAAAAATTCATATTATTTGCCAATCAGAATAAATGCTTAATGTCAATCATAACAAATTTTCTTCTAATAGGATCCATCTATGCTAAACTACAGATAGAAAGTGGAGAGTTCTATCTCATTTTTTAAAAATTTCCTATATCCTCTATTTTTATGATGAAATTAGCCTTTTACTTCCTCCCACCCCGGCCTTACTTATAAACACTCAATATTCACTTTACTTCATCCAAAATAATACTGAGAAAAATTCTCACATTTATGTTCACACACACATATATGTGTACACATACACACATATATATTATGTGAATAAACTGAACGAATGCATTCTCACTTAAATCACCCCACCCCCAAATCCTCATCAAGTGAAGACAGAAACAAATACCTGTCCTGCAATATGAAGAGAAGCCACTAGAGGGCATGCTTGCTTCATGCTGGGACCAGAGACCACAGACTGCTTTTAATTCAGAGCATGATTGAGCAATAAAAGTGACCTCTGCAAAGGTTAGAGAACCCATTAGTGTAAAAGGAGAGGTCAGTCTGTCAAGTGACAGAGACATAATGTCATTTGTACCACTTCAAAGCCAAACCGACCAATTATACCTATCAAAGCCCAAAGGTAATGAAAACTAAAGACAGAAAGTGTCGTTTTGTCAGAGATAACCTCTAGAAGGAGGAAGGGAGTGGGCATCAAGTTAATGGATTTTTTTCTTTAGATGGAAGAGGTGGAGACATTTTTAAGCATCTTAAATTGGGTATTGAAAATGTGATCTGACCTGCGGTAATATTAACAGAAATGGAACAGTGTGGGTGGTTCTGTTTTTAACTGAAAATAATGGTTAACCTATTGCTGAAGTGTGATACCTGATGGAGTGTCCATCTAACGGGAGCTTAGTTGTTTGGAAAATGACTTCTTTTTGACATAGCATGATCATCCTAAGACAGTCTGCATACAAATAGCATAATTTCACATTGAATTTTGATGATTTTGGGAAAAAGCTAAAAGTTATACAAATACCAATTCTGCCTACAAAAACAAAACCAGTATTGCTTGAAGGAGGACTGATTGGCTACCTGCCTCAGACTCACGAGGAGACAGTGATTAAAAGTTTAATTCCTACATTTCATCCTTGATTTTATTAATCAGAATTTCTGAGGTGGGATCTGGACATCTGCTTTTTTTTTTGGGGGGGGGGTCCTGGGGATTAAACTCAGGGGCTGTCAACCACTGAGCCACATCCCTAGCCCTATTTTGTATTTTATCGAGAGACAGGGTTTCACTGAATTGCTTAGCATCTCACTTTTGCTGAGAATGGCTTTGAACTCACGATCTTCCTGTCTCAGATTACAGGTGTGGACCACGATACCTGGCTGTACATCTGCTTTTATCATACAAGTTCTAAGTGATTCATTGCGTATGCAGTGCTCTTTGAAGAAAATAACGAATGGCATCATTTGGGATACCTGAGGCATACCTGCATTAGACACTTTTGCAGGGTCAGGCTCTAAAGTACAGCCAAATGTCATCTGTTTGCTCATAAATAAATATTTTTGATAAAACTAGCAAGGCTCATATACTTAAATATACATTTCATGAAAGGCAGACAAAATCCTCATACACAATTACACATTTTTTGAAAATAAGACTTCCCTTGTGCACCATCCTTCTATGTGTAAAAGACTGTTAGCACATATAGGGTAAGATTGGATTATTTGAATCAATAAGTGGACCAAGAAACTGAACAGACACTTCTCAGAAGAAGAAATATGAATGATCAACAAATACATGAAAAAGTGTTCAACATTTCTATCAATTAGAGAAATGCAAATTAAAACTACACTAAAATTTCATCTCAGTACAGTCAAAATGGCAATTATCAAGAACACAAATAACAGTAAATGTTGGCAAAGATGTGAGGATAAAGGTACACTCATACATTGCTGGTGGGACTGCAAATTGATGCAACCACACTGGAAAGCAGTATGGAGATTCCTCAAGAAACTAGGAATGGAAACACTATTTGACCCAACTATTTCACTCCTAAGTTTATATCCAAAAGATTTAAAATAAGCATACTACAGTTACACAGTCATATCAGTGTTTATAGCAACTCAGTATATAATAGCTAAGCCATGCAGCCAATCTAGATGCCCTTCAATAGATAAAGAAATTGTGGTATATATATACAGTAGAGTATTACTCAGCCATAAAGAAGAATGACTTTATGACATTTTCAAATAAATGGATGGACTTGGAGACTATCCTGCTAAGGGATATAAGCTCATCCCCAAAAGCCAAAGGTTGAATGTTTTTGCTGATATGTGGAAGATAACCCACAATAATGAGAGAGAGGGGAAGAACAGCTATTTAGTAGATTAGACAAAGGGGAATGAAGTAATGGGAAGAGGGATAAGAAAAGGAAAGTCATTGGAATGAATATGAAATAATTTTCTTATGTACTTATATGAATACAACACAGTTAATACTATTATCATGCACATCCATAACAATGGGGTTCTAATAGAATGTGATATATTCCATGCTTGTACAATTATATCAAATGAATTTTACTGTCATACATAATTAAAAAGAACCAATAAAAAACAAATCAAAATTTTGGTGAGCATTGTAGTACATTTTAAAAATTTTAATTTCAAAACCATTGAGGAAGATATTGCTATTTTTTTTGTCAAATGACAGAGAATCATTAAGGAAATTTTGTGACATATGTAAAGTCATGTATTTAGAACGCAATCAAAGCAGAGTTAAAGCAAGATCTATGTAGCTTTGAAGTTCTTTAGCTAAAAAAGATGAAGAGGGGATATATTTAAACATTTATTGGGTTTTATGTATTAATTTTCTCTTTATGTCTTAATCCTGTTATTGGAATAAATGTCAGGAAGCCTCCAACTCCAAAGCAACTTGAAATCTGCCATACTTACATCATTAACCCTGTATCTTGAGATGTGACCTCCAGAGATGCACAGGAATAAGCTAATCAATGCCCTCCAGTGTGACTTTAGAGAAAAACTTTAACTCCTGCCTCCATCCTGACAGGAGGAAGAGGAGTACTTTCTAATAGTTTCCCCTGGGGGAAAAATCAATTTTTAATAGATTGCTTTGGTTTACAGATGTGTTTGTAAGATTTTATAAACTGTAAGTCTCAGCATTTAAAGTCAAAAGAAGGTTAAGTACTTTATCTCTACCACAAAATGAAGTATATAAAAATCCTGAAAACATTATTTAGAGTTTTCCTCTTTCTATAAAGAATCATATTTCTCTTTAGTGAGTTTAGTCATGAAATACTCTCACATAAAAATGAAATATGATCTTTTTTCTCTTCTTTTTAGTAGATTTGGACACTTTGTTAAATAAAGAAAACGTTTGGGTAAATTGTGTTTCATTTCAACAGCATGCATATCAATATTCCAGCTCAAAGATCAAATTCAGATTTTTACTTATTTTGTATTTAATTCTGACCAGCCTCACAAATATGTGAACAAAGCAACAGACATACAAAAAATTAACCCTTAAAAAGCAAAGCATTTACAAAAAAATTCTGTGAAATACATAATGATATTAATAGGAGCAAAGATTATTTATTGCATTTCAGATAGCCTTTTTAGATTTTTAAATTATGAAACTGATAATTTTATAGCAACTAAATTAATATATATTTGTTTGAATTCTGTTTCTTCCTTCTTCTGCATCTACATCCCTGCTTTCTAACCATGGCTCATGGTTTATTGTGTTCTGTTTCACATCTACATAGGCAAATCAGTAGTTGGGTAAAGGTAGGCAAATAATGAGGTAAATATACATGCAAAAATCTTTTAAGAATTAAAAAATTTATATTTCTGAAGTGTCTCTGCTTGATTTTTTTTAATTCACACAGTTTCAAACAGCAAATTAATGCCTTATGTATTGTTATGACAAAGTAATGCTCTTTGCCACACTTTCCAAATGCACCAACAGATAACATTAAATATCACTTGTATATAATCACATTAGATTTATTAATTAATTGATTTATGTTCAGAATTTGGGGATATAGCCTATTTGTATCATCCATGTCTATCCTAAGGATTTATACTCTCTCATTTATGTCTGGATGGCTATGTGTTAGTGAGAGTGGTGTTTAGAAGTCACCTACTATTATTGTATTGAGGCCTATATGCCCCTTTAGTTTGAGCAGTGTTTGCTTTTTGAAATCGGGTGCACCAACATTTGCAGTTTAAATATTTATAATCATTATATTTTCTTGTTAGATTGTTCCCTTTACCAATGTATAGTGACTATCTTTGTCTCTTCTGACTAATTTTGACATGACGTCTACTTTGTCTTATATGAAAGTAGTTGAAAGTAGCTACTCCTTGTTGCTCTCAGATTCCATTTGCATGAATTATCACCTTCCATCCTAAATTTTCAGTCTGTGCATGTTTTTGCTAATGATGTTTATTTCTTCCAGATAACACACAGTTGGGTATTGTTTTTAATCCAGCCTATAATTCTGTGGCTTTAATTGGAGAATTAAAACAATTTATATTCAATGTTATTATAGAGAGTTATGCATTATTTCTTGTCATTTTTGTATTATTTTTAATATTTGATTTATCTTAAGTCTCATTTTTCTATCTACTTCTCTAAAGAGATTTATTATTTCCCATACCTCTTGTTTATTTTTATTCTCTTTTTCTGTGTGTAGGATTCCTTTAAGGATTTCCTGAAAGCTGACTTAGGGGCCATGAATTCCTTTAATTAATGCTTATCTTGGAAGAATTTTATTGCTTTTTAAATTTTGAAGGATAGCTTTGCTGAATGCTGTAATCTAGGTTGACAGCCAATTTTTTTTCATAGCTTGAAATATGTCAGTCCATGCTTTCCTGTCCTTTACATTTTCTGTTGGGAAATCTGCTGTTTTTCTGATAGTTTTACCTTTAGAAGTGACCAAGTAGTTCTCTCCCGCAGCTTGTAAAATCATTTCTTTATTTTGACCTTTTGGTATTTTAACTACACAATTTCATGGAAAGGTTCTTTCCTGGTCATGTCTATTTGGAGTTGCAAATTCCTCTGGCACCTGCTTGTCTACCTTATTCCCAAGATTAGAGAAATTCTTTGTTATCATTTCACTGAATAAGTTCTCTACACCATTTGCTTGAATCTTCATTCCTTCTTCAAGACTCTTTTTCAAGTCTTGAATGCCATTTTTTAAGGTTGTTCCAGAGTTCTTATATATTCAGTTCATATATCTTTTTAAAATTAAAGTCTGAAAGTTCCAGTTCATCCACCTTGTTTAGATATGCTATTTTTAATGTTATAGTCTTTTGGAGAGATGTTCTACTGAATGTTTTATTTGGTTTGTTGTGCCCTTTCTTTCCAAATGTCTAATCGGTTCTTTTTCAAAATCTCTGTTTCTTCATTGAAATTTTATTTTATATCCTGCATTGTCTTCCATAGTTCATTTAATTCATTGATCATTATAGCCATCAATTTTTAATTTTTTTTTGTCATTTCCTCCACATCAGTGTCTATGAATTCAATGTTGAGAAGTTTTGATCTTTTGAAAGTATCTTACTGCTTTGTTTTCTTGTGTTACCTGTGTTGAAATTTGCTCTTCTATTTGGACAGATATTACTGCCAGTGTGAAGATTTTTTAAAAAATAATCTGCTGTCTCTATAATATGCTCTGAGCTAGGGGTCCATCTCAGCCTCAAAGCACCTATTCAAACATATTCAGTGTTATGTTCAATCCCTAGCTCTACTTTGAGAAGAGAAAATAACCATCAGTGACAGCTACAACTTGAGAGAAAACTTTATTTTGACATAAAATAAAATTTATTACAAATGTTCTCAATCCCAACAAATTGGGAGGCTGAGGCAGGAGGATCACAAGTTCAAAGCCAGCCTCAGCAGATTAGTGGGGCATTTAGCAACTCAGTGAGACTCTGTCTCTAAATAAAATATAAAAAAGGGCTGGAGATGTGGCTCAGTGGTCAAGCACCCTTGTGTTCACTCCCCAGTACCAAAACAAAACAAAACAAAAATGTTCTGTACAACTCCATTAACCAAAGAAGGAAGGGAGGATAATTATGTAGAATAGGCTGAAAGGTTAAGTACAAAGAAAATAAAAGTAACATTAAACTATTTAGAAAATGAGGAAAGGAAGAAAAAGAATAAAACAGTATTAAAAAGTAAAACAAAACTGTGGAGAAGGGAAGTCAGAAGAAAATACTATGAAAGAAAGAAATCAAAATAGAAGAAAAATAAAATAAAAATGAGATTTAAAAAAGATAAAATTTAATTAATGAATTCTAAAATCTACTTTAAAATTACATAAAAACGTGAAGTAGTATGTAGTGACAAGAAGCCAAGCAAACTGACATAGAAGACGGTACATGTAAAATCAAAAGCAAATATGAAAGAGACAAAAATTCTTCTTGCTGAGGTGTTTAACCTGCAGAGATGTCTTTCAGATGCTTCCAATTTTGAAATACACCATGTATTTGGGGGCATGGACAATGTTCCAGCTTCCACTGTGTATCTTCTGACTAGCCTGGGCATGCAGGCAGCGAGAGAACACTTGGCTCTGTGTTGGGTTGGGGTGGAAGTCATGCTTTTGATGTTTCCCAAGTATAGATCAAGTCCTCACATCTAAACAGTGCCTAGAACTCAGCCACTATAGCCTATCCACCCAGTCTTTGCTCTGTGGTCCTTGTCTGGTGCCAACTTAAGTTGCTCTGGGTGTTCTGCTGAGAGCCTGTGAGCCATTTGGACTTCTGGTGACTGTATTACACCCAGACCAGTAGCCAGATCCCTCCCAGCGCAGGCTGCGGTTTTGTGTACTTGTGGGGATTTCTTGCTATGCAGAGGGAAGGACCATTGGCCGGGGGTTAACTACTCTGCTGTCCTCTGGCATGGACTGGGTGGTTTTGAAACTCCAAAGCTGGCTATGAACATTTGGATCCCCCAGAATTGTAGAATGGCTGGTGTCCTAATCATATGATTTTTTTTTTAATATTTGTTGAAGACCTATTAAGTGAAAGGCACAATGATGCTGTGGCTAGTAAAGCAGCTCTCTCCCCTGATTGTTAGCTCTTGGAGGACAGGTATGCATGCTTCTTGATTCCTGTATTCTAGCATAATTACTGGGAAAAAGAGAGTTCTCAATAATCATTTTATGAATAAATTAATTTGTCATACATTTCTATAAGACTCAATTTTGTTACTTGGGATTTTCATCTGCTTTGAAAATGCCGGGAGTTAGAACATTAATGTCTTAGTCAGCTTCTTCACTGCTGTGACTACAAGGACCCAACCAGAACAACTATAGGGGAGGAAAAGTTTATTTAGGGACTCACAGTTTCAGAGGTGTCAGTCCGTGGACAGCAGTTTCCATTCCTCAGGGCTCAAGGTAAGGCTGAACATCATGGTGGAGTGTGTGGCAGAGAGAAGCAGCTCACACAAGGATCAGAAAGCAGAGAGAGAGAGAGAGAGAGAGAGAGAGAGAGATCTTGCCAGATATAAATATATACCCTAAAGCCACACCCTCAATTCCCACCTCCTCCAGCCATACCTTACCACTGTAGTTACCACTCAGCTAATCCCTATCAGAGTATTAATTCATTAATTGAGATAAAACTCTCACAACCCAATCATTTCTCCTCTGAACCTTCCTGCATGAACTTTAGGGAGAAACCTCACATCTAAACCATAACAATTAAGATATTACTTCCATAACTTAAGCACTAAAAATTGTGGGATCTTGAGAATAGAAAAATAGGAATAATATTTCCAGTAAAGAATGGAAGGATGTGAAAGAACAAAATACTGTAACATTACATATTGTAGCATAAGATAATATGTCACCTTAAATGAAGTGGAAGATTTGAGATGGATAATAGTAGATTATACAGTTGGATAAATAGAATATGACCTTTTGGTAGACTGCTTTGAGATCTAGTCTAGAGGTTTATATATCATCCATTTAGAGATGATAAATCATGTAGCAAAGGCAAGAGATTAAGAGGTTATCCATAGAAGAGATAAATATGATCAACTTCAAAACTTAGAACAGAAGAAAAGTGAAGGCTGACATTTTTGGGGTATTTATAATATACTTTACCTGAACTGTCTTTTGTGTTTTGGCAAGATCAGCAAGTTGATGGTTTAGTTTCTTTTTCCTTGACTTTTCCTTATGTCTTCTCATGGTCTTTCTTCTGTTCATGCCCTAATCTATACTTCCTATAAGCAAACATGTCATATTGAATTAGGGAGCCTCTTAAATAATTCATTTTCACTTATGTTTTATTTTTACTCTGGGGATTGAACCCAGGACCTTAATGCATGCTAGGCAAGCACTCTGCCACTGAACTACATCTCCACATCCTAACTTAACTACTTCTTTAATGATCTTTTCTCCAAATTGGATCACATGCATAGTATTGCCAGTTAGGGTTTCAGAAGGCAACTTTTGGAAGGAGGCCACATTTCATATCCTAACAACTGTCAGACACTACAAACTAGCAAAGCATGAACTTAAAACCAGTCTTCGGGTGCTGGATCTTATGATTGCTGTGGAAAGCATTCTGTGCTTCCAAGTGACATAGAGCTGAAACAGTACAGATTTAGGATTTACATCACTGCTAAAACAGAGACAGCCCTAAAAGAGTAGAGAGGGAAGAGAAAGAAAGGATAGGGGTAGGAAACTACTGAGTATGGAATCAGAGTGGAGACAAAGGTGTTTTCAAGTCTGACAACTACTAAAAAGGCCTTGGCAGAGGGGCCTGAGAAAAAGGCCTCTGAATGGAGCTGCTTGCTCTAGGAAAGAAGATTATAAAAGTGCATGGCCAGTGTGGAGGGTAGAGGAGCCATGTCCTTGACTGTCTCTCCAATAACTCTTCAGTTCATTGGTTGTGTACAATCTTGAGAGGGGAGGGAAGATTCTCCCTGGAAGTCTTGTTAGGTAAAGTCTTTGTAATTGTCTATGGTTGGGCCTGAAAGATGATAAACAGGTTTCTGTCTAGGATCCAGAATGAAGGAAACCTTCTCTATGAGTCTGAATCTGTGAGATGTGAGGAAACTGCATTTATATACATGGAATAATTTTTCCTTTGAAGTACTTTGAGAAGGTCATCAGTTGCATTTTAATTATCTTCATTTAGTGGCTTATTCTACTTCATTTCTAGATTCATTAAGCTTCAACTATGATAAAATAAATCAATTCTGGTACTGGATCTGTACTATGGAGAGAACCATATTGCCAGTGAAAGCATCAAGAATGGGGCTTGCTTGGCTCCTCCATTTGTGGTTGAACTGATCTGCAGCTAGGATCTGTAACTTCTTTGGAAGCCAACAGAGACAGCAATGATGGCTTTCAATCATCAGTTCTAACAATCTCCTCCTAATTTAGATATGTTTAAAAGCCAAAAAGTCAGTATTTTGTATGATCCCTTTGGTTTAACACTGTAGAAGAAAGAATTTTGCAAGTAGAAGGGCCTTTGACATCCAAATATCTATCTAACCTTTCTGTCTACCTATGTCAAAGGGCTCCGTAGATAATACAACAATATTTTCAGTATATTCTTAGCACCACGCTTGGGCCTATCAATACATTAATTCATTTAATGCTAACAACAATCACATGGTCAGGTACCATCACCTCCAATTTGTTTGTGATAAGACTTCCAGACTCTGGACATTGATATTATCAGTCACCTTAGAAAGAATATTGAATTGATTTGGACTT
Organism: Xerus rutilus; assembly: GCA_028644305.1. NCBI lineage: Eukaryota > Metazoa > Chordata > Mammalia > Rodentia > Sciuridae > Xerus > Xerus rutilus. Next base: position 33,643,447 of record CM053399.1, read on the forward strand.
TCATTGGGATAGATTTGCCTGGTTTCAGGTTTCAGCTTTGTGACTACATAGTGTTCTATGATCTTAGAACAAATACATGAAATAACCAACTGTTTTATTTATTTATGTTTTAATATTTGGTGGTACTCTGGATCATGTCTAGTATATATTTCATATTTAATAAATGCTGACTTTCTAGAGCAGTATATTTAACATAAGACATAGGTATTTATAACATGGTGATTCCTCTTTATCCCATTAGTACTACGTTGTTTAAATTTGTTCTTAGTTATTTACAAATTGCTTTTAAGATAAAAAAAACTTCGCTAAATTTTACTTTAATGTATTTTCCAAGGTTTTACGTGCCAAAAAGACAAAAGGGAAAGAACAATGTGAGGTAAAAGGCAATTACAGAATCCTGTACAGAGAGTAAGGATAAATGCAAACTTATCTCAATTTTTCCCCCATAGTGGACACAGCAGGGGAAAAAAAAAGGTATGTAAAGAGGGACCAAATATTATTGTGAGAGCCAAAAAAGGCAAGAAATTTGAAAAATTTAGTTAGCATCTACCTGAACAATGAATCTGAATTGTGTACTACTAAATTTGAAAAGAGATTTTTGCATTCCACATTTAAAAGAAGAGAAGAACATTACGGAAATGATCATGATCACCCTCAACAAGGTTTATTCTCTCTCAGCTGATGGTGAATTTTTAAAGTCAGGATCAAAAACATAAGCAAAGGACTATTTCCAAAATTACCTTTTGAAGCAATGTGAAGTAACAGAAATTGATAAATCAGAGAAACAGTGTTTTAAATATGTTTTTCTTAGTACTCATACGATATATAGGGAGTTCTTAAAATGAATCTTCCATAGAATGAAATACATGCCATTTAAGTCCTTTGTGGTGAATTTCTGGCATAAAATTTCGTTAGCAAATAGCATTTAGGATTTTAGGGTTTCACTTTGACTCTTCCTTATATATGCTCTCAAAGAGAAAGCCTTAAGTGATTTTAGAAAGTGATAAGAAAATTCCAGGTGAATTTAATTTTAACCACTGCAGCTCTTTGGCGTGTCTGTGGGAAGGTGGTTCTTATAAGAGCCTAATTGTACTTGATGTGTGAAAATCTTTAAAATACTTAACACTGACTACTCTGTACTTAGAAATAATTGTTGTTTGACTAAGATTTGCTTAGATTTAAACTGTATGAGAGCTAGAATTATATGCCTTCTCTGGCATAGGTGTTCTGTAAATTGTGTTAGTCAAATAATGAATATGTGTATTCTAATCAATAGCCTTTGATCTGAGTCATAGGGAATGCTGAAGTCATGAATGAGAGATCCAGCCAATTCCAGAAAAATTGGATGTTGGGCATGAGCAAGTTTTAAATTACTTCATTTATAAAGGTGAACAACTTTGCAGGGGTAGACTAAAAAATTCTCTTAGATAATTCATACAGGGATTTGGTGAGTCCCAGTGTAAACATCTAGTTATAAAACTATATTAGATCAAAAATTTCATCCCAAGGATGAGAGGTAAAGAGTATCTTTGAAATATTTTCCTCATTTCCCAGAAGGATTCTAGTAAAGATGGAATGACAGGAACAGGATTTGTCACTCCAGTGTGGAATTGCAAACTTGGCTACTCATTGGAATGAAAGGTTTACTTGACATTTATTTCACTCACCACTGAAGTCCTTTGAATTGTAACAATTTAACTTTTTTTTTCTTCTGATTTATAGTTTGTCAGGCATCCTGCTCAGGATAAAAGCTGCCCCATGTGAATTTGTGCTCCCCATGTAAGCTTTGAGAAATGGTCCTGGTTCGGGGTATTTGATTACTACAGAACTCAAACTTGGGGGCTGGGATTGTAGCTCAGTGGTAGAGCGCTTGCCTCGCATGCGCGAGGCCCTGAGTTTGATCCTCAGCACCACATACAAAGCAATAAAATAAAGGCATTGTGTCCATCAACAACTAAAAAAATATTAAAAAAAAAAAAACTCAAACTTGGAACCAGTGTTATTTGTGCTGGAAAGGATTACCAAGAATGATAGGAAATCCCTGACCAAAGAGTATAACATTTCTTATAAAATTCTCCTTATCTAGAAGAGGAGGTTTGAAGGATGCCGTTCATGATTATGGATTGTGGTGTTGCTCATCTTGGGAGTGAGTGTGGTCCTTATTGCTTCTGAAATTCTCTCATTAAATGGTCTAGTGGAGGAGAACTGTGTCTGGTTTTCCTCATCATAATATCCTTTATGCCTGACATACAGAAAATATGGAACAGTATTTGTTGAATTATGAATTATGTTAGTGGAGGACTTACGAGGTGACAAGCCAAGAATGGAAGATGTGGAGGTGAAGCAGCTAGTCCTAGACCTCAAGGAACTCCGAGGCAATGGAGGGAGCAGATAGATGTGTGTGATTATTGTCAACTGATGCTAATGCTATTGAGGCTGATAAATACCCAGGCGCTAAATCACAGAGGAAAACCATTGAAGTATAATCAATAACTGGGAGAGATCAAAAGTTTCTTTCAGAGGATTGTGATAAAGTTTACTCTAGAAGAATGCCTAGGAACTAGCCATGTGAAAGTAGGTAAGTAATTATTCTTGATAAAAAAATATTCAGTTGAGGAAGTGTTATGTTGGTACATGTCTGAGTATAGCATGTTAAACAGTATTCCTTTTCTTTTTATATTTCTTTTTGTCCTGGTTTTCTCCTATTTTCCACCTTTATTTTATTCTTAGTACTGAAACCACCAACTCCAGTATTTACTATTTCCAACAGAGAAATTCGGTTTCTATGAGTGTTTAAGGCTTAATTATGTCTGCTTAAAGTTAATCTATTGAAGCTTTGACCTCTATTCCATATTATTATGACTGTACTTGGAGATGGAGGCTTTAAGACGTTAACTAATTTAGATAAAGTCATGATATGAACCTTAAACCAATAGTATTGTCCCTATAAAAAGAGCAACACAGACACAGGGAAAAGGCAACTAATCATAAGCCATGGAAAGAGGCCTTGGAAGAATCTTTCCTTGCTGACCTGTTGATCTTTGACTCCAAGTCTCTTGATGGAACAGTGGGAAAATAAGTTGCTCTTCTGAAGTCATCCACTGTATGGGTTTTGTGATGGCAGCCCTAGCAGACTAATGAAATGAGCAATGTTATAAATATCCCTCTCTTACTTTCATGAAAGGTACATTGTCGCACAAAAATGTCAAAATAAAGGTCTTTCCTTCACCATTTTGTGTTATAAAATTAGAAATGGAGGAATTGACACTTTAACCTCAAAGTATTACTCTTTGCTTTGATAGTTGTTTGTTTTCTTATCTTCTTTCAGGTATTTTACAGGGCCAAATTTTTACCTAGGCACATATTTTGAGAGCATTAGTGTTAGTCTTGCATGTGAAGATATTCAATCAAGACTTGTAATCATTTGATTCATTTTATTAAAATCACTGAATAAATTGGCCTCCTGGTTAAGTCAGATATAAATGTTTTATTTCTTGGAAGTACTACAGAATGTCCTAAGCGGTATTTCTTTCCTTAAACAAGTTGCAGAATCTTCCAGGAAATCTATTCTTAGCATTTCAAGCCCCACAATCTCCTTCTCCTTGAGGTAAAGGAAGTGTGTTATGCAGTACTTATTTCACAGGACAGACCAATTTCAATCTTTTTACTGATGGTGAATATGGAACTAAAAGTAATTTTCTGTGATTATATGGAACTAAATGTGATTATTTCACTTTTAGCAAACTGAATCTAATATCCAAGAATTATGAAGTAATACTCATTATGGTTACATTTCATGTTTGTAAGAATAAAAAGCCATATTAGTGATATTCAGGTGTTCATTTGTTATATTCATTTGTATTTGTTATTATTTCAGTTTCCAAAGATTGTGCTGTAATCATTGAAATGAATATGATGTAATAAATAATGTCATCAGAATTATTTGGGATTCCACTAAAACTCAGAAACATACCTGGGAAGATTTTAACCTCTTCTTTCTCATATGTATATAATTTCCCTTTTATTGTTTTATCTTTAATTATGTTTGCCTTTTATTATTATTATACTTTATTAGTCAAGGAACAACCGGGTTAACAAAAAGTATCCTAAATATTAAGAATAAAAGCCGGGTGTGGTGGTGCACGTCTGTAATCCCTGCACTTTGGGAGGCTAAGACAGGAGAATTGCAAGTTCAAAGCCAGCCTCAGCAAAGGCGAGGCACTAAGCAACTCAGTGAGACCCTGTCTCTACATAAAACACAAAATAGGGCTGGGGATGTGGCTCAGTGGTCCAGTGCCCCTGAGTTCAATCCCTGGTACCAAAAAAAAAAAAAGAATAAAGAAATTTTAAATTGTGAGCTGCCTTCTCAGGCTGAGGGAAAGCAAGGGAGTTGAATAAAGGATGGTGGAGATCCTTGGAGATGAGTAACAGTGGGAAGAAGCCAGCATCCTCGGAATGAGGCACGAGAGTAGTAGGCAGTGTCAGTGAACATCAGGGCCTGTGGTGTCATGTGGAAACCTGGAAGTGTGTCAGGCTTGTGGTGTGCTGCTGAGTAGGGGAAAGATCCATCACCTGCAGAGAAGAGTAAATTCCCTGTGTTTTTTTTTTCTTTCTTTCTTCTGTTCTATAGTCTAACCAGTGTCTGCAGAAGCATGAATGCAAGAAAAACTGGTTAGTGTGACTCTAAGTAGGATGGAGGATGAATGTGTACATAACTACCTATTTGGTCGGTCGTTTAAACAAGTTAGATATCTGATTATTTTTATGTGATACAAATTTAGGTTTTGGAGGCTGGAGAGTAAAAGATGGGCAGGGGACAAAGAAGTAACAATGGAGGAAATAGGAGATTAGGAACAACTGGTGGAGAGAAAGCTTGGTGTTGGAACCAAGAAGATGAGCTACAAAATAGAAGAGAATCACAGTGCTGATGAAAACAAAGACAGAGTCCATGTATCTAATTCATTTAGTCACTTACTTATTCTTTAGATATCCAATTAGTGTATGTGATAGGCATTTCAAGCTGCTATAACAATGCCATAGAATGAGTGGCTTACACAACATGTATCTTCCATAGTCCTGGAGACTGGGATGTTTGGACACAGATCTTATCTTGGGTGTCTATTGAGAGTACAATTCATGGTTTGCAAACAGCTGCCTTTTCGTTGGGTCCTCACTTGGAGAGAAAAATCATCTCCCTAATGTTGCTTCTTATATGAACATGAGCCTCATTAACGAGGGCTCTACCCTAATGACCTAATCACTTCCCTGAAGTCTCATCTTCTAAAATCATCATATTAAAAGTTAGGATTTCAACACATGTATTTTGGGGAACATACGTTTTCGGTCTATAACTGAATGAGCACTCATTATATTTTAAGTGTTCTGCCACTCAAGGTAAGCAAATATAATGAAATAGTAACCCCTGTGATCCCTCACTACAGCCTAATAAGTGAAGCTGGATTTGTAGCATCAATTTTAATGCAAATGCCAAAAGGATGATGGAAATAAGCACAGTGGACTATTAGGCCACAGCAAGTAGGGAGAATAAAAGCCCAAACTTGTTCTTATTTTTAGTGCAAGTCAGATAGATAAAGAAGGGGCTTGAGAGAGTGGGGCAGTTTTATTAATCAAAGAGAAGTGTGCATGTGTAAAAATACAAAATATGAAAAAAATAAAGAATTTTTCACAAAAGTATAGTAAATTTTAAGTTAATTTAGAAAAAAAATATTCTTGTAGTTTTGGATGCTCTTATAAAAGTCAGCATGGGCGTGTCATGGTAGGTGGTCTTTGGGCTAGATTTTCTGTACTGTACTGTTTTAGATCAGCGTAGGCCAGGAGCAGCTATCCTCCTCTTTGAGAGCATTTCACAGATTTGTTGTCCCTGCCATCATGGACAACAATCCCAGTTCTTAAACTAGAGCATTATATTCAAAGTTGTGCAACCTCAAAAACATCACAGCATGGACAAGTTTTTTATAGTCTATGCTTAGGTGAACTTTATAAGAAAGCATGTACTGTAAACATTATTCTGAGATCCATAAACACTTGCTGAATCATAATCTAAAAGTTTCAGAATGCAACTATATGCAGAACAAACTTCATAAAATGCTGATAACTTCTTTTATGGAACTAAGCCAGGATTCTTAATTTATCAGAGATATATTTATGGTTTTTATTTCGAAATACCAAGATTTCAATGTAGTTTCTGATAAAGCAAAGTCTAAGGCCCATTTAAAATGGAGCATTTTTCTTGAAGGTGCTCTGGTAGCTGGACAAAAGTGAGTTGGTTGGGGTCAGCATGGTCATCTATGGGCCACGTAATCAGAGAGGGTTGCTTGCAGAGCGAAGTGGGATATAAAAGCACCTAGGGTGGAGGAAATGTACACAAACAAGAGAATTGAGGCCGGACAAGCAAAAAGGAGGGTTGGCTGAAGCAGTAAAGCAACAATTTTGAAACAGAGTCAAAATAATTTTGAATCTCTCCCAATGTGCTTCTTGTCATAGTCAGAAAACATTTCAGGGTGTGGCTGATTTTAGTATTGTAAGAAAAAGAATCTAGGTCCTTCTTGACTGAGGGAAAAACAAGAGGAAAAAAGCAAGACTTTTTAAGATACCTGTTCTTCAGATAGAGATGGAGATTAACAATGAAGTTGTACAAAAATGTTTTTCTTTCAAGGACAGGTAAGAAAAAAGATGAAAAGACATCCTGAAGTGACCTACTAAATGACTAGTTCTTTTTTTTTTTTTGCATTCAGGGGCACTCGACCACTGAGCCACATCCCCAGCCCTATTTTCTGTTTTATGTAGAGACAGGTCTCACTGAGTTGCTTACCACCTCACCATTGCTGAGGCTGGCTTTGAACTCACAATTCTCCTGTCTCAGTCTACCAAAGTTCTGGGATTACAGGCATGAGCCACTGAGCCCAGCTTGACTAGTTCATTTTGACGTGTATCTCAGAAGGCATTTTTTCACCTTCCAGAAGCCAAAAACTTAAATTATCTCACCGTGTTTGGATTTGTTGTCTGTGGAAGATTTTCCTTTTGACACAGGATCTTAGAGCAGCTGTTGATAAACAGCGTGATTTGTTGGTACATAATATTCAATAATTTTTTTAAGGAAAAATATGTGTTCTTCTTGGGTTTATGTATTTTACTATTTTTTCTGTTGAGTCATTCAAAAGAAATCTTACCAGCATTATAAATCTATCAACTGAGAAGGCTTTACCAGACATAACTAAAAGTGAAACCACCAAGGAAAATTTGTGCATTTCATGCATTAAAGTTATCTAAAGCCATCAAATAACAATAGCTGCCAAATAATGTTTTGGATTTATTTTATTGTGATTCCTCATCCTTAATTCCTTGGTGTTGGGTATGTTTATTATAGGGTTAAACGAGGCAGTGCCTGAACAGGTACAGGAAAGCACTTTGGAATCAGACACACCTAATAAAGCATAATTCCAATCAGTGCTTGACTATTTTGCTTCCCTTGATAACTCTAATACCAAGGTTCAACTGTTGTGTCAGGAGTTCTTCTCTAAGGCTAATAAATGATGTACAGGGAGCTGGGTGGTGGCTCAGTGGCAGAGTGCTTGCCCCTCGTATGTGAGGCACTGGGTTCGATCCTCAGCACCACATATAAATACATAAAATAAAATAAAGGTCCATAAACAATTTTAAAATGTTTAAAAAATAAAAAAAATGATGTACAGTGTTCTGATTGACAGTATTTTCTATCAATGATTATTTGATAACCATTGTGCTTTCATCTATCACTATTTCTATTCCTGTGGTTTTCTTTTTGGCTTTGTGTGTATGTATGTGTATATAGGTAATTGATATGTAGACAAATACATACTTATAAATAAGAGAGAGGTACAGACACAGACAAGTGTCAATATCCATTTTCCTTGACAGTAGTAGAGAGCACACTTATTTCTCAAAAGCCACAAGCCATATGAAATTCCTGGGTTTTGAACTTATTTTATTATTTTAGTACTAAGTCTTCTGGCCAGGGAAATGCCTATGTTTTCCGAACCTTTCACTGTGGTAAGAATGCACAATCAATGTCCAACTTGTTTGACCGAGGTTTACCTTTGAAGTCAATGTAGCCTAATATCCATAAATGTTCTTGTGCAGAAGCAATAGGGTGGACACTTCCATGACAGCATCAAGGTGTGCAGTGGACATATACTCAGGAAATGCTTCTACCTATTATATCTATGTATATATATTATATCTATGTACACTTATCTCCTCCTATCAATAATTTAAGCTATCTTTTAAAGGGGGTTTAAGGTTTAGATGGTCTTTCATTAGACACTTATTTAATGAATAGATGGTGGTTATAGACTGAGCTGTACAGATTTAATATGAACCCAATGTGCTTAATTTGTATTTTAATAATTAAGATTTAAATCGATAGAAATTGACTCCTAACATCATAAATGTCCTCAAAGATCTTGAGTGACACACAAGAATTTATCAGAGAATTAATACTATGAAATATTGTTTAAAGATAAAAGAGGTGTTTATGACTCAGTAAATTACTCAACTATGAGGCCCTTAAAGTTTTAAAGAGGGGCTGTCTCCAGCTTCAAGTTAGAAACTGAACTTTCTGGAGGAAATCTAAAAAGCTATTAAAATTTCTTATGTTAAAATCATTTACAGAAAGTTAAAATTTTTGGTTTCCAAGTATTTGTGCATAACTGTACAGAAATGAACAGTTAGCAGAATGATGCATTCAGAGTAGATATTTTATAAATATGTTGAACGACTGACTGAACTGTCTGGTAAATGTGTGGTGAACACCCTCATAATACATATTGGTCAATAAGAATGTTAACAGAAGCTTCTTTTGAAAGTTCATTGTCCTAATCTGTTTAAGGAGTCAAAGAATATTATATGATAAGGATATTCATTGGAAACAAATATACTAAAAAGTTAACATATTATGTACTTACTCTTGTAAACTCAAAATACATCAGTTTGTCTCTGCAAAGTGTAATATTAGTATGGAAATATTTTTGAATACATTGTGATCACTGTGGTATTAACATCCTCTTACTAAAGTTTTACAGAAATAGGTTCCTTCTATTGAAGACACCCTCATGTGTTGTATTTGTCAGTGCTTAGAGTTCCAGTATTTCTGGATTGCTTTTGAATGTATTTCTTTTTTTTTTTTTTTTTTTTTTTGGTACTAGGGATTGAACTCAGAGGCACTCGACCACTGAGCCATATCCCCATCTCTATTTTGTGTTTTATGTAGAGACAGGGTCTCACTGAGTTGCTTAGCGCCTCGCCGTTGCTGAGGCTTGCTTTGAACTCGCGATTCTCCTGTCTCAGCCTCCCTAAGTGCTGGGATTACAAGCGTGAGCCACCGCGCCCGGCTTGAATGTATTTCTTATGAAAAAACATGGTAGAAATTGTGTAGTTAAAGCCATGTGATTAATTATCTATCTTTTTCTCTAGTATCAGCAATTATAGCTCACACATCCTTAATTCCATCGGTAAGTACAAGAGTTTGGACTATTGAAGGAAGCACTATATTTTCCAAGGTATCCTTTTTTATATCTATTTCTTACAATTTATTAGAAATCTCACTTATCCAATTGAGAGTCAAGTCTCACCAACTCACGGGAGTTAGATTTTTATATTCATTTATCTTTCTCTTTAGAGCTACTGACAAAATATTGTTTGGGCAACATAAGTTAAAATTCCCCAGATATACTCAGTGATGAGTTGGGTCTATAAATCAGTAGATAAGGCAACTTGAGTTTTATGATAGTTTAAAATTTTAAAGTGTTTTCATTGATTCCATGACTTCGATGTTCACACTGACTCTGCATCATGGATAGAAATATGAATCATTAATTTTCTCTCCCTCCATCCCTCCCTTTGTCCTTTTCTTTCTATAGAATGGAAATTGTCATTCAAGAGGACTAAATTCTTAGTCTGAGAACTAAACCAGGGCTCAGTGGGGCTCAGTGGTACCGTGTTTGCTTAGCATGCATTAGACCCCAAGTTTAGTCCCCAGTGTGCTCGCACACACACACACACACACACACACACACACACACACATAGAGAAATGCCAAGAACTAAACCATTAAGTGGCACAGTCATGGTTTAAGCTTTGGTAGGGAGACAACATTGCTAAATTATTTCATGTATATATAGGTTACAGAGTCAGAGATTCCTGGATCTACTTTGTTTTCCACAGTTACTAGTTCTACATCCTAGAGTCAGGTTGTATTACATCACCAATTATAAAAATGGGTATTTCTTAATCAACCATTTATCAAAGGTATAAAATGAAATGTGAAATGTTGTCATAATATATCAGCACCTTGTGTGTGTCTGCATGCTTGTGTGTATGCATATATGTATATGTATACATATGTACATATCTATTTAGCATAGTTTAGCCAATAATGTTGATGTTAATGATGATAATCTTAATTTTGATGATTTACTCAATTTCACATTCTTTTAAATGAAATATGCATCTAAATAGTAATCATCAATTTTGATATGTAGGGATAACATATTGGACTGGATAATACTTTGTTAGGGAGATTTCTTGTGCTTTGCAATATGTTTAGCAGTGTCTCTGGCCTCTACCCACTAAATATCAGTAGTATACACATCTCTTCTGCTGTAACAACCAAAGCCAAACACAAACATTCTAGAATATCCCTTGCAAGGCAAAAATCTTCCTGGTTGAGATCCATTTATTTAGATAATATAGGATAAAACCATATGACCTACATCTGCTTTAGCTTTATTCCACAAAACTGTGGAAGTACAGAAAAAGGAGGTAAGAAAATAAAATACCTTGTGTGTTTGCTTTGTAAGAGGAATAGTCCTGTTGCTTGATTTCACATACATTATGTCCTGTGATACACTAAGTAACTACTTGAGCTACTCCTATTATCCCCATTTCATGTAAGAAACTCATAGGAAAGAAGTAATAAGTATATTGCTTATAGAATAAGCATTAAGGCTTTTGTAATTAAGGTACTCTCTTTAACTTTCATGGCAAGTGGTGAAATAAAAGATTGCATCTATAAACAGACAAAATATCAAGTTTTTAATCCACCAAACTATTGTATATCTGAAAGACAAATGAGATCATAATGTAAGCAAAGACATAATAAGGAATCTAAAGCCAGAGGAAAGCAATATAAAATCACAGTGTGTGAATAATTCTCTCATATTCAGTGGGGTTTTGTTGATCCATTCAACAACTAAGAGTAGAAAATTTCGTTTAGCCCAAAATCCTTTGTAACTTTTGGTACATGATACAATTGCAAGTGGTAAGATTTTGAAGCACTAAGCAATTTGCTAAGGTCTCTGTTGTGACTTGCATTTAGAGATTAGCTCCCACCTATTCCATTAACTTAGAGAGGGCAGGGAATGTACCCTCTGACCACTTGTCACTAGGTTTAGTGTCTTCTTCCTTACCTTCCTTTCCTCCTAACAGTGTGTAGTCGCTCATTCACCTCCCCTGCTTTGATCACCTCTCTAACCTCCCTCTTATAATTTGCAATCCACTCAAATGAAGGTCATTTCAGAGGTCAGCTGACAGATTGCTGACATCTAAGGCCTTCGATTTGCCTTCTCTGTTCAAGTGCGTAGGCTACTACATGGGGTTCTGAGGATACTGGGCTCTCCTCTAGCACGTGGTGTGGTTTTTCTAAGCAGTAACATTTTTGTCATCATTACTCAGAGAAGCCTGTGAGTACTTATGTCATCATAACTTAGTTGTGTGCTCTAAGAAAGTCTTGCTGGAAAAGAAGAATCTGTAAGCTAATAAATAACTTCACTGCCAGCTCTCAGAAGTTGCTACTTATCAATTTGTCAGAGTCACTAATCTGTTGGGCAAACAGCTTCCTTATCAATACTAGTTCATTAATCACAACCTGTTCATGAACATTGCTTTGCTGTGTCTAGTGATCCTCAATTATTATGTCATGAAATTTCCCCATTCCCTTAAAACACTTGAACTTAGATCCTAAAGTCCTATAAATAGGCTACTTCTGACTCATCTTTGCATGAGGATGGTGTTCTTTTCTACACTTTCAAATCACCAGTTTATGTAGTGATGTGCATCTTGCTCATCACTACATAAACTTGTTCAGCATCTTGCAGAATAACTGAATTTGAAGCTTCTGAGGATCTAAATTGGTCTATAGACTGACAAGTGAAACGGGCATCTCCACTGAAGTGGTTAGGAGATACCTCTTCCTGCCCACCTCCTAATAAGTCCACTGGGAAGTGTTATTCCATCAGCCAAACACAGCTGCTCTAAACCTATCAGAAATAATAAAAAATATGGCATAATTTATCAGCATATATTTAGCATGCAAGTGGTACTTAAAATTCAACTGAATTCAAAAATTTTTAAAAGGAAGATACATATAGGCAGATAAGGTACTGAAGGAAAAGATGTTAAACATCAAGATTGGAGGATGATTTCTGCTGAAGGCATTTCTATACAATTTGCTAATGGCTAAATAAAGGATACACTTGTTCCCTCCCATGTTTTATATCTTACTTCTAATAACGATTCAAAAAGTACCTATCTGTGTTGAAGTAGCCTACCAAACAACAGTTAGAAACACTTTGGTTGTATTGGGATTCAACTCTGTCCAAACACAGAGCCATTTCCACCAGTAACACCACAAGAGTGTTGCTCAGGGAAATAATGTCAGGAAGAAAACACAAAACGAAATTAGAAGAATGGAGTGCATTTGTTGCCTGAGGATAATATTAATAGCTGTTTACTCTAGTTGTAAAAGAAAAATCCCAGTAGCTTTCCTAATTAATCTAAGATATATAAAAAGAGATGTAATGCTTTACCTAGTTGTCAGGTCCTCCCTCACAGAGTATCATAAACAATAAGTCTGATCATGTGATTAAAGAGAACCAGCTCAAAGGACCAAACACACTGTGGGCTTCAATTTGAATTCTGGATCTAGCACTCCACTTTGGCAACTTCTTTAACATTGATGAACTTGTTTCTTCATCTATAAAATCGAAATAATAAATTTTGGATCAGACAAAGGGGAAAAAAGCGAAGGAAGAGAGATTGGGAGTAGGAAAGTTAGTAGAATGAATCAGACATTACTTTCCTATGTTCATGTATGAATATACCACCAATGTAATTCTATATCATGTACAACCCGAAGCATGGGAAGTTGTACTCTATATATGTATAGTATGTCAACATATATCCTACTGGCATGTATAAAAAAAGAACAAAAAAATTGGAATAATGAGCCCAACCTCACATGGTTGCACTAAGGATAAAATGAATAGACAAAACATAAAACAAACAAACAAAAATAACAACAACAAAAACTTTGAGAGTGCTATGGAATGCCTGGGATATTATAGCATCTGTCTTTTAAATATTAATAACACACACTGAGCTTTACATAATGTTTAACCACACATTATTCAGTTAGATATAGGAACCCTGCTGTTTGGACTGAAGATATTTTAATTATATCATATTAATATTTTCTTGGTATGTGTTCTTTACAAAGAGTGATTCTTTGATAACATGTATCATGTCTTAAGTTATTATTTAAGGTATACAGAAAGAGTCATTGAAAATAGAAAAATAATATTCATGATCATAACTGGAATTCTGCTATAGCACAGCAACCAATAAGATTAATCTCAAGCTTGAGAAAGTAACTGAAGTTTATAAAATGCACCTTTTCCGTCATATGCTAAGTAATAGCCTCCTAAGATAATAGCAATTGTTGGTAGTAATTTTGAAATAGCTATAAAACATTTCATTTGTTATAATAGGGTCATTTTAAATATAGGTTATCTGAACTAGATAGTTTCTTTCTCCAGCCCTGCCACTATCCTTTTGTATGCTCATTCATCTTTTCTTCATTGAAGGTCATCTAGTTACATAGAAAGTGCAGCAATATACTAGCTCTTAAACTACTTAGACTTTCTGACCCAAAGAAATTGACTGAATTGGCACAGTTACAATCTTTACTTTAGTACATAATTTACCTTGTGATACCTCTCTGGTAAATGCCATACACATTTATGTCACCAGCCTGAATGGAAACATGCTTGCTCCTTGTGAATGTTACAAGCCTGGCTTGTTAAATTTGTTTCCAGATGGGTGAATCCATAGGGAAATGAGAGCCTATGTGCTGGCAATTCATTCTAGAATTAAATTGAACTTGCTTAGGGTTGCCATCACTGCTAATATCAAACATGGACTAGACCTATATGATCTGCTCAACATCCAGAAGCACAGCCAGAACAAGTCAATGAGCAGTTTGTGTCAAAGACTTGTCCATCAAGTCCAGGTACTTTACAGTGGCACAGACTCTTCTCTAATCCATAGACTATCTTCCACATAAATAACACAACGTGGGGTGGCATAGTGGAATGGTAATTGGATTTTCTGGCCTCAATCTCAGCATTAGTAGTGACTGATAGTTGGTCTTAGGTGAGGCTGTCATTTTCTCGTTTCTATTTCTTAATCTACAAAGTAAAATGTTTGCCTCATTGATTTCTTGAGGTTATTTCAAAAGAGTTCTATGAAAGTTGTCAAGAATGTGTCCAAATATATTATTATTTTTATACATTTTAGTATGCTCTTCTAAAGTATTAATACAGAAGTCTTAACTACTGTATTGTGTTTTGTGTGTGTGTGTGTGTGTGTACAGAGAAATGCTGTGAACCAGAGCAATGAACCCCATAAAATACAGTGCAGAAAGTGGTAGCTTTCTGTGGTGATGATTAAATTAATGTGAAGTGTTAAGAATCCATCTTCTTCCTGCATTTCTAGGCCAGTCAGAATGACTTTGCATTAACTAAAGCCACACAAGGGATTTTTCATGTTTACACTTCCTAAGTGTCTCTTTTAGGGTTAGGAACTTCTGACTGCCTTTCAGGAAGCTTAGTTAAATGGCATATCAGGGCATTAGCACAGAGATATTTTACTTAGAACATTAGATTTGTTCATATATTAGAAAAAGCATGTAAAGAACAGGATAAGTTCTATTGTTAATGAAATGTGGTTCATTACGTTAGGCAGAAAAGAAAGAAAAATGTGGATGAAGTGTGTGTACATTCTTAAGTATACCCATCCGTAATTTCAGATATAAACAAGGGTTCATGCTTGTGAAGTGTTCAAACATCTTCAGGAGTCTCTATGTGGAAACCCTTGGACAAATAAATTAGAGACCAATTTAGATTTAGTAGTTAAGGAACACCAAGTGACCAATGTCATTTACCAGACCAAAAAGCTTGGAATGGAACTACCATTCGATCCAGCTATCCCACTCCTTGGCTTATACCCTAAAAATTTAAAAACAGCACACTATAATTCAGCAGTCACCTCAATGTTTATAGCAGCACAATTCACAATTGCAAAACTATGGAAGCAACCTAGATGCCCTTCAATAGATGAATGGATAAAGAAACTGTGGTACATATACACAATGG
>CM053399.1:33659034-33700926 GCA_028644305.1 Xerus rutilus
CACTCTTTTCTAAAGAAAGTGATGGAAGTAACATTGGAAGGAAGTGTCCAAGAACTGCTTGGTCAATTTAAATAGTAGAAAATCATAGAAGAAAATTCATGTATTTTAACTCAGGGTTCTCACTGTTTTTATTACATAAGAGGCTCCAAACTTTTAGTTCAAAAAACTAGAAGGAAAACTATTTGGATAGCAAAGAGATTTCCTATGAGGATTCCAATGTTCTGTGGCTTTGTCAGCATATCAGTTAGTATTTCTAGATTAACTTTTATTTTGAAGCTTTTGTGGATTTTATTCCTCAGAATAAGACTGAATTAGTAAATAAACATGATTTTTTAAAATTATGTATTAAATAACAGAGCTTTCTGAATTACTTAAAGTCAAGATTGAAATTGAAACTGGTTATTGGGAAATAATATGTTTTGTGCATTGCACAAAAGAATTATCTTGACTGTGTATATAAATCACTAATATAAAAGTTTAGGACAAATCTTCTTCTATGTGAAAAAAACATAAACTAAGGAATACTTGACAATACTTTATGCACTGATACCATGTATACACACTATGCTATCTCACAAAATTAAAATATAACCCTTTTCTGCCTTTCATTTTAAATGTTAAACAAATGTAGGTAAATGATATCTCATTAAGAGGAAACTCAATATTAGCTTAGTCTTTGCTGTGATTACTAATTTTAATCTATAGAAAAGAGGTACAACTGACCTCATTCCTGCTTTGTATTGAAAAACAATAGAGATTAGCAATTGAAATGTTCCTAAAAACTTCTGATTCAGTGAATTTAAAGGTGATTCCATGAAAACCAAGAATTAGTTGTGCCTCAGATTTGACCTTGACAGCAAGAGCATACTCCTGTCCCTCTCTGTGACCTCTTTTAAGTTATAAAGCTTTTGTTTTATTTTTTGTATTTAGGGGCCACAGGACAGATTTCATTTTAATAAAACAAATTTTCACTACACATATATTTATATGTATACACACACATGCATACATATATGTATATTATATATATATATATATATATATACACATTATGTGTATATTTACTTATACAGTCAGTCTTTCATATTCTACATCTCTGGAACCAACCAACTGCAGATCCAGGATTTTAGAGAAAACAATTGGGTCTGTACTGAACAAGTACTGACCCGTTTCTTGTTATTTTCTCTTAAGTAATGCAATGTAACATAATATCTACTTACATAGCATTCACATTATATTCGATGTTACAATTAATCTAGAGATGATTTAAAGAATACAAAGACTGTGCATATAGTATGTGCAAATGCTACACTATTTATATAAGATAATTGAGCCCCTATAAATTCTACTGTCTGTAGAGTTTTCTGAGATTGATACTCTCTGGATATTGAACAATGACTGTACAATATGTATGTACAAAACTTGGGAAAAAGAGGCTCATTTTATAGCACCTTTATTTAAAAGATTAAGAAATTAATGCCTAGGGAAATTAAGTGAAATTACCCAAAAGGAAAACAATTATCTAGAGACAAAATGTATCAGTAATTTTAGTTTTTCTGGTTACCAATTCAATTCTTCAGTCCTATCTTTAAGCTGATAAAATGCTTCAAGTTTGAAGGATGGTTGTAATGAATCTAACAGAAGTTTTTGTGTAGAATAGCCCATGCAAGACACTAGCAATAGAAATACTGTAAAATAGTGTCCTCTGGAAGTTTAGCCATTGAAGTGTGATCTGTATACTGAGAATAAAAAGATTAAGCAGGGAATACTTAAATGTGCTTTTCATAGGTGGTAGATTAATCATATTGCATACAGAGCATATGGCATCTGGATCCATGCCCATGTGGGTCTGTTCAGCTAAGAATGCAGTTAAAATGTTACTTTTTGAGTAGGTTCTACTCAATTTTTCTACTCTATTATTGATGCATATTCCTAAATGCAAGTGCGGCAACAAAGGGGCAGCCAACTGGAAAATATAAAATGCTCAGAACTGCCATGGGAGAAGGGAAACTTCAAATGTATTTGGAGAGAAAAGGAAACTTTCCTTATGTGAATGAGCAGGCTTTTTGCAGAGCAAGTGCCAGGAAAAGTTACTCCTCACCGATATTCTGTACTCTAGCTACATTTGCCAGTCTCCCCTGTAACTAGGTTGTAGTTAGGTTAAGGCCACGTGAAGAGATCTGACCAGTGAACGTCACACAAAAGTGACAGTGATGTTGGCTACTTCCAGCCATAGGTAATAACAGCTGTTGGCTTTCCATATTCCTTCTTCCTTCCACTGCAGTGAGAGTAATAGCCACATGTTGAGAGCAAAACTCCAAGATCCAGAGTTCCTATGACCCTGGAGCACTCTGCTGAAGTGAATGGCAGAGGACTATGCGTGGGTTAAAGAATATCATCTGTGTTAAGCTAGTAACCTTTATGGGTTTCTCTTGCAGCAGAATTCTGTCTATATTGTAAGGAAATTTTCCAGTAAAAATGTTAGTAAAGACTACTTAATATTAAATTTGTACAAACATATATTTAGCATATTAAGTGAAATAGTACAAAATGTAACATAGCAATGCTCAAAATAAATGCTGATTTTAAAAGCACAGATTAATTTAGCACAACCACTACAGAATACCAGAAGAGGCACAGAACTGCATAATACAAGAAGTAATAGAGGCTAGAATAACACCACACAGTTCATCTCCTTAGCCAAACCTGGTTACAGCTTTTTGCCAGTTCTTTTGTGTAGCAAGTCGAGATTAATATCAGAATATCACTATGTCCCTGTTGAAGCGTTTTGAATATTCTCTCCAATATTAGCTTCATAGTAAAATTAGTTTAATCTTAATGCTACAGAATAAAATTTTAAGGCGAAATTCTTTTCTGTCTTCACAGAGTCTTGGGTAAGTAATACTCTGCAGATGCATATTGATATTAAAGGGCATCTGTACTAGGTTAGTCTTCTAAATATGGAAATCAATATTTGCCTACACCCAGTGGCAAAGCTAGATAATCAGCCTCCATTATAGAATTTTTTTGAGGAACTATCCAAATTGAAGCCATGATTAACATTTTATATCTACATAAGTTATGGTTCCAATACAGAAATATGGAAGTGTCTAGGCAATAAAAGAAAATGGCATATTACATAGAACAAAGAATATCACAAAAAATAAAATGTTTGTTAAGTTCAAAAAGCCATTTCAACAGCCTGCTTATGCTTGAATAAACAATATTTTTATGTTTAATCTAATTCAATTCTAGTAATTGATTCCAAGAAGATGTAATTGAAAAGTTCCTTGAAACGAAGTCTTTTTCTCTTGTCTTAAATATCATTTGACACATTTTAAAAGTGAGTTTCTCTGTATTTTCTGTTGTTCATTGCACTACATAAAAGTCATATTCAATATCAGAGACACGTGATCAATTTATCATCTGGGAAAGAAGGTTAACTTGAAAGTGATCAGTTTGGAAAATGTGCAATTTAAATCCTTTTCAAAAGGGACTGGAGTTCCAAAAATTAATACATCTGCATTTTCAGTGGTGCATTCATCTCTTCAAAATAAATGGACAGAGAACACAGGGACGGTAACTGAAGATGTCTCTAACACTAATTAAATTGAGTTAAAAAAAAAAAACTCTGAAAATGCAATTTACTTCCACCTGCAATGACATGTTCCTGTTTTCAATTAGTATCCAAAACAAAAGAAATTAAAATACTCAATGTCACTGAGTGATGAAATATAGTCCCTTTATGAGACTGGCACATGGATGCACAAATAGCTCAGTGAAATAAAACAGAAAAATCGACTTCTGACAGTGGGCTGGTGCTTGTTGGGGCGGCGGTTAGGTTGGCTCTGCCGTGAGGCCTGGGACGCCTGGTCTGGGAGGACTGGTAGCCTTGGGTGAGTTCCCAGCTAGCCCCAGTCTTCTGGCGGTGCTCAGACTGTAGCTATGTCTGCGTGCTATGATGTTCTCTCATATCAATCCGGCTACTGGGATCCCCAGTAGTAAAGTAAAATACTCAAATGCTCTTCAGCACAGAGGATAGCTACATTAACCTTCAGTTTAAGAAAAGCCCTCCTAAGATCCCTTACAAGGCCATTGCACTTGCCACTGTGCTATGTTTAGCACCTTTCTTATTATCATATGCTGGCTTCTGTTGTCAGGCTACATCAGCAAAGGGGTGGAGTAGAGGCGTGCAGAGGGTCGTTTTCCTCTGTTGGCTTCTGGTGTTTTAGCCAGGGTTTTACCATCTGCGCATCGCCTACTATTCATCTAAAGGCTACCAGGGTTACTCCTATGATGACATTTCAGACTTTGATGACTAACACTCACTTCACCCCTGAGACAAGTCCCAGTGGGACTGAACCCAGCTTTAAAATATTGAATAGAAACTATGGCTGAAGGCTGAGAAATTATGCAGTTTGCAGATGTTTGACAAAACAATGGCCAGAGTTTATATGGGTCTATCCCAAAAATGTTCCGATTTAGCTAATTCGGAAAAACTGTTTTTCATGTGGTGCTAGCAAAACTCAACACATTTTTCTGCATGAATTTGTATCATGGAAGAATAGCAATGCTAATTGGGAAAGCAGGAGGTTATTCTGTGGTGGAAAGTGTTACTATTCCCGCCCTCTTTAGAGTGAGCATTCCTTTTAAATAGTCTTCATTGTCAATCTGTTATTGTAGCAAATGGAAGAGTGTGGCATGTCTAATATCTCAGTTATGCAGTAATTTATTTTTAAAATATCAAAAGGTCTTATCCCCTACATTTAACTCTACTTTCACATTCTGGTGGAAGACCTCTATAAAATTACATATTAGTGTGGATCCATCTGTAATATTTTTGACTTTGTTTCTTAGTGACAGGAGCCAGGAATTTTTTAAGCCATAGAGTAAGTTTTCAAAGTATAAGTACTATCTCTGATAATCAATCCTTGGCCAGCTCTGATCTTGTTTTCCAATAGGTTGGCCTGCATATTATTTGGGTCATTCTATCCTTTGTAGATCAAGATTTTCTATATATCATGCCTTTAAAGATTGGACTTTTAGCTGTTCTCTAATGAAAAATGAAGATAAGTGGTTGCTATTTAAAGAGTATAACCCTATTGCTAACACCTGGTATTATAGTGTCATTCTGCTGAAGATTTCAACACTTGGCTTGGATTCCTGGAGGACCATATCCTTGTTTCTTTGCTTGAAAAAAGTGACTTATATTTAAATGAAATGAAATGTCAGAATTCAAAAAAAAAAAAAAGAAAGAAAAGAAAAAAGAAAGAAAGAAAACAGAAAAATCTAGATATAGAACCACGTACATACAGAAATTTAGCATCTGATATAAGTGGAATTGAAATTCCTGGGGAAAGACGGAAAATTAAAACACCCTGTCAGACAACACAACTGGGTCAGTACCACAAAAAAAGATAGCATGATAGCAACATGATATATCATATTTCACACTATACCTAAGAATAAACCTCCAGTGAAGAAGAGATCTTAATGTAAAGACTACATCCATGCAATAGTAAAGAAAAATATAATTTACATTTTAAACTGAGTGTGAGTAAAAGCATTTATAACTGAGTCAAATGAATTTTAAAACATAAAAACATGTCAAAAGAAAAAAAAATAAACTGAGAAAATATTTTTATATTACAAAAATGGGATATCATACTTAATATGTGAAGAACTTTTTATAATCAATAAAATAATTTCCAAAACTGAAGAGAAAAACAGGTAAAAGGAACAGACAATACACAATAATTTGTAGATTCCCTTAAAATGCATGACAGGATTTTAATTTTTACTCATAAAAAGAGAAATATATGTTAAGAACTGTACTTAGATATAATTTTTCATTTATCATGTTGGTGAAAATTAGAAAATATGATAATTTTATTGGTGAGGCTATGGGTTAATAAGTCCTTTGGCACATTTCTCTTTGGAGTACAAAATATTACAACCTGTTGCATTGAAAACTGGTAATAAAGTTAATAATTTTAAAAAAAACTTTCCATAGAATATACTGATTGACCCAAAAATCCTTCTCAGAATTTTCCCTAATAATTTATATTCAAAAATGCAAATTACATAAACTTTCCTACACAACCTTATTCATTTGGCATTATTACAATATTATCAGGGATGTTATTAGGCCTTTTGCTCACATGTAGGAAAATCATTGAAAAAGTTATGATACATTAACAGAATTAAGTTATTTTATAAAACATCTATAAAAATAAGAACAATCTTCATGAAAAGATACAGAATGATTTCCAGAATATTTTAGAATGTGAGAACCACCAGAAAAAATGTTTCTGTCCAGTACACGGAGAAGAAATGGGTATCAGGAGCATAGGAGCTGAAAGTCTTGAGAATTATTTTAAAAGCTTTTATGTATTGCTTTTACTTTAGTTAAAAGTTGTACTCCTCAAAAAAAGGTGCAAAATATCGGAATGGATGCTCACATACCTTACCACAATGCATTCATGGATGGTTAACATGTTTTGAAATATTTCTCCTTTTATTCTGCATCAAATTTTAATGCATGTTATAATAACCACATCAGTTTCCAATATTGCAGTCTCTATTTTTTGTGAAAAAAGTCATTCCTCTATGTAATCAAAATATAAATATCACATAAGACATTTAGCACAGTGTTTTATCCAATATTTTCACCACATTCAAATTTCTCCAATTTTCTTGATAATATGTTTGATAGTTGTCTATTTTTTGATCCTAAATGCAATCAAGTACCATACAGTGCAAATATTTATCATATTTAGTTTGCTTTAATCTAAGAGAGTCTTATTGTGTGTCTTTCCTTATACTTTTTTTTATGTTTCCAAGCTATTTGTCTTGCAGAAAAGTATTCAAGCAGAATTTTCTTTATTACTTCTGCTTATTTAAATAATCAGAAATTTAAAGTTAAACACAATTTATTTTTTATTTATTTTTTATTATTTTATTTTATTTCATTTATTTATTTATTTTTTTGGTACTGGGGATGGAACTCAGAGGTACTCGACCACTGAGTCACATCCTCAGCCCTATTTTGTGTTTTTTTTTTTAAATATAGAGACAGAGTCTCACTGAGTTGCTTGCTTAGTGCCTCGTCATTGCTGAGGCTGGCTTTGAACTCGTAATTCTCCTGTCTCAACCTCCCTAAGTGGTGGGATTACAGGCTTGAGCCACCACTCCCTGCTTAAACACAAATTAAAAGTGAAATATAATTGTCAAGAAAACTTCCTGTTGTTCAGTGAGGCCCTTAGTTCTTACACTTTTTTTTCATTTATTCAGTAGTAAAATATTTTCAGAACTACTAGACCAACTAAAAATCTACCATTAATATTCCAGGGTTTTTTTTGTTGTCGCTAATTATATTCTGTTGAAAATATAAGATCTGAGTAGCAGAACTAGTATTGTCATCCACTTGTATTAGACTACAAATTCCAACATCTTAACTACCATTATGCTATTGTAGATTGCTGGAGATACCATTCAGAGAGATTTATGATTGAATAGGTCTAGGAGAAGAATGAGTTATCTTTATTTTGAGCAAGTATCTTGGGTGTAATTGAGGCTAGAAGCCACAATTTGGCAAGATGGTAGTTCTGACACCTGCTCATCACACTTACCTGGGAGATTTTAAAAAGCATATAGCTTGTACTTATTTAAAATTTTTTCCAAGAATCTCTGAAATGAGACCAGATATATGAATCACAACAATCCCAAAGAAACACAGAGAATCAATACAAAAACCATATCATCCCTCATATGATTTTGGTTTGAGATTCACTGACAAGCAGTATCATTCCATGCTCATGAAAATCCCTGGGGGCCACTCATCAAACAAAGGTTCTCTGTTTCGGAGAACAGTTAAAATCATAATGAGGAACTTTAATTTCATTTCCAGGAACAAAGACAACCTTGGCCAACCATAAAAAAAGCATATCTTTTATACAAGTAAGAGTTTTGCCTTTTAATCTCTGCTACTTTATAGATTCTTCCCCCACCTTTTTTCTTTGTTTTTCTACAGATTTTCCTTTGTTCTTTAAAAGTCAGAGAAATACATGAGAGTTCTTAAATATAAGCATCAAAGCCTCTATCTTTGCAAGGAGCACATAATCTACACAGAACATTTGAAAGGAAAAGACTTGTATTTTCCTTCTGAGAGAGAGAGAGAGAGAGAGAGAGAGAGAGAGAGAGAGAGAGAGAGAGAGAGAGGGAGGGAGAGAGAGGAAGAGGGAGAGAGAATGAAAGAAAGAAATTCATCAGGCTGGCTACGTCTGTCTGAACAAGTGTAATGCTCTTCTAGTTCATAGCTTATTACTTTTTTCTAGCTGAGTATTTTCATTAACCATAAATCATCTTTACCATTTTTTTCACTCTTCAAAATATAATCTTGGATCATCTGTAGGGCTGCAGTAGAGTCATTCAGGTTACATGTTAAAAATGGAGATGATTTGCCCTACAATAAGACCTAGGAAATAAGAGTATTTGGGGTAAATCCATGAACTCTGCTTTTTAAAAAAAAATTCTTGAAGTTGTAAAAGATAAATGTTAAAACTAAGAAAGGCTGCTCTGTTCTTCATTCATGATTCCTAAATGGCTGCATATGAGAACTTTCTGTTCTTTAAACAATAATAATAGGCATAGCTACAATTTCCTTAGGGTTCATATTGAGGTGATTACCTTACATTTGCTATTCAATCTAATCCTCATAGCAATGTTATCAGGGAAGAATTTTATGTCCATTTTTGGGATGAGGAAATGTGAGATTGTTCAACCAACTTGACTAGTTAATAAGTTAATAAACAGAAACAGCAGAAGTATTACCACCTAGCTGGGCTACATTGTAAAGCCCATGATCTTAACTGCTAATTATGAAAATTTTTCTATTCAATACATTTGTGTAAAAAGAAAATTATCAATCTATGGATGGAATATGTAAACACACACAATGATAATATGGAGAAGTCATGAGTCCCATGGAGACAGACACAGTACAAGGAACTGGATAGAAGAGTACACAGAAAATACTTAACTCACAGGAAAAGTTTCATGAAATGGATGTCATTTCTGAACTATTCCTGAAGAATAAGGTTAAAGATGAACAGAAATAGATCTACAAAGTAGATATTATATAAATAGAATGGTACGACTGAAGATATAGAAATGGGAAAACATGGAGATCTAAGAAGGTGCATATTACAATATGTAAAGTGTACTGCAGAAGATAATACTAAAGACAGAACTGAACAATTCAGTTGATAGAAGTTCATTTTGGAGCCGGGCGTGGTGGCTCAAGCCTGTAATCCCAGCACTTAGGGAGGCTGAGACAGGAGAATCCCGAGTTCAAAGCCAGCCTCAGCAATGGCGAGGTGCTAAGCAACTCAGTGAGACCCTGTCTCTCCATAAAACACAAAATAGGGCTGGGGATGTGGCTCAGTGGTCGAGTGCCCCTGAGTTCAATCCCTGGTACAAAAAAAAAAAAAAAAAAAAAAAAAAAAGTTCATTTTGGGCCTTAAATGAAAGTACTAAATTATCTTCATGATTTCATCAAGTACCTGGCAAAGAATTCTGTGACTTATTTAGTCCCAGTAATTATGATGTGGCTTCTGAGTACTTTTAGAAAGAGGTTTGAGAGTCTCACTCAGTTATTTGTGTTTGGATCTCTGTAAACAAGTTTTTATTCTTAGTCTTTCTCCATTAAAAATGATGTACTTCGAAGATGTTAGTTTATAATAGAATTAAGGTATGCCTCTGTATAATTTCAAACAGAAAAAAAGGGTATGCTCTCCCTTTTTACTTTCCTTGTTTTGTTTTGTTTTTTTCCATTGCAAAGTTGCTGTCAGTGCATTCAATGACGGACAACAGACAGAAATGCTGTAGAGTGTTATTTCCTACTATTCAAAGCTACTTTTGAATGCTGGTGGTCCTTTTTCTTTGACACTATGTATAATATATGTTAATTTTGTATGACAAAATGCTCTGATTCCTAGCCAAGGTTCAATCAGAGTACATAACTGAACAAATACAATTTCTTTTTTACTTTTTATTTAATGGTTCTTAAAGAATCCATCCCTTGCAAATCATCCATGTTGTTCCTCATGTGTTTTATTTTGGCTCCAGTTGTTGAAAAATGGTGGCTTGCTTCATGTTTTTATGGTTATACCTCATGCACATTTGGACATGATAGACACAGCTTCAGTTCAATTGTGTAACTTTGGTTTTCAGGAAAAGTCAATCTTTTAGGAATTGTTGTTTAGATTATCAATTAACTTTTCTTTAATTTAAAAAAATTCCCTAATTAGTTTGAAAATTATTAAGAAATGAAGAAATGTTTATGATGATTTCAATGTTCCCTCTTTCTTTGCCTTAGTTCAGGTAATAATTCTTGCCTGAATGAGCATTGTTTTGATCATCTGTGGAAAATTATGCATCTAACAAAACTCATCTCTTTCTTTAAAAATTATTTTGTAGTTGGATATGGACAGAATGCCTTCATTTTTTGTTTATTAATGATCAAACCTAATGCCTCACATGTGCAAGGCAAATTCTCTACCACTGAGCTACAGCCTCAGCCCACAAAACTCATTTCTAATGTCACATCTACTCTGTTATTTACCTTGAAATCTTTTTAGCCTGCATCTCAGCAAAGCTTACTTGTTTTGTATCCATATATCAATTTCAGATAAGTAATTGAAAGTCTGGGCCCTGGAATCAAACACTACTTGGATTAGAATCCCAGTTATATTACTCAATTTTTGAAAAACCTCAGTTAAGTGATTCAAGTTCTTTGGGCCTCAGTTGTTTTATCTGAAAATAGAAATTCTTCTCAGCACTATCCGATGTAATTATAGGTATTATGAACTAAAATATAATTTATGAAATGCATATTAAGTTTTGTAATGTAAAATATGCTCTATAATTACTGGCTATTAATTATTACTAATGAAAAAGATAGGATAGTTAATGGGTCCTAATTAAGACTTTTTTCAACGTAAAGCCAGCTCCATGAAGTTAAAGTTAACTTGTAGAAACATTCCAAACACTAAAGCAATCTCCTTTCTCCTTGGGTGGTGGGGAAAGGGAAGTAGGACAGACCTGAGTGAAGACTGCCAACTCGAAGATACCTGTTTAGCATAGATATTGGTCAACAGCCTTGATACTTTTCCAAGACCCGATTAGCATTAACAATGCTCCTACTCAGTAGCTATATAATCTCATAGACTAGTATACTTAAGAGGCAATCCTG
This sequence comes from Xerus rutilus, assembly GCA_028644305.1. Lineage (NCBI taxonomy): Eukaryota > Metazoa > Chordata > Mammalia > Rodentia > Sciuridae > Xerus > Xerus rutilus. The sequence continues at coordinate 33,670,289 of CM053399.1, forward strand.
CCAGGTGCAGTGGCACACACTTGTAATCCCAGTTGCTTGGGAAGATGAGGCAGGAGGATAGAGAGTTCAAAGCCAGCCTCAGCAAAAACAAGGCACTAAGCAACTCAGTGAGACTTTGTCTCTACATAAAATACAAAATAGGGCTGGAGATGTGGCTCAGTGGTCGAGTGCCCTCGAGTGCAACCCCTTGTACCCTCCTTCAAAAAGAAAAAAATAAAGAAAAAGAGGCAACCCCTATAGGTTCCACTCTTGCAATTGCAGTTCTCTCTTTTCTTCTCACTTGAATAAATCCTACTCTTTTACACTTACTCTTGCTTGTCTATAGATATCATTCTTCACACTCACAAGACGAGAGCTGGAAAAGAAGTTACTGTCAAGCAGCTTGGATCTGCTCCAACACTATAGCAGGAGAGGTTGAAAATTCAGTTTCAATATGATGGCAATTTTTATCCTTTACTGTAGTTATTAGTCTATATCTTTCTTACAAAGAGTATTTTCTTTAAAGGCAAGAGTATATCTGAGAATAAATAGAGGAAGTGCCTAGAGAGTTAATTTGAACCAATTCTGTACTCAGTAGATTTCTAGATTTGATATGGTGTAAAAAAGTGAGAATTCTTTGGTGAAGGTTAAGACCTCAGATTACATCAGAATTGATATTTTTCTGGAAAGGGTTTTATTGTATTTTTTGTGACCTAAGTTACCTGTACTATTTTACTTTCTAAATTCAGAGTTATCAACTCATGTCAGAAACATTCATTTTTACAATGGAGCAGAAAATTTAGCATTCAAGGAGTGTTATTTATACATAATGTGAAATTTGAAAATTTGGAGAAGAGCTGGAGAATCTCACAGGATATGCAGATATCATTAGATATCTTCTGATACTATATGGCAGTAGTTTACATTTAAGTGAATTCTTGGGTCAAGGGAAGGAGTAAGCTACTATCACATATTAAATTTATTTGGTTCTGACTGCACTGTTTACATAGACAGGCAAAACAATTGTCTTATGAAATTTGAGGTCAAGAAGGAAAAATATATTTAAAGAATTCATTTTACCACAGCTTGACTCTGATATTTCATGTCTCTGAAGACCAACTTCAATAAAAAATTTCCCATAGGCTCATCACAAGATTGAGAAACTTGGGACAAAGTGTGATGCTGGTGCTGCAAGAAATTTTAAGGGTGTATAGGTTCAAAAGTCACATATTTAGCCTCAGTGTAATAGTCCATATTTATTCAATGTTTTATTTTCTGTGACAGATCTGATCAAAACAACTATGCTATCCAGGGAAACACCAGAATGATTAAAGGTCAACAGTACTCCACCTGCATCGCTATGTGCACCTTGCTGGATATCTAAAGATCATATCTGTGTCATGTTTATCATCTGTTTCAGGACCATCTTAAGGTTGTGACTTTCAGACACTGAATAATAATAATAATGATAGCCATCATTGTCAAATATCAACCATGTATGATGAATTCTTATAAACACTGAAAATTAATAAAATCATACATCTATTACCATCTAACCTATTATGAAATTTTTGTATTTCATATGTTCAATAGTTATGGATTTTCCTCTATTTTAAAATATAATCTACAAATCTAAATCAAAAAATACCTGGCTAATTCGCTCAATTATGTGGAAGCCATAACATTTATTGGCAGTAATAAGTGTGACAATTTGAATCTAGAGTGTCTCCCAAAGGCACATGTCTTTAAACTTGGAATCTTTGATTTATAAAATTTGTACACAATTTATTTAACACTGTGTGAAACAACCTAGTTTTTGTCTTCTATAACTATACACAAAATAAAAAAAATTATTTTGGAATCAGCTCAGCTCTTAAATTTCATACTAATTTGTGAAATTCATACATGCTTTTATTCAAACATTATAATGTCTAAGTAAAGACTATAAAGACTAGAACATAACATGCTAAATCATAAACTACAGAATACTTGCTAGAAATAGTGACTGGCACCTAAACTTTAACACACACATTTTGTTTACATAACTTCTCTGTTACCAATTATTTCCCATTTAGGAAGAGTACAAATGTCTTTGACAGAAATATTTTATCTACAGAGAAGAAATAAATAAAACTTATTACTCTCTGTAACACCACACACAATATTTTGTTGCTATGTTTCTAAAACTGTTGCTTTTTTAGAAAGAGCAACTTTTTAGATATATTTTAGAATATTTTAAAAAAAATAACATTCTCTAAAAATAAGTACTGATTGGTATCATTTTTGTTTTATGAACAAATATTGAAGTAAATTACACCAAATATGTTATACAAGAAGAGATATTTTTGACAAAATAAATTAAAAATCATACATTAAATTTATATGTGATACTCCTTGACTCCAAGAAAACTGTATTTTTTAAAAGATAAAAATTTAATTGTATGCTTAATTGCCCAAAACATTTGGGGAGAAGGAAAACCATGATTTGAACATTACCTTATTTTGATGTTCATTGAGGTTACTCTGTTCAACATAAGAAATATAGTTTTTTAAATTGTTTTATTTGTTCTAATTAGTTATACATGACAGTAGAATGTATGTTGACACATAACACATAAATGGAGTATAATTTCTCATTCTTCTGGTTGTACTTGATGTAGAATCACACCAGCTATGCAATCATTTATACACAAAGGGTAATAATGTCTGATTCATTCTACTATCCTTCCTATCCCCAAGGAAACATAGTTTTAACCTGTTCTATAAGCTAAAAAACAAAACAAAACAAGACAAAACTAGAGATGATAGCAAATTGCTATCATTTCAAGAGTGGAAATAGTATAATTCATGTTCAGTATTGCCAGACATCACAATCTAAATTATACTACTTTAGAAGACAAAGAAAATCAAAGAAAGACATTGAAAGATTGCTTGAACTATAGGATATTAACAAGGATCTCAACTGGCGCAATACTTTATGAGAGGAATTTGTCAATAGCCAAATTATGTATGTATTTGTATTTTAACACAGCAATTCCACTTGTTAGAATTTACCTGAAATGATATGAAAATATATATGTAAAAATTCATATTGAATTATTTTTATAAATGCATAATATTGACAATGGCTAACTTCAAGAGGTGTATAAGGTCAGCATAAAAAGTACAGAAGAGTTGGAGTACAGGCACTTCTCTGGTGGTACCTTTATATAACTGACTTTTAGAACCATGCTAATACGTCACATTCATAAATAAATAAAAGAGTAAATAGAATCAATAAGTTTTAGTGGTAGATAGGCACAATATAGAATAAAAGTAGTAACAATAGAACCTAACTATACTTCATATGAATAACTTAACCCCAATGACAGGAAAACTAAACAAGGCAAAATGAATGCACATAAGTAATAGAAGAGACTTTTGCGTAACTTAGATTCAATAATAACCAAGTTAAAGACCAAAAAGGAAAATAAAATATATACAAATGTAAATTTGAGCTAATAAATATTTCTTTCTTTCTTTCCTTTTTTTTTTTTTTTTTTTTTGGTACCAGGGATCAAATTCAGGGGTACTCGACCACTGAGCCGCGTCTCCAGCCCTATTTTGTGTTTTATGTAGAGACAGGGTCTCACTGAGTTGCTTAGTGCTTCGCCGTTGCTGAGGCTGGCTTTGAAGTTGTAATTCTCCTGTCTCAGCCTCCCTAAGTGCTGGGATTACAGGTGTAAATATTTCTTTTTCTTTTTTCCCCATAGTAGTAAGTGTTAACAATTATGAAACTATTTGATGGGTCACTTGCTGAGCACATAAACAAAAATATAAATGCAGCATGGATAATGGTAGATGTATTTTTTTTGCTTTTAAAGAAAACATTAGGTTAGATCGAGCCATGTGATATTTCATTGGAACTCAAAGTTATCAGTTAAGGAATGAGATATGTACACTCATAAATTTAATAGTGGAATTGTATTGATACTGACCTTGATCATTGTATCATTGTTGCGTGTGAATTTCCCTTTTAAAACATATATAATTTTTATATAGGAGTAAAATGGTTAATTTCATGTCACCTTGACTGAGTTACCAGATACCCAGATGTATCTATGATAGCATTTCCAGAAAAGATTAGCCTTTGAATTGAGTAAAGCAAACAGAATAAACATATATCCCTATGTGATAAGGATGGACATGATCATGCTGTTGATGGCCCTGATGGAATAAAATGGTAGGGGATGATGAATTCTCTTTCTCTTTCTCTCTCTACTCTGACTGCTTGCGCTGAAACATCAGCCTTCTTTTACTCTTGTACTGATACTTCCATCATCAGTGCTCCTAGCTCTCTGTCCTGAGGACTCAAGCTGGAATTTGCATGATTGTCATTACTGAGGTGGCAGATAGTGAAATTTAGCCAACATAATTGAGTGAGGCAATTCTTTACAATAAATCTCATTCTCTCTCTCTCTTTACATGTATATATACATATATATGTATATATTTAATATTTCAATTCCCTGTAAGTCATGTTGGTAATTGATAATATAAGCGAGGGTATGTATACACAGTATGTTAGTCTGAATCTTCTGTCGCACATTGCTATGTGTTTAGCTTAAATATGACCTAAAATTTTTTAATTTTGCTGTGAGGTCTCATAATTTTTTATTTTCTGTGAGCTCTTGGTTAGCTATCCTGGCAGAGTATTCAGAAGCTAACATTGTATCAACATAATTTCCTACATGCAAATCTGGCTCCAAATATTCAAATTGAGTGCAAAATAGAAAACAACTCATGTGACAGATTTATGTATTTAGCAAAGGTGAAAAAGATAACTCATGGAGCACAAACTTAGTCCCTGTAATATTTTAAGAATGTGATGAAAGATCATGCAATGAGAATCACAGCTTAAACCACAGGTGGTTACTTATATATTAATGAAACCATAATTATCAAGTGATGTACAAATTATTTGCTGCTTAAGACCCTTAAATAAAAAGACAGTAACCAAATTTAGACAGATGTAAGCAAGAAAGGAAAGTATTGATTTATGTAATGATGAAATCTAAGATTTATTTTTTCATGAACGTCTGGGTCAAGGGCTTCCAAGGCCTTATCAATGAATACTTTTTCATTTTCTAGACTATGTCATCCTCTCCGTTTAGCTTTATCAGTCAAGTTCACTCCATAGACTGCACACTGATGCCCCTGCAGCTCCAGATATGCGAACCACTATTTTTCACCTCTCTATTCTTTAGAAGCACCTCTAGGTTGTAGGTTCAAATTAGGTACAACTATGGTAACAGATATGGTGTTGAATATGGCCAGCTCCAAAGAGGTCACATAAATCTTAAATAGATAGTTCTATAGAAGGAAGTTCAGGGCATATTTATTAAAAACTTTCATAGTTGTGAGACAAGGGGAGCAACGCTCCCTTTTGAAACAAATATTGATGAACAAATATTGATGAACTGTTTCATTGCATCTCAGTTTTTGTATCAGATGCTTTAGAAAAGAATAGCATGAAGATTCATAAGTTGATTTAATTCACATACCTTGTAAATATCTAGATAATACTTTGAGCTAATAATTGTTTTACTCCAAATAATATTTACAGTTGTGTAATAACAGCAGAAATATGGGTATTCCTCGGCATGCATAGGAAATGGGTTCCAGGACTTATTGCAGATACTGAAATTCATGAATTCCCAAGTCTTATAAAAATAAGTGTAGTGTTTGCATGTAACCTTATGTTATTCCTCCCATATAATTTATATTATCTTTTGGTTACTTTTTTCACCCAGGAGGAAATTGAGGCATAGAGAATAATTAGCTCTCCAAAAGAAATATGCCTTATGATAGTAAATCAAAACCAAAACCTCAGAAACCTAATTCTAACCCATCACATTCTTGCCCTTGCTTTGACAAATGTACCCTATTGATCAGTGTATGAGCACTGAAGTCAGCTATTAAAGATTTTTGGTTCATTGCTGTTACTCAGTGTGTCAGACACCAAATTTAAAAAGCATTTCCCCTAGAGATTCCAGACTTTGAATTTTCCTAGTGAATAGGAAATTTTTAACAAGTACATAGCTATGATGAGTCCTTAGTGACTTATCTGCATCTGCTCCATTTAGTTATAACTCTCATAGAGGTTCAACACTCTAATTCTTCACACATATTCTTTGAAGAGAGAATGCCCCTGACCAAAGAGCAGGACTGCTGAGGAGTAACCTCAGATCTAACCCCAGAGAGTCCTAAAAGCGTCATCTATGTTCAGGAATGTACACACTATAGACACTAGACTATCTGTACATACATCTAAGGATGGCCTACCTTGCTTCACATGGCACCGATCCTAGGAGAAAGCAAGGAGACTCTGACCTTGTAACAAAATGAGGCTAGGAGTAAAAGATCAGATAATAGCATTGATTTTACTTTAGAAAAATAAATAGGTGATGAAGAATAGGAAATTTCTAGTACTTATTATCCTTTCTGTTCATGTTTCTCTCTCTCTCTCTCTCTCTCTATATATATATATACATACATATATATATACACACACACACAAACACACACATGCACACACATATATATGCATATATATGTATATATATGATATTTACTGTTATATCATATTCACATGAGATAACATTATGAATACTAGATGAATACTAGGTAATTGTATGCATATAGGATTCTTAATATTCTTTGCTTTTATTAACTTTTGTTGATATAGAGGGTCCTGAACTTAAATAACCATAAACACATGTGCTAGTGATCTACGAAATGCTACTCATAAAGAAGCGATAGCACCTAGATTGGCATGTAGCCTAGAATGGTGAAGTGGGTTTCCTCCCTGTCAGTTTTGAGAAGAGATGGAGGTCAAATATGACATCAAGGTCAGCAATAGAAGTTGTTAGGATAGAGGGAGTGAAGAAAAAATGTGGAGGAGGGGTTAGCATTTAAAAAGAACAGTGTGTTCTAAAACAAATTGACCTAGGGTATGTACATGGAGACATGAGATGGGGCTGCTATTCCAGAAAGATGCAGCCACTCAGGCATTTATGTCACACTTAACCATTGGCAAAGTTCCTTCACATCCATTTACTTATTTTATATTCACAAAGGGAAGAGGAAATACTAATGTCCTGAGTTAACAAAATAGGGTTTGCTGAAGTAAGTGACTTGAAGTTGAGCAGCTTGCACAAGGTCACAGAACAAGTAAATAGATCTACACATCATATCATGCTTATGACTCAAAGCTTTATATGCTTCTGACAGTAATTCCAATTGTGTTTCATGTTGTGTTTTGCAAACACTTGAAGATACTGTGTTTTTGAAATTTTACTAAAACAGAAAATTCTAAGCAGACAGAATTTAATGTCAGTAAGAAAAAAACCTTGAACCAATATGGCAGAGCTTGGATCTAACCAGAAATAGAGTCCTCTTTATATGAGATGCACAAGCCTGAAAAAAAATTGCTGTGGCATATAGAATAACACAAATATACTTTAGTTTAGATTACCTAGACTAGGAAATGGTGGATTTGCCACAAAATAATATTTTAAACTTCTTACTTGATCAAAAGTTTGCAGTTATAGTAGAATTTCTGAACATATCAAACCAACCAAGTTTGACAATTTACATATTTCTTAGACAAATGTGTCACTGCCATATTCTCCTTCAAGTTCTATCTATTTGCAAAGAGTTTGCAGCTTTTAGTCTTTCTAGGATTGCATCAGGTGTAGAGAATCATGGGGTCACCCAAGAGCACATCCTTCCCTGTGGGACCCACACCTAACTACTGATGGAGGCATGAGTTTTAAGCCCCGTCTTTCCCCCCCAATTTGGAAAACCTTTCATGGTGCTAGAACACTACATTTCAGATTTTCTCTGTGTTGCAAATGATCATTAAGTTCTCATTGCAGCAGCTTTCTCCCTCTGCTCCATCCCGCCACTTTCCCCTCTCTTCTATGCTCTTATCATGTGCATTCATTAATGAATAATTAGTAAACATCCAGAATTTATCTCTGCACAAGATTTCCTATGATAAGATAAACCTATGATCAGAGATGCCAGGGATGGAATAAAAAAGCAGAAAATCTCTCTTGGTGTAATACCACTTGCTAACCAATGGCCTGAGTACCTGATCCTTATAGTTGAAGGAACACAGCACCCTGGCATCCTGTGGCAGTCCGATTTTAAAACTGTCACCAGTGGCAAATTGGGATGTATATGGATACAAAGAATTGTACTGGCTGATATGCTTGCAAAAGACATTTCAAAATTATGTGGGTCACATAAACCATAAGGACAGAGCAAGGCACTTGACATCTTCCACCACAATACAGATTTATGTAGAATTGTATAAAAGCAGAGCTTTTTTTTTTTTCTAACATGACCTTTCTACTAAGCCAAAATGTAATTCACAAGGTCTCAAGCTTTTAGTCATGTCTAAATATCTGGAGACTGAGTAGGTTAGGATATATTGTCCCTGATACATTGAAATTACAATGCATAGATCCAACAGAAAATTTCTTAACTGTGTTGAAGCCGGACAAATAATTAAATTTTATAGGTAAGTCTAGAATTTAAACTTTATGGCAATTTTTACTTTTATGGGCACTGCTGATTCACTTACAAGGCCAACAATAAATTTGATTGTATAGCAAGTAGATTTAAAAAGTTAAAGTTCTGGTAAAAGTGTTTATGTTTTTATACATTCAAGTCAAAATATTTTCAACCCATTGGTCACACAGAAGTGGAAGTGAATGCCTGAATTCTGTCTTGAAAAGGAGACATAATCTCAGAGAAGTGTTTGACATAAATGAAGAGAGGTGTCTTCCAAAAGCACAGGAGAAACACAAATGGAATCATGAAGATAAAGAATCTGTCATTCTTGATCATCAAAGTCAGGGTGAGTAGATGAAAGTTGCGAATTTCTTATAAGATACAAGGGGGGGCTGGGATTGTAGCTCAGCGGTAGAGCGCTTGCCTCGCATGCGTGAGGCCCTGGGTTCGATCCTCAGCACCACATACAAAGCAATAAAATAAAGACATTGTGTCCATCTACAACTAAAAAACAAAATATTTAAAAAAAAAAAGATACAAGGGGAAGGGATGTCACAATATCAACTGTAGAGATGAAAACACTTATTACTTCAACTTATTTTTTTTCATGGATTGAATTTAAAATATACAACACCTTAATTATTTTCTGAAGAACAGAACAAGTTGTAGGCATGCATAATCAACTATGACCAAGAGGTGGTGGTATTGCATAGGCAATCCAGCCTTGACTTTCACATTTACAAAGCAGTTACTTAAAGGAAGATACTTCCAGAGGCAGGTATCTGAGAAAATCATTATAATCATAAAGTGAGAGGCAGCAAATAAATGAGGTGATAGTACAAATTTTCAGTAGTATAAATTTTTATGAATTTTTGAAGGTTAGTGTGCATTTCACAAATCTAGATTAAGAATAATACATTTAAGTTAGATATCACAAAATTAATTTAGCTAAAACAAAGTATGCCATGCCTTGTATCTTGCCTTTTATTGAAACATAATCCACCATCTTTGCCTATTTGACTTAAAGAGAACTTTATATAGAACTGAATCATGTTACATGAATCAAGAGGTAGCTCTAATTTCAGGAGACACTTTGTCCAGCAGCTTGAAGGAGGTCACACAGCTCAGTTCTTCTCTTCTCCCTGATCTGACATCAGTGAAATGTATTCCAATCTTTCTGAAGGGGCCTAACAGCAACTCGGCTCTGGTGATAGCAAATGGCTACAGCAGTTCAAATGTTGCATCTGACCTCACATCAACCACAGGAAGAAAAGCAAATACCTATGTTCCAGAAACAAGAATAAATCCTTTTTGTTGAGGGGGGACTTTATTTAGGTAAAAAAGCATTTAATATCTAAAGATGAAATTCTTACAAGGTGACAATTTTGGATCCTTTATTAAAAGACTGAAAAATGATATGAGATTAACAAAGGCTTGTGGGAGTTGTGCATATTGAAATGTTGAAATAAATATGAAATGAATAACACACATACACATACATACACATGTACACACTGTCCTTGGGGCTCTTGAGTCAAGAGGTGACAAATAGGTCTAAAACATAGGACCTTGGATCTGTCACTCATCTGCTTAAAAATATTTGATGTCTTCAATGGATGTATAAATAATAGTATATCTGACCATGTAATGGAAACCTCATTTCTACCCACTTTCCTCACTTCTTCAATTGCTATTGCTGCATGTGTCTCCCATTCCCGAGGTGTGGCACAGTCTATCTCCTGTGCCGTAGACACATAGCCATCTTCTGTGCCTTTCTCAATTTTAAGAAAGCTTAGGTGAAAAGCATTAGTACAAGAAATTGAAGGGCTTGTATGTATAAAAACGGAATAAAATGGAATCTCTTACTCTCCCTGTACAAACAGATAAGTGAAGCCTACGATTCAAGGCTGCTAACCATTAATATATTCTCATGATTGAATTTTTTGTGAAATTTGCAATAGTTGTAATGAATGTGAACTGTTGTCTATATTGAGTCCCCACTATTAACATTTTATCAAAAGGGACCTCAAGCTGTCATGAAAATTTGTGTGACCCAAAAGGTGAAGTTGAGGGTGGTGTTGTATTGATTTTCCATTTAGTGAGCTATGATTATGAACTTAGCAGCCGTACTCATGTAGAATTGATTTATCTCTGATGTTCCCAGTGTAAAGATGGTTTCCAGGAATATTCCTACTGTGTGCCATGTAAACTCATTCAAATCTATAACACAAGTGCATGAAGACAGAGATTGCTATTGTGAAAGTAATGTCCTGTGATGCTTCACTCCAGAATTTGTGCTTAGGGAAGGACAAGCAATACTTTTAGTGCACCATGCTAAAAACAAACCCGAGAAATTAGTCCAAATTTTATAGGTCATAATTATGAAACTGACATATTTTTCCAAGTTTAACACTAATTCTGTAAACTTATACTACTAAAATGATTATGTCATCAAAAGTAACTTTTTTGTGGAAAAAAAAAAAGGACTTCAACCAAGCATGACAGAGGAAATACCAAATTATCTTTTTATATTTGCTATGTAAAATGTTTTTGCAAAATCAATGTCAAATGAGGAGACTATCAAAGAACATGAAGCCAAAAATTATAGGGAACAATTATGATAGAGGGTGTCAAGCAGTTAATTAACAAAAATAACATGTAATTTTTTTTACAATTTGTTAGCTTTCTAAAAAATGTAACTGTGGCAACTTATTTTTCTTTCTCTAAATGAATATTCCCTTTCACATCTAATATGGTAGTTACAATTTTGTTTTGTTATTTCTTGAAAGGGGCCCCACAAATTAAATAATCTCCAAGCCCCACAAATCCTGGACCATTCCTCCAGAAAATATCTCTCATTTTAACTTTCTCTGAGACTTTTGTAGTCAATCTTTTTCTGCCATTTTCTCAATCCTGATTAACGCTGACTTATTCTAATTCAATGCCTACAGTATGCAAAATATTAAACAAAGTTAAGAGGATTTCTAAGGGGAATGCACATTTTTGACATGACCACTTTATAAACATTTACTAGTATTTAGTAAACAGGTATTAAAAATTCTTGCTAGAAAGAGAACATTGGTGATGGAGGAGGATCTAAGGCTATGTGTGTGGGGGTGGTGAACAGGTGGTATGAAAGCAGGTGGAGATCAAGAACTTACATGCAACATAGACTATCTTCGTATCCTTGACAGACATCACCAATATTTATTCTCTGCCACATTTATATGCTCATGTTACAGGATGGTGGGAGATGTGGGCTGCCGAGCAGAGAGAAACACAGGGAGACTCTAGACTCCAAGTTCTCACCCCATGAGGGGCCATGGACTATTGAGCAAGGCCCACTGGCCTCACGGATCACATGAATGACTATAGAGGTCATAGATGGCTCTAGTGGGTGCACCAGTAACTCCAGAACATATACTGGGTCACCTGAGAGGAGTAGCAGTGGTTCTGCCCACAGAAACCTCTAATTGTGCTAGGAGAAGGCTATGGGTCAGGAAGACCTCAGGATGACAGCCAAGGGAAGTAGTGGTAGGACAGAGAGAGACAGGTTGGGTGGCTATACCAACTTTACCTATCCCATATTCAATAAGGAGGGAAGACCTGAAATTTTACGAAAGGTATGAGGGTATTTATGCACTAGGTTGTCAATCTGTTCTTTCCAGGAGGATATCGCAACAAAGATCTGGGAGCATAATGCATTTGTTAGGCTCTCCCAAGCTGTGGCCACTGTGGGTAACTAAAGAAAGCATTAAATCTCCCATCCTGGACCTTGTTTTCTCATATACCATAGTATCCTTTTATCCTGTCAGTTGTAAGCACAGTAACCACTAACTCCACCTTGTACACACACTTGCGCACGTGCGCACCACCCCCCCATACTCTAACTTACTGAGTAAAGATCTAACACCTGCCACATAAGAGAGACCCAGAGGTGTCCTGTTTTAGCTCAACTGACCTATACTGGAATCATTGAAGCCACAAATAAAAAAATCATAATGGTTTGATACTTTTGGCACCACACACTTTTGATGACAAAGGATGAGAGGTGTCCTGGCAGTAATGAAAATGAAAAGGACTAGACTGTAGCTGCCTTTTGTGTAGGGTCTTCATAACAATAATGTATGGAAGAAACTGAGCTCATGCAATTATGCAATTGAAGAAATGTGACTGATGCATGCCAATGCCTCTATATCCATTTAAAAGAGGAAAGGGGAGCTATGTGCACCCTAAGACTGACTATAGCTTTCTCTAGTGGCCAAAGGTCACCCCAATAAGGGATGGACAAATGCATACCTGGATAGCTGGCAGATAGTGGGGTCCTGCATTTTGGGTATACTTAAAGTGCCTCTAGATATCGTTTCAGAATGAAAAGTGCCACTGGGTCAGCATCATAAAACCGTACACTAGGTTTTCTAGGATTTTTCCATAAAGTATAACTGCCTCAGAGTTAATGACCTTTCTAAGATATCTGGTCCCATAAAAGGAAATTAATGTTCCTGAAAAAATACTAGAAGACCTGTCACTAATCATGACTGATGTTGCCTCCTCATTGACATTTCCTTGACAGCCAGCAGACATCCCTCTTCTCCTCACAAAGGTTGTTTTAGACAGAATAATGCTTTGGACATCCCCTTTGCATAATGGGAGTCCTACATGTGATTGCTAACAGCTTTTGCTGTGCCTCGAAAAGCACTTCAGGTTACTGTAGAGACAGGGGAGAAGACCAGGGTATCTGAAGAATTTATTTTTTCATCCTTTATTTTTTGGTTTTTGTTTTTTAGTTATGCATGACAGTATAATCAATTTCATTTTCAATTCATTTAGCAACATTTTATCTGGATCACTGGGGTCCTGGACTAGGTTGCTGCTCTACTCAGTCCTGATCATCATACATGTATTACTGACCCTCATGAGCCTACTAAAATGTCCTTTAGCCATGACTCAATGGTGTTGCAATGAAATCATACTGGTCAAGGTGCTGCATCAATCTAATGAGATAAAACCTCACCACCAAATCCAGGGAGGTTGATAGGTATATAAAATGGAAGAGCTTTGCTAAGTGGGAGGGTGAGTACTTGGGTTGGGGTAGTCTTCAGGAGGACATGCCACCAAATTACCTTGAATGACCCAGTTCTTTCCCCTATTGCTTAAAGATTAGGTGAAGTACAAAATCCTGAGATAGGAAATGTCTGGAGCAAACCAGTCTGTGTCCTTGTTCTTCCTAAGAAAAGATAATATTCTGTAATGCTTCAATTCAGTGTGCTGAATGGCACCCAAGGTACAAAATCCACAATGGAGTGCTTCCAATGTCCCTCTACCTGTGGTACAGGGTGATACAGATGAGAATCCATCCACCCTGGGCAGCTTTCTTGAGCCATGAGAGACTGGCCTGCCCTGGATCCCTTGCTTTTCTTTATCCTTGCTGCCTATCTGTTCTTAATAAATTTGCTTTGCCTGGTTGTGCAAATTTTCAGTTTCACCAGACTCATATAAGTGGTACTCTGAGCTCCTGCTAGATTTAGGAGCCTCCATAGTTAGCATTCTAGTTTCCTCCTGGATCCTGGGTAACTGACTAGATGCCTTAAATGAGGTGATATATTTTGTGTCTCCCTTTCTTTAAACACATAGACAGATATTAAAATTATCATTATCATGTCTTGAGGAAAGGTTGATTAAAAAAAAACCGGGAAACCTTAAGGAAAAGAACTTTGTTTATTTCAGCAAAAAAAAAGAAAAGAAAATTTTGATTTTCTTTTGGATTGCTGAAATCTATTGATATCTAGATATTTTCTCATATCTACTCAAGGAATAAAAAACACAAAATGGAATGATTTAGGAGGCCCAGATAACACAAAATCTTTAATGTAATTCTTTGATGTTTTGCACAAGTTTCTTACTCATGTTTACTATAAAGTTCTCAATCTCATCATATTCTTTTTCCATAGTTTTGAGTATTTCCTGGAAAATAATTTTAAAGATATTTTAAATATATCTAGCATAGCAGTTTTCAATCAGGGGCAATTTTGTTTCCTATGGGATTCCTGGTAATATCTAGAGGAATTTTTTTTTTAATTGTTGAGGGATGGGGATAGTGTACTATTAGCATTTAGTGGATAGATACTGTGAATTCTGTGAAACATCTTAGAGTGTACTGGTCAGCTTCCTGAGAATTATTTGGGTGAAAATGTCAATAGTGCAATGGTTGAGAAACCATGATCCAGTAGATTATAAAGACAGGAGAATTGAAATAGACGAGCAGAGCTTAGGGGATGATTGCCTGACCTAAGTGTCAATTTAATGTGATATCTTAGAATCAAGTTTTCAAATGATACCTGGAACTGTTACTTTGTAGGCCATCAGCCCACCCCCTTCCTTTCAATTCTGTGTTCATACAAAAAATATGATCCATGTTCTCTGGCCATGGCTTTACACTTTTTTTTTTTTTTGTATAAAACATTCTTCATTAGTCTAAGATTGTAATGTCCTCAATTTCTCTTAAGATCTTTTTTTGGCTTATTTAACTTGTTTGAAAAACTTGTCAAGTATCATCCTTCTGTATAAATGCATATTTATACAGTTCATATCAGCACTGCTGTTTGGCAAATGCTAGCTAATCTGATGTAAGCTAAACATCTTTCTAAAATGTATCTAATTTCAGTTATGGAAAAATTTGGTTGCTCATATACTTGGAAACTTGTCTACATAAAAGAATAAAGTGGCACTGTACATTTCATATACCAGGCACTAATCTACCAACAATCAATAGTAATAAGTAATATTAATATTGTGTATTTCTGATAATCTGAAAATATTTAAAATTAGTTGAATAAAAATGGCTAGGAAGAAAGGCATTAAAATATTAGGTTGGAAAAGTTTTGCAGTTATATACGTATTTGAGGGCTGATGGAATTTGTCTAGTGTGTATAATATTAAAGGAGCAGTGTGTTTGTGTGTATGTGTGTATGTGTGTATGTGAATGTGAATGTACAACATGTGTGGGCATGCACATACACATGAAAGACTGTATAGAAAGAAAGGTGAACAGTTCTCCAGAGTTCCTGAGGACCAACAGGAGCAACAAAGTGCTGAAAACTACCCTCAGGAAACTCCACAGGTGTCCAACCAAGGGGTGACCAGAGACTGCT
Organism: Xerus rutilus; assembly: GCA_028644305.1. Classification (NCBI taxonomy): domain Eukaryota; kingdom Metazoa; phylum Chordata; class Mammalia; order Rodentia; family Sciuridae; genus Xerus; species Xerus rutilus. The sequence goes on from CM053399.1 coordinate 33,685,981, forward strand.
AGCTGCCAGCCACAGGGGAGCTCACACCCACAGTGAGAGTAGCTGCAGAAACCCCCACCCAAGTGAGGCCTGGGCCTGCACCAGTTCCACTCCAGAGTTCCTGCTGATGAGCAAGAACGAGACAAAAGGGCCCAAAACCGCCCTCAGGAAACTTTTAGGTGTCCAGTCAAGGGGAGACCTGAGACTGCTAGCCACCAGCCACAGGGGAGCCCAAACCGATGGTAAGAATCCCTGCAGAAAGCCCTGCCTGCGGAGGCCTCACCCAAGTGAGGCCTGGGCCACCCTAGTTCCACTCAGCAGACAGGGAGACAGAGGGCCCAAAACCACCCTCAGTGAAGACCAGGGGTACCAAGCCAAAGACAGACCAGAGCCTGCTAGCCTCCAGCCCCAGAAGAGCCCACACCCACAGTAAGGGTCATACACAGACTCTCCTGCTTGTGACCCTGCCTAAGTGAGTGCTGGGCCCGCCCCCAGGTATGCTCCAGAGTTCCTGCTCACCAGTAGGAGTGCAATAGAGGTCCCAAAACAACCCTCAGGGACTGACACAGGAGCCCAGCAAGGCCACTCCCATTGCCCACTTGAGGTAAGTCCACTACCTCTGCCACCAACTTTAGTAAACATAGTGTCCATCTGGGGGCACTGGGGGACCAGAAGTAGCTCTAAGGTGAGATACAGGTAACCTGGGGTGTCAAAACAAGATTATAGGATAGAAGCCACAATACCTCAGATCGGCATTGCAAGAAAGGAACATACACAATCAACATAAAAAAAAAAAAAACAATGGAAGAAAGTGCCCCAAATAAACCTTGATACCACAGTAACAGAATCCATTGACAACACAGTTGATGAAATGTCAGAGAAAGAATTGAGAATGTACATAATTAAAATGATCTGTGAATTAAAGAATGACATAAGTGAGCAAATGCAGGCAAAAATTGATCAATCCAATAAAGAAATAGGAGAGAAATAAAGGCAACCATTGATCATTCTAACAAAGAGATAAGAGAGCAATTAAAAGTAGCAAAGAATTACTTTAAGAAAGAGTTAGAGATTGTGAAAAAAAAAAACACAATTAGAAACTCTTGAAATGAAAGAAAAAATAAACCAAATAAAAAACTCAATAGAAAGCATTACCAGGAGACTAGATCACCTGGAAGACAGAACCTTGGATAAGGAAGACAAAATATACAATCTTGAAAATGAACTTGACCATAAAGTGAAAATGGTAAGAAATCATGAACAGCATGTACAAGAAATATGGGATAGCATCAAAAGATCAAATCTAAGTTTTTTTGGGGGATAGGAGAAGGTACACTGGAGAAAAGATAACCTGTTCAACAAATGGTGCTGGGAAAACTGGAAATCCATATGCAGCAAAATGAAACTAAACCCCTATCTCTCACCATGCACAAAATTCAACTCAAAGAAGATCAAGAACGTGGGAATAAGACCAGAGACCCAATGCCTAATAGAAGAAAAAATAGGCCCAAATCTTCGTTATGTCGGATTAGAACCATACTTCCTTAACAAGACTCCTATAGCACAAGAAGTAAAACCAAGAATCAACAAATGGGATGGATTCAAACTAAAAAGCTGCTTCTCAGCAAAAGAAATAATCAATGAAGTGAACAGAGAGCCAACATTCTGGGAACAAATCTTTGCCACACACACATCTGATAGAGCACACATCTCCAGGATATATAAAGAACTCAGAAAGCTTAACACCAAAAAACTAACAACCCAATCAATAAATGGGCCAAAGAGCTGAACACAAACTTCACAGAAGAAGATATACAATCCATCAACAGACATATGAAAAAATGTTCAACATCTCTAGCAATCAGAGAAATGCAAATCAAAACAGACCCTAATCTGATTGGTCTGATTCTCACACCAATCAGAATGGCAATTATCAAGAATAAAAACAGCAATGAGTGTTGGCGAGGTTGTGGGGGAAAAGGCACGCTCATACATTGCTGATGGAACTGCAAATTGGTACAACCAATCTGGAAAGCAGTATGGAGATTCCTTAGAAAACTTGGAATGGAACCACCATTTGAGCCTGCTATCCCACTCCTCGGTCTATACCCAGAAGACTTAAAAACAGCAAACTACAGTGCTGCAGCCACTTCAATGTTTATAGCAGCTCAATTCACAATAGCTAAATTGTGGAACCAACCTAGATGCCCCTCGATAGATGAATGGATAAAGAAACTGTGGTATATATACAGCAATAAGAGAAAATAAAATTATGGCATTTGCAGGTAAATGGATGAAGTTGGAGAATGTCATGCCAAGTGAAGTAAGCCAGTCTCAGAAAACCAAATGCCGAATATACTCGTTGATAAGTGGATGCTGATCCATAATAGGGAGGAGGACACAAGAACAATGGAGAAACTCTGTTCACAGGGGTGGAAGGGGGAATGGGGCATGGGGACAGTAAATGTAATGGAATACGATTGACATCATAGCCCTAACTTTATGTATGACTGCATGTATATTGTGATTCTACATCACATACAACCAGAGAAATGAAATGTTATCCTCCATCTGTGAACAATGAATCAAATTGCACTCTGCTATCATGTAAACCTAAATAGAACAAATAAATAATTTTTAAAAAAGAGATAGGCATGGTTTCTTGGGAAAAGGCAATAAATTAAGTGTGCCCCTCCCAAAAAAAAAGAAAAGAAAGGTGAAGTAAATGAAGGAATAGTCAGTTTTATGTAACCTTGGTGTTTATCATTTCTACCAGTAATTCTCATCTGCCTAAAAAATAACAAAATACTTGTTGCTAATGACTGTTACTCTGAAATAAGATTATCTTTACATTCTTTTTTCCTGAGTTATATGTTCAATAATCCAGTCATTATTTCTGTTGAAATATAATGGCAGGTACAAAACTTACTTAATTCTTGAAGTGACTACTATGTTCAGAGAATTGTTATGGAGGAATGAAGGAAGATGATTAATGCATCCAAACACTATATTTTGACCACAGGGAGGTTTATATTTAACATAGATGAGGAATACACAGAACTAACATCAATACATTCACCGTTTCTAGTCAGAAGGAAAGTAGTTTTTATTTGTTGAGATAAGAATTTGTGAATTCAGTTATTAAACTTATTTATTAATAATCATCATATTCACAAAGCATAAGTTAATATAGCTGATACAAAAATGTCTGTGCACTTGATCAGCCCATGTGTGATAGGATAGAGTCCCAGTTCTCAATTACAAAAGAGTATAAAAAATCAGCCTATTTGCTCTTTAAAAAGCACTTTTATTCTTAGGGAAAATCATCTACTACAATGAATATATAATCACATAGAAAGTCAAATTGTGAATTTTTTTTTTGAGACTGGGTCTTGCTAAGCTGCTTAAAGTCTCACTTAGTCAAATATTGAATATTTTTCATTTTTCTTGAATGTAAGCAAAATGTATTTTAATAATATATGGAAACATTTTTGGTTTTGAGATTTATTTTAATATTTTATAAGTCATTCAATATCCTGTGGTTAAATGAACTATAGAATTGTAGCTACTTGTGTGGAGCCTCTATATTCAATGATTAGCAAATAAAGTGGAAAATACCTGGTATTTGCAGTAGTCAAAATATTTCTATTTTCCCTACCCCTATCCCAATACCAGATTCTTGTGTTGAAATCCTAATGCACAAGGTGATGGTTTCAGAAGGTGGGACCTTCAGAAGTGGCAGAACCCTCATGAAGGGGATTAGTGTTTTTTTATAGAGGCCTGAGAAAGTCCCCTCACTACTTCTATCATGTTGGAGACATAGAGAGAAGGGCCATTCAGGATCCTTAAAGCAGGCCCTCATCAGGTACTGACTCTGCTGGTATTTCCATCTTCAATTTTCTAGCCTCCAGAAATGCGAGAAATAAACTTCATTGGTGTAGCCTGCCAGTTTATGGTATGTTCTTATAGCAGCCCAAATGTACTAAGGCAGTATTATATGAGCCCTCTGTTTTATTAAATAGTCTATAAAATATGCCTTTAATCTTACATACCATCTAAAAAAGATTTTTTTATGACCAATTCATAGAGATTTCAATTTCAACCTCTTATGGAATGTATTAATAAAAGAAATTGTCCTACAATCACTTTTAGTGCTTCCACAATTTATTGACCTCATGAAACTTTGTACACTTGACTTCCTTCTTCATCATTTCCTCCTTTTTAGTCTGTGGAAGCCACTATTCTACTCGCTGCTTCTGTAAATTTGACTATTTGGGTCCCTCAGATAAGTGGTATATATTTGTCTTCTATTTATAAAATAAGATTGAATTTTTAAATACCTTAATCCCTATATGATAATTTATCTGGGTGCCACATCTCCTATTAACATAACATTATTTTAGAAATTAAGTATAATTAACTGAAACAACATTTATTTAAATTCATGAAGCAAAAATAGCCTCACACCAAAATGCCCCTTTCTTGTGTGTTCAATAATCTGCTCAATGATCAGTATAATATTTCAATGCACATAATATATGGCAAGATCACAGTACTATTCTCTAAATGAGAACAAATAACTTACTAACTTTGAGCCTGATAATTTTAATGAGAATACTCTGATTACTTTGTTATCATATGCATTTCTCTCTTCAATAGCTTCATAGCAGAAGCTTCATACATAAATTATGATGATGTCCTTTGTAAAGCATCCTGCATTTTCCCTGGGGATTTTTTTTTTAAATGTAAGCTAATTTTTCTGGTGTTATTCAAAAAGGAAATAGTATTCATGCTACTTGTATGGAAGTAATAAAATATAGATAAAATAAATGAATTCACTCAGAAACATAGAATAATGTAGTATTTTTATTTAGAGATGAATGAGTCAGGTTTGGTGGTCAAGGAAAGGTGACATTTGGGGCCAAAGGCTGATGTTTCATATATATGTGAGATTTAAGTAATATAAACTAGATCCTCAAATTAGTAATTTGTAGTTTGAAATAGTACTATAACAATATGAAACTATTTGAGTAATTTAATTGCTAATTAAACTAAATTTCCAAATGAGCAATCAGATTATGTTTGATAATTTCTTCCCTCAATCAGAAATTAAGATTCAGTTTCTATAATATATTCAATAGAAAATTAAAACATAAAAGTTGAATTATAATTGAGAAACTACACTACAATGTTGTCTCTGCCAGTATTTCTTGCTAGTTTGCCCTTTGCATATGCAATTATACCTCAGTTTTTCTTAAAATGGTTTTTGGATTTTCTTTGAACATGTGCAGGAATAAAAATGACTAGGAGATGATGCACACAGACTTTAAGCTTTATTTAGCTTGGGTCTTAAACAGTGGCTTCTTGGGCATGGATTGGTACTTTTATTTCAGCTACCATTTTATTTAGAAATATGACTATACAAGTTATGGTTCCCACAACACAGAAATCTACATTTACCTTTTTCTCAAAAATTTGGGAGAGCATCGTTTTGGGAATTGGTCTTGAAAGCACAACAAAGACAGAACTGAAGTGTATCGACCTGGCTGTTTGTCCTTCTAGGGTGTGCTAGAGGAAATATTATGGTGTTGTCCTTGGGATCAGGTAAATACTTAGGAAGATAACTGAGCTCCAGGCACTTTGAAAGGGACCTATTTAAGAAAGGAACCTATTTAAGAAAGGAACCAGACAGGATGAAGAAACCTTTACAAAAAAGAATCTGTGTAAGGAGCAAATTCTGAGTGTAGGAAGGAAGGAGGCTTCTAGAATTTGTTAGCAGGAGAGAATAAGCAACCCTCAGGGAATGTGCAGTAGGAATGTCTCAGGGGAGGGGTAGATGTTGGGATGAGAGAAATTCTCTAGAAAACATTCCAAAACAATGATATACATGTAAACACACACATGTGAACATACACACACACACACACACAGACTTAGGACTGGCATTTGGGCACTCAGAGAACAGATTACAACAGTATTTGAAGGTAATACCTTTTGGTTATAACCTATGCAAGAGCTTAGCCCCACCACTTATCTAGAATTTACATTTGTGTTCATGTTGTCTAATTCAGCATACAGGAATTCAGCTCTAAGTTCATCTTTGGACCTTCATTTCCTTATGAGGACTTCTGGGTATATAAAATTTATAATAATTTTGTGTCATTTTGGCTGATCTGTTTTATGTCAATTTAATTCTCAGTTCTCAGGCCCCACTGGATTAAAAATGTAAAGACTAGAGGTTCAAATTTTGCCTTTACTGAATTTTGAATTTCATGACATGTTATCATTTTATATTATATTTATTTCCAGACTTTTTAATCCAAAACTTAACTGCTGAAAAATTGAATTTTTTGGCAAAGGAACAGAATCAGTTTGTGTTATCAAGTCTATGTTGTCCCTGTTAAAGAGCGAGGAAGAAAGAGTTGACAGATGAGTATATGGAAATATAAGCATATTACCCAAGAAGAAAACCATGCATATGCATTCCTAAAGCATGTACTATGGTTTAAAATTTAGATTAATATGCCTTTGAAAAAAGGATACAGTGTGATGAATTTGTTTGTGAATCTGAGTGTGCATATGTGTGTGAGTGTGCTTTGTTCTGTCTATAATCTATGAGCTGAGTGGGAGTTAGCTGGAATTATTCTACCCTATAGAACCAGTTATTACCATTACTTGTTTAATATCTACAGTCAATGTCAATAGTTTGTAAATTAACATGATGAATATGTTAATATATAGTTAATAGTCAGATATGCATTTTTTGTTGTATACAGTGGTGTTCAAAGCATGTGGTTTTTCTACAAGTACAGAAATATTTGCACTTTCACATAACAGGACAGACAAATAAGGAAGTTCTAATTAGAGTATTTTTGTTAGGCATTTCTATTAGCATGTATCCATTGTACATATCAATGGGGTTAACTGTGATATTTCTATGCATGCATTTAGCATCCACTGATCAGATACAACCTTTTGTTTCCACTCTCTTCCCTGAACATCCTCACCAATCTCTAGTCATCACTGCTACACTTTCAGGTGGACTATTTTAGCTTCCACCTATAACAGAGAACAAGTGGCAGTAACATGTTGGATTTTAAGTATGATTTCCTAGAATAAAATTCTGGAATCTGATTTACAGCTGTTGAGTCAGAGATTACTTGGGCCTCTGATTATGATTATGTGCCTCCTGCTTGTAGATTATTGTAATATTGTCTCACATGAGTCTTTCATATGAGGCACTACTGGATGGTGGAAAGGGGCTGGAACTAAGACATCATAAAGCTTATAGAACAGGAATGCTCCTTTAATTCCATCAGTCTGTTAATAAGCTTATATATTGCAGTGTGTTGATTTATTTTAAGCAAAATTGTTGGGGGAAATGCATCATTCACATCCACATCAAACTATTTGAAAGTTCCTTCTATTTATTAAAAAAAATTGTGTGTGACAAAATTAAGTTACTTTTATGAAGACAATTAGTCTTAGTTTTAAGGCTGCAGAAAATTTTTCTTCTTTTGGAACTCTCAAGAGCACAGCTAAAATCATTTCACTTCACTAATTGAACACGCATGGTGGCTTGTCTTTGCTAAAAGAATAAAGGCTAAACCGTTTGTTCTGATGTCCAAATCCCATTACAAATTGGCCCAGCTTGACTCTCTTGTCTTTTAATCTCTGCCTCCCACAATCCATGGTCTATTTACATTATTTTTCATTTAATAGCTATCTGTGGAAAAACCACCATGCACCAGATGTTGTGCTGTGTAAATCAGAAACAATCTCTGATTTGAAGCCTATAGAATCATATGAAGGGAGTCAGCCTAAGAGACTCATTTACAAACTATTCTATTAAATATATGAAAAAATATAGAAACTCAGAATAATAATGGAATATCTCTAGTGTTTTCTGGATTGGATTTGTAGGCTAATTTTTGTTATTATCCAGTGAAAAATAACTCAGAAGATAAAATCCATTGGTACTGTTCCCCAAAGTAAAATTAGAGAAGTATAGGATGTCATCAAGAGTGAGTACTTCTGTAACCGCAATGTCTTTGAATGTTGAATCTTTGGCTCTGTTCCAAACAGATGGTTAAATATGACATCCCCCAGTAGTTATATAACTATAAATTTATGCTCAGGTCCTATCCCTACATGAAATGAAAGACAGAAATATGAATGACTGAAATAAATCAGACAAGCTTGGCCAGTCTGAGACCAGGAAGGAGCTTCTGTGAACAGCCCAAGATTAGCCATGTCCTCCTCCCCTACAAGTCAAAGAAAATTTTCTCTTTAGTAGAAGGAAAAGAAATACTTGCTGTTGCCTTGGGGACGCATTAAATTTCTATACAAGGCTCAGCTTCCATGTATTTCAGCTGCAAATGGATATGAAGACCGGAAACTAGAGAGCAGAGGTTAAGGCCAGAGTTTGTTAGATTTCATGAACTGAGAATGATTACTTGGCTGTGCGCCCAGCTGCATGTTACCAGGCCTTTATCAGACAATAAGGAAAGCTAAAATGAGTTTCCCTCAAATACTAAAGCAACTATCACTGCTACTGCCCAGTGCCGTTAGAGTCATCCATCACCTAGAGCCATGATGAACAAAATAACATAAGATTACATCAAGTACAAGAGAAATTGCAATTTGGAAACATGTTGAACACAGGATCAGTGAGGCTGCTGTTGGCACAACTTGGCATGCTACTTTACAGACAACTTTTTTTTTTTTAAGTAGAAGGGATATATTCAAGAATAATGGTAGAAGCTGGGGATGTAGCTCAGTAATAGAGTGCTTGCCTCATATGCACAAAGCCTGGGGTTCTATCCTCAGGGCTGAAAAACAGAAGATAAAAAGTAGTGACTAGTATATCCATAAGCCAGTAGCAAGCATATTCATTTATTGTCGTTGCCAAGTTTTACACATTGCACCTCATTGTAGGTGCTGTGCTTTCATAGGACCAGCAGTGCAGTAGGTTATTGAAGTGGTGATGCTCCCGAATCACTGCATCCATGTGCACATTGTGCTGCACTGTGACATTACAATAGCTACATTGTTACTAGGGGATAGGAATTTTTCAGCTCTATTCTAATCTTATAGAACCACTATTATACATGTGGTCCATTACTGACCAAAATATCTTTAGGTGGCACATGTTTTTCTATTCATACTTACTTTCCACTACTTTACAACATAAATTTTCTATACTAGCCAGGCAGGTATCATTGCTCTCCTACCAAACACTGGAAAATTTTTTACCACATCTATTATTGAGAACTCCTTCTCTTGCAAATGACAGATGAGTTGACTCAAACTAAGTATAATCAATAAAGAATTTATTGGCTCAATAATTGACATATTTGAAGGCAGACTGGCTCCACACAGTTTAAATTTGAGAAACAAACTATGTCATCAAAAAGTAGGAAAGGGACAATTCAAGGGAAAGCCAAAGTTTTCATACTGGAGGAAGAAGCTATGTGTGCATGGGTGACACAAAAGAGACAAGCAAACACATACATACACACACACATGAATATTTCAAGTCTCCATGTTCTATGTTAAGGCATGTCATCCCCTTTCCCAAGAATCCATCATCCTTCCTTATAAAAATTCTATTGCTCTTTAAATTTCTTTCCCTTTCTATTTTCTTTGACCAAATTTATTTCCTGAAAGCCCAGAACTAATACTTCATCAGGTATCTTTCCATCAGCATTCACCATAATGAATATCTCATTTGCCCCAAGTTACAAGCATCTTGCATGTCCTGCCAGAGTTACATTTTTTAGCCCGCTGCACTAAAGGTGGTGTTATATACAGTATAACACAGAGTGTTAGATTTCCCAAATAGTTTAGCATACTTTAATTAATTCATTGTGGTCTGAGGTACATAATTATTTAAAATGATGATTTGACTTTCTAGAAACATGCTAAATTCCTTAGTCTTCCCTAACACCTACGACCTATATTGAAGAGGAGGGAATACTTCTCCCTCTTGCTTTGTTAGACTTGAATTGTGAAAGTTGAACTCAAGCAGGAGGCATTGGGGCTCCAACAGATAGTTAGGCTTCAGTGGAATGCCATGGAAAAGAGGACATGGAAGAGAATATGATATCTGTGGGGGGAAAAGGAACCCCCCCTGTAGGGATCAGGACTAAAATTGTGGCCCAGGTAGGAGCCAGGGGGTGTGTAAGTGAGAGAGAAGCAGGAAGGTTGCCAAGAACAAATAGATATTAGAACATAGAAGTGGGGCAGTTAAGCCTCAGAAGATAATTTTCTGTAGCTTCCTGGAAATTAAAATGCTTTCTAAGCATTGAAGGAATGAAGGAATGTCTTCTTTCATACTCAAAAAAGGAGAAGTCTTGCTTTATTCTTTTTAAATCAATTCTTCTCTTTGAATAATTTCTTGCATTTTAGTAGGTCCCACACTATATTGTTGACTCATGTAAAATACAAACATTATAGCTTGGAACCCCCACTAATTATATTCCCCTTACCTTTTCTCTGTGATAAAATGATCAATTTCAATTTCAAATCTGTGTACCCTGATATGTATTTCATGAAGCTGATGGAGCTCTACTTTGTTTTAATTAATCCTTTAAAGGATCCTTATAAAAATCAAGCAAATCTTTGAGAGTAGTTTTATTTATTTTCAAGGCTAAAAAAAAAAAGATTTTTAAAAATGACCACGCTCTTTGTTTTTACTCTTGGGTTTATCAGAAATTATAAAATATGTAACATTTATTTATAGAATTCGGATGATTTCCAGAAACTTCTATCTGGAATCAGCTATAGATTCACTACTTTTACAAACGCTTTTGTCTTGAGAATTGTCTCTGTGTTGGCCTTAGCAGTGGGACATAGATTGTGAAATTTCACTACTTGGCCCTAGATATTCAGTTACAAGGAAGAACTATGAAATGTTGGGTTGTGTTTATCTATTATGGAATCAGAAAAGAATGCTGAAGAAAACATCTTCAGGGCAGATAGAAGAGAAAGATAATTTTTTTCAATGTTAGTAGAAAATAAACCAACAAATAATGAGATAGGATAATTATATTACCAAAGATGGTTAGACCAAACTCCCAGATCTTTGTCTCTTTAGAATTAACTGTAAATCACTCTCAAGGGAGTTTTGTCTAGAAGTCATGTAGTTTCAGAAATTAATTAGGAAACTCAAGTAATATGAGTGTCTGTTTATGAGTACTCACGAACATAGATACTTTTCAGTTTTCTGATTTGATATGTATTTTTTCTTTTCACACCATCTCATACAAATAGCTCAGAAATTTGGAGAGTGAGAAGTCAAAAAGTGTAACATACTGGAAAAATGAATGGGGAGACATCTCACATCCCCTAAATATGTACTTCATGCCCTTTTCCTGAATAATGCATTTTTCACATATTTTCTTAATTCCATAGCCATTCTGAAAAGTAGATATCCAGTGAAAAAGAGCAGAGAAGTAGTAAATAAACTTGCACAAGTTCTAAAATCTATGCATCTGAGTTTTCACCATAGCTTTCTTAAGACAAGCTCTGCACTATACCTATTATACCATGATAACCAGTAAGGGTTTAATGCCAAAGGGTCCAATAATCCAGTGAATCATCGACTAACCTCTGTCCTTAGTTGTCTGATCTTAGACAACCATTTATGCTCTTATGGCTTTACTCTCACATCACATTCTTATATAAAAAAGCTTATATATCTAGCTCTGCTCATTTATAAGCTCAATTTAGTCAAACTGCTCTACATAATGCATGATTATCACTAATGTCTCTAATTCCTTTTTAATGCGTCATTCAAAATCTAGAGAAGGCATTTCATTTTTAAAGACTAGATCACCTCTTAGCAATGAACACAGGAAGACTGTTTTCATCCAGAGTGGGAATGAAATAGAAGTTTAAGTTTTAGCACTGCGATAAGCTCAAGTTTTCCTTTTCTAAGTCCTGTTGAAGTAAAGTAAAATTTCCAGCTGCTTTAAAAGTACACAAGATATTCTGGGAAGAGGGCATTCTTTTATGATATTGATGCTTAAAATAAACACAGCTTTGCTGAAGTCAAATCCAATCACTGACTCCCTTAAGAACATTTAGAACCCACTCTTAACATGGGCATCACCCAAACAGCTGACAGAAACAAAGCTTCTTGTGCAACTGAAACCACTCTGTTAAGTTCTAGAGCATCACAAACTTCCTTTTGAATGTACATCCACTGGTACAGGAAAGTGAGCACCTAAAGACATCCATAGGTTAAATAGGAGTTTTCTTTGAAGTCTGACATTTTATCATAAAAATAAATTTATATATTTGCTTTAATACCTGACAAATTCTTCTTTATTTAAAAGTGCATAAAACTATTCATCAAGTAAAATCAATGTTTCTGAAGCTTGTGGTATGCATTCTATATACACTTATCAGCTATTCCTGGGTATTATTGCATGTCACTTTTAAGCAGTTCAGTTTGCACTACATAGATTTTGTAATTTACCTCACATAGATTGTACTTTCCACAGCATGGTCAATCACAATCTTTAGGAATGACATTATAGTATGTAACTTCCCCTATATGTTGCATTTAGAATAATAACATATATAAGACTTCAGTTGTAGCCATTGGTGCTAATTCCCTTTTTGTCATTATTTTATTTAATGTTTTTAAAAATTCCGTAAGATAGGTATTTTTATACTTTTCATATATCACAATACATATAAAGAAATAGAAACAGACATTTATTAAATTCATACAAGCAATAATTAGAAGAACAAACTCTCAATGCTAGTGTTATGATTTAAGTATTAGATGTCCCTCAAAAGCTATGTGAGATAATGCAAGAAGGTTTAGAGGTGAAATAATTGAGGTATGAGAGCCTTACCCCAATCAATGAATTAATCTTCTGTTAAAGATTAACTGGAAGCAGGTGGCATGTGGCTGAAGGAGGTGGGTTCTTGTGGGCATGCCTTTGGGGTATATTTTGTCCTTGTTGTGCACAGCTCTTTCTCTCTCTGATTCCTGGTGCAATGTCATCTACCACACTCTTCTGCCATGATGTTTGGCCTCACCTCCAGCTCCACGGAATGGAGCTAGCCTTATATGGGCTCACGCCTCTAAAATCATGAGCCCCCAAATAAATTTTTCCTCCTCTAATTGTTTTTGTCAAGTCTTCTGGTCATGGTAATGAAAAAGCTGACTAAAACAGCTCTCCTAACTCTAGGATCTAAGGAACAAACTTTCTACTTCTCTTTAGGCAGAGTCATGATTTAATATATATGGGAGTTATCTAATAATCTCCCTTCCTTGCTTAACAACTCCACTTTTATATGAATCAGTCAAGGTATAATTAAAATATGTAGCTCAGATAAGTATGGACATAACATGTCATAGACTTTTGGATTCACTTATGAAAGGTAGAAAAAAGAACTTTAAATCTAGTATTATCATTGTAGTTTTTATTTTCTACTGATCAACTGGAATAAGAATCTTCTTCCTAGAATGTTTAGAGAATACAAACAAGTATATTCAGCTTTTGAGAACTCAAAATTATATAGAGGAAAAAGCAAAAGACAAGCAAAATTAGAACTGAAATTTAAGAATGTGTAACTTAGATGCAAACATGGGAAAGGGAAATGTCTGTAATTCTTTGGTTATCTAATAGTATGCAAATACTACTACTGTCCATAATAGGAGACAATGACTCTAAGGACAAGAAAAGTTTTCTCCAACATTCTTATGGGGATGAAATGTAGCTGCATGTCACACAGCAGAGTGAGCCTTGAAAAGACCCAATAGTGATGGCAAGTGAGATCTCTGTCACAGAAAGCTAAAGAATCAGAAGCCAGTAACTAGATTCTCCAGAAGTCAAATTTATATTAAGCAATAAGCACTCAAAAGTATAAGATTTTCAGGATTTTATGGATTTTCCCAAAAAACCAGGATTATTATTTTTAATCACATGCCTATGGAGATATTTAGACAGTCTTGAAAAGAGTTTCCAATGGAGATGTCTTATCCATGTCCCCTGTTTTCAAATGCAGAATGGGATGCAGAGTGCCTTTTTCATGAAGGATCCTCCTATTGCCTACTCTCAGTCCATGTGTTCTACATGGAATTTGTCCAACTGTAGCCTTGTGGTGAACCCATGAAGAAACCAAGCAGGGCACAGGACTGGACAGAAGCACGACAGTGTCCATTCCCCATTAAAAAAGAGTGATGATCAGTTGTCGTTCTGAGGTCAAAATAGAGGTAGCAGCTTTGCAATCTAAGTAAAAGCAACAGATCTCTAAAACTGTCTGTATGTTTGTCTATCTTTGTATGCTGCATTATCAGCCTGTGCAATGATTATTCTGAAAACAACCTCAAACCTTTTTCTCAAGACAATGTAATGATTCTGAGTTGTAAAACTGTTCTTAACAAACTTCTTTAGATTTAAACAGGCAGAGAGATGACTGTCTTCAACTACTGACCTTGATTCATAAAAATTATTTCTCCATCATACAATTTTCTCCCTCCTGCTTTGGAAGCTTTTGTTTTTGTTAAGATAGCTTTTCTACACATCTTCTCTCTTCTTTTAATGCTAGATTCTTGATGCCCCTATGATTATCATAATTCACTTTCTTTTTTCTTTATGCTAACTCCAGTCTTCAAAATGTGAATGGATTGTGCTGCTATAAACATTGATGTGGCTGCATCAATATAGTGTGCTGATTTTAAATCTTTTGGATATATACCAAGGAGTGGCATTGCTGGGTTATATAATGGTTCCGTTACTAGGTTTTTTTTTTTTTTTTTTTTTTTTTTTATTTTTATTATTTTATTTTTTTCCCAAAAGTTGCATTTTAATACATGTTGGCAAACATAACAGAAAAAAACAAATTATCAGAAGCTGTACACACTATTCACTGAAAACATTTGTTGAGGCAAATAGAAAAAAATTGTTACAATCATAATTTTTCTAACTTTGCACAAAATTATAA
>CM053399.1:33701026-33735296 GCA_028644305.1 Xerus rutilus
TTTTGAGAAATCTCCATACTGCAATCTCCAGACTGTTTGCATTAAATTGAAGTTCCACCAGCACTGTATGACTCTCCATTTTTTAATTTATGTTTTTTATTTAATTTAATTTTTTTTTTTTTTTGGTGCCAGGGATTGAACTCAGGGACATTTGACCATTGAGTCACATCCAAGCCCTATTTTGTATTTTATTTAGAGACAAGGTCTCCCTGAGTTGCTTGGCGCCTCACCATTGTTGAGGCTGGCTTTGAACTTGTGATTCTCCTATTTCAGCTTCCTAAAGTGCTGAGATTACAGGCGTGCGCCACTGTGCCCCGCTAAATTATTTTTTACTTGTTAATTTTTAATTTGTTATTTATCCACATCTTTTCCGACATTTATTGTTACTTGTTTTCATAGCAGAAAGATAAGTAGACTAGAAGGAAAGGAGGAAATTCTGGAATGGGAAGGAGTGAAGACAAAAAGCTTTGGAGACTCAATTGGAATAAATTATATTCTACGCTTTTATGATTATATCAAAAATAAATCCTATTGTATATAACTAAAAAGAAACAATGGGGAGGAAAAAAAGTAAGGAACACCTCAGTCTGCCTAGTGTTTTTGCCTTCCACAAATTGCTATTTCTGGAATGAAGTAAAATGACTTCCCTTATGGAAGGTATTTCAAATAAAAAAATTCACAAATGTGATACCCACAATTATTCTTGAATATAATATGTGGTCACGTATGTGTATGTACCAGTTTTTTGTAGATGTGGAATTCTTGGGGAGTGGATAGAGTTAGGAGTTTATAGGATTGAGGAAATCAAGAGCAGCAAAAAAATAGTGCTAAAGATTTCTATTTTCAACACCCTGGACGTTTTTTATGCTGAGGACCTAATGTTTTCATATGGGCCTTTATACGTTGACTCAGCCTCATTAGGAGACTAGAATAAAGAGAGTCCTCAAGATGCTGTGAGAGACAAATATAGGCCTGAAAATTCTCAGATGTTTAAAAAACCTGTATTTATTGAAGGATTGAGGCATGATTTATCTCCTTAATTTCAAATTTCATATAAGATGTTTCTCTTTTAAATGGGTAAAATGGTAGAATTTTTTATTTATTTTAATTTTTCTCATTATAAAAATAATATATGATTAATCAAAGAGATTTGGAAAACAGTAGAGAAAAAAGAAAAATGTTATTGTCATATTAGAGTAGTGGAGAAAAAAATGAATTTTATTGTCATCTTATCCCTTATGACTAACAGAATTTACTATTTTGGTACATGTATTTCTTTTATTGCTTTTGTACATGATATTTCACAAAATCATAAACACCTCTACAAAAAATTGTGTTTATATGTATATAATTTCCTGCTTTGAATATCTAATATTATGACAAAAACATTTTCCAGTGTCAATAAAATTTTTGATAATATCTCTTTTATAAGTCTCTAAAATATACATTCATGGGTATATTTTATAATTTAATAATTTGATAAATTCAATATTTACCTGTTTCCTCAATAGTTACTTATGTTTCTCATATTTCCTAGCAAAAATCACTCTTCAATACACATTCTTTATTTCATTATTTTTGTAATAATAGAATTCTTTTTGAAATGAATTTCTTGATATAGAATTCCTGAATCAAATGCTATGTGTGATTTGAAAGTCATTTGAAACATAATGTCAATTTTTTCATAAATATTCTCATTCATTAGCCTCTATTTTCTTGCCTATATAACTAATAAGAATGGTTTATTGTTTTGTTTCTATATTTCCATGGAAATACTGAGATGTTCTCATATATGAAGAGTCTGAATAACTTCCTCATTCCAAAGATACTGCTGTAACCTATTATTTTATTTTTCACTCCAAAAAATAAAAAAATAAAACAAAACAAAACAAAACACACACACATTGAAATCGAAGTGAACTTGATTAACTATAAAGAGAAAGTTGAATCATTTTACTTTTAAGGAGAATAATACTTGCAAGTTTTGGGGTAATGCATTTTCTATAATTGCTATTAAAAATTTAGCACTCTGGATTCCATACTTTAGTTGAGAACACATCCTCTGTGATCCCTTATCAATGCTTCCTAGAAATAACTTTACAATATTGTGGCCACATTACATTACACTAACCTAAGAATCTCATCATAAACCTTTTATCATAAAACTTTACTTATTTTACAAAGTTATAGATAAACCAAGGTGCCAAGGTCTACTATATATCACAGTAAAAATTGTTTATCTGGTATCAGGAAGACATAATACCAGGAAATCTTTGAGGAGAGGTATCTACTTACTTCTGTTCCTGGATCTGTATCTATCGAGTTGGGTGAACTTCACCTAGGTAATATGCAGTAATTTAATGGCCATTTACCAATACTTCCATTAGTACTTCCTTGTATAGATCAGAAAGGAACACATTTTAATTTATCACTGTGAAGTATAATAAATGTTCTCAATTCCTAATAAATATTTTCTGCAGGCATTTAAGGAAATGATGATTGTTGAAAGTTATTTCATTTTATGACATCACATTAACATTTTATTTTACCTTGGCACCCCAAATATGCATATTATATGACCCTAGATTGCTCCTCTTAAGAGAGAATGAGTTGAAGGGCCTTAGGCAGAGCCATTAAGAGATCAGAGTAAGATTTAAAACTGCCACAGAGGAAGTGAAGCTTTTTATCAATTTGTCCATCTTTGTAAAGTCATTTTAGCAACAAATAATTCAACTCATTCTTTTCATACAGCTCTCTGCTGAATCTCTCTTTGTGGAAGGAAGGATAGCATATCTCTTATGGGAATTTATTTTTTCTCTGTTTGATGAAATGCATTGAAAGTTAAACATAACATCCAAAAGCTAAAACATTTAAATTCAAGATTTGTGAGTTTTATCCACAAATTTCACATAAAAATGGTATAACAAGGGACCACAGAATCTCTGTGTATTGAATGTACTCTGGTATTCCTAATGCAAGTGGTCTATTTGCTACACTCTGGTTTTGGGAAAACCAAAGCAGACACTGAATCAATATAAAGAGTTGAGGGTGATGGCATTATAACTATCATTAACCATGTGGTGATTTGTCATAGTTACAATTATCTTATAAAGCTAGAACCTGCAATTCATTCTACCTTAACAAATTCCAAGCTGTGATTAGAAGTTTGGATCCTTCAGACCAAGCTCCAATCTCCAGAGAGAATACAGGGGCTGGAGATTGAGTTACAGCCATTCTTACGTAATGAAATCTTTACAAAAGATTTCATTTTATGACATCACATTAACATTTATGGGGCTCACAGAACTTTTGAGGCAATGAAAGTATCCACAAGCTGTGAGAGTGAACCTTAACTCCATGGGGAATGAGGGTCGTAGTCTGGGAAGCTTCCAGATGTTGCCCCATATACATCAATCACTTCATCTGATTGTTAATTTATAAAACTTATGATAAACTGTGATAAATATGGCAGTTTTCTGCCCTGAATTGTTCTAGCAAATTATTGAATTTGGGGAATAGGATTGTAGGAACCCCCAACTTTTAGCCAAGTCGTACAGAAGCGTGGAAAATTTGGGCATCCAGTATTTGTGAGTGTCATCTGAAGTGGGGAACTGAAGTTTTAAGCCGGAGAAGTCCTACACTAACCCTAGAGTGGAACTGAATTGTAGGATATTTGATTAATATGGGAGTATTGAAGAAGTGAAGTGCCTCTCAGAGGTCAGGCTCTTCATTTCCTCAGAAAGGAAGTCATTGCAAAGTCCACCTCATGAAATCCCAAACCACCCTCAACAAATGGGTGAATTATTGACATAAAAGTCAATATTTGAAATATAATAGATAATTATAATATTTAACCTAGCCATGCTTTAAAACATTATTGAGAAAGTTAAATGAATGTAGTATGTCACATATCTGACTTTATTAGTACAATAGTACCATAGATTTTTTTCTTCTTTTATTCATTATTGCTATAATAGCATGTAAATTAGTAGTAGGAATAGTTGCACTCAAAGTAGTATAGCATCAAGAACTTTAGGAACTGGTTGTGATAATGAAATGTAAAAGGGCTATGCATATTATAAAATCTACACAAACATTTTTCTTTTCTTCCATATTTTTGTTGGTGCATTATAGTTGACATAATGATGGTATTTGTTGTTACATAGTTGTACATGCACACAATATAATAATATACTCAGTATCATTCCTCAGTATTTCCCCTTTCCCGTATTGTAAACTGAAATATATCTTTACCCATCTTTATGCTCTTGGCTTTATCCAGCTTAATGTTGTATACTGGAAATGCTCTAGAACTAGTTTTTTGGAAAGTCTTTTTAGAGTTTTAGATGGCATTCAACATCAATCAATCTAATCTAGAGATATTATAGATGAGGAAAATGATTCAGGAGTGAGGTTGAAGTCTTGCTTAAGGTAATATAGCTTGTTGATGACTGAACAGGACCTTATACTGACTATTCATTAGAATTCTCCAAATACTTCATCAAAGTTACATAATTTATTTCTTTAAAATCGATTATCAAACCATACCACAGTTTTATGACATGTTCAGTGTCAAAAGTTCTAGAATCTTAATTATGTGAAATTATAAATTAAATGAAATAATCAGACATACATAAAGTTGAACTACTTATGTTTTAAATACACTAGACCATATTGTGAAACAGTAGAGGGGAGTTATATACTATGGTAAAAAATCTTTTCAACACTAAATTTTTTAAAAGTATGCTATCAGATAAGTGATTTAAGGATAACATGTTAGTTAAAATATTGTTTTTGAACCCCGAGCCTCACTGATGATCGGACACCTTCTAAAGTGAAACATGTAGTGGTAGGAACACAAATATTTACTGGGAACACATCATGTACTAAGCATTAGTCAAGGCACTGGGGATGCCACGGCATACAAGAGTCCCTGTTCTCAAGCAGCCTGGACATACATCCTGAAGGGAAGAATCCTATCAGAAGAACCACAGGAAAGAGGGAGGGGCAGGCAGAGCCATGAACAGAGACTCTTCTTCAACTGATCATGTATACACAATCAATCACATAAAGGGATAGGACAGAACCACATGCAAAGAATTGCCACTGCCTGTCAGAGCCAGAAAGGATCCTGGGCCTCAAGGGACCACAAGCTGGTCCTCTGTTCTTTCCACTCCAAAGGCACTGGAGAGCCAAGTTGGAGGGAAGCACACTTGCATTTCCTCTGTTTGGTTAAGCGTCACTGTTGACCTTATCAGCATTACTCCAGGCTGCAAGGCTGTCCAGAGCCCACAGACCCAAGGATGTAAGAGTTTGAGGTACTCAAGGCAGGGTCTGAGGACAGCCCAAGGCCTGGGATGCACATTAAGCCATCAGTGGATGGCTAAAGGCCATGGTAAGGGCTGCAAGGCCTCCTGGGACAAGCTCCCTGGAGAGCAAAGACCTCTCTCTACTGCCCACCTTGGCAGCCCCTACTCTTTATGAGAGAATACAGGGACCTCCAAAGGCCTCAAACGGCCTGTATGTACATTTATACTTGTATAAATTAACCACCCATGTGCATTCCCAACTCCTAATTTTTTATCCAACTACAAATTCCAGAAAAATGGAAATCTTAAGTCAATTTGTTTTTTCACCGATTTCCTCATTACACCGGGGGAACAATCAACACACTAGTGTGCTGTGCTATAAGCTATGATGTTCAGAAGGTTAGGTGTATAAAAAGTATTTTCAACTGATGGTGGGCTTATTGGGACACAGCCCACTGTAAGCCAAGGAGCATGCATACTCAACGGTGCCAAAATGAGAAAGCAAGTCACAGGTCCAGGAGTCCGAGGAGGGCTGTGTTCCGCAGGGTTGCTCAGAACTCAGAGTTGGGGTGAAGATTAAGCTGAAGGCATTTGAGATTCAACAGATGTGGAAAGAAGCCTTGTTGGAGCTCCCCTTATCTGACTAAAAGCTGAAACTTCTAAGAAATGAGGCTGCTATAAATTCCCACTTGGGCAAGTCTATTCCCAGGAGATAGATCAAGGGTAAATACTCTATAAATCCCTCTGGGGGAGTTTCATGCCTAGGAAGAAGACATCGTAGTCACACATTATCACACACATTCTTATCTCCCATTTGTACTCCTAAAAACCCATCTGTCTTTCCTAAATATATCTAATTGTTCTCCCATAGAAGCCTTTTCTCCTTCCTTTTCCCTACTAAACTAGGTATTTAATTCCCCAATCCCAGCCAAACCTTTAAGTTACTCGTGACTGAGCACATGTTGCATGCCTAAATAAACATTTTCTTGTATAAAAAAAAATATTGTTTTTGTGTTAGAAGTTATATGACTAACAGTGGGACACCCTTGTTTTAGAAAACAAAATAAATGAAAAGCCAAAAGGTCTTGAATTCTTTGGAATCAGTCTTACGTATTTCCCACCACTCTGCACTATTTATATGATTATTTATATAAGTAATATCTGTTTTGTCTAATTGTACATTACCTTACATCAAGTTGATGCATATTGTCACAAGTTTATCTTCATATAATTGGGATAGGTTTGACCATACTTATTATCTTTTAAATTAAATGATTTTGAAGAAGGGGAGTGGACAACTTTTGAAATAATATCTGTGTCTGCTTCAGAAAATACTAGTCAAATCTTATTTCTATCATATTATATTGATCACAACATGAGCAGAGTATTGGTTTCCTTTGAGACTTCTAAAATTCAGATAGTCAATCACCAGAAAGCTATGAAAGTCAAAGACATAATTATGTTCAAGGAAATTTGCACAAATTATTGGTGCATAATAGATTATTTCAAGATATTAAAGATGTGTTAAGTTACAAATATCTCTGAATGAGTGGTAACTACTGTTTGCATTTATGAACACATAATTTGCTTTTCATTGCTCAGATTAGACATAAAAAACAGATTGCTATACATGTGTCAAACATGTGTACCACTGATCTCATAGGGGTTAATAACCCATTGCTATACCACAGATTACTTACCATCCTTACTGTAAAACCATAGAAATAGCAGAAGATATAGAAGAATTAAATTCTAATCTAGATTGTATGACTTTGGAAAGATCTTTCAACATTTATTACAAGTGTGGTCTAGGAAAAATTAGTCTGTTGTGCTTCTACATTTTATCATGGGAATAATATTACTTAATCCTTCATAGTGAAATGCTATAATGCTGGGGTTAAATGAGTATATAATATATGATTATATATATATATATATATGTTTATATAAAATGTATAGCACTCTGGCACATAAGAAATGCTATATATGTGATGGTGATTGGGATTATCATCATGGTGATCATGATGAACTATTTATAGTTTTAAAACTTATTTGAATCACATTTCACAATGTTAAAGGGACATTTATATCTTACTACTGATTACTGATCAAATGCATTTCAGGAATACAAAGAAATTTTCCCCCATGGAGCTTTTTTATATTTTTCCAAATAATGTGGGGTAGAAAATAACAGTGCATTTAGAGAAAGAAAACAGATAAAAGTTTTTTGACTTCTTCCTACTGCACACCATGCACATATAGACATACACACAATCACACACACAATGTATGTGAGATATTTTTCAAATTCCACTATTTTTCTGAACTTTGAATTCTCCTTCTGCTGAATGGAGTTTAAGATAAATGAACACTACATCACAGACATTTTATGAGAACTTTTGAGAGTTATCTATAAGCCATAATGTAAATGAAAATTGCAAATGCTGTTTTTGCTGAAAATGATGGATTTCTTTTTAGATATAATTGCTCAATTTTCTATGCTCTAACATTTATCTGTATATTTTATTTTTACATGCCAGGAATATGTGCACATGCAGGTTTAAAACATAATACATACCATGGAGATTAAAATGACATGCTTCTCCCACTATCATCTTATTTTTGTTTATATATGGACACACCAGCAACTAACTTCTAATTCTGTGTCTTCAATAAATAAATTTTTAATGAGTAAGTAAAAGTTGACTCTACAGGAATTAAGGGTAAAAGATCTAGCATACAAAGTACATTCTGAAATGCTTAACACTCCAAAAACTTTTCAAATGATGAGCAATTTCCACATTGGTACTCTTTAGGACAATGGTATCATCAGGTACCATTGATGATAATTTCCACATAGTATTTTTGCAAATGAAATACATGTATAACCTGATTTAAACAATATTCTCTGTGGCAGAAAGCTCTTTAAAAAGATACACTATCATGTACTTGTTGGTCATTTAGTCAATCATTTCTATTACATAAGCCAAAATAATTGAGAAATGGCACTTTGAAGAATAACAATCTAGGAGAGTAATTGTGAATAGTAATCATGGACATATGTAGTATAACAAAGATGGAACATAGACACTTTCATGTATAGGAAAAATATTTTGTTGATGCATATCAACAGAAAAAACGTTTAGATGGAGATAACAGTAGACATTTAGGAAGACAACATTTGATATCAGTGAGATCTTAATAAATGGAGGCAGGGGTTGAGGGTTATTGGAAATAACCCTGAAGAAATAGTATGAACTGTGCTTAGAAAGCATAATTCATTTTTATAGAATATGTGTAGGCTAATAAGGCTTTAAAAGTTTTGTAAAAAGCATTCAATTTAGATCCCAGAGCAGCAGGTGTATTACTTAGGTCACAGAGAATGTAGAAATTGTGAACAGAGACGAAAATGGATCATACTTGTACTTCAGGGAAGATTTTCTGGCTATTAGTGGATAGGAGGTTTGTTATGTAATACCTAGAGAAGGTGGGTCAGTTATGATACTATATGCCTGGACCAGTCTTTCAATCTCTTGCCTACCAAGTTCAGGAGTCAAATTATATTTTAAGAGCCTCTTATTGCCAGTCACCCTAGTGGTTACTAAACTTACCAAGATAGATAAAGAGGCAGAGAGGATTAATATTAAACTAATGTTCAGGCAAACAAACACTTAAGTGCTATTAAAATCATTGCGAAGGAATATTCCAGATAACTTAAGGGATCATTGAGAAAAACAAGATTGCAGTATTTTTAGAATTCAGCTGGGATGAGTTGAGTTAGAGGTACTGCCAGCAGAATGGAGTGGAAGTGTCTTCAGTCCTCTTTGCAGTGTGCAGAACTGGGGTAACAATAATATCTGAGCTATGAATGTGTAAGTCATAAAGACAACTGTTAAAACTAGCAAGATGGAAGTGCCAACTCTGACAGAGTTGACCTTAAGACAAACATGGTGAAACCAACATGAATTTTCAAACTTCCATTAAACTGTCAAGTTCTTTGTTCCTAAACCTTTTCTTCCAGTCCAAGTCTAATTTATAAAGCTATTGACATTTGTAAAGAATTGATTTCTCTACTTTTATGAAATTGCAGATCCAATATCCAATAAGACCCTCGGTTTAAGAAAAAAAATAACAGCATAGAGATTTCTTGCAGTTGAAAGAAAAATTTTAAAAGGATGGCTTATATCTTGATGACAAAGCTGCCTGTATTATAAAACAACTCATCTAATACAAAGTATCTATGAACGACAAATAATTAGTTATGGAACACATAAAACATATTTTCCATCAACTCATAATAAAGAAATGTGGGTGAAATTCTCAACAGATTCCTCTGATTGTGAAACTGAATTCACTATTCTTTCAAATATATTTTCAATGGGCAAAGATCAAACTTAGTGACAACCAGAGCTATGAAAGCTTTGCTTACTTTTTACGTTTGCACCTTCTTTTGTGAGGGAAGACAACTAAATCATCATAATGAAGTTTTATCTTATAGTATTAAAATATCATTTATTACATAAATATTTTCTATAAAACACATAAAATATCATTTATTACATAATGTTTTCTATAAAACACAATTGTTATTTCAGAGTTGTTCATTATAAAACAAGCCTGAGAATTTTTTTGATAAATACAATTAATAACATAGAATTGTTCCTTCAAAAGTTCGGACCAAGAATGAAAGCTATGATGTTCTTCACGAGTAATTCCTATATTTATAATTTTTTTCATACTGACTTTTATCAGCACTATCAACTCATATGTAATCTAAATGAGCTTACAAAATAGCATCCAGAAGGGATATTTTCTTGTAATGAAAATGTAAAGTACATTTATTATCCTTTATATAATTATGTAAAAGAAAACAGAAATAAAAGAGAGGAGTGAAAGACAGCAGGACTTATTCTCTGCTTTCATGGATAAGAACCATGATTTTACCACTCATACCAAACATCATTAAGCCTTGATAGGCCTGAACATCCAGAGAATAAAAGTCTATTTCACTGTTAGCATATTTCTAAGTTCACTTAGTTTGTCTTCTGACATTTCACTGTATAAGAGACCCTCTCACCCCTCTGTAATTTTTTCAAATTATATGTATACATTTTGGAAAAAAAATAACTGAATTAACTAAAATTGGCATTAACTGTACCACCACAAAGTAGATAGCATTAGCACTTATTTTTCACATATCTGGCATTAACAGAGTACAGTTATAAGTTAAGATACTCAAACATACCCATGTAAAGGTTAGCTTACCAGTGGGGACAGAAGTGGAGTGCTGAAGATCCAATCCACTGGAATCACCAGAGAGTTCAGTTAAACAGGTTGAAGTAAAATCATAGCTGGAAGTCTGCTCATGTCTGAAGTCTTTGGAAGAAAGATTATCCAGTTCATAGTTTACAATTGACATTGCAAAATTCTCAAGGAACTAGGTAAAGCAAATTTCACACTACCGAAGTTTTAAAAATCATAGGAAAGGGGAAGAATCGCTGTACTTTAATCTATAGCAATGCCAGGCTCTCCTATAATTATCTTCACTTGGAAATCTAAGGAAAATAAAACCCACAGAGCTGACTGCAAGTTTTCTGTGTTCACGTCTTTCCTAGACAAGCAACTTCAACAGGATATAGATGGATTTTAGAGTTGTTTTTCTTTAATATGTCTTGTGCCTTTAAGTGATAGCAGCACTCATCCCCTTTCAGAGAGGCTGCAGTGAAAATAAAATGGGCTAAGTGGAGACATAGGCAACGCTGCAGAGAAATGCTTTTAGTAAGTTGGTACTGAAAGTTCTCATTCACATTCTCTATACAAGAGATCAGCTGGGTGGGGCCAAGGCTTGCCAAGGAATGCAACTGTACTCCACTGGGCAGCTCATCAGAGGAAAGCTTTAATTGGAAAGAAGTTATCTTAAATGCTGGTTCCTAGCTCGACTGTGAGACGTTAGTCCTGTTGCTTATTGAAAGATGACTATGATTGTGAAGAGTAAAGGTAGTTTTTTTTTAAACTTATGGTAGATTAAAATGGGCAGCTTGATAAATACAAAAATATATTTGAAAATATTAGCAGGCAATGAATAAAAGATCAAAATGATTAAAAAGTAGCAACTGGTGGGGCTGGTATCATTTGTTATTTAGGAGGTAAAACATGGGTTCCCTTTGAGTAACTTGGATAGAAAGCTGTATTGGTCAGCCTCAAAAGTTTCTTTTTGGATCTCACTTTTATTCATCATCTGTACTTTAGTTTATGAATCCAGTGATTAGCACAAGGATGTGCCAACTGATTGCTTTTCAAGTAGCAATTTAGCAAAAGTCATCCTTCATTTTATAAAGCCAAACAAGATGAGATTCGAATCAATTTTTTGATGATCTGACTTAATCCATGATTTATTTATTAATCTATTTCTTCATTTATCCACTCTGTATTAGACATTAACATAAGTATTAAAATACCTAGGCAAGGTCTCCGGAAATAATGCAAGCTGGATTCCTTCTTTGTAGGAAGGAGAGCTGTGACTGATTTTGTGATTTTATCGTGATTATGGCATTACATGTGGCAATGGATGTGCTAAGCACGAGGAGGACATATTTAATGCATTTTTTACTTTCTTGGCTGAGTAATATTTAAGAAAGTCATATATAAATATATAAGAAGTGTATAAATCTTTATTGTTAAAAAGAAAATTTATCCTGGACAAAAAGTGATTAAAGACTTACTCGTACTCATTCTAATTAAACAAGCAAGTAAATAAAACTGACCCTCTGTTTCACATGCCTTTATAAAGTCAGGGAAATGTCTATCATCCCAGCAGCATGAGTGACCAACTAAATATGCTATATAAGTCACAATGTGAGGCAGGAATAAAAATCTTTGACTAAAACTTCTAAAATGGTCAAGGTCCACTGGTAATTATGTGATATTTAGATAAGAAGTTGAAAGCAGAATAAAACATTATAAAGGATGACTTAGCTTGAGGAAAAGATGATTGATAGGAGGAAAATGCAAATCTAGGGAAATGCATAAATAGTAAAAAGTGCAGTTCAGAGAATTAGAGAATTTTCTGGAAACATAAAACATTGGCTTTATAATTCTCAGTTGAAATATCTGTTATAGTGTGTGGTGCGGGGTACTTTCTGAAAGACAGTCAAAATTGTTTAACTTGCAAGTTGGTCAAGGAGGTTAAACTACCAGAAAATGTTAACGCTTTGGGTTAGTCATTTTGTCATTGCTGAGACCAACATTCCTGACAAGAGCAACTTAGAGGAGGAAAAGTTTACTTGGGTCTCTATTTCAGTGATGCGATCCATGGTCAATTACCTTCCACTGGGCCTGAGGTGATGCAGAAAATTATGGCTAAAGGGTGTGGTGGAGGAAACCACTCATTTTAAGATAACTAGGGAGCAGAGAGAGAGAGAGGAAGGGGCCAGGCATATAGTGCCAGCCCATGTCCCAGTGACTGACTGACTTCCTCTGGCCATGTCCCACTTACCTATAGTCACCACCCAGTAGTCCATTCAGATTTCTAATCCATCAAATGGTGAGTTTACTGCTCTCTCTCTCTCTCTCTCTCTTTTTTTTTTTTTTTTTTTTTTTGGTACCAAGGATTGAACTCCGGTGTACTCAACTACTGAGCCACATCCCCAGCCCTATTTTGTGTTTTATGTAGAGACAGGGTCTCACTGAGTTGCTTAGCACTTCGCCATTGCTGAGGCTGGCTTTGAATTTGCGATTCTCCTGTTTCAGCCTCCCTAAGTGCTGGGATTACAAGCTTGAGCCACTGGGCCCGGCTGAGTTTACTCTTTTAATTCAACTTTTCATCTCTGAATATTGCTACAATGCGAAACACACGACTTCTCTGGAGAGGGGTGGTTTTAGATGTGAACTTTTACACCCACTATACATCTCTACATTTGCCCTCCTTTTCAGGTGATGCTTCAACAAATGTGGTCAATGGGAAATGTGATATTTGACTTGAGTGTTATCATTAAAATTACCTGAGAAATTATGAGGTCTTAGGGTAGTTTCATTCTGTTAACAGTGATTTGTAAATGTTTTAGGCCTGAGGACGTCTTAGATAAAAGAATATATATTCAGCCATTCCTTCCTCTGTACAAATGATATTATTATATTTTGAGTATAAATATATGAAAATTCAATGATGATATATAGCTATTTGAAATTATCATTTAAACATTTATATATGATATATATTTATATATATGTTTATATATATGTGTGTGTGTGTGTGTGGATTCTTTGAAATTTTGCTCATGTATTTGTGAGAAAAATTTACTAATTTCTCTGTGGCAACTAATTATATGCAGGTGGATTTATAAATCCCACACAATTATGTGATATGGCCTAAATATCCATAAATTAGGAATTACTATTCTATAGTATATAAGAAGTAAGATTTAACTGATAAGTATAACATAGATAAAAAAAAATCTCTCAAAAAATTCAGCTCATTGTTTTTTTCAACTGGTCACCTAGGTAGAAATATCCACTGAGGCTTCTAGAGTATTGGTAACAAATTTGAATTAATACTTAAGAATAAGAATCTTCGTTGTTTCTCTATTTTTGTGTGTCTCCTCAGAACCTCTTAACTTCCACCCAGTCCCCAGAGTCTTCAAATCTTTAGAGAGATATTTTCCATGAAATTCTTTTCTACAAATCTTAGGAAATACCAATGTACATTTTTTACTTATGTTGTCTTCTTTTTTAAAATTTTTTTTTAGTTGTCGATGTACCTTTATTTTTTTCATTTATTTATATGTGGTGCTGAGAATCGAACCCAGTGCCTCACGCATGCTAGGCAAGCGCTCTACCACTGAGCCACAACCCCAGCCCCTTATGTTGTCTTCTTGATACCCAGATTTTCTCCAATTTTTCCTTTTTAGAATATAAAGATGGTGCAAAATGTTACACAGAAATACCCTTCTTTTTTATTAGCGTAGCTGCAAATATTTTTGTTTAAATCTGGATCAGTATGTCTCTGTTACTTTAGTAACCATTCACTTGCTAGTGGTTACAGTAAATTCAGGCCTCTAGTTCTCCATTCCTTTCAAAACTTAAGCTAAATTTGTAAGCCTTTCTCTTTCTCAGACATGCTTCATTTTGATATCATCTATCTTGAGTTCTCTTAACAATTCAAACTTACTTTTTGTTATTTTAAACATAGTTAAACATTGAGAATAATGGCAACTTTAACGAAACCATAACAATGTATTTTAAAACAAGAATAATAAGTTTATTTCTCAGCTTTTGGTATATTTAAAGGTACTCAAATAAGCAATTTTTAGAAATGTAAGCTAGACAATATATTCTCATTATCCCAGTGCTTTGCTTTCCCAAGTACTACATGAAACAATTCGGTAGACATGTTCATTATTCTTCTAGTTTCAGCATGACTTGGAATCACATGTTTATCCCCAATGTTCTCCCACAGAATGCCATTAAAATAAGTGAAGAAAAAAATTAATCTATGAGTGGTAAAAGAGTAAAGTGTCCAAAAATTTGTCAAAATTCTGAAATATGTGGTGGAGGTGAGTGATGAATATACAGAATAGTGGTCAATTCCAAGAAGACCTTTGCTTAGAACAATCATAGCCCCCTACCTCCACCCACTCATCAGTTCAGAGTAGGAAGGTAAGGGCAGGATGTTCTGCCTTGTTCTTCAGCATCATTTCATTATGCCTGTGCACCAGGAAACAAGATAGCAGCAAACAATAATTTCCTTAATTGGATGTCAGGGCCAGACAAAAAAGGCGACATTCCTTAGCTGACTGCAGAGTGCTCCAAGAAACTGAAAAACATTTGGGCATACACTCAGACTTTCTATTTCTCTTTTCCTTGTTTCTTCTAACCTTTGCATCCCAATCTACACAACAGTGTTGGAGCTGAGGCCCAGACACTGGTAAGTTGCAGGATCTTGGCTGTTCTACAAATGTCCAGCAAACAGACTCTCCAGCAGTAGCACTGGCAATGATCATGTATTGAGCAAAATGCTGAACTCCTTCTCTGACATGTCATATACTATACTGTCAGTGGATTGTATGTTTGTATCATCTTAGTTTGTTTGGGGCACTTTCTTGCCTTGTCTTTTCATGCTTTCCATGTGTCTTCCCCTCTAGCAGTGTGGATCTGAGTTATTATAGTTTCTACCCTATAATCTTATATCAATCCTGCAGGTTTCTGATGTCTCACCCTTAAGAAGGAGATCAATATTAACAGCATCCAATGCTAATTATATACATCATTAAATTAATTAGTTCCTGTTTAGATGATTATTGTTTTGTTACAATAAACAGAAATGATGTGTACAATTATTATCCACAGTGTAAACAGTAGGTTTACAGAAGGGTCTATAGTTTCTAATTGTGGACAAAAAGAGAAAAGGAGCATGTAGAGTGTGATATTTATGAAGTAGGAGGTAAGAATATAGAGGTAATAGATCACAGGAAGAATGAAAGGTAAATCAATAGAATTTGGCTATTAACAGGAGAAAAGAGAGTAACAGGCAACCCCATGCAAAGATCTCTCTTGCCTGTGCAACAAGATGGTGGAAATTAGCACACCTAGCAAGGATATTTCTGGTGTAATAAAGCCTGCAGGGACTTGGTGATGGTCTTCTGGGTCCTGGCTATTGTCCCTTAAGAA
This sequence comes from Xerus rutilus, assembly GCA_028644305.1. Classification (NCBI taxonomy): domain Eukaryota; kingdom Metazoa; phylum Chordata; class Mammalia; order Rodentia; family Sciuridae; genus Xerus; species Xerus rutilus. Next base: position 33,717,001 of record CM053399.1, read on the forward strand.
GTGGCCATGTCCCTAGTTGGTGGCATGGAATCATCAATCCTGTGAATACCTTGGTGCTGGGCTTCTAGTCTCTGGCTGGTTTCCCAAAATAGAAGCTGACACACCTAAAGATGGTGGTGGCAGCAGAAGAGGTAACCCACGATGGTGTTGGAGGTGTCCCAAGATGGAGGTGACCACTTTTAGGGATGAGGATGAAAGGGCAGGCCAAAAGATGGCTTTGGGTAGCCTGTTTGGAGATGCAGCACTGTGGTGTGCAGGCATGGTCCTCAGTGCAGTGGGCAGTTCTGAGCCCAGGCCCGGGCTCCTTGTGGGCCAGTGGGTTGGTTCTGGGCCTGAGCCTGGACCCTGCTCAGGTTGGTGAGTCAACAGGGGCAGTTCTGGACCTGGGCCTGGGCTTCACAATGGTTGGCCCTGATTAAACTTTTTAATAGTTAGGGAGCTACTCAACATTTTTATTTATTTCCTGAGTCAATTGTGAAATGTTATCTTTTGGATGGTTTCTCTATTTTTAAAAATATCCCTTCAATCATTTTCATATCTTCTCAATATCTTTATAATCTCTGTAGTATCTGAGTATAATCTCTGTAGTATCTGAGATTATATCCATTTTTAATCCCTATTATTGGTGGTATATGACTTTTATCCTTTGATTAGCCTTACTTAGGTTATTATCAATTTTATTCATGTTTTCAAATTGTCAGTAGTTGGCACTGTCGATTTTCTCTTTTATTCATTTATAAAAATACCTCATTAGTTTTTACATTTATTTTTAAAGATTATTCCTTTGCTTTCTTTGGATTTAATTGGCCAATGAAGCATATATAAGACTGGTTTTCAATTGTCTTTTCTAAAATATAATTTAAAGCTTCCGATTTTCCTTTAAGCATGGCTTTGTCAGTGAAACTTACTATTTGGCTCACACAGTTTAATATGTATTATCATAATTACTATACTATTATTTTTTATCATCAAATTACTTTCTATTTTGCCTCATAAACTACTAAGTACTCTCTTAATTCACAAACTTCAAAGAAATTTTTCCTTCCTTCTTCCTTTCTTCCTTCCTTGCTCTTCTTTTTTCTTATTATTTTGTTTATATGTCAGATTTCATTATAGAGATCACACCTGGTATGCTTTCAATTCTTAGGCTTTTAAAAAATAAACAGATAAAAATTATATACGATAATGGTGTTCAACTTGTGCTTTGATATATGTATACATTATGAAATGAGCAAATAAAGCTAATTAACATATCCATTATCTTGGTTACTTATTATTTCGTGGGAAAACCTTTTAAATATATATCTAAGCAATTTTCAAGTATACTATACAAGGATATGTTTTTAACCATCAATGTGACAGTTATAGTTATGTCTTGGACTTTTGTTGAAATTTATTTTGCTGACCCAAAGTAAAATGTTGAGTATAGTGTCCTGTGAAGGTCAATGAAGTCATTTGCTGATGTCATTCAAGCCTTCTATATGCTTTGTATTTTTTCTCTGCCTTTTTCATTAGTCAGAAAATTGTTACAATATTCTATGAATGTGAAATTACCTGTGTTTCCTTAAACTTATTTTACATTCATATAATTTGATGTTATATTATCAGAGTGCATGAAAATTTATAATGGTTGCATATTCATAGTTAACTCTTCTTTACAAAACTAAAATCATCCTCCTTATGTCTAACATTGCTCATATATAGTCTACTTTGTCTGACATGTAGTTCAGCAACATTTGACTTATTTTTGTCAACATATGTATAAAGTAAAATGTTTTCCATCTGTTTAATTTCATGCTTTTTGTATTATTTTAGCTCTGCTTCTTCTAAGGGAGCATGGAATTTTGAAAAAGAAATTTTGTGCCTTAATTTTAAGTAGTACATTTATATCAAATGCAGTTACTGATAAATTTGGTTTGAAACTTACATTGTTTCAATTTGCTTCTGGGAATTTGGGAAGATAGAGGAAGAGGAGGTCACTTCACTGGCTGGCTGTTCCATGGTGTGAAACCAAGAAAGCAGACAGCTTCTTGGCAAGGTGGGTGAAAAAAAAAAACGGGGGTGGAGATTTTACTGGGAATTAATTCTGAACATTCAAAGCACATCAGGGACTCTGGAACATGGGTATAATAAAATAAGAAAGAAATACCCAGTACCACTATGGTGCCAGATGGAGTGGCCACAGGCAAATTGGAGGGATAAGGGAATTAAAGGAACACATTGTTTTAGGAGGCTGTGATGTGTTTGGGTACAAAGAGATCAGAGATCAATGACACTGCCAGACCAACCTGAAAGGCATGATGTATACTATCCTTGTATGGGAGAGGGGCTATATCTCTCCCACCTGCCTGTGGAAAGAGGAAGGAGACATTTTGTAGCTGTGCCATGGTGCCCAGCAGCTGTGGGGGCCAATTCTTGGCAAACCAGAGTGAGGTGCAAAGTGTATGCCTGGCAAACCCACATAGCAGGACATTCAAAGTGAATAGGAGAGGGTTGGGCCTAGAAAGGGGTTTACATAGGGGAAATATAGGTCATAGAAATCCACTCAGTTCCAACATTCTCCCCAACTTTTGAATCTGGCCACTCACCAAACTAGCTGGGAGGGATGCACCAGCAAGATATTTGAAAGGGTGAGAGCAGGAAGGATTGAGTTTGTAGACTGTACCCAAGAGACCAGGAAACATGAAGTCCATAGATGATGAAGATGACAAAGGTTTGGCTCCTATGTTGTGTATGTGGAACACAGGAGTGATTCCTGGGGTGCAGTCTCCCTCACATGAACCAGCAACTGCTTGACCCTAGAGGTACACTGATTTAAAATCTTCATACCAATTGCCACTCAAGGAAGAATGTGGAGCTACCTAGGCCTAAATCCACTTTCAAAGTTCTGCCTACAGGATCTCTTCTCACAGAACAATCACCAGCCCATCCCACCTATCACTACTGAGAATACTGAGAAGAGACATCAAGAACTCCAATGGAAACAATTCTGTAAATTTTCATCTAAATTTTTTTTTTAATTGTGAGCTCAATGTTTCATGAAACTTATTTGTCTCTTTCTCATTTCAAGCCTTTCTCAAAGGCAGTTATTTTTCAAGGCAGTTATTTTTTCATGGCTCAGTCTTGAGGGCTAACATGCTTGATTATTCTATTTCTATTTTGTTTTATGTTATTTTATTTTTAAATTTTTATTTCATATATAATTTTTCTATCACTTATTCTTTTTTCTCTTGATTCTCTCTCTTTTCTTCTGCTAACAGCCAAAACTCTGTTGCTCTATATTTCATTCTTCCTTTAATATTTTACTTTTATTTTTTCTACTCCTCCATCATAATCATCACATCCTAACTCTCTTCTGTTCTCTCCCTGTTTATCATTCAAAATTGTAAACCATTTTGTAAATGCAGTGTTTTTACTGTGGGCAATAACTGATCACATCATTTCTGTTTATTGTGACAATTAACATTGTTAAATAAAATTATTTTTCCTTTTAATTTTACCTGATAATAGAATGCATTTTGACATATCATACATACATGGAGTATAATGTCCTATATTTAAAGTTGTACATGATGTGGAGTTACACTGGTCATATATTTGCATAGGAAAATAGGAAAGTTATGTTCAATTCATTTTACTATCTTTCCTAATCTCATTTCCCCTCCCTTTCCTTCATTTACCTTTGTCTAATCCAGTGAACTTTTATTCCCCCATCTCCCTGTTTATTGTGAGTTAACATCTGCATATCAGAGAAAAGATTCAGCCTTTGTTTTTTTGGGATTGGCTTATTTTATGTACCATGCTAGTCTCCAGTTCTATCCAATTGCAGCAAATGTCATATTTTCTGAGTAATTGTCTTAGTAATATTCCATCATGTATATGTACCACATTTTCTTTCTCCATTCATCTGTTGAAGGGCACCTAGGTTTGCTCCATAGCTTACCTATTGTTCATTGAGCTGCTATAAATATTGATGTGGTTGTATCACTACAGTATGCTGATTTTAAGACCTTTAGGTATATGCCAAGGAGTGTGATAACTGGGTCAAATGGTTACATTCCAAAAAGCTCCATACAGCTTTCCAGAGGGGTTGCACCAATTTTCAGTCCCACCAACAATGTGTGAATGCACTATTTTCCCCACATCCTTGCCAACATTTATTGTTAATTGTATTCTTGATAACTACCATTCTGATTATAATGAGATGAATTCTCAGTGTAGTTTTAGTTTGCTTTTCTCTAATTGCAAACAATGTTGAACATGTTTTTACATATTTGTTGAGCAATCATATTTCTTCTTCTGTGTCTGTTCAGTTCTTTGTACATTTATTGATTGGGTTATTTGTTTTTATGGTGTTAAGTTTATTTAATTATTTATATATCCTGGAGATTAATGTTCTATCTGAGGTACAGGTGGGAAATATTTTCTCCCATTCTGTAGGATCTCTTTTCATGTTCTCAATTGTTTTCTTTGCTGTAAAGAATGTTTTAGTTTGATACTATACCATTTATTGATTCTTCATGTTACTTCTTGCACTTTGGAAGTCTTATTGAGAAATTTGATTCTTAAGCTGACATGATGGAGAGTTAGGCCTACTTTTTCATTTTTAGTAGGTACAGGGTCTCTGATCTAATGCCTAGGTCCTTGATCCACTTTGAGTTCAGTGTTGTGCAGGGTGAGAGATAGGAATCTAATTTCATTTTGTTACATTTGGATTTCATGTTTTCCCAGAATCAATTGTTGAAGATGCTTTTTTTCCTCCAATGTATGTTTATAGCCCCTTTGTCTAGTATGAGATGACTATATTTGTATTGATTTGTCTCTGTTTCTTCTATTCTGTACCATTGGTTTTCATGTCTCTTTTGGTGCCAATACCATGCCATTTTTGTTACCATAGCTCTATAATATAATTTATAGTTTGGTAGTTTGATGCCTCCTGCCTCATTTTTCTTGCTGAGGATTGCACTGGCTATTCTGGACCTCTGAGTTTTTCAAATAAATTTTATGCTTGCCTTTTCTATTTCCATGAAGAACATCATCAGAACTTTAATAGGAATTGCATTAAATTCGTATAGTGCCTTTGATAGTATGGCCATTTTGACAATATTAATCTGTCTGTTCTTTCCATCCTTCCATCATCTAAGATCTTCTTAAATTTCTTCATTTAGTGTTCTGTTAGTTTTCATTGTAGAGATCTTTTACCTATTTTCATAGATTGATTCCTAATATTTTATTTTTGGGGGGGCTATTGTGAATGGGATAGTATTTGTAATTTCAATTGCAGTTGATTCATCACTGATGTCTAGAAAAGCAATTAATTTATGGGTGTTACTATTATATCCTGATACTTTGCTAAATTCGTTTATGAGTGTAGAAGTTTTCTGGTGGAGTTTTTTGGGCCTTCTCAACACAGACTTATGTTGTTGGCAAATAGTGATAGTTTGAGTTCTTCTTTTCCTATTTGTATTCTTTTAATTTTTTTCTTCTCTCTAATTACTCTAGTTAGTATTTCCAGGACTACATTGAATAAATGTGGTGAAGGAGGACATCCCTGACTTGTTCTAGTGTTTGAAGGGAATGCTTTCAATTTTTCTCCATTTAGAATGATGTTTGCCTTGGGATTTAGTTGTAATTTAACAAGTGCTTTTTATGCATCTATTGAAATAATCATGTGATTTTCATCTTCAAGTCTATTGATGGGATAAATTATGTTTATTGATTTCTGTATGTTGAACAAAATTTTCATCCGTGGGATGAATTGCACTTGATCATAGTGAAGTGTCTTTTTTTCATAGGTTTTTGTATTCATTTTGCCAGTATTTAAAAAAAATGTTTTACATCTATGTTCATCAGGGATTTTGGTCTGTAATTTTCTTCCTTGATGGTGACAATTAAGATTGTAGATGTCATAACAGAAACTATTTGGTTTAATTCTGTATATCGTTTATACAGATATTATTGTTATTACTTATTGTTATTGGTTGTTGTTATTACTTGTCTCTCCATGAACTGTAAGGTACTGGAATCCTTCAGGAACACTATAAGTCCACAGGGTAGAAACTCTACTGCCTTAGATCTATACTGTTAGATGGGTATAAAACAAACAACACAAAAAAGCCAGGGAACAAACTGCCAAAAACAAACCAAAATACTTCAATAACAGAACCCCTCAGCACCACAGCAGAAGAAATGTCAGAGAAGGAGTTTAGAATGTTCCTAAATTGATCTGGGTGGTAAAGGACAATGTAAGGATTGACATCAGAGAGAAAGTATTAGAAGTGAAAGTTCACTTCAATAAAGAGAGAGAGATTCTGAAAAGAATTTGAAGCAGAAATTCACAAAATGAAGAAATCAAATTAGAAACTCATTGAAAAGCATCAGCAGCAGACTAGAACATTTAGAAGACAGAGTTTCAGGCAATAAAGATAAAACTTATAACCTTGAAAATAAATTTGATCACAGAGAAAAGATATTAACAGACCATGAACAGAAATTCTAAGAAATACAAGATAATATGAAAAGACCAAATATAAGGTTTATGAGGATAGATGGAGGCTAGAGATACAAACCAAAGGACGACACGATCTTTTCAATAAAATAATATCAGAAAATTTCCTAAACCTTAAAAATGAAATGAAAAAGCAAATACAAGAGGCTTACAATGTACAAAATGACAACAGACCCACATCAAGGTATATTATTATGAAATGCCTAGATAGAAAATCAGGATATAATTTTAGAGGCTGCCAGAAAAAATAGCAGGCCAGATATAAAGGGAAACTAATTTGTCTCTCAGCAGATTTCTCAACTGAGGCCCTAAATGCTTGGAGGTCTTGGAGTAATATATATCAATACTTGAAAGAAAATGGATGCCAACCAAAAATACTATATCCATGCAAAATTAAGCTTCAGAATTGTTTATGATATAAAAACCTTTCATGATGAACAAAAGTAAAAAAAATATTATATTGGAAACTTCGCACTACAAAACATACTCCATGAAATATATCATGAAGAAAAGATGAAAAATAAAAGTGAAAACCAGCAAAGGGAAGAACTACACTAGAAGACTAGTCAATCAAAGGAGAAACTATTTCAAATTGAAAATGAGAAATACATCAAAATGACAAGGGATAAAAACCATTTCTCATTAAAAACATTGAATATAAATGGCCTAAAATCATTAAACAATAGACATAGATGGGGGGGGAATAAAAAACAGACCCAGCAATATGATGTGTCCTAGAGACTCACCATATAGGAAAAGATATCCACAGAATGAAGGTAAAAGGATGGGAAAAGGCATATCATTCACATGGATCTCATAAACAAGCAGGGGTTTTTATCCTCATATCAGATAAAGTGGACTACAAGCCAAAATTAATCAAAAGGGGAAAATAAAATCATTTCATACTATTTTAGGGAGTAATACATCAATAAGACATAATAGTTGTAAGTAGTTATTCCCCAATAAATAGATCATCTACATATATCAAGCAAACCTTTCTCAATTTCAAGAATCAAATAGACCACAAAACAATAATAGTGGATGTTTTAACATGCTTTTCTCATCACTGGATACATGTTCTAGATGAAAAGTTAATAAGGAAGCTAGAGAGGTAAAAAATAACAATTAATAATTTAGACTTAACAGACATATGTAGAAAGTTTCATGAATCAATGACTCAATACACTTTCTTCTGAGAAGCACCTGGGTTCTTCTCTAAAACAGAACATATATTTGGCCATAAAGCAACTCTTAGCAAACACACACACACACACACACACAAATAGAGATAATACATTGCATTCTATCAGATCATAATGGAATGAAATTAGAAATCTATTATAAAATAAAAGAATAGAAGATAATTCAACACATGGAGCCTAAATAATATGTCACTGAATGGCCAGTGCATAGCAGAATAAATCAGGTATGAAATTAAAAAAATGACTTAAAAGTAAGTGAGAATAGCACTACAGCATATCAAAATCTCTAGGACACTATGAAGGCAGTTCTAAGGGAAAGTTTTATAGCACTGAGCTTATTCATTGAAAGAACAGAAAGCTCCCAGATAAATAACCTTATATTACATCTCATGGACAATGCAAAAGAACAAATCAATACCAAAATCAGTAGAAAACAGAAAATAATTAAATTAAGAGCTAAAATACATAAAATCAAAACTACAAAAACAAATTTAAAAAAACAACAAAACAAAAAAGTTAGTTCTTTGAAAAAATAAAATTGATAAACCTTTAGCCAAGTTAATGAAGACAGAGAGAAAATTTAAATTAATAAAATTCATGATGAAAAAGGAAATATCACCACAGACAATACTGAAATAAATAAGATAATAAAATCTTTTCAAAATTCATTCTCCAGTAAAATAGAAAATTTTGAAGACACTGACAAATTTTCAGACACATATAACCTACCCAAATTGAATCAGGAAGACAAAATTTAAATAGAACATATTCAAGCAGTTAAGTTGAAGATGCCACCAAAAGCCTACCAACAAGGAAAAGGCCAGGATCCTATGGTTTTTCAGCTGAGTTCTATCAGACCCTTAAATAAGAACTGATACCAATCCTCCTCAAATTATTCAATGAAATAGAAAAGAAGGAAACCCTTCCAAACTCATTCTATGAAGCTAGTATCATCTTGATTACAAATCTAGACAAAGACACATCAAGGAAAGAAAATGTCAGATCAGTATCACTGATGAACATTGGTGCAGAAATTTTTAATAAAATACTGATAAAATGCATGCAAAAACATATTAAAAATAGTGCACATGATCAAGTGTGATTCATGCTAGGGATGCAAGGTTGGTTTAACGTACAGAAATCATTAAAAGTAATTCATCAATAGACTTAAAGAGAAGAATCACATGCTTTTCTCAATAGATGCAAAAAAGCATTGACAAAATTTAGCACTGATTCATACTCAAAACACTAGAAAAACTAGGGATAGTAGGAACATACCTGAATATTGTAAAAGTTATCTATGCTAAACCCAGACCGACATCTTTCTAAATGGAGAAAAATTGAAAGCATTCTCTCTACAAACTAGAACAAGACAAGGATGCCTTCTTTTACTACTTCTATTCAACGTTGTCCCAGAAATACTAGCCAGAGCAATTAGAGAGAAGAAAGGAATTAAAGGGATACAAATAAGAACTCAAACTTCTAGATCTCATAAATGAAGTCAGCAATGTAGTAGGTATAAAATTAATACACAAAAGTCAATTGTATTCTTATACACCAATGATGAATCAACTGAAAGAGAAATAAGAAATACTATCCCATTCACAATAGCCCTCTCAAAATAAAATGTTAGTAATCAGTCTAACAAAAGAGGTGAAAGACTTCTATAATAAAAAACTAGAGAACACTAAGGAAAGAAGTTGAAGAAGACCTTAGAAGATGGAAATATCTCCCATGGTCTTGGATAGGCAGAAATAATATTGTCAAAATGGCCATACATCCAAAAGTGCTATACAGATTAAATGCTATTCCTATTAAAATTCTAGTGACATTATTCAAAGAAATATAAAAAGCAGTCATGAAATTCATTTGAAAAAATAAGAGGCCCAGAATAGTCAAAGCAATCCTCAGTAAGAAAAGTGAAGCTAGAGCATCAGAATACCAGATCTTAAATTATACTATAGAGCTATAGTAAAAAACCAAAACAAAAAACATAGTATTGGAAACAAAACAGACTTGAAGACCAATAGTACAGAATAGAAGTCACAGAGACAAACCCACATTAATACAGTTATCTTATACTAGACAAAGGCTCACAAAACACACACTGGAGAAAAGATATCTTCTTCAACGAATGGTGCTGGGAAAATGAAACTAAACCTCTATCTCTTACCCTGCACAACACTCAACTCAAAGTGGATCAAGGATCTAGTCATTAGACCAGAGACCCTGTGCCTACTAGAAGAGAATGTAGGCCCAAATTTCCATCATGTTGGCCTAGGAACCCACATCCTCAACAAGACTCCTAACGTGCAAATAGTAAAATCTAGAATCAGTAAATGGGAAAGCATCAAACTACAAAACTTCTTCACAACAAGGAAGCAATCAAGAGCATGGAAACTACACTTTTCGCACTTTGTCATAGATTGTGTTGTTGGTCTCCATTTGGCATATGTTTTTAATGGAAATTTCAGTTCTTCAATCCATTAAATAATTTTTAAAATGATAATTCCATGAATATTATCCAATTATGTAAAGTTTTTGTAGAAGCATGAGAAATTATTGATCAATAATATGAGCTAATTTTCATTGCTCTTAATATATATAGGTTGCTTGATGTCTGGCAAATGTTAATTTCTTCATGAAGCTTTGGAGACCATCTGTGAAAGCTATGACAGTATACCCTGCAGATCTCCCACTACAGAGAGGCCAATTGGCTAAGACTCCCAGCCATTGTCCACTGAAATCTATTGCAGTGTTTGTGCCAGGTCTCACTTCCTACCTTCTGCTCCTAACCAACAATAGTTCAGCAGGGTACTAAGACCCATTCCTAGAAGACATAGGACAACTTGAGGACTCTTACCTTCCCCAAGCTTCCTTTGAATGTAAGTTTTCAGACAGTTCTAACCAACTTTCCTACCCCTCTCCTTCTCATGGGGCTAATTACTCTCCCAAGTTTCCTGTTACGGGGAAACAGAGTAATTTCTAGTGTAAGTAATATCCTAATCTTTCCTGGATCCTTTCTTTTTCTTCTCCAACATAAATTTCTCTAATAAAATTCTTGCACAATCATTTTGTTTACTGTAACTCAGAGGAAATAGAGTAACACATAATTATGTCATCAAAGTATAATATAAACAGAAATAAAAATTAGGTGCTCAAAGGACAGGAATGTATGACACATGGAAGAATGTAAGATGGTTAACTAGAAGAAAAGGCCTGTAATACCCTCTTTCAGTAAACTAGGCCAAAATAATTCTTCTGAAAAGAAAATTTGAATGTATTTTAAGGATCCCTAAAAGTTCCCAAAGTCTTCAGATGTATATTGTATAGGAATAAATTTTGAACTTCAAAGTCATAAAGACATCATTTTGAAAAAAAAAGTAGTCCTAATTATGGGCATATGCATGTAACATTACACACAGTACATAAATATTTTGTGTTTCACCTTATAAATTAGTAGGATGACAACTGCCCATGTAGATATCACCCAGTAGTCTTGCTTTGTTTATAACTCATATCATGAATCTATGTTTTGACACACTGTATTCTATCTGCAATTCATGGTTCATTGTCTCCTATGTTTGTATCTATACTCTTGGACCTGATGCTTAATACTACTCCTCTTACTGTTTAAGCCATGATTTGAACTATACTTTATATTCTCCTGCTTCTGATTGATCTAGGTAAAAAACATTAAAATTTGTCCTTTCATACTGGTATCTAGTCATAGACTAAAGTTTTTTTCTCTCTCAGATTTGCCTTACTTTTTAAAATGGTGAAGAATAAAGATGAGGTATAAGGCAAAAGCAGACTCATAACTAGGTTCCAACACTTGAAAGGATATGATGTAATAGGATGAACATTTTACAAAGTTTTAGACAATACATTGATGTCAAGGCAGATGCAGATTGTATTCTACAAACCTGCAAGTACACTTGACTTTCCTGAATACCTTGTGAGTTCAGGGAATAGTTTTCTAAATCTTTCTGCTTTCATTTCCTTCATAGATAATTAATGCCAACAATACTCTTATTATTTTTCACATCCTGAAAATTTGTACTAATTATTAGTACTTGGTTTAAGCCTTCTATGCTTTAACTTTTCGTTATACATTGCCTCTCACAAAAATGCAGGAATTAATTTAGAGTGGTCATACATAACACGGGTTATTATGTACTGTTGTCTTCATTTAGACAGTGTAAAAATTCTATCTATAAATATTATCACAAAAATATCTCTAATGACAAGAAGGAATCCCTCCAGCTGACTGTAATAGGAGGCATTGCATTATGCAGGGGGCTTCCACTGTACTACAGTGAGTGTGGGAATACAGTCTTCTTCCATAGTCACTGCCTCCACCAGAACAACATACCTCTTACTCGGACTGTGTCTTCATCTCCTACTTGGTATCACTACCCTTATTTTCAGTTTAATTGACCCATCATTCAGCTTTCCAATTAAATTACCTCTCTCTGTGGTGTACAGGTGCTTATTTTAAAATATTTTAAAATTATAAAATATATTTCAAGGAAACATTTTTAAAATTTTTAATTCATTCATAGCAACTATGCATAACTGTGGGATCCATTGTGGCATATTTGTACACATATATTACATGATTTGGTCAATTTCATTATGCAGTTTCTGCCCTGGCCCACCCCACATCCATTCTCCTGATCGTCTGAAGGAAGGAAACTTAAAAGTTCATATTCTTGCCAGGCGCAGTGGTGCATGCCTGTAATCCCAGCAGTTTGACAGGCTGAGACAGGAGGATCGTGAGTTCAAAGCCAGCCTCAAGCAAAAGTGAGGCACTAAGCAACTCAGTGAGACCCTGTCTCTACATAAAACACAAAATAGGGCTAGGGATGTTGCTCAGTGATCGAGTGCCCCTGAGGTCAATCCCCAGTACCAAAAAATAACTACTTTTCATGTTCTGACATAATTGCTTCCAGAGATCTTTTTTCATCATATTTATAACTTTACAAAATAGAGTAAACTACTAGTGAACTATTTTTCATTGGATATAATAGACCATGAGGGATGAAACTGAAGATCTTTGACTATCAGTGGTCCATTTATTGCTTCGTCTAAAACTTTCTAGGCAAAAAGTAGTAGAAGGAGGTTTTTCAAATCCCTCAGCCAGAATAAGTTCTTACATCCATTCAGGATCCACAGTTTCTATAGTAGTTCACTATAATCCCATGAAGCCTTAAACTCTTTATAGAGTATAACAGGATTTTGCATTTTTCCACTCAAGAACATACTTTTATCTGAATAATCCTGCCTTCATTCCTTGTTCAAATAAATCTGGCTCAATTCAAGGCCCTTTTAAAAAGTACTACATCTAAGTTCCCTTCCTTTTCTTTTCAAGCAGAGATGATCCTGTCATCCTATGATTTTATGTACATCATAGAACTTGCCACATTTCTCTGAAGTTACTGATTTTCTTGTAGCCTTCACAAAATAGGTTTCTCTGATAAAAAATTAATTTAATTTATTTTAGCAACAAATCTGTAATGCTTCAAAGCAATCACATTTTTGGTATTGCCTTAATAAAAAAAACAGAAAAAGAAACTCACAATTAATAACAGTAATTTCTAAAGTTGCATAAAATCTTTCTGTATAACAATGATTATGTATCAATGTATACAAAGCCCAGTGCTATTATTTAATTCAAAATGATAGCTGTGAGTTATTTGTTATAAGGTGTTTATTGATCAATTAAGGTTAGATAATGAAAGAGTAAATGGATTTTAAATAAGCCATTACAATAAGATATTTGACTTGAGTTATAATTTTGTGTTGTGGTGCTGTTTCTTTTTAAATTTATGTAAGCTGTCTCACCAACAATAAATTTTACCAATAGGACATAAATTTACCAATTATATATGTCTTAAATTTCAATCAAACCAGAAGTAGCTTTACAGAATACTTAAGACTGTCTCCCATCCTTAGCTGAGAGCACATAAAATGCCAAGAGGAATCTGAATTAGTGTCATGAGCCCTATTTGATGAAGTTTTTCTACATTTCAAAATGAGTTCCAACTTTGCCAGTGTTTTACATCACTAGTTATATATGGAATATAAATTACCAGCAGAAAGGACTAATTTCAGAGGAGACCCAGAAAAAATGTATTTCAGGGATGGAACTATCTGGGGGCTTTTAGGTAGCAAATAAACCAGAAAGGATAGGGAAAGCAGACAAATATATCAGCTAGGTTTTCAGTGCATCAAACAGTTATAAAGTTATAATGTTTATTTATTACTCCTGTGTCTGTGTGTGTCACAGAAATACAAATTAATCTGCACCAGTGAATAGATTCTTTTGAAGTTGTGGTAGTTAAAAATTATCTAATCTTCAAGAAGATCTCATTAAAGTGACTTATAATGTATTAAATACTTCACAAGAAGAAATCTCCAAAGAAAGAAAGAATATTTTATGTCTCAGATGGAATTTTTCATATTTGCTTCCAGTTTAATAAAAATCAGTTTATGACCCAAGTCATATTGAGTATGGTGGTGGGAAAAGCATCTGTTTTCAGTTTTACTTTGAATTCATTTCTCTAATTATTCAAAATTATAACAAAAGTATACTTTACTATGCTTCAAATGTTTCATGCCTCATTTTATATCTCTCTCTTCAGCTCTGTAACATTATGAATGTGGTTACTTATATTGTTAGGTCAACTTGCTAATTCTCAGTAAATGGAAAAACTGTTACACTAATTGTATAATTCTTCCTGGCTTATCCACCAAGATGTAGGAGCATCCATTTTATGTATGGCCCCATAATTAATCCATTGAGGAGTAATGATAAGGGCTAATATTTGAGTGCTTAAATGTAACATGTTTTGGATAAGCACTTCAAATGTGTTATCTATTATAATCTTACAAAAGGAGTGTAGTAAGTTTAATGTCTCCTTCACAAAGAGAGAAATGCTGTGAGAGGGTAAGTTGCATGCTAAGCTTCCTCAGGCAGTAAAGGAGAAGCCAGGATAAAACACAACCTCCAATCTCACACCCCCAACCTACTTAACAACAAAGAGAAAGGTAAAGCAAGTATCCTCTCTTCTCCAAGGAATGGACTCTTAGTCACTCACTCTTAGCAATTTAATTCCTGTTGTTGTTTTTTTTTTTCACTAGAACTTTGTTGCATGACTACAGAGACTGAAAGGAGGTGACTAAGACAGATGTGTCTTTCAGTTGAGTTCAGTTTTTTTTTTTTGACTGGAGATTGAACCCAGAGGGTCTTTACCACTGAGATACAGCCCCAGCTCATTTTTTTATTTTGAGGCAGGGTCTCACCATGTTGTTTGGGGCCTCGCTAAGTTGTTGAGGCTGGCCTCTAACTTGCAATCCTCTAATCTCAGCCTCCCAAATTACCGGAATTACAAATGTGTGCCACCATGCCTGGCTGAGTTCAGTTGTTAAGGAACATGGAGAAAGAGTCTCTTAGAAGTCTCTTTGCCCCAAATTGGAATGTGTATTTGTTTTACACTCTGTTTGCCTTATGGGAAATAAGTCTTTTATTAGCCTATTCACACATCACAATTATACCACTTGTGAGAGGCAAATGATATTAACACAAGAGAGTTATATTTCCTTTGCAGATATTCCATTTTGAGTGATATTAGCAAATATTAAGGGGATAATTATGACAAAATGCAAAATATTCTTGTGTAGAGAAGGTGAGAAAATAAGTGCAAGGAAGAATGGAGTAATTTGAGGCAATCATGAAGGGTTATCTAATGCCAGTGGACAGATAACATTAGTGAAGGAAAAATGAAAGTTTCACCTTTTCTTTAAACTCCAAAGTGTGTTGAGAAGTAAGTAATTTCTTTCTGTGAATGTTAAAGGTGTGTACTTTTTCTGCTATTGCAGAGTAATCCCCTAGCTACAGTTAAATGGAAGGATCAATGGATGTTTGACAGTTTATTGGGTGATACTTGCTTATACCCCACAGTACTGCAGGAGCCAGTGGCTTTATTAACTTCAGAGTTATTAAAATAATTCAAATTTGGAGGAGGTCACTTAGATTAAATCTTTTATGGATTGACTATTTCACTTTTTCAAATCGTTGCTATTTCTTATTAGAGTAGCAACATTTAGCCAGGAGCACAAATGCTCATCATTTCTCCTTTAAATATTTATAATACATTATCTAGGGTATTGTTTAGTTAAAGGCATAAGGATGCTTATTGTGGTCAGGTAAGGCAGATGTATTCCAAAAACACATTCTTGCCTTCAAGAGTCTTAGAACTTACATGCTGTCTCATAAACTTCTGCCTCTCCCTAAACTTTAGGTCATCCAACAAATATTATTTGATGACAGTCTGAATAGGATAAAGACTTCCGGTTCAATATCAGTGGAAAAAGAATATTAAAGAGCATTTACTGAGAAAGTTTCATTTATTTACACAGGCACATGGAGTAAATGAGATTTCTTCAGTTGTCCGAAATGTAGTGAATCTATAATCACATCATACTGGTGTAAAAATAGATTGCAAATGTTATTTAGAAGAGACATAAAGAAGGAGGAAGGAGGGGGAAAAGAGACAGAAAAGAATGTGGGCAGGGGGAGTATTATGACATGTCCAGGGATGGTTCATTTATTGTCTAATTCTCTTTAAAATGCATAAATAAATTCCAAACCCTCTTCCTTAGAATACTAATTTCCTTAAATGTTAGAGGCATTTTCGTAAATTTGGAAAATATGTCCCTTGAGGATAATAAAATACACACTAGAATCTTTGAACCAATATGTTTTGTTCAATGTTAATTTGGCATTTTCCAATTTATGTATTTAAAAGCAGATTCACTTATTTTTCAGTATTTTTTCCATTTATGTACTTGAAAATAGAACCAGGTCTATTTCTTGTTTTCTTTTCCTTTTTAAACTATTCTTTTTATTTTTTACTTTATGTATAATTGTTGTTACTAGCATTTTGAGAAACACTAGAACACTGAGTGGGAAATGCTGAATTCATTAAACCAGGTCATCATTAATATTATGACAAATAAGTAGAGTGAAGAAATGACATAAACAATTTCTATTACTAAAATGATTTTCAAAAGTTCAGCCTGGTTGACATTAATATGAATTATAAAAGCAGCCTCCAGCTTTTATGGAATGTAGATTCCAGGATCCAGACACATTATTCCCTGGCCAGTCTATGACCTTTGTTTATAGAAGAATTAAATAACATAGAAATCTCTTTGTCTTTACAAGGTACTTGTCAAATGCATGAGGACAAAGGTAATGTTGTTACCAACTCTTGCACTACAGAATCCTAAATGGAATTTTAATTTAATTTTTCCTCTGTTTTTCCCAACATATTATTTCTATTACTATTTTATATCTGATATTGCTTTAACATGTGCTATTTTTCCATAAGAATCTTCCTTTCTCTTCTAAAATTATACCATATTATCTTTTTCAAATGTCCGAAAAAAATCCAAGCCAAGCAGGAAACTGATCTGGCATTTGCTTGGCACAACTATCTCATGTCATGATACATTCTTGCATATTCTCTCTTAAGAAAATAGATAAATAGAAATCTGTTGCACTTATTCATGTATTTATTTGACTTTCTTCTTATTTCTATAGAGTTTCCAAGTTTTTCTTATGCCATTATTTTTTTAAAGTCAGATGGATTTATGTGTGTTTTTAAGTATCAGTCTCCTATCTCACAACCAAGACATCAATTTAGTATGTGATGACAATCACACTTCAAAGATAGCAAAATCTTTTAGAACCAGAGGTCCTTGAGTAATCCGAAATATATGAAAGCAAACAGAGAAATAATAAAGTGTAAAAGTAACTTCAGTAAAAAGTCAACTACTAAAATGATACCCTAATCCTTAAATGCTTTCAAAAAGTGTAGCATTAATTTGAATTCAGGTTGTTCATTCTTATTGTAAATGTTATGTATGTTGTGAATGATATATTGATTGAGAAATTAGTTGTGATTAAGAGGTAATTTTATTAACTGACATGTAATGTGAACATACTGTTTTTGCAAGTTATAAAAATTCTAGTGACTGTGGCACTAGTAGGTTAAAGATGTAACAGAAATTGCAGAAGGGAGGATTGGTTTTCACTGTAGGGAGGTTCAAAGGGTCGTGAGGTTTTTGCTGTCTTTCTGTCATTGTCTCATATCCTTTTCTTGTCACTGATCACAGCCTCCCAGCCAATGTCTGCCTCATGGAAAATAGGGAGATAGTGGATTTTTCTCACCCAGCAATCAAAAATTATAAAATAACAAGTAAAGTCTTATGTGTGTTTTCAATACACAAGCACACAATTAACTATAACAGTGATGCATACATATGTTAATTGTGGCAATCACATCACAACCTATATGCATATAAAAGCATCGTGTTGAGCCGGGCGCGGTGGCTCACGCTTGTAATCCCAGCACTTAGGGAGGCTGAGACAGGAGAATCGCGAGTTCAAAGCCAGCCTCAGCAATGGTGAGGCACTAAGCAACTCAGTGAGACCCTGTCTCTACATAAAACACAAAATAGGGCTGAGGATGTGGCTCAGTGGTCGAGTGCCCCTGAGTTCAATCCCCAGTACCAAA
>CM053399.1:33735796-33777580 GCA_028644305.1 Xerus rutilus
TGGCTCACGCTTGTAATCCCAGCACTTAGGGAGGCTGAGACAGGAGAATCGCGAGTTCAAAGCCAGCCTCAGCAATGGTGAGGCACTAAGCAACTCAGTGAGACCCTGTCTCTACATAAAACACAAAATAGGGCTGAGGATGTGGCTCAGTGGTCGAGTGCCCCTGAGTTCAATCCCCAGTACCAAAAAAAAAAAAAAAGCATCGTGTTGTATGTTTTAAATATATGTGATTTTTCATTTGTTAATTATAATTCAAATGTTGGGAAAATACCTTTAGATGGATAGATACATAGATATTATTACATGAACAATATAAAATTATAGAAATTCTTTAAAAATTAAGTCGTGGCTTTGTGCTGACCTCCAAAGTTCAAACCTGTGATTTTTCACAATTGTCAATGAGTAAAGTGGTTTTCAGATCCTCCATGAGTTCACAATGCTTATGAAACCAGAGGAGGAAAGTGGTAATGAGGTTCTCGTGTTTTTTCATTCACCACTCATTTTTTCATGCAGGAAGTATTTATGAAGAGTTTATGTGTGTGGGAAAAGCTGCTCAGATAAAACAAGCAGAGACAGGAGAGAAAGATTCAAGTGTGCTTTTTCAGTAGAACATTCAGGTAGGATCTTTCTGAAGTGACCTACATGATAAAAGGTGTAGCACCAGGCAGAGAACCACGACCTGAAGGCAAGTGCCAGCTTTGACTGCTTTGAGTTTCAGCAGGATCAGTCCGGCTACTGCACTGTACAGGAGGGACAGGAAAAGCGGTAAGGAATGAGGCCCGTGAAGGAGCCATGAGTCAGAACAAAGGTTAGCAGGATTCTGAGCAGGTTATAATATGCTATGATTTAATTTACATTTTAAAAACCTCCCCCTTACTTCCCTTGGGCAATTGAGTGCAGAGTGCCCTGAGTGGAATATAAGGGGCTATTCAAGAAACATTTGTAGTGTTAGAGTGTGGACATGATTGCTCAGACTGGTAGGTCATTAGTGAGGGTAGTGAGGATGCTCTTGGAGTTAGTATAGCCAATTAATTTTAGGAAGTCATAGAATAAATATTATTCAGTGGACGGATTATCATGAATAGTGCTATACTATTTCATCTACCTTTTAGCAGAGTTACAAAGTCACAAACTCTTTTTTTCTATGGCAACGTTGAACTCTAAAATTCCACCTTGGAATATGTTCAATAAAGATTGATTTCTAAACTGAGTTCCTAAAGAAGCATTCATGCTATAAAATCCAACTGACAGAAATGAAAATATTTTGCCTTGCTTAAGTCTTATAACTTTGTGCAAATTTCATATTCCCTGCAATTCAATTCCCTTGTGTATAGTCAGGATAGTAACATATAGCTGGATAGTTTGTCTCAAGTCCTGAGTGATATCATGAATATGAATCACTGTGCACACTCCATAGCATACATTAACAACTCAAGAAGTATTTATTTTTTCTATATTCTGAATAGCTGTTTCCAGGCTTTAGATTTCATGAAGAATTTTACTGTGTATGTATAATAAGAATCACTATCAAGGATTTTATATTCAATTATTTTTATGAGAGAAGGTGGTCTTATTGACATATATCGAGTGGTCAGGAAACAATTTTCTAGTGGCTTCAGAGGCTTTTAGAATAAGACGTGACTATGCCATGGAGATGAAGAGAAAAAGTTTTCCTATGCTGGGAATTTGTCCATTCTAGGCATAGATAATCTTCCTTTGGCAGAAGGCCTGAATGTTTACTGACTTTACTTTTTTTTTTCCTCTGAAAGGGAGAAAAATAAATTTTCCCAGGAAAATTCTAAGTTCCCAGAGCTATCCACCAAGAAGATTTTGAATAGACAAACTTTATTATAATTTAACAAGGCTTTCTATGTCCATCAGCTATCACTAAATAAAATCAGTTTTGTTACCCTCCCTCAAAGTTGCTCATTTTATTTAAATTCATGTATGATGATATGATATATGCTCATTTGAAGAAAAATTGTTGACTGCTGTTTTATTCATGGATGTGGCCTGCCAAGCCCTTGATGTCTATTACTTATAATCCTTATATCTGTGAGCTGCATCATAGTTAAAATGTGGAAACAAGCCAACTTCCTCCCTCCAATTATTCCTAGATGAATAGAATTAAAGCACAGCTTAAGTTTGATAATTAGAGCGCACACAAACCACACGAATATGGAAATGATTTGTTATTTCACTCAAATAACTTCAGCTCTTACCTGCTCAATCCAGTACCTATTTATTAATTTTTTTCTGGTGAAAATCAGCCTAATATCTCTTGGAAACACACTTTTCCCATATTTCCTTTTGATATTGCCCTTTGATTTGCTCCTCTTTGGAGTTGAACTTCCTCGGACTTCTGTCTCACAACTGGTCCTGTTCCTTCCCCCCTCTCTAGAGTCTCTGACTCAGAATGAACTTCCTGATTGGCAGACCTAATTATGTCTGTTCTCTACTCAGCAGCTTTCTGTGCCTGCTTTTTGCCTATCATGTAAACTTTTTCTAGTTTGATGTTCAAAACCTTGGTTACCTGGCTGCCATTTTTCCTTCTTCTATCGTCACCCCTACCTTAGGAGTAAGTGCAACTTCCATCACCACATGTCTCTGCAACAATTGGTAGATTATTTTTTCCCTCAACTCAAACTTTATTTGGAACTCTTTCAGGCTACCCACCTTACTTCATCTTCTCTACATTAGTGGGTTACTTTGAAAATTACTCTTGATGAAGTTTTCAAGCACCTTAGTTTATTGTCCATTACCTTCTCCCAACTGAAATGCTTTCCTAGAGGGAGGAAGTGGCAGCCCAAGGACTTCCTCCTGTGGGGCAACCAAACAAATCACTTAAATTGTGTCCTTCTGCCGTGTTAAAGTAAACCATCATCCTGTTTTAGAATGAGAAATTTATCATTAGAGGTCAAGCTGTTCAGCATAGCAAAAGGGTTTGTGTCTTTTACTGGCTGAGATGTTATGCTAGAGGTGTGAAGATGGAGGTGCTAGTCAAGATGATGACCTTGAGGCTCAGATTTCTTTAGATGTCAGAGCCTGCACTTGAAGTCTGGACATGCATTCAGGGATATTTATATTGCAAGAAGGAAAAATGGCTCTGAAGTTCATCAGTAGGTGGCAGTGGACAAAATAGAAGAGCAGGAGGGGATAACTCACCTCTGGAGGATCATGTCATACCGATTCTAGAGCAGTGGCTCTGACATCCAAATTTGGATCTTTTTTTCTGCATTTTAGCTTATTAATTCAATCATTTAACAGCTAAGTTTTTCAGTTTACTATGCGGCAGGCATTCATCTAGGTTTGAGGCCTACAGTAAGGGGAAGACCTACCAGGAAGCTGATAGATTAAAGAGTTAGGTACCATCACTTACATGGACCCTCTTCTAAGTAGCTTTAAGTAATGTAGTTACATGTTATTTTAAGTTGTGAAGACATTTTAATCATAATAAGCAAAAGCTGTTTTGTCTTTTTCCTTTTCCTTTTATATTTCTTATCCTTCCAGTAGCTTTAAGGTATCAAGAGACATTATGGGATCTGACTAAAGGAAACCTATGATGAGAATGTGCATTTACTTTTAGCTTGCAGAATATTTTTCACTGAACAATCATGTCAATATTGAGTTAAATCACATTTTTACTAGTCATCTGTGTATACAAGGTGCCCCATGATGCCTTGATCACTGATAATGATGAGCTTCCACTTGGTTGATACAGTTATTGACAGATCCAAGCAACTGTCCATCAGGGCAAGAGAAGTGTTGAAATCAAAGTGAGACTGTAGGAGAATTTGTTGACAAGGACATAGTGATAAAGGTGGGGGTTGTGAGGAAGATCACTTGAGAAAGTGTCTGTGATTAATGTGGTTGAAATAGAGACTTTTTAAAATGAATTAGTAGGGCACTCACAACTGGCTGGGTAATATTTTGTTGCATCTGACCAGGTGATTTCATATATCACAGGTTAAGTTGCTGTCATATTATAACACATGCGTCATTTTCTTTAGCAACATGTACTTTCCTTCGATCCCAGGTTTTGGAAGGTTGTACTTATCTAAATGTACCGAAGGGATACTCTATATTTTATGGAGATATCTTTCAGCCCTCATAAGCCCTTTGGTGTGGTAAATATTAATTCAAATAAGGTAATTGAAAATATAGAGACAAACTTCCTATAAACTGCTACGGGGCTTGATCTGGGCATATGTAACATGGGATTAGAAGGTAAAATTTTCAAATCCATGTACAGGTTTTTAGGAAATACTTTTGTATCAGAAACCAAGGTTGATTATTCCAGAGCCTTTACTTAATTGTGTTATCTGATGTAAAGGAGGTATGTCTTGCCAGATTGCCAAAAAAGTAGCATAATTCATATTTGACCTGTTTAGTCAAATAAAATTGAGGATGATAAATTCAAATCTTATGAGATAAGGACTTTGAACTGTCTTTCTTCCTCAATACTCCATAGTTCTGTAAGTGGCAATAAAATTTAATGAATTTCTTCTGCTTTAGTTTTCTGTGTTCTCTTGGTTGGAAAACTTTTAACAACATTTACAGCTGAACTCTTCTCCAAAACATCTCTTTTCCATATATCTTAGAAAATTTACTCTTCATGAAGGTATTGTTTTGAAAAAAAAATTTCAATTGGTACTCAGCATTTTCTTCAGTGATGATCTTCAGTATTCAAACAATGGCTGAAAATTCTGGTCCCCAGAAGTCTTCTCAAAAATCTGTATGCTTATTTTCAGATTCATCATGCAAAATATTCTGTTTCCTTTCATACTCAAAAAGAAAATAAAATCCTGAGATATGTCTAGGTATCTAAGAAACTTCAGGGACGAAAGCGCCATAAATATAAATCATGTTGTATTATAAGCAGTTAACACCAATTGGAAATTCAAAATACTGTGTTGGCTAAAAGAGAATTTAACAACAGAAAACATCACCCCAAACCATCCAGTTAATAGTTCTTCCATAGGAGTAAATTTTCATTTCCATGATATGCTTTTGATTTATTGCTGGGAATTGTTCTCCTTCAGTGAGTTGTCTCTCATCCTTTAATTCTTCTTACTGGATCCTACTTCTCCCATAACTATGTAAAATCTAATTCCTGTAACACATCCCTCAATTCACAATGCTCTTTCCCCCTAGTTCTGCTTCTCTGGTTGAGTCATAGGACTACCCTGAGAGTCTTTGGGAGGCTGAAAAATTTATAGGCTTGATGAACTAGGAGAAGAAACCTGATCAGATAAGGAACTCATCAGCAGACAGGCCTATTGAGAGAGATTATCTGGACCAATGAGATGGTGTTTCTGCACCTTACAATTGAGACACAGGGATTATGTCATTTAGCTAGTGGATTTAAAATAAATGACTTCCTGTAGAAAGGAGCTAGAACTAGTCATGAAACATTGTTCAATTGAGGGATCCTATGAAAGATGAGTGAAGAGAGCAAGACACAAAGAGGACACAGTTTCTGGACCCGAGTAGTATAAATCTTGGCCTGTGTCCTGATGACTCTGAGGTTGTCAAGAAGTCTAATCCTGTGCCACTTTCTGTATTTTAATTCTGGGAAGCTCCTCAAAGCTCCTTGAAATAGATGCTTTTATCTTTTTTGATATTTTTTCCTTGGGACAAACAAACAAACTACGGTATTTTAAATAGAACCAGACATTTAAACTATGTAGAGATGAATGCAAAGACATGAAAACTGAGTATCCTCAGGTAACACTCTGTTTTTTATTCAATGTTTAATTCTATCTAAGGCAGAATTCAAGGAACAGAGAGTGATCATAGTTGTGTCAATAATTTCTATGATCAAGGACATCATTAAAGTATACAGGGAAATTTTTTATTTTGACACAAGATGGTGATTTTGTTCTAAAACTGTCAAAGTACTTCCTATAAGACTGATACATTAGTATATATCAAGATTTATGCATGGCACTGAAAAAAAGAGATTTTCATCTTGTAGAAATTCTCAGTGTCGCTGCAAAGACAAACACAGGTAATTGTGAAGTAATACTGTGGTGCTAGTGATAGAGATCTGCACAGTAATATGATGAAGATGAGCCAGTCTGTCTGTTACAAAACGCAGGCCATGCTTTTGTCCTGTTGGAAATGGAAACATTTCAGGAACATCTGCACTAGTAAGTGAGGCAGTAAAAAAACAACAGCCTATTTTTCTTTATCAGTGTTTATTAGGTTTATAACTTACAAAAGTTTATATTCTCACAACCATTATAACTTCCTTGCAAACATTCTCAACTGTCTTTTCCATTTTTACTTTTTTATACATCCTTGAATAGAGCACAATCCAAGTCAAATCAAACTTTCTCTCCAGTTTAGCCTGCACCTTTGCAGAAGAATATAACTGAAAAACCACGGTAACTTCTCTTTAAATATATGACATCTACTCTCACGTGGGCCCCTAATGTCAGCATCTCACTGTAGCCTTCCAATCCTTTCTCTCTCCTGTTCTAAAAGGTTAGCTCTAGTTACTCCTTTCTTTCTCTCCAAAACCCTTGCCCACCCTCTGTCTCAGCAGATTTTAGTTCCTATTTTAATTATTAAACAACAACAACAAACTCTCTGTACTCTACATACTCTTTGCATAGTAACCTCTCATTTTTCAAATCCCTATTTTCTCTTCACTGATTTGGTTTTCTGCATAATATCAATCTTAAAAATTCACTATTTGGAGCACTCTGTAGCTTTCCTATTTGTTTCATCAGACGGAGAATAAGTCTGATAAGCATCTCACAGGGGTGATGGAGGATGATGAGCAGCCCCATTTTATCTGTTTATAGTCATAGTTTCCATATCACATCTCATTTTGTGGAATGAGAGATTAAATAAATAGAAAATATTTGAAAATTGTTAATTTATTGCATCATGGGTTTTAATAAATAAAAATAGTTCGCTATTTGATTTTGTCTGGACATTATTTAGAGACACCCTGAAATGCACAGAAAGTGGGAAGAATAGTAAAAATAGCTTTTTTAATGAACTATTTGTCAATAATTTAGGAACAAAATACTTTATCTTTTTGAAATACATTGCTATTTTAGAGTTCTTACAAAATGACAAAACATTGCAATCAGTAAATTAACATTGAGTTATTACCAATCTAATCTTCAGAACACAGCCAATATGGATATTTTCCAAAAAATGTTCTTTAGAGTCCAAAAATACATTTCAGTATCATACTTAGAATGATTGTTCTGTTTCTTTAGTCATTTTCTAGATGGAACAGTTCCAATGTCTTTTCTCAACTTTCACGACCTTGATACTTTTGAAGTTTATGAACTATTTTTTTATAATTTAAATTAAATTTATTTTTTGGCTGACATACGAACACATAAAAAATTGTACATGTGATTCAATTTTTTTAAAAAATACTTTTCATTTTTTAAATTTTTAAATATTTTTTAGTTGTCAATGAACCTTTATTTTTGTTTATGTATATGTGATGCTGAGAATCAAATTCAATGACTCACACGTGCTATCCAAGTGTTCTACTGCTGAGCCACAACCCCAGACCCTCTATATGATGTTTTGATACATGTATATATTATATGTTTAAATCAAGTTAAACATATTTATCTCTTTTACACACTTATTTCTTTATGAAGAAATCTTTCAGAATATTTCCTTTTAGCTTTGTGAAATATATAGTATAATTTTTATTATCTATAGTCACATTACTATGCTGTAGCACATGAGAATTTTCTTCTCTTAACTGTATTTTAGTACACACCCTTCCCCTTGTCCCTTACTCCCTACTTTCCCAAATCATTGGTAACCACCATTCTATTCTCAACTTTGATCAGACCAACTTTTTAAGATTCCATATATGAGTGAGATCATGTGGTATTTATATTTCTGTACCTGTTTTATGCCACTGAACATAATCCAGTTCCATTCATGTTGTTGCAAATGACAATATTTTATTTTACTGTAGTCTGAATAATATTTCATTATGTGTAATCAGCATATTTCTTTATGTATTCATCAGTAGATGGACACAAGTTGATTTTATATCTTGGCTACTATGAATAGCGATACAAGAAACAAGGGAATATAAATGTGTTTTTGATCTATTGACTATATGTTTTTGATATATATATCCAGTAGTAGGATTGCTGAAACATATGGTTGTTCTTCTTTTCACTTTTTGAGTTAATAAGTTATACTAGTTTACATTTCCAACCAAAAGTGTGCAGGAATTTCCTTTTCTTTATATCCTTGCTAGTACTTGTTATTCTTCAGCCTTTTTGATAGAAGTCATTCCTATTGGGATGAGGTGATATCTCATTTGCTTGTCTCTGATAATTAGTAATATTCAACATATTTTCGACATACTTGTTGACCATTTGTATATCTTCTTTTGAGAAGTTTCAATTTACATCTATGGTTTATTATTATTAATTTTCTTACTATTATTATTTTTGGTGATGTTAGAGATTGAACCTCTGGTGGCATGCACATTAAGCAAGTGTTCTACCACTGAGGTACATCCCCAGCCCTGTTCCCCATTTTTTAACCAAGTAATGTATTTATTTATTTATTTTGCTATTTAATTTTGGGAGTTCATTATATATTCTGGAAATCAACCCCTTGCACAATTTTGCATAGCTTTCAAGTTGTTTCTTCCATTTTGTAGGTTTTTTCTCACTGTTTCCCTTGCCATGCAGAAGCATTTTAGTTTTTTTTTTTTTAAATGCATACTTTCTTTCTTTTTTTTTTTAAAATATGTTTTTAGTTGGAGATGGACACAATGTCTTTATTTTTTTATTGCTCTGTACGTGGTGCTGAGGATCGAACCCAGGGCCTCATGCACGCGAGGTAAGCGCTCCACCGCTGAGCTACAATCCCAGCCCCAGCATTTTAGTTTAATGCAATTCTGTTTTTTCTATTTATTTTAGTTCCTGTGCTTTTAGGATACAGTTGGTTGAAAAAACTTTTCCCATTGCAGTGTCCTAAGCTCTTCCCTTATACTTTCTCCTATTAGTTTCATAAGACCAACCATTTTATAGAATGTTCTTTAATTGATTTTATCTGATGTTTCTAGAAAAGTAGATTCATGCAATGTATCTTTGGTTGGATAGTGCAGAAATTATACTGAGATTTTTCATTGCAGTCTATCAGAGGCACAAGATTTCAAATTGTCCCAATGATGTTTGGTAACTTGGTATGGGTGATAATTGCCAGAGAATAGTTCTCATAATTAAAATTAAAACTAATTTTCCTTTTGTAATCAATAAGTATTTGGTGGAGAGAAAATTGGAGACAATTCAAATATTCTGTTTCTTATCAAACTTTTAATTTATTAATGTATTTTTTAGATCTTGGACCTGTTAATTTCCCTTTTTTAGTAGAGCATAATTTATTACTTTCATGTTTATTTTTGTACTTAAATTGTCTTAGAACATGCTTGATTCATTTCCGTTAGGAATTATTCTTGGAGTACTTCTTTATTTTTGTTATAAGCAGTTCCAGGTTTATCTTCAAGTTTGGTTACCCTATCTTTAGACCTAGTTATGTCTCTAAAAGCTCTTAGTGTGTTGGGAAAGAAAATAATATTATGAAAGTTAAGACATGACGGGTAGGTATATATGTAACTAGGTCTATATGTAACTATGAGTTTCCAATACAATTTCCAAGTTCAACAGCTTCATATCTCTTCTCTTTCCCATGTTTTGCAACTCAATTGTCTTTCATTGCTCCTGATTTATCTATTTAAGTAATATCTTTATAGTCACATGACTCACTTTCCTGTGTAAATTTGCTCCTCACCCTACTTTAGCTCTAGGAGACTGTGCTCAGACTCAGCTACACATTTGTACAGTCCCTCCTAACTAAACCCATGATCCATAATGCTGTTCCCCAAGTCATCACAGAGCAGAAGTCCTCCTCACTCATCCTAAGCCCTGTAGCCTGCAAAGGGCTGCCTGCTCCACTCCACATGGACACCAGTCTTTCCTCACTAGGCTCAGTATCCCTTGTTGGACTACTCTCCTTACACTTCTGGGTTTCCATTCCTCACTTCCATTTTTCCCCTGGGTGGGCATCTTCCTCATCTCTCTGGGCTCTAACACCCTGTTTTGGCTGCCCTGGCTTATTATCCTCAGTGGAGACCATTATTTTACTTAGCTCTAGTTAATAGCTTCAGGACTGGATTACTCAGCAAGAGAAAAAGAAGAGGTTAAAATAGCAGAATATGATAGGGTAATAAGAAAAGAAAGGGTAATTCTTCTGATTTTAACACATATTGAGTTGATTTATTGGATGTTTTGTTTCTTTGATCCTCTTCTCTATTTTACATCTCCCTTCAATCAATCCTTCTTCAATGACTGTTGTAAATAAAAAATTAAGAACAATTACAGAGAAAATTCTGGAGCATAACTGGCAATGACACTATTAATTATGAAATTAAATTACTGGAACATTGAATGTATTTTACTCTTTAAAGAAAGTCCTTCCAATTTTTACTCTTGATTCCTTAATTACTAATTCCTGGGTGTCACTTTTTTGTGAGCAAATAACAATTCCTGCACACCAAGGAAAAATCCTTAAAGTATAGGTAGCAAAACAAATCTAATATTGATATTTCTGTTTGTTTAGTGTCTACGTTAAAATGTGAAGTATGTGAAAATCTATAATTTCAATTTTTCTGTCCACCATCCCCACCATACCTATCTATTCTTTTTGTTACCTCATATCTGCTAGTTCCTCCTCCTCCCCAAAGCTCTGTTTCTTTCATTAACAGGTAGGGATGGTTCTGGTAACACTCAGTGATACCTTCTTCTTCACTTCATGTGAGACAGTATAAGCTCTTTAATAGAAATATAGTTAGAGCTGTAAATGCAATTTAAGAAGTTTTCTAGTAGCCACATTAGAAACATAAAAAGAACAAGTAAAACTGAGTTTAGAATTATATCTCAGGAGAGGCCTGACCCACACCATGCAACCTGCAGTGCCAGAGAGGCCCCTTGAAAGGCCCGACCCACACTTTGTGATACCCTGCCCCACAGAGGCCCGACCCACACTGCGTGGCCCACCATGCCAAGAGGAACCCCGCACCTGTGTGGAGATGAACCCCATGGTATGGTTCTCTATTCACTAATGTGTGGCTCCACCCAAACCATCTCCATTTTAGAATGTTGCAGCCACGGCCATGCCCTCTTCACATGGTAATCTCCACTGTGGGATGTCAGGATGGGGCAAGGAGCCAGCTGCCTGTTGCAACACAGCATGCCACATTGCAGGATCACCAAATAGGCCACCCAATGCCATCATACAGCCCATCCTTCCAAACTTATATCTGAAAGCAGTTAAGTTACTTCCATATTAAGATACATCCACCACCATCTTGGATTACTTCTGCTGCTGCCTCTGCCATCTTTAGCTGGGGGAGCTTCCACCTTGGGACACTGACTGAAGCCTGGAAGCCCAACATCAATTTACCTATAGGCTTGACATTACTACCCCCACCAACTAGGGGCATGACCACTTCGATTCTGGGACAACAACCAGGACCTGGAAAACCATCACCAAGGTCCCTGTGGGCTCATTTGCATCAGAAGTATCTCAACTATGTGTGCTAACAGACACCATACTGTTGTAGAGGAAACAGGGAACCTTGCATGGGATTGACGCTCTCTCTTTTTTCTCCTGCTAATAGCCAACTTCTTTTATTACCTTTTCACTAGTCTTATAATCTAATACCTCTATATTCTCACATCCTACCTCATAAATATCAGAGCCTACCCCCACATCCACCATTAGAACTGGTAAACCCTTATGCAAACTTATTGGCTATATGGTAGAAGATAACCAAACTCATCACTTCTGTTTATAGTGGTAAAACTGTAAATATCAATATAGAAGCTAATCGATTTATGGCTGCATATTCATTGCATTGAGTGCTGTAAATATTGGCATCCCCCTTAAAGGAGAGGTATTAATAACCTGTAGGGACACAACAAGAATATAAGGTAGAAGTCGTAATACCTCAGATCTGCACTGCAAGAGAGGAAGACATAGACAACATGAAAAAACAAGGGAAGACAGTGCCCCAAACAAACCAGGACACTACAGCCGTAGAATCCATTGACAGCCTGGTAGATGAAATGTCAGAGAAAGAGATCAGTATGTAATTAAAATTATCTTTAATTAAAGAATGAACTGAGTGAGCAAATACAGGTAACAATTGATCACTCCAACAGAGATAAGATAGCAAAAATAGGCA
This sequence comes from Xerus rutilus, assembly GCA_028644305.1. NCBI lineage: Eukaryota > Metazoa > Chordata > Mammalia > Rodentia > Sciuridae > Xerus > Xerus rutilus. Next base: position 33,748,053 of record CM053399.1, read on the forward strand.
ACCATTGATCACACCAACAAAGAGATAAGAAAGCAAATGCAGATAGCAAAAGATTACTTCAAGAAAGAGAGAGATATTCTGAAGAAAAATCTAATAGAAATCCTTGAAAGGAAGTAAACAATAAACTAAATAAAAAACTCAATAGAAAGCATCACCAACAGACTAGATCAGTTGGAAGACAGAACCTCAGACAATGAAGACAAAATGTACAATCTCAAAAATAAAGTTGACCACACAGTGAAGATGGTAAGAAACCATGAACTGAACATCCAAGAATTATGGTTATAACATTAAAAGACCAAATCTAAGATTTATCGAGATAGAGGAAGGCAGAAAGATTCAAACCAAAGGAATGTACAATCTCTTCAATGAAATAATATCAGAAAATTTCCCAAACATGAAGAATGAATTGAAAAAAAAATACAAGAGGCTTACAGAACACCAAATGTACAAAATTACAACAGATCTACAGCAAGGCAAATTATAATAAAAATGCCTAGCATACAGAATAAGGATAGAATGTTAAAGGCCACAAGATAGAGGAATCAGATAACATATAAGGGAAGATCAATTCAGATCTCAGCAAATTTTTCAACCCAGGCCCTCAAAGACAAGAGAACCTTGAATAACATATACCAAGCTCTGTAAGAAAATTCATGCCAACCAAGAATTTTATATCCAGCAAAATTAAGTTTTAGATTTGATGATAAAATAAAAACCTTCCATGATAAACAAAAGTTAAAGAAATTTACAGCAAGAAAGCCTGCACTGCAGAACACTCTTGGCAAACTATTCCATGTGAAGGAAATAAAAAACAACAATGAAAATGTGCAAACAGAGGAACTACATTAAAGGAAAGGCCAATCAAAGAAGAAGCTAGGTCAAGTCAAAAGCCAAAAATAAACCAAAATGACCAGGAATACAAACCAAGTCTCAATAATATCCCTGAATGTCAATGACCTAACGCCATAAAACATACAGATTGGAAGACTAGGTTTAAAGAAAAAAAGACCCAACAATATGCCAGGTTCAAGAGATTCATCTCAAAGGAAAAGACATTCACAGACTGAAGGTGAAAGGATGGGAAAAAATGTATCACTCACATGAACAACGTGCAGGGGTTTTCACCCTCATATCAGATAAAATAGACTTCAAAGTTAATAAAAGGATATAAAGAAGGTCGTTTCATACACATCAGTAAGACATAACAATCATAAATAACTATGCCCCAGACAATGGGGCATCTATGTATATCATACAAACCATTCTCAACTTCAAGAATAAAATAGATTGTAACACAGTAATACTGGGTGACATTAATACACCTCTATCACCACTAGATAGATCTTCAAAACAAAAACTAAACAAAGAAACTATAGAACTCAATAAAACAATTAATAATTTAGACTTAACAGACATATATAGAGTATTCCATCCATCTACAAGTGAATACACATTTTTCTCTGCAGCACATTGATCCTTCTCCAAAATAGACCATATGTTATGCCACAAAGTAATTCTTAGCAAATACAAAAAAATAGAGATACTACCCTGCACTCTATCTGACCATAATGGAATGAAATTAGAAATCAATGATAAAATAAAAAAATAGAATCTATTCCAACACCTGGAGGTTAAATAATAAGCTATTGAATGATGCATGCAAAACAGAAGACATCAGGGAGGAGATAAATTAATTCTTAGAAGTAAATGAGAACTCCAATACAAAATAGCAAAATCTCAGGGACACTATGAAGGCAGTGATAAGAGGAAAGTTCATTGTGTTGAGCTCATTCATTAAAAGAAAAGAAAGTCAACAAATAAACAACCTGACATTACAACTCAAAGCCCTAGAAAAAGAGGAACAAATCAACACCAAAAGAAACAGAATACAGGAAGTAATTAAAATTAGAGCTAAAATCAATAAAATTGAAACAAAAGAAACAATTGAAAAAATTGACAAAACAAAAAAACTGGTTCTTTGAAAAAAATAAATAAAATTGACAAACACTTAGCCACCCTAAAGAAGAAGAGAGGAAACTCAAACTACTAAAATTCATGATGAAAAAGGAAATATTATGAGAGACACTATTGAAATATAGAAGATAATTAGAAACTATTTTGAAAATTTATACTCCAGTAAAATAGAAAACCTCAAATACACCAGTAAATTTTAAGAGGCATATGAACTATCCAAACTTAACCAGGAGGACATACATAACTTAAACAGAAGAATTTCAAGCAAAGGAAATAGAAGATGTCATCAAAAGCCTACAAACCAAGAAAACCCTGGGACCAGATGGATTCTCAGCTGAGTTCTACAAGACCTACAAAGAATAATTAATACCAATCCTCTTCAAATTATTCCATGAAATAGAAAAGGAGGGAACCCTTCCAAAATCATTGTATGAGGCTAGTATCACTCTGATAACAAAACCAGGCAGAGACACATCAAGGAAAGAAAATTTCAGAACAATATCCCTAATGACCATTGATGCAAAAATTGTCAATAAAATTTTGGCAAATCGCATACAAAAACATATTTAAAAAATAGTACACCATAATCAAGTGAGATTCATTCCAAGGATACAAGGTTGGCTTAACATAAGGAAATCAATAAACATAATCTATCACATCATACATTTAAGGCAAGAATCAGGATTATATCAATTGATGCAGAGAAAGCATTTGACAAAATACAGCAGGCTTTCATGTTCAAAACACTAGAAAAACTAGGGATAGTAGGAATGTACCTTAACATTGTAAAAGCTGTCTATGCTAGACCCAAGGCCAACATCACCCTAAGTGGAGAAAAACTGGAAAAATTCCCTCTAAATTGGGAATAAGACAGGGATGTCCTCTTTCAACACTCTTATTCAACATAGTTCTTGACACTCCAGCCAGAGGAATTAGACAAATGAAAGAAATTAAAGGGATACAAATGGGAAGAGAAGAATCAAAGAATCATTATTTGCCAACAACATGATTCTATACTTAGAAGATCCAAAAAATTCCACCAGAAAACTTCTAGAATTAATAAATGAATTCAGCAAAGTAACAGGATATAAAATCAACACCCATAAATCAAGAGCATTTCTGTACCTTGGTGATGAATCCTCTGAAAGAGTAATTAGAATAACTACCTAATTCACAATAGCCTCAAAAAAAAAATACTTAGGAATCAATCTAACAAAAGAGGTAAAAGATCTACACAATTAAAACTACAGTACACTAAAGAAAGAAATAGAAGAAGATCTTAGATGATGGAAAGATCTCTCATGCTCTCGAATAGGAAGAATCAATATTGTCAAAATGTCCATACTACCCAAAGCACTATACAGATTCAATGTGATTACAATTAAAATCTCAACTGCATTCCTTATAGAAATAGAAAAAGCAATCATGAAATTTGTTTGGAAAAATAAGAGACCCAGAATAGCCAAAGCAATCCTTAGCAAGAAGAGTTGAAGCAGGAGGCATAATACCAGACCATAAACTATACTACAAAGCTATAGTAACAAAACAACATGATATTGGCACCAAAATAGATATGTAGACCAATGGTACAGAACAGAAGGCACATAGACAAACGCACAAAAATATACTTATCTCAAACTAGACAACGGTGTCAAAAACATACATTGGCAAAAGTTAGCCTCTTCAACAAATGGTGTTGGGAAAACTGGAAATCCACATGCAGCAAAATGAAACTAAACTCCTATCTCTCACCATGCACAAAACTCAAAGTGGATCAAGGACCTAGCAATTAGACCAGAGACCCTATGCTTAAGAGAAGAAAAAGTAAGCCCATATCTTCATCATGTCAGATTAGGCCCAAACTTCCTTAACAAAACTCCTAAAGTACAAGAAATAAAATGAAGAATAAATTCTTATAAATAAATAAAATGAAGAATAAATGAAGATGGATTCCAACTAAAAAGATTTTTTTCAGCAAAAGAAACAATCAATGAGGTGAAGAGTCTACATTCTGGGAGCAAATTTCTGCCACACACACATCAGTCAGACAGAGCACTGATCTCCAGGATAGATAAAGAATTCAAAAAACACTAAACAAACAACCCAATCAATACATGAGCTAAGGAGATGAACAAACACTACTCTGAAGAAGAAATACAATCAACAAATAGGTGAAAAAATGTTAAATCTCTAGCAATTAAAGAAATGCAAATCAAAAGTACTCTAAGATTTCATCTCACTCTAATCAGAATGGCAGTTATCAAGAATACCAGCAACAATAAGTGCTGGCGAGGATGTTGGGGGAAAGGCACACTCATGCATTGCAATGGGACTGCAAATTGGTGCAACCAATCTGGAAAACATTATGGTGATCCCTTAGAAAACTTGGAATGGACCCACCATTTGACTCTGCTATCCCACTCCTCTGTCTATACCCTAGACTTAAAAACAGCATACTAAAGTAATACAGCCACCTCTATGTTTATTGCAGCACAATTCATAATTGCTAAACTATGGAAGCAACCTAGATGCTTTTCAGTAGATGAATGGATAAAGAAATGGTGGTATATACCCACAATGGAATATTACTCAGCAATAAAAGAGAATAAAATTGTGACATTTGCAGGTAAATGTATGGAGTTGAAGACTATCAAGTGTAGAGAAGTAATCCCATTCGAAAAACCCAAAGGCTGTTCTCTTTGATAAGTGGATGCTGATCCATAATGGTGGGGTCATGGGAAGAAGGGAGGGACTTTCATTGGGCAAAGGTGAGGGAGGGTATGGGAGGAGTCATAGGGGCACGGAAGACGGTGGAATGAAATGGACATCATTGCCCTAGGTACATGTATGACTGCACACATGGTGCGACACTTCATTGTGTACAATCAGAGAAAAGAAAAGTTGCGCTGCATTTGTGTGCAATGAATCAAAATGAATTCTGCTGTCATATACAACTAATTAGAATAAATTAATTATTGAAAATATATATCTTAGTACTCTCACATTATAGTGGGTAAGCAATATAAAATTATTGAAATATTTTATATTCCCCTTCCCCCTAGTAAACCTTTAGGATCTACAGTATAATTTTAAGTTACAAAATATCTAAATTTGGATGCAAAATTTCCATCAGATATATTTGATTTATACTGAGATTGCATCAATTTTTGAGTTGATAGAGTATATTTACAATTATAAATTAATTCAAACACACTTAAAATTTTTCCAATATATGAATGAGATATTCATTTGTAAAATTATAATCAATTTAATTAAAATAAAATTTAAAATTCAATTTCTTTTGCACATTTGAAGGGTTCATAATTCATATGTGGCTAGTGGCTGCTGTATTAAACACTGTAGGCAAAGTCACTTAGAAATAAGTAATCTGAATTATAGCATATTATTGGTGTTGATAAGAAAAAGTCATCAGTGACTTTGAAGTCACATAATCAATTTAATTTAGTGATAGATTAGATCAGAGATTATAAGGGTCTAAGAGGAAATTCTAGAATAACTGGTATTACTCGCCTAATAATTCTGAGTATGGTTTCTTAAGGCTTAGTGTGAAGAAATTTCTTGAAAAACTAATTACTTAAGATACTTAAACTACTTGATGTTAAAACTACTTGAACTATTAAAAATACATATTCTTAGTACTGTTGCTTCAAAAATCCTGGTTTAGAATCTTTACAGTGGGGCTTAGAAAACTGCATTTATTTGACAAGTCTGCAGATCATTTTGGACTAAAGTTTTAGAAATACTGCCCTCCAGAGTTGAACTGCAAAACTAATTTTCATTGTGAAAATCTTTAGTGAGAGCTAATGTTTTTCTGCACTGATTGGACAATATTGAGCCAGTGTGTTTGCCCCGTTCCATTGATGACCTATACCTGCACTCACAATTCAGTTTTAAACAGAGTGCTGGTGTACACCAATAATCCTAACTACTGGAGAGGCTTAGGTGGGATTATAGTCCAATTGTACTAAGAATTATAGTCCGATTTAGCAACATAGTGAGGTCCTGTGTCAAAAAAAAAAAAGAGTTTACACTTTTTCCAACTTGAATCAATAAATAACAAATGTCTTAGATCTTATAAACACAGTGAATAATATAGTGTGTTAGAAATCAGTTCTAAACAGTGAGTCTCTGGCTAACCTCCCTCAGACTGCAAATATTCTAATAGTGGCTATGTGCCTATCCAAAAACATTTTGCAGGCCTACGTTTACAGAAAGTTAAGAAAAATAGTGTTCTTAACTGTACTTAGAGATTATTCATGTGTTTAAATGATTACTGATGTTTTGGTTATGTGGATCTTAGTAATATATTGTTTTAGTTACATTTTGCTGCTTCCTAAAATTTTATGTTTGACTTTAAGTGCAAGCTCATGCCACTAGATTTAAAATGTAGATTTCCATTTTCCAGTATCTACTGGTTTTTATGATTCATCATCTAGTCTTTAATGCTATTAAATACTTTAAAAGAAAACAATAAGCACAAAAGATAAAATGAGCTCTGTTCAGATTACTGCCTTAGCCTCATTTTTAAATCTATGTGTGCCAAAGTTGCTTATTGCTGCTTCAAGGGGAAAATAAAACATATGAGAAAAAAATGAATTAAAAATTGTGATATGAATTGTGTTGGCAGTCTGAATGACATTCACAGAAAGACTTTTCTGGGACTCTCTAGATGTACTAATGGGCACCTTAGCGTCAGAGAGACATTTTATGGCATCAACAGAACCTCTCATCAGTGTGATGTTCTCTCATGGGCTCTGGGACAACAAACTCTTACCTGCTATCAAAATAAAGTGGCAGCACTGAGGATGAATCTGCCTTGTTCCAGACTGGTCCTTTCTGAAAAGTCAAAAATTGTATGACAAAACCTCTGTTGGTTACAGTAAAATTGGACTATAGGCTTTATGAATCTCTGAATTGTACAAATCATTGCTACAAGAGACGTGCCACAGATATGCTAAGTCTTAGAAAACTTCCTTAACTCACCAGTGAGTGTAATATAAGTAGGTCCTTAAAGATAATTTTTCTGTGATAAGCAGTGCCTTCTTTCTTGCAGGTAAGGAAACCCACTCCCCCAACCATACACATCCATCAAAGATTTATCTCAGACCCGCCTCACCCTTTTATTTGTCAATTTTGTCTAGATAGTCACTGTAGATTACCTCTTGTTTGACACTCTTAAACAAGAACAAGCATCTCTCAGTTTTCACTGCTTTAAACATACTTATTAGTTGATCTATTTCTAGGCAATCATCCTGAGGACATTAACATCCAGAAAGCTTTTGGTTAAGATCACATTAAAGTGTTGTTTTTTTTTTCCTTTTTTTTCAGTGTACTAAAGTCAGAGAAAGTAGGGAGTATAATGAGGTTAACGTCTGTTGGTGTTTAGATATATGAAAATATATACAATCATGCACTGAATAATGGTGTTACCATTGCTGATGGACTGCATGTATTTTGGTGGTGCCATAAGATTACAATGGAAACAAAAAATTCCTATTGCTTTATGACATATGACATTGTAGCCATTATAAATTTTAGTGCAAAACATCAATCACATGTTTGTGATGATGCTAGTGTCAATCTACTATGTGCTGTCAGTTGTATAAAATCATAGCATATATAATTGTATATAACAATACTGATAATGATAATAAACAATTAGACGTTTGCTGTATTTTTATAATTATTTTGTAGTGTACTCCTTCGAATTATAAGCAAAATCAAAGCAAAATACATATCAGAGTGAATGATTGTAGTATAGCTAATAAAATTTTGAGCAGAAGTATATATTATTTTAAGCACAAGTATATATTATTTCTCTGTACTTCAAGACAGGTCAGAACAAATGTTAAATACACAGTGGATCCTGAGTAAACAATAATGGATTAACATGCGCTGAAGTTACTAGAACATTCAATCATTCTTGAGATTTCCTTATGTATGATACACTAAGTAATCATGATCTGTCTTATATAGTTTTGCCAAGGTACTTTTCCTCCAAACCTCTTTTATTTTATTTTTATTGTACAAATAGATATGAACAGATTCTTGTATAATAAGAGCCTGTGGAGCACTACTCTGACAGTTCATTTCAAATGACTGTAAGGAGAGTTTCTGTGAATTTATTTTACTCATGGCCCAATTTGCCATACTTCTTGTTGTGCTATTGTTGTTGTTGCTATTGTTATAACATGAAAGGAAGTAAAAAAGGTATCCCTGACAAATGATGCCCAAGTCTGAAAATCAGCTTCATGGAGATGCATATAAAACTTTGGACCTGTCAAACCGTTCCAAGTTGGAGATTCTTAAACTTTAATTTTCAGAATGCAAAAATGATCAAGGACAGGTTCCATGGTTTTCTATAAACCTAAAATGTTAGCACACTTAATTCATAGGTTAACATATAATTTTTAATATGTTGGGTGGGGTGCTAAGTACACACTGTTTGGTATACATATACAGACATGCAAGTGAAACATAACTTTCTACCTAATATCTTTTTAGTTTATCATTTCCATTTTTCAACTCTCTTTATGATGTTCTGAATCTGGGAAACATGCTCTTTATGAACTCTATCATTTGGAGTGCTTTAGTTGGCAAATGGGAGGCATCAGCAGAAAAATCAGTAGGTGGGAGAAGAGGAATAGAAAGTTATTTTACCAACTTCCATTATCCTGTTTTGTGGTGGGCAGAGGCTGAATTCTTCTAGCAGAGACTTCGGTGTCTATCTGGTTGTTCTACAACTACATTTTTTTCTCTGATAAGATCTCCCAGGGTCTGTCTCTGAAGAATTAAACATGGTACTATTTTCCATCTCTCTTAACTCCAGGGCACTTAAATCTCTCTTGTTACTTTTCATCAACTTTGCCCAACAACTTTGTAAATAATCTTTTCTTGGAATAAATTTAATCTCTGCTATTGAGTAGATAGTCTATTTTCTTGCTGAGACCCTAATATAGTAATTAGATCAGGAGTAGCTCCAGCAAACAAATCCTCAAAAATGGGAATTAACAATTAGATCGCTCATCTATTACATGAGTGCTGACTATATCTTTCTTGTGAAAAAGAAATGAAAAAATGGCTTTCAGTGGCAGCATAGCTACTCAAATTATCATTGGTTTTGGTACGACAAGATGATTATAGTCAATATCAAGTCCATTGACTTATACTGGTGCAATCACAAAGACCCTGGGCTTGCAGTTTATCACTCTGTGGTCACTGTCTTGAAGTCATTGATAAATGCACCTTTTAATTTGTAGTATGTGAGCAAAGTTCCCTGAGACAAGGTAGCATATACTAGAGGTTTGAAACTTTGGAAACTCACACCCAGTCCCAGTGTACTGGCTCTCCACATTTTTATGATGGGTTTTTAGCCACCAACTGCCTGTCCTTGCCAGTTACTTATACCAACTTTGCCTTTAGTAGACAACTAGGAACTGACATTGGAAGGATTGAGGTCAAGCATGCACACGCAGCACCTTCATCATGGGCACCTGTGAGAATATATATTCATGTACAACTTTCCTTAAGTACAATAAAGTGAAATAATTAATGACACATGAATGCTCCATTATAGTAGAAAAACTACAAGAAAGCTAAAATATGTTTAAAGCTTTTTGAACCAAGGCCTCCATTTTTAATTTGCACTAGGCCCCAGAAATTATATAACCAGTCCTGAAAATAATACAAGCCAAGCTTTTGAAAAACAAAGTCTGTAGCATGCATTGTTGTTGTGGTTAATAATGATGATTAAGAAAAATGAAAGAATGTGCTACAGTTTCTGACCAAGTTAGAGAATGTGCACTAAGAAAAGGAAAACAAATTTGTGCACAAATTGAAAACTTTGAATGTCTGACTCAGAGCACAAGAGGAAAACTGGATGGCCTCTATGACAATTGTTTTAAGTGCTTTGTCTTTAGTGGTAGATATGGCTGAACATCAAACCCAAGGCCTGCAGGTAAATTTTTAGATAAAATGCCTAGTTGTCATGTGTGTTACACTAAAGAAGAAACAAGCATGTTTCTACTCATATTTGGCCCACCTCCAGTCTTTGAAAAGAAAGTTTTTGTAAAAAAGTTTTTCTGTCATTCATTTGCATATTACCAGTTCTGCTCTAATGGTTGAGTTGAGAAGTTGTAATAGGTAACATAGGCCTCAAAAATCTAGTATTTACCATGTGGCATAATTTTAAAATTTATTCTAATTAGTTTTCCATGACAGCAGAATGCATTTAAACTCATTGAACACAAATGGAGCACAACTTCTCATTTCTCTGGCTTTATGTGATGCAGAGTCACAGTGTTTGTACAATCATACATGTACATATGGTAACAATGTCTATCTCAGTCCACCCTACTCCCTCCCCATTCCTCACTCCCCTCTGCCCAATCCAAAGTTCCTCCATTCTTCCCTAGTCTCCCCATCCCCTCAATTATGGATCAGCATCTGCTTATCAGAGAAAACATTTGGCCTTTTGCACTTGGCTTATTTCACTTAGCATGATGTTCTTCAACTCCACCCACTAACTTGCAAAAGTCATAATTTCATTTTCTTTAAGGCTGAGTAATATTCTGTTGTGTTTATACACTACATTTTCTTTATTCATTCATCTGTTAAAGGGCATATAGGTTGGGTCCATGGTTTAGCTATTGTAAATTGAGCTACTATAAACATTGATGTAGCTGCATCACTATAGTATGCTGATTTTAAGTCCTTTGGGTATAAACCAAGGAGTGGGATCGCTGGGTCAAATAGTGGTTCCATTAATGTTTTCTAAGGAATCTCCATATTGCTTTGGGTATTTTATAGATAGAGTTTGCAGACACTTACACTTAAGGAGTGACACTGGTAGGATGGCATGAGATTCCAAGACAGGAAATGAGGATATTTGATCAAGATACACAAAGCTTCAAATTTTGCATCCTCAATTCCATGTGAAACTGTTTTCCTATTAAGGACATATTCCTATAACAAGTCTAGGTTCATGACGGGAGCTAGATGCCATCATAACTCAGACCAGAAATACAAAGCCTGGACCAATAGTAGTTATCACACAAAAGGGGTATGTACTTAGTCATTTCAAATCAGACTATGAAGAAAAATGTATATTAATAAAGTTTTAGGACTAAAGTACAAAGTATAAGCAAGATCCTTGATGAATGTCTTACACTCTAAATTTGTCATCTGAGATGGAATGTGTTACTTGAAGCTTTGAAATCACAATAACTGTCTTACTTCAACTCCATCTCCCTGAAAGACCTAGTTTGGTAGATGTGTGTGATGGACTGCTTAAGACTCAGATGGATGGCTAGGGATATAGCTCAGTTGGTAGAGTGCTTGACTAGCATGCACAAGGCCCTGGGTTCAATCCCCATCACTCCCCTCCCCCCCAAAAAAGACTCGCTGTTGGACCATCCAGGAGGGAACTTCCACAGATGACGAGACCTGTAGCTTTCCTTGCATTTCCTTCCCCTTGACAACCTTAAGGGACCAGAAACATTTCTGTCTTGATTGCATGTAGCCTGGCACTAAACTCTTCAGCCATTTCTCATATCCTTTTCTTGTATGTTCAAAATATGTGATGGATCCTGGCTACTGCTACCATCTTCATGTGTGATATTCATTGACCTGGAAACCTGCCATTCAATAAAGCAAGCATTTCCTATTTTGTCAATATTTTGTGTCTTGCAATTTGTGTTTTGTATACAGTTAATTTGAGTGCTACTTTTAACTTGCTTCAAAATAGAAAAAACCACAGTTAATTTTTGATTCTCTGTGATTTCCTTACTCTTTAGAAAATCTGGATGATAAGCTGCTATTTTAGCCTACATGATATGCAAACTAAGAGTAGTATGATCGACTTTATCAATTGGAAACTTGCTCTTGCTATCTGTATTTATGAAATGATGTTACTTTTATAACTTTTCCATTTTGAGAGGACTCTGCTTTTCCTTTCTTTTTTGGTTTCACTATTTTTTTAAATGTAGAGAAATAAGGTCTGCGATTCCTTATTGACATAGCATTCATTTATTATGATTAAGAGAAATATTAAGGCATAAATTTGTAAGAAACTTTATAGTACACAAAGCAAATTATCAAATATGATCTTGTTATATTATTTCTCTTATGAAATGTGGTACCTTCCCAGGAAGGTAGTTTCAATTTTTTTTTAAATTCTCTTTTCTGTTCATAATATTTGTATTCACATTTTATATTCAACTTACTGGGAATTTATGGCATAAATTATGTGTCCATACCAATTTTTTCTACGTAGAGGTACACTAGACAAAAGTCATTTTTAGGAGAGTTCATCCCTGCACTGCTTAAAGAGTTTACAAAATAGATTTGAGAGTGGTTTGAGAATATTATAAGGTAAAATTTAGAGTAATAGAATCCATTCAATCCATGTGCAATCAATATTTTGAATTACAATTTGGATACTTCACTGTGAGGTAAAAAAATATAAAATTAGGTCAAGAATTTATTGAAACTTCAGAATATAAAAAAAATTAAGACTTCTGCAAAGTAGAGAATTGCATAAAAAATCCACCACATACCTATTATCCGATATTCTAAAGATCTATTATGGACACTTTATCCTCACTATTTTCTTTTACGTCTCTCTAATTATTGAAGTAAATCTAACATACCTATAATTTCAACCATGAACAATTCAGTGTTCATGAAGATTTTAAAGGTACTGTTCCTAATTTTTGCTATTTCGTTGTTCAAGAGGTGGAGCGTGTGACCCTTTCCTATGAACCTGTGACTACTTTACCAATGAATTATAATGGAAATTATGTTTGTGATTTTCCAGTCTCGGGCTTTACAAAATTGGCAGCTTCCACTGTCCATCTCTTTAAAATTCTTTTTTTTTAAATATCTTTATTTTATTTATTTATTTATTTATTTTTTATTTTTATGTGGTGCTGAGGATCGAACCCAGTGCTTCACGCATGCGAGGCAAACGCTCTACCACTGAGCCACAATCCCAGCCCCTCCACTGTCCATCTCTTAAAACATTCGTGAACTAAAATAAAATCGCCACACTGTGAGGAAACTCAAATAGACCAGTCTCTAGCCATCAGTCAGCATCAACAATGGTACAAGATAAATCTTGTCCCAGCCACCACCTGAATGCAACTACATGAAGACATTGGATCAAGCAACGCTTCGCTCAGTTCAGGCATCTCCTCAAACCATAAAAGGTGAGTAAAAGTAACCATTGTAGTTTCAATTCACTTAAAATTTGGAGTTACTTTTCATGCAATAAATTATAACTCAAATATATTTCAGTATATACAACTTTATGCTACCATAACAACCTAAAATATGCAGTATTGGCTTTTGACAGGTTCAAGTCAGAAAAGTCTTAAAAGGAATGGCAAAGCATGAAGGACACCAAGAAAAACACTGAAAACTTAAATGACTTTGAGGGAGTCATTGCTGTGGGCTTAAAGAGAGGACCTAACGTTATAAAGCTAGAAGAAATTGAACTTTTGTAATGTAATGATAGAAATTTGGCAACACTGCCTTACAAAATAATGTTGAAAACAAGAGATGCTCATAATCAATTTGGTGATATAACTGAAGAGAGCTCCAGGCAGAGTAAGAGAGTGAAAGTACATCCTGTTTTCCTCTTGTCATATATGATGACATGTGAGAAGAAAAAAATGAACTAAAGAACCTGTTGGTAAATAAAATTAAGTCAGGATGTTCTAGGTACAAAAACTAATGTTTCTTATTCCCAGCATCTTCTGAGAGCAGAAGGGCTTGAGGCCAATTGTTAAAACTCAGGTTAGAATATTATGATTTAAAGAATAAGATATCAGAAATGTGCAATCGCTCATAAAATATGTCTCACAGATTCACTCTGTTAAATAATAAAGCTTCTGATGGTCAGAGAAATGTGGTTCAACAGCAACTTCATAGGAAATAAACATAAAGAAGTATCTATCTTAGGGCTGGGATTGTAGCTCAGTGGTAGAACGCTTGCCTCGCAAGCATGAGGCCCTGGGTTCGATTCTCAGAACCACATACAAAGCAATAAAATAAAGACATTATGTCCATCTACAGCTAAAAAAATATTTAAAAAAAAGAAGTATCTATCTTAAAAAGAAATGGACTTGAACCTGGACGGTAGCTCAGGGGTAGAGTGCTTGCCTTGAAAGCATAAGGCCCCAGGTTCCATCTACTGCACAAGGTGAAGGGGAAAAAGAAAAAAAAAAAGGTTCATGTTTGCAGTTTTTGTCTTCCAGTAACCCAAAGTAGATTTCTATACCTCTTAGAAAAAATTTAACCTTTTTTTTTTTTCCTGTTGTTAGATTCTGGTACAATTACTACAGTTTGTACTAAAAGTAGAGAAATAATAAAAATGATAAGAGTCTTTTAGACTCTTGATATGATAAAGGAAAACTACCTAATGGAAAGCACCAGCAATTTCTTCCAAAAAAAGAAGATGAATCAGAAGAGGGAAGCAAAAGCCAGAGAGAAGAATCAAAAGCTCTGCAGAATCATTCCCAGGCAATAGGACTGAATTCTAATCAAGAGTTGGCAATTTATGCCTAGCGATACCTCAGCATTTCTATGGACTAGCAACTGCTATGCGAATCCTGTTTATCCTTTTTTTAAATGTATGAAAGTTTTTCTCTTTCTCTGCATATTATATTGGTTGCATGGGTTGGTGCAAATAATTGTATTTGGGTTTAAAGTTCTTTATACTGAGAGAAATTACACTCAAAATTTTTATTCTAGGAGCCATATTCCCAGCATTTATCTGGATCTGTTCCCGAAAAAGTCAGCTTTTTCATTGCTGTGATGAAAAGATACGACCAGAATAATTACAGAGGAGGAAAAATTTATTTAAGGGCTCACAGTTTCAGAAGTCTCAATCTATAGACAGCTGGCTCCCTTCTCTCGGGCTCCAGTTGAGGCAGAAAGTCTCAAGAGTGTGGCAGAGGGAAACAATTCACAAAATGATCAGAGAGCACAGCAAGAGAGAGATTCCACAATCCAGATACAAAATATATTCTCCATGGCCACGCCCCCAGTGGACACTTCCTTCAACCACATCTCCAGTCACCATTCAGTTAATCCAGTCAGGGATTAATTGACTGACTAGGTTAAAGCCGTCACCCAATCATTTGTCCTTCAAACCTTCTTGCATTTTCTCACATGTGATAGTTTTGGGGGACATCACATCTAAACCATAACATTCTGACATAGAAAACAATATCTAAGACTCAAGTTTGAGCCTGAATCCATACAGAAATACTACTTTGGGGGTAAGGGTTCTTGCAAGTGGGTGTTTTTGACATGGGATTGCTATTAAGTATTTTCTGATTAAACAAATATCTTTGGCAGTTTCAAAACATGGTCACCAGATTTATTGGTATTAGTACCATTGGGAGGTAGAATTTGTTTCTCCTCCCCTTGAACCTAAAATTCCTTTGTTTGAAAAGAGTGGATGTGGTGGAATTGATTTGTAGGACAGATAACACCAGGCCCAGGGCTCAAGACTGACAGCCCACATTTCCTCTCTCTTGGAACATGACTCTTTGAGCTCAGCCACTGTGCTTTAATGGAGGCCAGGCTACATGTACAGGGCATGTGTGGGTGTTCTGACTGACAACCTCAACTTTGGTTTCTGCTGCCAGTCAGCAATGTAAGACCTTAAGTTTACTTAAAGCTCAGCCCCACCTTACTGTCACCTCACAAGAGATGTCATACTCCTTAGCTGAGCCCAGTCAACTTCTAGAATAAAACATAACAATAGCTTTATTCTTGGTATTTTACTCATTAAGGTTTAGGCTAATTTGTTATATAGCAATAGGGAACCAGAGAGGTATTTATCTCTAAAAATAAATTTTCTTTTAAAACATCTATGGTTTTATTATTACACATAAAATTAACAATAATAAAATGGATTTATTTCTAATGAAGTATTACATGTGTACTCTATGAAAAATATACCTTCATTCTATATTTTATACTTCAAACTAAATCTACTATATAGGGGGAAAGTATATATAAGTCAGTAACAAGTAACTGAAAGAGAATTCACCATCTGTAATTGTTTAATAATAAATTGTTTTAAGTAGACTCTAACACTAAGGCAACTGTGGAGTTCAAATAAAACAAAATAAGAAAGGTTTAAACTTAACCTGATCATAATCTAAAATTATATATGGTATGCATCATTATATATCTATAAATATATATTTTATAAATATATATACATTTATATATACATTTAAACATATATATATGAATGTATATATATGCATTTCTTTTTTTAGACAAGTGTTCCAATGGAGCTCTTTCAGGTATCTCTGATTGGAATGAGTAAGTGTTTACTATCAATGAAATATTTGGGATGTGAAAGGATAGTGACTAGTTTTTGTACATCTTAATTTCTATTTACTAACTCAATTTTAATTAATCTTATTGGGTATTGATAACCAATTTACATTAAATCCTATCAAACAAATTCATAATAAAGAATTATCTGGTCCATATCAAATTCTGTGAGCATGATAATTTTAAGAGAAACATCACTAATACTTTTGTCATCTACAGAAAAGTAGAATTGAAGTGATTTATTCATATATTCTTTTAATATGTTATTCTTCATTTTAAAAATGCTTCTCAGTCTTTGGTTTTGGAATAAACTCAAAATTCCATATCTTATATGTGTCCATGTTTTTATATTTTTGAAGTAGACCTATGAACCAAAGTAATTTGTTCTAAGGAAGGAACAAGGCAGATTTTTTGTTGGTAGAATTTACTTTTTTTTAAAGTTCGTCTTCTTCTTTTTAGTTGTAGATGGACTCAATACCTTTATTTTTTATTTTATTTTATTTTTATTTTTATGTGCTGCTGAGGATCAAACCCAGTGCCTTACACATGCTAAGCAAGCACTCTACCACTGACTGAGCTATAACCTCAGTCCTAGAATTTACTTTAGACCTTAAATATATGTGACAGTTGTCACAGCTATGATATGGGAAAAGCTTACTTAGCATGAGAGTTAAAAGTATCTCTGAGATTAGCCATGTGAACATATTTTACAATAAATATTCATGAAGCACGTGTTCTGTACCATACACTATGCTGAGAATGAAATCTCCCACAAAATTGAGAGATTAAAAAATCTCTGTGAAAGGCTTTGAATATACTCTCAATCTTATCATTTTACAGATAAATGGAACCTAGTGATTTCTTAAAGTTAAAATTAGACTATCATCTGTAGCTGGTAACTCTGAAGAGAACACCCATGAAATCATCAACAAGGAAGTAAATCTTACATTGAATAATGAGGTATACTTTTATTTCAATTGCTTTGTTCCCAATGCAATATCCCTAAGATAGATTCTGATTACCATCGAACCTTTCCCATCAGGGAAATGAGTCAGAAGATGCACTGAGTTTCAGGTAAAAGTAAAACATAACATCATCTTTAACAACAGCATCTGCAGGTTTAGCTCAAATTCCTCCTCCATAACAAGAAGCTCAAAAAGTGAGTTGATCCCAGTAGCAAACATAGATCATGTCAGAAGATGGCAGTAAAGGAACAGAAGCAAAGGCTATCAGGGGCTTAAGATTGCAGGTTATGTGTATTACACTTTCTCTGATCTGTCAGTAAAACAGAATTTGATGTATGGTCACTTTCGTTTCCCCAAAATTAATATATGAATTTATAGGTAGAATTTAAAACAGTATTGGAAATAGTATATGTTGCATATGAAAAAGAAGAGTTCCTATACCTGGCAATGAGGATAATAAGATGAAAAGTTTAGTAAGAAGTAATTAACTACCCAAAAATGCTTTTAGTTTTGTGTATGAGGGGAGAGGATGCTATAGCTGTGATTAATGGATAAACAGAAGTAGTAAGCAGAACATGCTATGGGGCAGCAGGCAAGGCATATGTTAACAAATTTAAGAGTAATAGGAATTTTTCTGAACACCAAATAACAAAAAGGAGGGACCCAGGCAACAAAGAATGTGGCAGGATGTATGAGAGAAAGAACTGTGTGCCTTCATGTTAGAGAGGGAGCTATTAGGTTATTCCTTTAGATAGCACTGGGAATATTAATTATGGAGCAGGAAAATTCCATACAGTAAGCAGGAACCTCATTTACTTAGCACAAAAGGAACACATATAACAGATACTAATTCATCCAGTTTTCACCATTTCCTGATATGCTACATTTTCATTATCTCTACTTTTTTACTGAGAGGAAATTGAAGCTAAGAAAAGTTAATGAATTCGCTAAAGGTCATATTTGTAACAAACAGTAGTAACACTGACATTTGACCGTCTTCCTGACTCTACAATCTATACTCTTCATCAACCATTGATGCTAGAACAAATATTGATAAGATCAACTCATGAAACAAGAGATTTTCAAATGTCAAGCTCTTTGCCATATAAACCAAGTATTTCGGTTGCCGGTTATGTGTGTGCCCTCTATGCGGAAATACAACCTCAGATATTTTTCCTACCATATTGTCAAGACTTTAAAATAGTATATGTGGCCGGGCGTGGTGGCGCAAGCCTGTAATCCCAGCACTTAGGGAGGCTGAGACAGGAGAATCATGAGTTCAAAGCCAGCCTCAGCAATGGCGAGGCGCTAAGCAACTCAGTGAGACCCTGTCTCTACATAAAACACAAAATAGGGCTGGGGATGTGGCTCAGTGGTCGAGTACCCCTGAGTTCAATCTCCAGTACCAAAAAAAAAAAAATAGTATATGTGGTAAACATAAATAAATTTGGGAAATTTAGGCAATGTTTTGTGACTCTAGTTAGTTTCCATGTTAACTTCATTTATTTTGATTTGAATTGATTTATATCAATACTTTTTCCATTGTTTTTTGTACCCATAATAAAACAGGGACTGTACATTGACTACAACAGTGTACTTTTGGAAACATACTAAACATGTAGATGATATTCTATTCAGAGACTTTTTTGTGCTTTTATTGGTACATTATTATTGTACATAATAGTTGGGTTTATTCTAACAAAATCATACATGCATGGAATGTGATTTCGTCAATTCAGTCTCTGGTACTCATCTTTCCTTCCCCGTTACTTTCCCTATTCTCACTTTTCTACTTTATGGTATTCCACTTATTTATATGTTTTTAATTGTTGATTTATAGATATACGTAAAGGTAGAATTCTGTGATATGTATATGTATACACACATATATGCATACACACATATATATATATGCATGAACACAGCATAATTTTTTAAAATTTATTCTGCATTTTCTTCCTCTTTCTGTCCTTCCTTCTTCCTTCTCATTCTCCTTCTTCTATTCTAACATTCCCTATATCTTTGTGATATCTATCCCCCCATTTTCCCCTTACTTTTCTCTATCTTTTACATAAGAGAGAGAACATTTGACCCTTGATTTTCTGAGTCTGATTTATTTCCCCAATTTCCCTTAACACAATGTTCTCTAGTTGCACCCATTCACCAGTAAATGCTATAATGATCTTTGTGGCTTTAAAACTCCATTGTGTGGGCTGTGGCTGTGGCTCAGGGGTAGAGTGCTTGCCTAGCATGTGTGAGACACTAGGTTTAATCCTCAGTACTACATTAAAATAAATAAATAAAATTAAGGTATTGTGTCCATCTACAACTAAAAAATTTTTTAAATTCTCCATTGTGTATATATATCACACTTTCTTAAGCCATTCATTTATCAATGGGCACCAGGGCTGATTCCATAATTTGGCTATTGTGAATTGTGCTGCTATAAATTGAAGTTGTTGTTTCTCTATAGTAAGCTTATTTTTGTCATTTTGAACAAATAGCAAACATTGGGATAGCTGGCTTATATGATTGTTCCTTTCTGGAGGAATCTCTACACTGCTTTCTGGAGTTGTTGTAATAATTACAAGTCTAATCAACAATGTTTGAGAGTGTACCTTTGGCCCCACATACTCACCAGCATTTATTATTTGTATTTTTAATATATTATTTGTATTTTTGATAATTGCCATTTCGACTTGATTGAGATGAAATCTCAGTGTAGTTGATTTACGTTTCCCTGACTGCTAGGAATGTAGAATATATTTGTCATATATTTGTAGGCCATTTGTGTTTCTCTTTTGATAAATGTTTGTTAAGTTCTTTTGCTCATTCATTGAATGGGTTATTTGTTTGTTTTGGTGTTAAGTTATATATATTATGGATCTCAATCCCCTGCAGAGGAGCAGCTGGCAAAGATTTCCCCTACTGTATAAGTTTTCTCTTTATGCTCTTAATCATTTCCTATGCTTTGCAGGAGATTTTTAATTTTATAGCATCGCATTTACTGATTCTTAGTTTTATTTCTTTCACTTTGAGAATCTTGTTAAGAAAATCAGTGCCTATGCCAACATGTTAGATTGTTAACCCAATATTTTCTTCTAGGAGTTTCAAAGTTTCTGATCTAATTCTTAAAGTCTTTGATCCACTTTGATTTGATTAGTGTGCAGGGTGAGAGACAGGAATCTACTTTCATTACTCTACATATGGTTATTCAGTTTTCTCAACACCATTTGTTAAAAAGGCTACTAAGGATAGTGGGATCATACCTCAACATAGTAAAAGTTACCTGTGCTAATCCCAAGGCCAACTTCATTCTAAATGGAAATAAATTGAAAACATTCCCACCAAAACCTGGAACTAGAGAGGGATGCTCTCTTTTACCACCTCTATTCAACACAGTCCTGGAAACTCCAGCCAGAACAATTAGACAAAAGAAATTAAAGGGCTGTAAGTAGGAAAAGAAACACAAACTGTTACTATTTGCCAATAACTAGATTCTATACTTAGATGTTCCAAAAAATTCCACCAGAAAACTTCTAGAACTAATGAATGAATTCAGCTCAATAGCAAGATATAAAATCAATACCCATAAATCAAATGTGTTCTTATACATCAGTGATGAATTCATTGAAAGAGAAAGTAGGAAAACTACCCCATTCACAATAGCTTAAAAAACTGGGAATCAATCTAACAAAAGAGTTGAAAAACCTCTATAATGAAAACTACAGAACACCAAATTGAAGAAGACCTTAGAAGATAGAAAGACTTCCCATGGTCCTGGATAAGCAGAATTAAAATTGTCAAAATGGCCATACTACCAAACGTGTCATACAGATTTAATGCAATTTCAACTAAAATTTCAATGACATTCATCATAGAATTAGAAAAAAACAATCATGAAATTCATTTGGAAAAATAAGAGACCCAGAATAGTCAAAGGAATCCTTAGCAAGAATAGTGAAGCAGTTGCATCACAATACCAGGCCTTAAACTATACTACAGAGCAATAAGAACAAAAACGGCACGATATTGGCACCAAAGTAGACATGTAAACCAAGGGTACAGACTAGAAGACAAAGACACAAACCCGCATAAATTACAATTTTATTTAAATACAGTTTTATCATACTAAACAAAGGCATCAAAAATGTACATTGGAGAAAAGATAGCATCTTCCACAAACGCTGCTGGGAAAACTGGAAATCCTTATGTAGCAAAATGATATTAAACTCCTATTTCTCATCCTGTACAAAATTCAAAGTGGGCCAAAGACTTAGGCACTAGAACAGAGATGTTGTGACTAATAGAAGGAAAAGTAGGCCCAAATATCCTCCATGTTGACTTAGGACCTGACTTCCTTAACAAGACTCTTAAAGTACAAGAAGTAAAATCAAGAATCAATAAATGGGATGGATTCAAAAACTAAAAAGCTTTTTCTTAGCAAAGGAAACAATCAATAATACGAAGAGGGAGTCCAGAGAATGGGAGAAAATCTTTACCAAATATACCTCATATAGAGCACTAATCTCCAGGATATAAAAAGAACTAAAACAACAACAACAAAAAAGAAAGAAAAGAAAAAGAAAAAGAAAAAACAAACAAAACAAATAACCCAATCAATAAATAGGCTAAGAAACTAAACAGACACTTCACAGAAGAAGAAATATAATTGATCACAAATATATAAAAACATGTCCAATATCTTTAGCAATTAGAGAAAGACTGGTTTAGTGTGTGAATCTTTCTGCCTACATCTGTTAGGTCCATTTAATTTATAGCATTATTTCTTTCAGAAATCTTCATTGAGTTTATCTTTGGATAATCTGTCCAAATACTGGATGTTGAAATCATCCAGTATTATTACATTGGGGCCACTTTGGAATTTAACATCAACACATTTTTTTAATGTAATTAGTTGCACTGACATTTGGGGCATAAATATTTACTATTTTTGTATTATTCCCTTTTTCAGCATATAGTGGCCTTCTTAATCTCTTCTGATCAATTGTTGTTTGAAATCTGCTTGTCAGATATGAATTCTTTTTTTTGATCCATTCTCCTGATGTCTGTCTTCTAATTGGGGAGTTGAGACCATTTACACTCAGTATTATTATTGACAGATGATTACTGTTTTCTGCCATTTTGGTTTGTATGCTAACATTTAATTATGTTTCATTTTCATTTAATTTGTTGCTATTATAGTGAGCTTCATCTATTAGGAAATTAGGGGATCCTCTGAGTGTAGTATATATTTCAGTAATCTTTATACTGCTGGCTTAGTGGTTATAGATTTTTCTATTTTATTCTTTTGGGGAATAAGAATATTTATTTGTTTTGGGGATCCTCTGAGTGCAGTATATATTTCAGTAATCTTTATACTGCTGGCTTAGTGGTTATAGATTTTTCTATTTTATTCTTTTCATGGAAAGATTTTATTTCCTATCTATTTTGAATGATAGCTTTGCAGGATGTAGCAATCTTGGTTGGCAATTGTTTTCTTTTAGAGCTTGTGATATCATTTCGAGTTTCTTTGATTTTAGAGTCTGAGTTGAGAAGTCAGAAGTGAAACTTACTGGTTTTTCTCTAAATTTAATCTGATGCTTTTATCTTTTGACTTCTGATTGTCTTTTTTTATTTTCTGTTGCACATTTGGTTATGATGTGTATTGGAGAGCTTCTGTTTTGATTTTGTCTTATTGGGTTTCTATATGCATCCAAGAGGTGGCTATCTATCTCATTTCTAAGGTGAGGAAAAACTTTTGCTACTATCTCACTCAAGAGAATTTTAATGCCTATAGCCTCTATCTCTATGTACTATTCTATCTCAATGACTCAGGTTTATTCTCTTGATGATGACCCAGAGTTCTTGTATATTTTGATAAAAGCATTTTTCCCTTTATTGCATACCATGTATTCAAGTTAATATACCCATTCTTCAAGGCCTGAAGTTCTATCCCTTGAGCTTACAGTTATATTTTCTCTGCAATCTAATCTGTTGGTGATATTTTCAACTGGATTTCAAATTTGGTTCATTATGTCTTTTATTTTCAGGAGTTTTGATTGGTTTCTTTTAATTATAACTATTTCTTTATAGAAATGTTTGTTCATTTCCTATACTTACTCTCAATTTATTTCTTAGATCTTCTTTTAGTTCATTGAACATTTTAATAATCAGTTTTTATAGTCTTTCTCTGGAATTTTATGCATTTCCATATCTATGAGTTTCTTTGTTGGGGGTCTAAGCATTTTGGTGTAGGTAGTTATTTGCCTGATTCCTCATTTTGTTTTTAGAGGTCTTGAACTTGCACATCCATTGTTTGTATTTCTTTTCCTCTTTTACATTTGCATCCTTTTGTGTGTGGTTATCTTCTTTGTTCTAGGGACTTCTATTTGTTTTTGTTGTATGAGTAGTTGTGTAGGAGTAAAAACTGAAGTCCCCTGTAGATTTTCCTTCCTGGATCCTGGTTGTTGACTCGTTTTTTTCCCCCTATTCTATATGTTGAAATATTGTTGAGCTTGAATGAGGCTAGTCTGTTTGTAGAGTGAGGTTTACTGTTACTTGACTGAATTGTAAGTGTTGCTACTCATCAGGATCTCTACTCTGTTACCTTGAAGTGTCCCAATGACTTCCCAGCCCCTTTTAGAGAAAGGAGGGAGCAAGAACTACTAATAATTTTAATCACTAATGTGTAATGTTAAAGTAAATGCCTAATGTCTACTTGGACATCTATAAAATTTATTACTTCCTGTACAGGAACGGTGGTGTCAGCATTTAACATCAGCACCAACAATACACAAACATGATTTAGATCAGACATTAACCAGCAGGTGTCTGCTATGTTGTACACTGTATTAACAACCACAACAGAGTGACTGGAGTAGCAATTACATTAACTATATAATTCTATCATATTAAAATTATATAGTTTCTGAAGTGAAAAGGAAATAGAGTAGAAAGGCAAGAGAAAGTTTAAAATATTTAAAAAGTGAACAGAGGAAAAGGTGAAGATAGGTAGCAGATGATGGCTATAAAGATGGAGGAGTAAACAATAACTAAAAGTAATAAGATAAAGAGAGAGGAAGAGGGAACAGAAAAATTTGGATATTCGTGGGGGAATTGAGTAAAAAAAAGTGATAAGAGGAACAAAAACTGAAGTAGAAACAATCAGATGAATAAAAGATCAAAACAAAACAAACCTTATAGTTTACCCCACCAAAGACAAACCAAGGCTAAATAATAAATATATCAAGAAAAGAACAATTAATTAAAGAATGATTATACAGATATATACACATATATAGACATACAGATATAGATATAGATTTTTCAAACCTATCTGCATATCAGGAACTCACACATACACATACCCGTACATACACAAGCATGCAGAATGTGAAACACTAAAAAACCTAAAAAGGATAAAAATAAAACAAAACAATATAAAAACAAAATAAATAAAATTTTAAAAAGAGAGAAAAGGATGGAATATGAATAAAAATTTCTTAATGAGAAAAATGAGCTCATTTCCTCTGAGGTGGTCAAAACTGTGGGCATGAATGGATGTTCATTGCTTACACTGTTTTGCTGTTCTTTGCTCTGTAACCCTTGGATCAAGAGCTGAGAGTTGTAAAGTCCCAAGTCTTTGTGTTTCTCTCTAAGGAGCCAAAACTGGTTGTAGTAACTCTCAGCTTTCCATCTCCGAGTATAAGATGGAAGGGACCAGGGAGTGTTGACAATCAGTGTATTCCCATAGCACGGTTAGTGCAGAATTCTAAATTGTAAGTTCAGGGGGCTGGAGTTTGGTCTTGACTGACCCTTGGAACCCTCTTGATGACTATTTGAAATTTGGTCCATTTCCCCTTGCTGCTGGGGAGATACTTACTCTGCTGGATATCTTGGTCTCAGGGGCTTCCCCAAATTTCCATATTTAGAGTGAGGAGTCTTACTATTGACAAGCTTGGCATATTCCGTCTGCATAGTTGTGGATTACCCAGGATCAGATATAGAGTAGAGCTGTGCCTTGCTGACAGGTCAGTGGCATCTTCACAAATACTCATATAGGACACCAGCAACAAAGGGAACCTTCTCTCTTCATTATCTCAGGCTGTATCACCCTGGGCATAGTTTTCTCTGTGCCAATTTCAATCATGCTGGTTCAGACATATTCTGGACACTACAACAGGCAAGTTGTCTGTCAGGCTGGCAAGTTCCTTTAAGAATCCCCGGCGTCTAAACTCAAATATGGTTTCCACAACCACATCACTGATTCTGGCTGGACTTTCTTTCCCTTGGCCCAGTAATTTTAATCACTTTTCACTCAATAACTTCTCCTACCTTCTCTGGGTCACTTAAGGTCAGCCTCCATCTCTATTCCACAGGTTCTCGCAAGCCAGTTGTATTTGCTATACTTCCCCCCTCCTCCCGTTCTCCTCCTCACCTCTACATTGAGCTGGTGGCACTGCCAACAGAGAAGCTGGTATGTCTCTAATGTATTGTTTCATGATTATATGTGAAAAAAACAACTAACATACAATTTACAGATTTTCTCTTGTGTCTATGTACAGTATCATTAATCACTCTCCCAATTCTTTTTGCTTCTAAGTGTAAATGTAACTTCTGAAATCCTTTTCAATTTTAGATAACACAATAAATTAATAAGAAAATTAGGACTTACAAAAGTTTTGCTTCTTTGGGCTAATAGTCCTAAAGATGTCTTTGTACTTGAGAAAACCATTATTTCATTATTCTGTATTGGGTTCCAGGGTAAAAATTGTTAGTAAGTTAATCATTAATGGAGAGTGATTATGATATCGATTAATCAGCATAAGTGTATAAAAGAATTCTTCATTGCTGGAATCCACCCACATAGCACCTCCTCTTATTCATATCCTAAAGAATGCTTCAGTTATCATCGGAATCACTGAAGACTGATGAAAGAACAAAGTGTTTTGACCTCCCCATTTTAAACAGAAAATATTATATTATATAACATTGTAGTGAATCTAAATCCATTTATTGAAAACAGGGACTACAATTTTTATGAGTATTGATAGGTTAAAGTTCTAGAGCACCAAGGATACTAGGTGATCACTCTAAAGCATAGTTGCACAAATGAAATGAAGGCATCTATTGCAGCAGTATTTGTTGAGAAGGTAAAGATGCTTTGCTCACAGGTTTCCTCACCTACACTGTAGGTGACACTTCTATGTCTGCCAAAATATTTAAAGTGATAGTTGTGAGCATATTGGCTCTCAGATACAAATCCATACTCCATTTCCTTTGCTTGTATTATTAAGCTTAGACCTTGCAAATGTTCCTTATTTGCGTGTTGCCTTGATGTTTAGCCTTGTTAACGGAGAGCACTGGAGGAACTGTAGCCATAGCAAGAGAAAGAGTCTTTCCTTTCTGATTCTAGTGGACTGTTTGGGTCATTACTGCCAACAAAACAGTAACCTTTAGGGATAGCTGGAGCTTTCCTGCACTTTCTATCAAGTTCTTGCTTCACCTATCAGAACTTCCTTAGGCACCAGCTCCAGGTTGCAACCACCAGGCTGGTCATTATCATGCACTGACTCTGGCCCAAGCACAGGTGCAGGATACTTGACTATGTTATCCATGAAATTTCTTAAATAGCATGTTAAAATTTTTAATTAAAAGCAAGCACTTCTTTATAGAACAATAAAGAGGATAACAATGTGTAGGGTTGATATAATACAAGTTTGGAAAGCTTTACAGTACACTAATTAAAATAAATAGAATTTATAGAACATCTTCTAAGTATGAACATTGTACATGATTCTGTATTAATTTAAAGGGGAAGGAAACCTGACCTCTGATCCCAGGAGAAGTGGAAAGAGGAGATCTTCATTCCTGCTACTAATGGTCACTGAATTATTATGCAGTGCACTATGCAATAGAAGCACGGAAAAAGAAAAAAGACTCTTGACTTTAGTAGCCCCACTAATAATATGCAGCAAGGAATACAGATGTGAAATGATGACAAATGTGATGTCCTTTCCAGAAAGTTTAATTGAATAGAGAGGACTTTGGTTCATGATTTGCTCCAGAGCCTAGTATAATTCCTGTAAGGCAACAGGAATTTGATCAGATGTATTTATTAGATGTAGGAATGGATACATAAGGAGTCATAAAGCCTTACCTAAGTACCAAGTGTACATTCTCCTGATGCAATTCAAAAAGTATTGAATAATTTACCAAACATCATCAGGAAACGTATTTCTATTTTCCTTCAGCAATGTTACATTTTTCTTCATATGTTTATTTATTTTGAGGAGCAAATGTTTAGAATTTTTAAGATAGACCTTTGTATATTAGGAAATTCCCATCATCATAAATGCTGAAATAGCTGCAAAGACTCATAAATTTCCTCTGAAGTATATGAGTCACTTTAAGTCACATATCTAATGCTGATTAATTGTTGACATTTTAACTTTCACCCATAATTTAACTCTCATTTTTGAGAATTCTTTGCATTGATTTAAGGACTCTTGAAACTGTTGAACAATTATTTTTTTATTTGAATATCAGGCATGTGATGTATTGTTAAGATGTTAGATTCACTCTGAATTGATAATTCAGTTTTATCTCAAGCAAGGGATCCTTTTCATCTTTGTTTCTTTTTAATTTCAAATCAAACTTTGGAAGGTGAATTTTAATTTTTCCAATTTTCTATGAGCATTCTCACATTATAAGTACATACCCATTGATGAGCAGATAAAAGTTGAGTAGAAAAGACCATTATTTGGAAATAGTTATTGGCCTTAGGCACAAGGTTAGTGATAGATGTTATCAAATGCTGTGCATTATTAAATCACAAATGATTAAAAATACATTGAAACTTTAGAGTGTTCAAGTTTATTAACCCAGAGAAAATTAAAGTGAATAAATGCCATGAGCATGCAGTAATAGTACTTTTTTCCACTGGATTTTAAATCTCTTCATAGGGCAAGATTTAGATAGACTAGAGCTAGAAAATATGTATGATATTAGAGAGTAACAATAGAGTGGGAGACACATCGAGGTACGCATCATTTTAAACAGTCACTCAAGTATTATGTAGATAAATTAGTTCTTCATGTTCCCATTTCCTTGTCTAATTGGTTTAATGAATAGTATTTTCAGCCACTCTTATCATTGATTTGATTCAAGTAAGAGAAAGCAAAAAGAACTTCTTGAAAATATGTAACCAGTTTTTCATTGACCTTAAATAATCTTCTAAATAATAATTTTTTGAGTAACTTCTTTGTCTTAACAAACATGTTGCAAGAATTCTATATGCTAGGCAACATTCTAGAGATCTAAATCTTCAAAATCTAGTAGAAAGCATAGCTCTGTTTATAGAAAATTACAATGAAACACACAGTTACTGACCTGTACCCATCAATAATCTTCTGCAGGGCTAGAGAAGAGGTAAGTAATATAGAAGGTAAGCAAGAAATAAAAGAAAGATGTATTAGCTGGGCCTGGTGGTGCATGCCTGTAATCCCAGCAGCTCAGAAGGCTGAGGCAGGAGATCACAAGTACAAAGCCAGCCTCAGCAAGGTTGAGGCACTAATCTACTCAGTTAGACCCTATCTTTAAAAAAAAAACTATAAAATAGGGCTGAGGATGTGGCACAGTTGTTGAGTGCCCCTGAGTTCCATCCACAGTATCCCCACCACCACCCCTCCAAAAAAAAAAAAGAAAAAGAAAAAGAGGTATCATAAACCTGACAAGCAGAAATGAAGAATAAAAAGAGATGTGTGCCAGAAGGATGTAATAGTTATATGGAACAACATAGATATCTTTAGGAGGTCAAAAAAAAAAAAAAGAATAATAACTGGTAGGTGGAAATTTATGAATTTATGTGTGAAAAATTATTGGAACACTAAGTTAATCATTCATCTCAATTTCAACAGGAGCTCACTGGCCTATCAATTGTACCAACTATACCAACTGTAGCTCATTGGCCTATCAACTCGTCCTTTAAGAATAAAATTCTTACGCAGCTAAGAATTTCTTGCCAAGAGCAGCTGTTCAAAAGATTGTGGTTCCTTCACTTAGCATAATGCTTTCCAGTTCCATCCATTTGCCTGCAAATGCCATAATTTTATTCTCTCTTATTGCTGAATAATATTCCATTGTGTATATGTACCACAGTTTCTTTATCCATTCATCTATTGAGGGACATCTGGGTTGCTTCCA
>CM053399.1:33778080-33884163 GCA_028644305.1 Xerus rutilus
AATAGAGAAACACTAGACGCGACACGGGGGAGGTGGGGGGCAGGAAAGGGGAATGGGTATAGTAAAGATGGTTGATAAAAATATATATAAAAAAAAATATATATATATACACTGTTCATTGAAAGTGCATACAAAGATGTTTAATATGAAGAACGTAATCTGCTTATAATTTTGTGCAAAGTTAGAAAAATTATGATTGTAACAATTTTTTTCTATTTGCCTCAACAAATGTTTTCAGTGAATAGTGTGTACAGCTTCTGATAATTTGTTTTTTTCTGTTATGTTTGCTAACATGTATTAAAATGCAACTTTTGGGAAAAAAAATAAAATATTAAAAAAAAAAAAAAGATTGTGGTTCCATTAGTGTCTAGAGAAGTGGTGATGTAACTGAGCTGTGGACTACGTGAGACACAGTCTGAAAGATCAGGTGAGGAGGTTAAACTGGGTCAATGTTTGATGGGATTTAAATGACAATATGAGCAGTTTATCCTTTTCTGTATCAATAAAACAAGCTACAAAGGACATTTAGTTTGATGAGAGATATAACTTAAAAAGACACTTCTTTCCATTGCTTTTAAAGATTTGAATGCTTTTTTTTTTTTTTTTTGGTACTGGGGATTGAACTCAGGGGTACTCAACCACTGAGCCACATTCCCAGCCCTATTTTGTGTTTTATGTAGAGACAGGGTCTCACTGAGTCGCTTAGCGCCTTGCCATTGCTGAGGCTGGCTTTGAACTCGCGATTCTCCTGTCTCAGCCTCCCTAAGTGCTGGGATTACAGGCTTGAGCCACCGCGCCCGGCTGAGATTTGAATGCTAAAAAGGTATTTACTCTATCATTAAAACAAGGCTGAATAACTCCAATAAAATAAAAGAGGTTTCTCCTTTGTAGTAAACTGATGTAAGTTATTTTGGTCAAGTCTAACTATTAGGTTCTATAGTGAATAAAATAACACTAATAATTCAAGTGTGGTAAGGACTATAGGCCCCCTCCCAATATCCTTACTACCTACAACTTTACCACAAAATCAAGTCTTAGAGTAAATTTAGGACATATAGATACATACCGATGTTTATCAACAAGTTGTCATAGATCATTTTTTCTGTTCTGTAAACCTGATATCAACACTTCATTCTTGTAGGTCTTTACCAGTATCTTCCCTGGAAGGCTAACTATGGGTAAATGCAATAATACACCAGATTAGCTAAACAGCAGTTAATCCAATAATGAACTAAAGAAGCCTGTGAGTGAAAAATTGAACAAAGTAGATTTTAGAAATCTCTACTCTTTATAGAATAGGCTATAAGTTCCTGGATTTGTGTACTGTGTTGATATAAGGGTAGCAATGCCCATATACTGTCTGTGAACAAGCCAGATATTTTAAGCAATCATGTCTAAATTCATTGGCCTCATTAACAAAATATCATTTGCTAATAAAGGTAGATCTATTTCCTTGCCCAGTTTCATCCAATAAGGCTGCAGTGAGATTAAATTTAATAAACATCTGCTAGTCAAATATTAGGTGTCAAAATTTGAGCTAGATGACCAGGAAAGAAAAATATGGAGAGTAAATAGTCAGAAATTTTATTAATATTACACTTCACTGCTGCTATAATTGAAAGTGACTTCACCTGATTTGTGTAGGCATATCTAATTTTATATTTTCTTAGATATTCAAATTTTTCAAATATTTGATCACATTTGCAGAAGATATTAGCTTTGTTTTAGAAAATATAGTCATGGGAGCATCAAAACGTATTGTTACAAAAAGTCAGGAAAGACTTTCCAGAGAATGTTATATTAGAGTTGAATCTTGAAGAATAAATTACAGCTCCATCAATAAATAAAAACACAATGGGAAATAATATTTTGGGAAGACAAAGCAGTATGTACAAAGAAAGAAAGACACAAAACCAAATGATAAGTCAGTGTTGAGATATAGTTGTTCCTTCATTAAGGAAGTTGGTAGAGGAGCTGACATGATTAATTCTAATATTGAAGGTAGACAAAGCCAGGAAAATATGTGAATAGAACTGAGCTTATAAGGGATTTTTAAAGTTCAAATATGTTTAGTGGGTTGAAAGTGATCACAGTTGTCCAGCAAAGGAGTTAGAAAGGAGGAGTATGAAAATTCATAGTTGTTTATTATCCTCTTCTCTCTTGACTCACATTTATATACTTGATCATTGTTTTCAGTTCTTTTTGTTTGTTTGTTTGTTTTAGGAAAACCATAGGCATTCAGAATGTCAAATTCACCAACCAAGGGAAATTTTAATGATAATTTTTCCATATATGAACATCCAATAAATTGACCCCTACTGATTAATTATAAATAAATCATTGATATATTTGTAAGACTTTTGGAACAGCCTGTTTATTTGCATTATTACCCAGAGTACACAAGGTGACATAATTATAAACCTTTGGACAGATGTGTATTTGAATCCTAACTCCATATCTCATTTTACATAACTTCTCTATGCTTAGTTATTCCTTAAAAATTAAACACCTTAATCTTGCTTATTAAACAGGAATATTATAAGAGCAATGTGACATAAATAATTCTGTACCAGTAAGACAATCAGCAGGTGTTCAATAGATATAACTGTATGACATATACTTCATTTTAATAGTTTACTTATGTCTAAATTTAATGGTTAATAATAGTTAATTTTTAGTTAATTTTCAAAAAGATTTCATTTAGCTAAATATAAAATATAGAAAATGCCTTAGAGTAGGTTAGAGAACAGAGTTTGTGGGGACAGTAGAGAAGCTTGAATTTTGTTAAATAGTAAATATGAAGATTCTTTCAATGAGGTATGTCATCAAAAATTGGTCTGTGAGACTTTTCATTGGCACATATGCACGTATCACATTGTATAAATGTTCATGTGATCACCTGTTTGCATTTATGAAGGTCTAGGCTTCCCTAGTATTAATTACCCAAGTGGTAAATAGGTCCTCAAACAATAGCACAAAACCTTGGGCCTTAACAGAAGAGATAGAGG
Source organism: Xerus rutilus (assembly GCA_028644305.1). Lineage (NCBI taxonomy): Eukaryota > Metazoa > Chordata > Mammalia > Rodentia > Sciuridae > Xerus > Xerus rutilus. Next base: position 33,781,089 of record CM053399.1, read on the forward strand.
TAGGAGAAAGAATTCAATCTCTCTCTGTCTCTCTCAATAATTTTTATCAGATATATTTATGAATGCAGAAACTTTATATTTTGACTAAGTTTCTGCAAATTATGCAGCTAAAGAGTTTCTGTAATATGTCTATCTGCTAAGAGAAAAGTTGTGTGTGTAGCTTTATATCTTTCAGTTCTTTAGGAAATATTTGGATATTAATAAATTAGCCTTATTTGCAGAAAATAATTACTCATTGATTCATGTCTGTGGTTTATGTGCAGATGGATTCTTGCTAGTAATTTGTGAGAGCTCTTGTTATCTAGTTATTCATTCTACAATCTAAAAATCATCAGTCATAAATACTTGATTCACATACCCCTTCAGTAGACATCTCCATAAATGGTTCCAAATATGATTCACATACTCCTTCAGCAGACATCTCCATAAACAATTTGTGCTCTAAGACCTTAGACAATTCTTCAGCGTAGCAAATTCTCCAGCTTGCCAATCTTAATTGAGTTTGATCAAGGAATATAAATCTTTTTTGCTTCCACTTATAAAGTAGTGAATGTTTTTAATATTATGTTCATTCATTAAACCTACTGTTTACTAAGGTAGATTTTATGTCAGAGCTAATAAGAATTCAGAAGTAGACCAACTAACGAATGAGAGCTTAAAAAGATGCAAAGTTATAAAATCTAATTATTTACCTGTGTTCAGCACAGTAAGGGCTATGTAGCTAAAAACATAATTTGTCATTGAAGTAAGTCAAACTCAATTCAATCTAAGCACCTATGATCACTAATATTTAGGCCTTACCACAAGTCTGAGATTTTGTAGTTAACAAAATTCATTGTTTCCAAGTCTACACATTTCACACAGCTGTAAAGCATTCACAATTAGAAATCTGATTTAAACTACTTATTTCTATTTTATAATCCTAATGGCATTATCAAGTACAATGCAAAAATAAAAGCTGGAGAAATGTTCAACATTTTTTTCTCATTATAAGAAATTTTTTGGACATGGATATCTCATTTTTTGGACATGGATATTCTAATGAGTAAACTTTATTCATAGAGTTTAGAAGAAAATCTCTTCAGGGAAGTAGGAGGAAAGGATGTCATCATTACCATCAACATCATCATTGTCATTATTATTATCAACATCATCATTGTCATTATTATTATCAGTCAATATTTACTACATGCATTCTATGTCCAGATATTTTTCCAAGGATCTCAAAGGTTATTGCATCTAACACAATAATGCATGCAATAAGCAATGTCATAAATAAGTATTAACTATCTTTACAGAAAAGGAAACTGTGCCTCATGTCCCCTGTCAAAGAAAATAAGTGGTGCTGCTGTAGGTTGACTTCAGGTAGTGTGGATCTAGAGACTGACAAGGAGAGGAATTCCTTAAACACAGGTTTAGTCTTTTTTACAATACTAGTGATTTATGATTTTGCTAATCATGTGAATACATAGTCCCTCTTTAGGAACTAATATTTTTTAATTCTCCAGAATATATACAAACTTTCATATAATTTTCACATTTGCCCTTTGTAATAATCCTATGAGAAAATGATAATGGTATTCTAAACCTTGAATACAGGGAAACTAATATTCGAAGAATTCTAGTGATTTACACTATGGTTCCAAGCTAGTAAGTCAAACTGTAAAGCCTAAACTTGAACCCAGGTCTTCAAATCATAAATTCTATACTTAACCCTTGCTTTGAATTTTGTTATCAGATGCTCACATGGTCAACAATGCAATCTTTGCTTGACAACTGATATATCAGGTGATGACTAATATAGTGAATAAACTCTTAAGTTCTCTTGTGACAAGTAATGCCACTGAATGGCAATTGGATATGGAGATCCAACTGTTGGAAGCCATGCATGAGTTATGGGTTTGTTTGAGCCATCATAAGGCAGGGAGCTTGGTTTTCTGGGAACTCCTGGGTGAAATTCCCTGGTTTGAGAAAGCCCCAATCATGCTGGCCTGCCTTAGCTCACAGCCCTAGTCCAAATGCAGCTGCCTGGAGATGGGCACAACCTGCCAAGCCCCGAACAACTTGTTGTCCCCATTTGATCTTGCTTTCCAGAAGAAGCTCCTTACTGAATCCCTTTAATATGTTTCACTATAAATAAAGTATTTGCAAGTTTTTCCCTTTGTTAGGATCAGACCCATCAGGTCTCTTCCACCTGTCAATGCCCCTGTCTTTTGTGTTTATGTCTTAATATTGCTTTTCTAGCTTTTATTTCCAGCTGGCCCACACCTCCAATGGTTACCTACTCCCTCCCCATGCAGGCCATGGCCCAGAGTCAAACTTTGTGATTTGCATTCACAAGGTTTAACAAATAAACTTACATTGATTAACTACAAGGCGTTAGACTAGAATGGAGATGTTTTGGTAGAAAATCCTTCCTCTTCATGTGCTGCCAACACATTGGCAAAACTCTAGGTGGATGCCTTCATGGTAGGTCTAGGGAGGTAAGGCATATCATTCCATATATTACTTCTACTGGCTTGTTTTTGATGCTCTGAGATCAATTCTAGGAAACCATTTCTTCCAGCTAAAATATGCCCTTTATAATTACCTGCGGACATACGTCCTTTTGTCTACTGTCACAAGTAAACAAAGCTGGTCATTAGTTACAATGGTAAATACATATTTCAATCAGTGCTAGTTATTGCAATAGGAAGAAGAGCTCAGGGTGAACAGTGCTCAACTTCAATCCTTTAAAAGGGAACTGAGAGTTTAATAAGGAGAGGGATCTAGTGGTTAGGGAAGTGGAAATTTGCAAAAAGCAGGAAGGAGGATTGGTTCATGTGACAAAGCCAACTGTGTAGGCTTCTACATTCCTACTCTCCCATAGAAACTGGAATACAGAAACTATATCATCAGGAGATTGTTTAAACCAACAGTCAATTCTTCTGGTAACCTTGAGATTTCCCAAGTAGATACTTTAGGTGGGCTGGAGTGATCATTCCAGGGACAAAGATTGCATTGTTAGAAGCTGTGCTACTCTTTTTCTTCTGCATTTCTAAATTACTAGCTATAGATACTTGTTTACTAAACATTTCTAATTTTCTTCAACAAAATTGTTAGACCAGAATAAGCTACAGTACATTTTCTTGTCTTCCTCAAATTATTTTATTATGTCTGACCTCAGTTGATATGTGTCCTGCTATTGTTCAGTAAAATTCAGATAACACTTTTTCACTAATTGACTATTAATTCATTTGTTTTCTTGTGTTCGTAGACTAATAGACTTGTCATTACACAAGATTTATATAGTGTTATCTCAACACTCTGCAGTTAAAATAAGCCTGGAAACAGTAACAACAAATAGATTTTGAGAAGTTATTATTTTTAAAATCTTTAGTAAAATAGATTAAGAATTTTGAAGAATTTTTTTTCTTTAAAACTGCATGAGCCACTGAGGTATTCTTGAAAAAGATGGTGTTTATTCCCCGCTCTTATTTTGAGGAGATTCTTTTATTCCTAATCTCTTTAAGTGTTGTGTAAAATTATTTAAAAATGTCATTTTTAATAAATAGACTAAAATAAGAAAAGAAAAAAAAACATGCCAAAATGTATGAGATAAATTTAAAGTGTCAATCTCTGCTTTTAAAATAACATCCATTTGGTTGTATAATTTTTAAGGATTTATGAAAGTAAAACATCTATTTTAATGCTAAAAATTAAGTGAATATTTACACAATACAATATTTTTTAAGTATTAAATGTTAGATCTTCACTCAAATCATCCACATGAGAGGCTGGAAATAACTTGATATAATTTGTCTAATCCTAAACTATTAAAAAAGTGTGGATAATGATCAAATAGAAGCTTTTTTTAATTTTAATTTTCATTCACAGGATATAATTACATATTCATTTATTCATTTGTGTATTCTTTTACTACTTTAGGTCAAGTATGAGAACTTAAACATTGTTCAAGTTCTACATCAGTGAACATGGTTGGCCATGTCCTTGGTAATTGTGAAGTTTATATACCATGAGAGGAATCAATCTATAAAGAATAAATATTGCAGGCATGTTAATTGCATAGCATATTACAAAGTGGTGGATGAGAAAAAAAATGTCAAGCATAGCAAGAAAGACTAGCCAATATGGTTATTTAAGATTAGTGTGTTTTTATACTCCATAATGCATGGAGATATTATTTACTTGAAAATGAGTTGCTTTGATAAACACAAAATACACATTGTCATTGCTAAAGTATCTTATTTTATAATTCAGGGGTTACTCTGAAGATAAACAGATGATCTGAGATTTCACTGCACATCCTAAATTATAACCCATTATGCTTGTTAAAAGCTGCTTCATGGCTTGAGTATAGGAGCCCGGATACCTGTGTCCTTGTAAAGACATAACCTCTTGGAAATTGTTCTGCAACTGCTTTAGTGCTGGGCTTCCCTGTGTCTATGCTATCAATAAACAACTTCCAGTTGATGAGGGTGTAGCTTGGTGATAAGAGCATGGGCTTAGCATTCATGAAATCCTTGATTTAAAGTTCAGCACCAAAACCAACAACAACAAAAAACAAAAACCACATTTTTAACCTTCTCTCCTGTGTGTTTGTAAATTAGTTGCCTCTACCTGAAGCAGTTTTCAACCAGGTTAGCTCCTGTCTGGCTTCTTTTCATCAACAAAATTTCAGGTTATACGTCACCTTCTCAAAGAGATTTCTTTTACATATATTTGAATCATCTGCTCTACTCTGGCATTTTCTGTCATAATATTATAATCTTTTGGTTTCTTTGCAATACATAAGTTAAATTATTTCTTTATATTTTTTTTATTGTGCTTATCTTACAATTTAATCTCCCTTGAGAGTCTGTCTCTAGTCTGTCCCACTCAGCTGTAACAACAGCCCCAGGAAGTGGATATGTAATAAATATTTGTTAATGAATGAAGAGTGGCCGTAAATAACCATAGTTAAAATACTGAAGAGCAGAGTATTTCTCCTTAGTTTAGTATTTTCACTTAGTAGTAGTATTAGTCCTAAAGAGAATAAGATTTCAAAATTTGTCTCAAGGCAGAAATAAAGCATTTAGATTATAACATTATTTATTCTACCAGTTAAGCTAGTGGGCTCTAGGGCCCAAATTCAATTTTTTGATATGGCAAATTTATTTAATTCTTCTGTGATTGTGGGAAATTACATTTAAATTTCAGTGCTTCAATTTCTTCTGTAATATGAAGACAATAATAAAGCTGTCATGAATATGACTGTACAAGAGTAGCAGTCTTAGAAAAATACTTGATAAAAATTACAACTCCATATTTATTGTTTTAAATATTTTTATAGAGTGACTATAATTCTAAATATTGTGATTGTACTTATGATTTAATTTTATAAAAGCACAAAATAGCTATTAAATACACACTGAGACCTTGGTAAAGATGTAGGTGAAGGGCTAGAATTGTGGCTCAGTGGTGGAGCACTTGCCTCGCATGCATGAGGCCCTGGGATCAATCCTCAGCACCACATAAAAATAAAAATAAATAAAATAAAGATATTGTGTCCATCTACAAATAAAAACAATCTTAAAAAAATATGTGGGTGATAACATTTAGCAATAAACTATTGCTTCTCTTGCTTGTATAACTGCTTTCACAGAAGCCTGTTTAGGTTGTTGAGTGGCAGAAAACAAAATTCTGTGTAGAGAGGGAGCCATCTCAAAGCTGCTGGATACGTGGCTGCTAAAATCTGCATTTCATGGAAATTATCTATGGCCCCTGCAATGCATTTTCTTGAAATTCCTCAGTCCTATAATAATCTGTAGGAATTTTTCTTTTCAAAGAAATGGATCCTTTGGGATACTAAATGTCAGAATGAGGTTTTGCTGAAATGCAATTCTGCCAGTGTACTTTCCCTTTCTATTGCAAATTCTTAACTAATTTTAAGCTGCCTGAGTAAATGACAGAAATCACGGTTCAACTGTACTTAACACGTGATAATGTTGCAATAATTCTCTTGGCCCAGAAATTCTCCAGAATTTACATTAAACTGTGATTACTTTGTGAAACAGATAGTCTACATAGCCTGGGCAAGATCCCTCAGACCTCAGTGTGTGTCCTCAAGTTTTCTCATAAAAGTGGAGGTCAGACTCAAAGGCATCGTCACAACCGGTGGTCCAGAAAGAAGGTACTTCAAAAGACCAATATATTCCTTCAGAACTAAGAAAAAAGAATACTTAGTGATGAATTAGCCTTGAGAGTTAATATTTAAGATTTTCAAAGTGGAATAATATATATGGAAAGAATTATATCCTATGTAAAATTTTCTAATATATTTGCTAGATTATATTTAATGAAAGATAAAAGTAAGTGTTTTGGCTTAGTCAGAAGATAGTTTGTGTGGTGTAGGATTTATGAAAAAATATATTCTTCTGAAATCTTAAGCTTAACTGTAAAATTTTACTCTAATTCTCCTGAGAAAACTAACCAATCTTAGGCAAGTTCCAATTAAACCCATTTCTTTTTAGGTGACTCTGCTATTTTCTTTGAAGCATATATATTAGCTTCAAAGAAATTATTGTATTTGTAAGTCAGGCATCTAATAAGACACTTGAATCCAGAATATATAAAGAGCTCTTAAAACTTAATAACAGATAAATGAATAATCCAAAGAAAATTGAACAAAACATCCGAATAGACATTTCTCTAGGAAGTTATACAAAGAACTAAAAGCACATGAGAAGAGGCTTAAAATTATCAGTTATTAGAGAAACTGTACCACGCGTGCACACTATAACTGAATTTGACACTTTTCAAATTTCTTCATTATTTCCTGAATAAGATTCAAATATATTCAACTGTCACTTAATATCCCATGTGAGATGCTCTCAACCTAAATCTCTAGTCTTTGTTTCTGTTATCACTACCTTTACTTGCTGAATGCCTTGCTGGATCTTCCATCAGTTCTACCAGAGTGGTGTGGGCAGCAGCTCCATTCCTTTTTTTCTTTTTTCTTTTCCACATTATTTTATTGGCACATTAGAGTTGTACATAGTGGTGGGACTTGTTACATACTCATGTGCACACAATATAATTGGGCCTATAAGCTCCATGTTTAACAAGAATTTAATTCTTTCCTAGCATCATCTGTTGAAAAGGCTATCTTTTCTCCCATGTACATGTTTGGCACCTTTGTCTAGTATAAGACAACTGTATTTATATGGGTTTGTCTCTGTGTCTTCTATTCTGTACCATTGGTCTACATGTCTATTTTGTTGCCAGTGGTATGCTGTTTTTGTTACTATAGCTTTGTAGTATAGTTTAAGGTCTGGTATTGTGAAGCTTCCTGCTTTACTCTTCTTGCTGAGGATTGCTTTGGCTATTCTGGGTCTCTTATCCTTCCAAATGAATTTCATGATTGCCTTATCTGTTTCTATAAGGAATGACATTGGGATTTTAATTGGAATCACATTGAATCTATATAGCGCTTTGGGTAGTATGGCCATTTTAATAATACTGATTCTGCCTATCCAACAGCATGGGAGATCTTTCCATCTTCTAAGGTCTTCTTCAATTTCGTTCTTTAGTGTCCTATAGTTTTCATTGTAGAGATCTTTCATCTCTTTTGTTAAATTGATTCCCAAGTATTTTATTTTATTGTTTTGTGGCTATTGTGAATGGGGTAGTTTTCCTAATTTTCAGAGAATTCATCACTGATGTATAATAATGCAATTGATTCATGGGTGTTGATTTTCCATCCTGCTACTTTGCTGAATTCATTTATTATTTCTATAAGTTTTCTGGTAGAATTATTTGGCTCCTCTATGTATAGAATCATGTCATTCGCAAATAATGATAGTTTGAGCTCTTCTTTTCCTATTCATATCCCTTTAATTTTTTTGGTCTGTCTAATTGCTCTGGTCAGCCTTTCTAGGACTATGTTGAATAGCACTGGTGAAAGAAGGCATCTTTGTCTTTTTCCCATTTTTTGAGGGAATGCTTCCAATTTTTTTTTCAGTTAGTGTGATGTTGGCCTTGGGTTTAGCATAGATTGATCTTACAATTTTGAGGTATGTTTCTACTATTCTAGCTTTTCTAGTGTTTTAAACAACCTTTTTTGTTTAATGGTGCTGTATTTTGTTAAATGCTTTCTTATACATCAATTGATAAAATCATATGATTCTTATCTTTAAGTCTATTGATGTGATGGAGTATGTTAGTTGATTTTTGTATGTTGAATCAAACTTGCATCCCTGGAATAAACCCTATTGATCATGGTGCACTATTTTTTTAATATGTTTTTGTATGCAATTTGCCAGAATTTTATTGAGAGTTTTGCATATATATTCATCAGGGATATTGATCTGAAATTTTCTTTCTTTGATGTGTCTCTGTCTGGTTTTGGTATCAGGGTGATACTAGCCTCACAGAATGAATTTGGAAAGGTTCCTTCTTTTCTATTTCATGGAATAGTTTGAGAAATATTGGTACTAATTATCTTTTGTACATCTCATCCACTGAGAATGCATCTGGTCCCAGGATTTTCTTGGTCTGTAGGCTTTTGATGGCATGTTCTATTTCCTTGCTTGAAATTGATCTGTTTAAGTTGTGTATGTCCTCCTGGTTCAGTTTGGGTAGGTCATATGCCTCTAGAAATTTGTCTGTGTCTTCAGGATTTTCTGTTTCACTGGTGTATAAATTTTCAAAATAGTTTCTAAGTGTACCCTGCATTTCAGTAATGTCTGTCATGATATTTCCTTTTTCATCAGAAATTTTTTTAAATATTTATTTTTTAGTTGTAGGCAGACAAAATATCTTTATTTTATTTTTATGTGGTGCTGAGGATCAAACCCAGTGCCTCATGCGTGCTAGGCGAGCATGCCACCACTGCGCCATAACCCCAGCCCCATCAGAAATTTTAATAATTTGAATTTTTTGTCTCATTCTTTTTGTTAGGGTGGCTAAGGGTTTGTCAATTTTATTTATTTTTTTCAAAGAACCAGCTTTTGATTTTGTCAATTTTTTGAATTATTTCTTTTGTTTCAATTTCATTGATTTCAGCCTTGATTTTAATTATTTCTGTCTTCTACTTCTTTTGGTGTTGGTTTGTTCCTCTTTTTCTAGAGCTTTGAGATGTAATGTCAGGTCATTTATTTGTTAACTGTTTCTTTTTTTAATGAATGAGCTCAATGCAATGAACTTTCCCCTTAGCACTGCCTTCATAGTGTACCATAGATTTTGATATGCTGTATCAGAGTTCTCATATACTTCTAAGAATATTTTTATTTTCTCCCTGATGTCTTCTGTTATCCAAGTGTCATTCAATAACATATTATTTAGTCTCCAGATATTGGAGTAGTTTCTATTTTTTAATCTGTCATTGATTTCTGATTTCATTCCATTATGGTCAGATAGAATGCAGGGTAGTACCTCTATCATTTTGTATTTGCTAAGACTTGATTTGTGTCATAATATATGGTCTATTTTGGAGAAGCATCCAGGTGCTGCTGAGAAAAAAGTGCATTTGCTTGTTGACAGATTGAATACTCTATATATGTCTGTTAAGTCTAAATTATTGATTGTTTTATTGAGTTCCATGGATTCTTTTTTTAGTTTTTGTTTGGAAGATCTATCCAGCAGTGACAGAGGTGCATTAAAGTGTCCAGGTATTATTGTTATGGTCTACTTGAGTTTTGAGTTGAGAAGGGTTTGTTTGGTATACTCAGAGGCCCCATTGTTTGGGGCATAGATATCTATGATTGTTATGTCTTGTTGATGTATGATTCCCTTAAGAAGTGTAATGTCCTTCTTTATCCCTTTTCACTAACTTTGGTTTGAAGTCCACTTTATCTTATATGAAGATGGAAACCCTTACTTGTTTACGTGGTCCATGTGAATGATATGTTTTTTCTCACCCTTTGATTTTCAGTGTATGGATGTCTTTTCCTGTGAAATGAGTCTCTTGAAGGCAGCATATTATTGTGTCTTTTTTTAAAAAATCCAGTCTGTCAGTCTATGTCTTTTAATTGATGAGTTAGGCCATTCACATTCAGGGTTATTATTGAAATATGATTTGTAATCCCGGTCATTTTGGTTTATTTTTGGTTTTTACCTTGACTTGGTTTCTCCTCTGATTGGCCTTTCCTTTAGTGTAGTTCCTCTCTTTGTAGATTTTCATTGCTTATTATCATTTCCTCTTCATGGAATGTTTTCCTGAGGATGCTGTGTAGTGCAATCTTTCTCACTTTTAATTCTTTTAACTTTTGTTTTATGGAAGGTTATTATTTCATCATCAAATTGAAACTTAATTTTGCTGGATATAAGATTCTTGGTTAGCATCCATTTTCCTTCAGAGGTTGATGTATTTGTTCCACAATTTCTTGGCTTTTAGGGTCTGGGTTGAAAAATCTGCTGAGATTTGAATTGGTCTCCCCTATATGTAATCTGATTCCTCTCTTGTGGCCTTTAACATTTTATCCTTATTCTGTATGCTAGGCATTTTCTTTATAATGAGCCTTGGTGTAGATCTGTTGTGATTTTGTACATTTGGTGTCCTTTAAGCCTCTTGTATTTGATTTTCTAATTCATTCTTCATGTTTGGGAAATTTTCTGATATTATTTCATTGGAGAGGTTGTGCATTCCTTTGGTTTCAAACTCTGTGCCTTCTTCTATCCCAATAAATTTAGTCTTTTGATGTTATCCCATAATTCTTATATGTTCTGTTCATAGTTTCTTACCATCTTCACTATGTGGTCAACTTTATTTTCAAGATTGTATATTTTGTCTTCATTGTCTGAGGTTCTGTCTTCCAAGTCATCTAGTCCATTGGTGATGCTTTCTATTAAGTTTTTTATTTAGTTTATTGTTTCCTTCATTTCAAGAATTTCTGATTGTTTTGTTTTGTTTTTCAAAATCTCTCTCTCTTTCCTGAAGTAATCTTTTGCTACCTGTATTTGCTCCCTTATCTCTTTGTTGCAGTGACAATGGTTGCCTTTGTTTGCTCTCTTATTTCTTTGTTAGAGTGATCAATTTTTTCCTGTATTTGCTCACGTATGTCATTCTTTAATTCATAGATCATTTTAATTACATACATTCTGAATTATTTCTCTGACATTTCATTAATCATGCTGTCGATGGATTCCATTATTGTAGTATCTTGGTTAGTTTGGGTCACTTTCTTCTCTTGTTTTTCGTGTTGATTATGTGTCTTCCTTTCTTGCAGTGCCGATCTGAGGTATTGTGGTTTCTATTCTATAATCTTGTCATGACCCTACAGATTACCTGTATATCACCTTGGAGTTCACTTCCAGTCACCAGCAGATGTCCCCAGATGAACAGTACTGCCGCTAAGGATGGTGGTAATGGTAGTGGAGGTTAACTCAAGATGTCAGTTGAGCTGGCGCAAGATGGATACAAACACTTTCAGAGATGGGGCTAAAAGGATGAGACTGATAGATGGTTGATAAAAATACATATATAAAAAAAATATATATATATATACTGTTCATTGAAAGTACATATAAAGATGTTTAATATGAAGAATGTAATCTGCTTATAATTTTGTGCAAAGTTAGAAAAATTATGATTGTAACAATTTTTTTCTATTTGCCTCAACAAATGTTTTCAGTGAATAGTGTGTACAGCTTCTGAAAATTTGTTTTTTTTCTGTTATGTTTGCTAAAATGTATTAAAATGCAACTTTTGGGAAAAAAAAATAAAATAAAAAAAAAAAAAAAAAGAACGGGACTGACAATGGCTTTGGGCTGATTGATCAGAGATGCTTGTCTCTAGCATGCTGAACTGTGGTGGGCTGCTGCTTTCAGGCCCTGTCTGTTGTCCTGAGGTAGAGGCTACTACATGGGAAGAGTTATGGTGATGTCTGCAGTGTCCTAAGATGAATACAGAAAGGGAGCAACAAGCCGGGCGTGGTGGCACAAGCCTGTAATCCCAGCACTTAAGGAGGCTGAGACAGGAGAATCACGAGTTCAAAGCCAGCCTCAGCAACAGCAAGGTGCTAAGCAGCTCAGTGAGACCCTGTCTCTACATAAAACACAAAATAGGGCTGGGGATGTGGCTCAGTGTTTGAGTGCCCCTGAGTTCAATCTCTAGTACCAAAAAAAAAGTGCAGGAGCAACACCACGAATCTCCAATCTGTGCAGTGGCTGTCCTGGACCTGGGCTCTCACACAGACCTGAGAGGGTGGTCCTATGCCTGTTCGTGTCCTGGGCTCTCTCAGGGCTCCATGTTGTGGGCCTGGTTCTGGGCTCCTGCAGATTGGCAGGGGCTCTGACTCAGAACAGTGTGAATGGTCTTGGGGCTGACTTAGGCCCAGGCTTTCATAGGGGTCCCCAGAGGTGGTACTGGGCCTGGGTCTGGGTTCCCACATAGGTGGGTGGGTCAATGGGTAGCAGTCTTGGGTTTGACCTTTGCTGGGCTTCTGCAGAAGTCCCTGGAGGCCTGGGCCTTGGGCTGTTCTCCCACCAGTTGACATTGACTCTGGATTTGAACTGAGGGTGGTCCCACACCTCACTTAGGCCTGGGCTGCTGCAGGGGTCCCCAGAGGCATTCCTGGGCCTGAGGCTGGGTTCTCCCATGGGTCGGGGATAAGCAGATAACAGTATTGTGCCTGACCTTGGTTGGGCTCCCTTGGAGTCACCTGGAAGTGGTCCTGGGCCTTGGCCTGTGCTCTTGCTGGTCAGCAGGGGCTCTGGCTCCTTGGCTAAACCATTTGAATGTATAGTTCAGACATCACACCTTTTACTCTTTATAATCCATCCAGTATCTATATAGGATGGTTTTCTCCCATATAACTACAATGCACTTATCAAGCTCCAAAAACATTTAATAATTTTAATATTGATAAAATTATATATACAAATTCTACAAATATAATATTAATTAAATTACATATATTCTAGAAATATATTAGTTAAAATTAAATATTTTTAGAAATATAATATTGATAAAATTATGTACACACACCTTATAACATATTTCCAATTTTTTTATAATATCTTTCCTAATGATTTGTTTTGCTTTTTGTTTCTTTCTAGCCTCCATTCAGATATCACATATTTGATTTAGTTGTTATGGCTTTTTGTTGTTGTTGTTCCAGGAATTGAATTCAGGAGTGATTAATTAACCATATCCACAGCCATTTTTATTTGATTATTTTTTTTGAGAACAGGATCTTGATTTCTCTCTCTCTCTCCCTCTCTCTCTCTCTCTCTCTCTCTCTCTCTTTCTCTCTCTCTCTCTCTCTCTCTCTCTCTCTCTCTCTCTGTATTGGGGATGGAAGAACCGAGGGGCACTTTACAGCCTTTCATTTTTTATTTGGAGATAGAGATTCACTAAACTGTTTAAGGTCTCACTAAATCAACACTCAGTTAATCCCTATCATGAGATTAATGATAAGTTTAAGGCTTTCATAACAATCATTTCACTTGTACACTTTCTTCGATTGTTTCATGCATGAGCTTTTGGGGGACATCACGTATCTAAACCATAACAAATTATATCAGGTCTTATTATGCTAGAGAGATTATATTATTATCACATAAATATATAAAGCATTTCTTCAGTTTTTATCTGTCTTTTAATATTATCTTGCTGTGTTTTTTATGTTTCAAACTATTGTAATGTACTTGAATTGATTATACATTTAACTAGATTTTTGAGACACACTTGAAGAAAGTTTTTTTTCCAAATTCTCAAATTGCAAAAATTAGCCTATTTTTCCTAGTATTGATATGATTATTTTGTTTTTAGTTTTTTAAATACCTCAAGTAAATTTGGACTTTATGTATTTTATAAGAAATAATATTAATTTTGTCTCTCCAAATGTTTTTTAGGCTGACCACCATTAGTTAATAAAAGTAATTTTCTGTCATTGTATTGAGATGCATCTGTATCCTGGATTTTCATATGTAATTTAGGGTATTTCTGAAATTTCTCTTTCATTACTATTTCATCTATCTTTTGCTGTGTCAGCAGCAAAAGAGCAGTAGCCTTCATCTATTATCCAGTGAGTATTAGAATTATAAGTATTTTTATTTTTATCTATTACCCAAACATCAAATGAGGGGTTGTTGGAAACCCTAGAAAATGATATTTGTAGAAATAGTTTTTTATTTATTTTTTAACCTGATGTGGGGAATGGTGACATGGATCAGGATCTCTGATTATCTCACAGCAAGAGCCTGTGTCTGCAGAGGAAACTTCCTGCACAAAGATTCAGGTCAAGATTGCCCAGTTGCTGTGGTGACTACTTGTTTAAGGAGGTTCTGTGCAAGCCACAGGACTATCAGTCTTGACCCTGAGTTCAGACACCAGCTGCCAGGGATAGAGAATTATGAGTGTGAAAATGTCATTATAATTGGTTGCCAGTCTTCCACCTTCAATCCTGCATGATTTGAAGAAACTTTCTCACAGAAAATCCTTTTGATGATAAAACCTATATAATACATGTGCTGAGCTAGCTCTGGGTCACTGTTCTGCCATCAGAGGACAGTCCCACTTGATCCCAGATTTTTCTCTGTGTCTGTCTTTTCTCATCTCCCATTGCCCCTCACTATTTTCTGAATTAACAGCCATGCAGGTTGTGGCAAACTCAAACTGATATTAGTCTTTGCCTTTTTCTACTACCATCACTGTGAGTGCTATTTGAAGACAGAAGAGGGTTGCTGAAGGCGCCAGTTGTTTAATTTAGTCAGAACTTAAGCAGCATGTAAGAGGCATTATTTTAAAGCTTAACATTTTCCAGACTATTTCCTTTCAAGTTATTTTTATTTTTCACCAGTGGGAAGGCTATTCATGTCTCTAATATGTTCTTTGATTAATTCTTGATATATGTAACTAGAATAGAGAATAAAAAAGACAATCTGTAAAAAAAAGTAAGTCAAATGCAATTTCAAGGTAAAAGAAGTGAGATTCTACGGAAAATATTTTTTTCACATTGTAGGGTTGGAAAAGTTCCACTTTCATCCTGTTTGAGTCCTAGAAGAGTCTGAGAATTAGATTGACCTAACACAAAGTAATCATGTGGGAGAAAAGCATAAATTAAATATTTCATGATATACGAGCCCTCACCAGAAGGTGAAGACTTGTAAGAGTAATTAGAGTCAAGTTACGTTCTGAATTGGACAAAAAGCAAACTGTGAAAAATGTGACTAAATTGTGTAAAAAGGTTTAAAGAGTTATTTTTAGCAAGATTTGTACAAAATTATCTTGACTGCATTTCTCTTTTTTAGGATAAGAATTTTGCTTCTTTCTAGAATACAGAAGATATCTTTTACATGGAAATTTTGTGTTCTCCTTTCAAGAAACTGTATCAAGTTCAAAACAATCTTTTTGCACCTGTTGCTTTTCAAGGGTTTTTAACTAAAATAAATATGTCCAGAAATTATTTTAAACTTCAAGATATATATTTATTAATCATCTTATGGTGATATGTTATATTCTTTACAGACTTTTTTATCTTGACAAAAAATACTTGGCTGAAGTAAATTTTATTAAGGTCATAAAAACTTATATTTGCACTTGCAAATTTTGGAAAAGAAGAAAATCTCATAGGTTGAATTATTCATTTTCATTGTCATTCCATTTCTAAGTTATTCTATTTAAACTAGCAATATATAGTATTCTGCAGTAAGGATGGTGAGTTCACTTTGCAATAACTGGTTCTGATATTCCTTAAAACAGTATCTGCAGGATTTCTTTCAATACTCAATTTTCTAAGACTACCAGTAAGCTGATTATTAATAATTGAATTTATAATATGAACTGAAAATGATAAGCATTCTTCTAGGATGTTAACTTAGAATAGGTTTCAGCAAAGTATGGATTATATACCAAAATCATCCATTTGCCTATTTTTGCAAAGTTTTACTGGAACCCAGTGAAACCATTTATTACTTGTTTATCAACTCGTTATTCCTGCCTAGCATTACTACAGTTGAATAGTTATTACAAAAGCCATATGGCCTCAAAATCTGAAGTATTTACTATCAGGTACTTTACATTCAGACAATATCATGTATAGATAATTATAAATAATATAAAGTATGATTTTATCAGTTGTCTATGCCAAAGAGCACAGCTATTCTTAAAACTACCAGCTTTAAATAGCAATTTAGATTTTCTCATTCTGGGGTTTGGTTGGGCATTCTTTTTTGCTTTTATATGAATCCCCTAATGAAGTCATATTCTGCTCAATAATATAGCTCTAGCTAGTATGTCCAAGGTCACCTCATGGATGCTGACAGTTGGTCTTGATTTTCTTCCAGGGGGCTTCAGTCCTTTTCTGAATAGTGGATTAATGTTATAAAAGCCTGGCTTCTTTACATAATTGGTTCAGAACTGAAAAGAAATAAAAGCAGAAATTGCACAAAACATTGCACCAAATGTCTGTGGCTTCATCAAAAAGAAGCCAAGCTGTTTTTATATTCTATTACTACTAGTACTTGGCATAGCTACTTGTACACGACTATATAGAATTGAGAGCAGAATAAATAAAACTATGTGTCTAAAAGCAGTGTTTGAAGAACAAAATTAACCATGACAATTGAGAATTTTAAAAGCTAATTTCTGGTCTTGCAATTACTTTTCATGTCTGAGCATGTGGATGACGCTTCTGACAAAAATCGCTCACCTACTTGATCTGTCTTTTTTGTTATGTATCCTGATTAGCATTAGAAACCACACTACTTGTCTGAGCCAAATAGCAAAAGTAAGAACATTAGCCTCCTATGTGCATAGTCAGCCTTAACATGCAATGTTAACAAGGCTCTCTACGGGCTATAAATTCATGAAGGAATTGCCAACACCTGGGTTGTGATTTACTTTGGAATTCAGCCATCTGGTAAACTAACTTTAATATGCCAGTACTTTGACCTTCACAAGGCTGGATTATTTGTTTTCAGACCAATGATTTATTAGTGTCTATAATGTTTACTTGTAAAGGTCTCCTCACGTTAAATTGTTCACTAAAGTAACAATCACAGTTGCTATACTTCAGTTAATAACTTTGGGTCGGAGGGTCTAAATATTTTAAAATTCAAGTATATTGCACCATTTTCTCTCTAACTCAGGACAACCTTGAGCAGAGAAAGATAAATGTATAAAGTAACTAGGTCTGGAGATACAAACTTATGTATATAAATGTGTATAAACATAAAACTCATGTAATAAACCAGATAGTTTTTTTATTTTAGAAAATAGCTAAATGAAGATATATGGTATTACCATCTCCATCAACAACTTTCAAATTATTGTTATTTTTAATTTTGTAATCAGTATTTTAAATAAGAAAGATTTTTAAGTATCTGTCAAAAATATTGAATTAACTATTTAGAATAAGTATAAGGAATGATTTTGAATGTTCCCAACACAAACAATGATAAACATTCAGTTTTTAAAATAAAACTTATGATTAATTCAATTGAAGACTGGCAACATTCAAAACCTTTTTATCCATAGTGCATTTTAATGTTGTCATTTAAATCACTTTCTCTGGACTTTCCAAATAATAATTTAACACATTATAAATTTTAGCGTACAGAGGCTCTTGCAATGTGCTCATAACAACCAAGCAAAACCAAGATTGATAGGATGGGAGGGAGTCAAAATATCCCTTTTGGTAGGTGTATAATTCTATATGTAGAAAAACCTAAAGAATCTATGAAGAGATTTTTAGTATTTTTAACACAAATTTCATATTTAATATTATTAAAATTATTACTAAAATTTTTAGATATGTGATGGGTTAAATCAATGTAAATTTTCTGGTTGTGATATTGTCAGACAAGGTATTACTATGGGGGAACACTAGATAAAAGACATACAGAATCTCTTTGTATTATTTCTTATAATTGTATGTGATCTTATAATTCTCTAAACAGAATTTCTTTCAAAAATTTAGATGTGATATTGCTGTTTTGATTATGCTGTTATTTTAGAGATAAATGTTATTCAGATGTGAAATTTTTAAATTTCTTCTAATTAGTTAGACTTGACAGTAGAATTCACTTTGATACAATATACATAAAAGGAGAATAATTTCTCATTCTTCCTGTTGAGTGGTCATATATGTACATAGGGTAAAAATATTGGATTCATTCTACTATCCTTCCTATCCTCATGCTCCCTCTCCTTCCTTCACTCCCTTCTACCTAATGTATCCTCCCTAGTGCCCCCTCCAGTTACTGTGAATTAACATCTGCATATCAGAGAAAGCATTTGGACTTTTTATGTGGGGATTGGTTTATTTCCCTTGGCATGATGATCTACAACTCCATTCATTTACCAGCAAAAGCCATAATTTCATGCTTCTTTAAGGTTGAGTAATATTCCTTTGTGTATATATGCCACATTTTCTTTATCCATTCATCTGTGTGGCACCTAGGTTGGTTCCATAGTTCAGCTATTGTGAATTGAGCTGCTATAAATATTGGTGTGGCCTTGTCATTGTAGTATGCTGATTTTAAGTCCTTTGAGCATAAACCCAGGAGTAGATTGCTGGGGCAAATGGTGTTTCCATTCCAACTTTTCTGAGAAATCTCCATACTGTTTTCCAGAGTGGTTGCACCAATTTTCATTCCCATCAGCAATGTAAAAGTGTGCCTTTCCTCCCACATCCTTGCCAACATTTATTGTCACTTTTATTCTTGATAATTGCAATTCTGACAGGGTTGAAATTAAATCTTAGAGTAGTTTTGATTTGAATTTCTCTAATTGCTGGAAATGTTGAGCATTTTTCATGTATTTACTGATCAATTGTATTTCTTCTATGAAGTGTCTTTTCAGATCCTTAATCCATTTATTGATTGGGTTATTTAATTTTTTGGTGTTGAGTTTTTGCATTCTTTATATATCCTGGGGATTAATGCTCTATCTGAGTTGCATATGATAAAGATATTCTCCCATTCTGTAGGCTCTCTCTTCATGTTATTGTTTCCTTTGCTGAGAAGATGCTTTTTAGTTTGTATCCATCCCATTTATTGCTTCTTAATTTTATTTCTTGTGCTTTAAATATCTTATTTAGGAAGTCAGTTCCTAAGCTGACATGGAGAAGATTTGGGCCTACCTTTTCTTCTATTAGGCACAAAGTATCTGTTATAGTGCCTAAGCCTTTGATCCACTTTGAGGTGGGTTTTGTGCAGGGTGAGAGATAAGGGTTTAATTTCATTTTCTTACATGTGGATTTCAATTTTCCCAGCACCATTTGTTGAATAGGTTATCTTTTCTCCAGTGAATATTTTTGTGCCTTGGTCTGGAATGATATAACTGTATTTAGGTGGGTTTGTCTCTGTGTCTTCTATTGTGTCTGCATGTCTGTTTTGGTGCCAATATCATGGTGTTTCTGTTACTATGGCTCTATAAAAAAACTAGGAACATGTCTCAACATTGTAAAGGCTATATACGCTAAACCCAAGGCTAAGATAATTCTAAATGAAGAAAAATTGAATTTCCTCTAAAAATTGGAAGAAGACAAAGATGCTCTCTTTCACCACTTCTATTCAACACCATCCTTAAAACTCTAGCCAGAGCAATTAAACAGATGAAAGAAATTAAAGGATACAAATAGAGAAAAGAACTCAAACTATCGCTATTTGTCAATGACATGATTCTATATTTAGAAAATCCAAAAACTCCACCAGAAAACTTCTAGAACTAATGAACTCAACAAAGCAGTGGGATATAAAATTAATACCCATAAATCAAATACATTCTTATACATCAGTGATGAATCTACTGAAAGAGAAACTAGGAAAACTACCCCATTTAAAAATAGCCTTAAGAAAATACTTGGGAATCAATCTAACAAAAGAGATGAAAGACTTTTACAATTAAAACTACAGAACACTAAAGAAAGAAATTGAAGAAGACCTTAGAAGTGGGAAAAACCTCCCATCGTCCTAGATAGGCAGAATTAATATTTTCAAAATGGCCATGCTACCAAAAGCATTATACAGATTTAATGCAATTTCTATTTAAATACCAATTATATTCTTCATAGAACTAGAAAAATCAATCATGAAATTCATTTTGAAAAATAAGAGACTAAGAATAGTCAAAGGTATCCTTAGCAAGAAGAGTGAAGCAGGAGGCATGACAATATCAGACCTTAAATGACACTACAGAGATTATTAGTAATGATAAACAAATTTTTAAAAAAGTGGCAGGATGTGAATTTAACCTATAAGTAAGAGGCATTTTTATGCATTAATAATAAACTTGTTGAAAAAGAAATTTTGCAAGCAATCCTATTTATACCTTCAAACAATAAAATATCTAAGAAATATAACCAAAAATGTAACAGAACTAAGAAATGAAAATTAACACACACTGATAAAAGAAGCTGAAGAAGACACAAGAAAATGCAAAGACTTCCCATGTTCATGGATTGGAAGAATCAATGTTGTTAAAAATGTGCATAATACCCAAAGTATTTACAGAGATAATGCAATCCCCATAAAAATACCAATGATATGCTTCATGAAATTGCATCAAACAATCCTAATATCTACATGGAACCACACAAAAACCCTGAATAGTCCAAACAATCTTGAACAAAAAGAGTAATGTTGGAGGCATTACAATACCTTATTAGAAGACATTCTACAGAATCAAATAGTTAAAACAACATAGAACTGGTGTAAAAACAGACACATAGACCAATGGAACAGAAAAGACATTCTAGAAATTAATTAACTAACTAGTTCTAAACAAAGTCACCAAAAACATGCACTGCAAGAAAGGGCATTCTCTTCAAGACATTGTCTTCAGACAATTGAAATTAGATCCCTAGCTCCCAATCTGTACAAAAATCTACTCAAAATGTATTAAAAATCTACATGTAAGACCTAAAACTATGAAACTACTTGAAGGAAATGTATGGAAAACATTTCAAGCATTAGTGTAGGCAATGATTTTTGTGTATCACCCCAAAACACAAGAAACAAAAGCAAACGGAAGGGATTAATTAAAGCTAGAAATCTCTATTGCCAAGAAAACAATCATAAGAAGAGACAACCTACAGAATGGGATAAAATACTTGCAGTCCATTTTTTCTTAAATAATACTACAATTTTTTATTTCATTTTGTTTTAAGAAGAAAACTCAAAATTGGAGAAGTACACCAGAGAGGAAATTAAGAATACCATTTTGGTATAAATGGTTGGATGAGAAACAACCTCTTGTATCATCAAGTTATGTATACTTATCTACTACAATAGCTATTGTAAATGTACAAGTGGCATAACAAATATATTTCATTGAGAATTATAAACACATAAAAGCAGGGTACTGTGCAACTCTAAAATTAAGATGCATGGTTCAAATGTGATTTGAAATGGGCAATGCAGAAAACAAATGTATAAGGAAATAACTATATAGAAAAGGTGAAAGTGTTGAGATCTGATTTTGGGAGCCCCTAAATGCCAGGCCAAAATCTTCATTTTTCCTGAGGATAGTGGAAAGTTATTTATGAAAGAGCTACTCTACAGTGGGGTAGATTCTGTGTTGAAGGCTCAAATTTATGAAATGATATAAGACACTCAGAGGGATTTTCAAAATAGTGTAAATGTGCAGAAATAAGAATGGGAACTCTTAAAATGAGGTACAAGCCCACTGCTAAATTTATTCAGAAATTTTTTATCCAATAGCTTGTATATGTTGGTTACCATGTAAGTATCTGAAATCAGCAGATGTGAGAGATGGACTACTAGGTATAAGAGGTAACTGGATATGAAAGTGATTAAATTTGTTTAAAGGATTTTAGGTTAGAGTGGGGGAAATTGAAATATTTTTTACGTATAAAAGTAAATTAGAAAGAACAAATCCTAAGGCAAAAGATGTATGGGGAATCATACTCCGGTGGTTTAATTTCAGTCTTTTGGGCTGACAATATAAATAAGAGCAACAAAAGTAACTGTATATGAAACTGAAAAGGTCAGGCATGGATTCATGGCAAACACTCTCATTAGAAGGAGAGAGGAATCAGGAGTCTCTATATGAGTTCCGAAATATCACATAAGAGGCAGACAGAATTTGCAAGAGCAGAGAAGCAGCAATTCAAATGCTGGAGTGCTACTTCACATGCTATGTAACTTGGATCTCTAAATCCATTTACATAATTATATAGTCGGGGAAATAACACACACATGAAAAGAATGGTATAAGAATTAAAATAGGTAATGAAAAAGGCAGTGTATTTGTTAAATAAGAGTGCTTGATTTGGGAACCTGAAGTCTTGGTGTGTGTAATCTTGACTCTGCCCCTCAGTGACCTCAATATTGTACTAAGGATTATATGAAACAACACATGTAAAAGAGCTAACACAATGCTTCACATAGAGCAAATTATAAATAGTCATGTTTAGCTATCAACATTGTTGTGAATGTTCTGTATATTGCTAAACACATCGCTGGGCCTCAATACATAGTTGAGACATTTTATTTTAGAATGAGGGAAGAAAATCCCTAGTTATTTATAATAAAAGTATTATTTTGATGTAATTGTTTCTCAAGTTTTAAAATAAAAGCAAAACTTAATACCTAGGAAATCAAGTAAAACTAGAGTTTTTGCAGCTTAAGTAAAGAACAGATTTGAAAGTCAAAGGTTTGGTTACCTCAACATGGGAATATTAGTATTACAGTTAGCAAAACAAGTGAATATTTTTCTTCCATGCATTGTTTTTATTTTATTCATGTATTTAAAATTATACTTTTTATGTAATATTAGTAACATGTTATTAAATAACTGAAATTTTAAAAATTAATTCTGTTGTTTTACTATGTATTTAATATTTGATATTGTTAGTGATATAGTAATATTTATTTTTTTAATTCTGACTATCCAATTTACATGTATTTAAAAATGATTCTACCTTTAAATCTTTAAGTATTATAATTGTTCAAATATATATATATACATATATGCATGTATGTATATTTAAATGACAGTTTATATAACTGTCATATAAATTGTGCCTGTTCAACATTTCATTTCATTCACCAATTAAAGAGGGAAGCACCATGGAGTTACCACAGTTTAAAAGGAGAATTTGCAGTACTATGTATATTTAGTAAAATAAAAATCGCTGAAACAAATTAAGATGTATATGCAAAACCAAGAAAAACTTAATATCTTCAGGTCAATAATTGCATTTTACAAGACACTGATTTTGATCATCAAGAATTATTTACATTACTGTCAATTTTATGTGTTTATGGAATTGTCAAGTAACTCAAGGACAATGAAGAGTGAAATCCCCCATAGAATCAAATAACAGAATTCTTGCTAGACATGACTTGTTTTTCCCTAAGGATACCATGTAATCCATGGGCCCACTTAAAATTATTTTCCAGTTTTTCCTACAACTAATGCTTTATACACCTCAACAAAGAGATGACATAGCTTAGCCTGGTTCCCAGGTGATAATACTTGAATGGAAAGGAGATCTGTTCGATTACAGGAAAACTTTTGCCATTTTATAGGTAAGTAGCAAGAGAATGATTCTGTACCCTAGGGAATATTTGGTCATATCTAGAAATATCTTAAGTAATCATAACTTGAGTTTTATTTGACATCAATGGGTAGCAGCTGGAATGGTGCCTAAAGATTACAGAGTGCTCAGGACAGTCTCCACAACATGAATCTTGCAGCTCAAAATGCTAATAATACATAAGTCAGAAAAGCTTTTTATATCATAGAATCCTGTAACCAACTTCACAATAAACATCTACATTCTTTTGTAGTTTTATTCATCATAAATAACACTTTTGTCCAGTGGAATAACACATTTCTGGTTACAGAGGCCACCTGTTATTGCATCTGTAAAACATTTGTGAATTTCTTTTCCTATGCCTTCAGATCGTGTAACACACACTTTCCTTAGTGATGTTTTTTATTATGTGTTCAGGCCCTTGAGAAATTCTGTAATGCTGGAGTTGCTGTTTTCATGAGCACAGAAGGAAATCACAAAAACACAGAATCCAAGGAGAATACTGTACTGTTTTCAAAAGTTTACTATTAAATAAAAAATGTGAGGATTATAGGTGAGCTGTACACTGTGTGGTATCACAACAACTACTTTCATGAACTTTCTTAATGCCAGAGGAGGTTAATGGAATTACATAGAGAGCTACCATATGGAAAATTAGTGGACCAGATATTTTGACCTCTCTGAAAGCCTAAAATACCTTTTAGAAATCTATCGAACTATAAAAGTAACTTTTCAGTAAAATATACTGTGATAGTTGGCACTGTTGATTTCTTATTTGTTCTAGAAAGCAAGGTTTTGACATACCTTCATGTTGCTGATCCATAAATAACATGACATCTCCCCGGTGCATGAAGAGCAGTTTTTCTTCTTTTATCTTCTATTTTTTCCTACATGTAGATGCAATTGCTTATGTCCTTTGAATTTCTAAACTGTGTCAACATCCTGACAGGTTCACAGATCTAGACAAAGTAATGGCTTTCACATACTCAGTTGAGCATGTTTCAAGATCATCTTACACGGCCACAACCTGTCTTACCTCTCTTGTTTCTTCCATACTTGTAGATATCCTCCTCCAGCGGTATCTATGCCTACTATCTCATCGTACTCATCAGTGCCTGCTAATACTGTCACCTAGATGCCTACATGAGGACTGCCTTGATTTTCAGGTGTCTCCAGCTTTTCAACTTTACCTACAAACTACAACTGCTAGGATGCCAATACCACAAGACAGGAGAGGAAAGCTTGTCATTTTGAATTTAAAAAAGGAAATTAGTTTTAGGAAAACTAAGAGCAAAATCCTAGTTGCTGAAGGAAATTAAAAATGTCTCACTGAATGTACTTTATATCTTTTTGGATCTTAAAATTTTGGATGGAATGATTGTTCCTTTTATCTTCCCTATAACACATTATCCTGATATTAATGCTCATTAACTAAATGCTATATTTCTTTGTTCAGGATTCAGAAAGAATTCAGTTAGGCTAATTTCTGCTCCATGTGACATTGACCAAATTCACTGAGCGGAATTCAGCTTGTAAGCAGACTTCTTGAAATGGTTCAAAATACTTTCACTCACTTATCTGACACCTTGGGTGGGTACCTGCAGGTAAGATGGTGTGCCTGTACACATTTATCCAGAAAGGCAATCCCAGGGTAGTCAGAGCTTGTGCACGTCATTCCAGGGTTTCAGAGACTGATCCCAGGACAGGAAGTGGAAAATTAATTAAGCACAGATTTTAGCCATTTGTAATTTGCCATATTAGTTCATTGATTGTGGAGAATGTGTCACAGATCTATAAAACAAAAATAGGACAAACAGGATGTAGGAAATAATGAGATTGTGTCTATGGTCTTTTCATGATTATCTTAGAAATCCAAAAATATTTTAAAGTGAGTTTATTGTAGAATAGAGAACAATATTTATTTTAAATTTCCTAGCATACATTTAAGACAGCTTATATTCTGCCACATACTTAACATATTTTGCAATGAAATACCCTATCAATCTGTTTAGGACAGATCAATAGTTTTATTGTTCTTATTCTTTGAAGCTTGTAATAGATTAGAATGGCCTCCCTAAAATATGCATGTCCTTATGCTTGCATCCTATCAATCTATCATGTTGAGTAAGGAGGAACTTTGAAAGTGACATTAAAGTTATATTCCATAATTTGGGTAATTATTATGGATTTTCCAGGTGACCTAATAATTACATACATGAGTCCTTCAAAGTGAAGAACTTACTCCAGCTGGAATCAGAAAGATGGGGGACAGAAGAAGAAGTGAGGGTTTGAATAGGGTTCACCATCATTCCTAGCAGAGCTACATAAAATATATTAGAAGAAATGAGAGTATCCTTTAAGAACAGAATGTGGATTCCAGTGACACTCAGCTGACAGTAAGAAGATAGGGACCACAATTTGTAACTGAAAAGAACTGAATTCAACCAACAGCCTAAATGAGTTTGAGAGTAGATTATTCTCCAGTTCCTCCAGTACTAAATAAAAACTTGTCCAACTCGAATCTCACAGTAAAGAATCAAAATGAGACTACTTGAACTTTGAATCTATGTAAAGTTAAGCTTATAGGTGAGCATTGTTTTAGGAAACCAAATTCATGGTAATTTGCAATGGAAGAAATAGAAAACAAAATATAAGTGTCTCATAATCTATTAGAAATAAGTACTACCTCTCAATCCCTCTTAGATATACACACATGAAAAAAAACAAATAGTACCTATAATGATAATAAAATCTTAACCAGGTACAGGAAAGAAACCAGATATTTTATAATTTTATCTTTTTCTGTATTTCTTCCATCACTCACAATTACATGGCACATTGACTCTTTTATTAAAGGAGGTAACTATTGTCATCTGATGAAGTTTAATGATGGGATAATTGTTTCTTTGTATTAGAGTCACTAATAGAATTTCCAGAAAATTCTAAATCTCTCAAGGTTCTAGTTTGGGCATAGTATTCATCAATTATATTTATATTTCATAATTTTTAAAAATGTATTAGTGTATTACAGTTACAAATGATTTTGGGGTTCACTTTGGCATAATCATATATGCATGGAATATAATTTTCTCCATTTCAATTCCCCAGTATTTTCTTTCCTCTGTTCCTTCTTGTTCTCGTTCTCCTTTCTCAACTCTACTGATATTCCATTTATTTATTTATTTATTTACTTACTTACTTACATATTTATTTATTTGCCAAGTGGTGCTTTATAGAAATACATAGATGTAAAATTCACTGTGGCATATTCATGCATGTTCATGGCATAATTTGGTCAATTTCATTCTATGGTTCCTCCCATTTCCCATCTCTCCTTCCTCCTCTCTATATCCTTTCTCTATATACTCCAATAATCTCCCTTCAAGTTTCATGGGATTCTTCATCCCCATTTTTTCCCTTATTTTACTCTAGCTTCCTCATATGAGAGAAAACATTTGAAATTTTACTTTTTTAAAATGCTCTCTTCTCATATTTAGAATACTTGGAAAATTCAGCTGTCTACTTTATACAGGAATAGTTTGTTTTTGTTTTCCTAAGCACTACAGCTTACTTCTCTTGGTTTCTTTAATTTTAAATATCTTAAAACCATACACACATTTGTTTCTCATGTGCAAAAGTATGAAATTATAGTATATGCTTTAGTAAGAATGATAGCTTTCAAAATGAGTATTGTTAAGGATTTAATTTTATCTTCTCCCCATTCATATGCAGAAGCCCTAGCCCTCATTCACTGTTTAGAGATAGGGCCTTTAGGGAGGTAATTGTGACTAATGAGGTCATAAGAGTGGGATCCTAACAGCATATTACTGGTGTTTTGAAGAGGAGAAGACACCGGAGTTCTCCTTTCACAGAGGAACAGCCCTGCAAAGACACATCTAGAAGGTGATCATGTGTAAACCAGGAAGAGAAGTCTCACCAGAAACTGCCCTTGCTGTCATCTTGATCTTGGGCTTCCACCTTCCAGAAATGTAAATAAATATATCTATTATTTATTTCATACTATCATTGTGTTTCATGAGGCCAAAAAGACTTAGTATAGGCATGAGTTGAAAAAGTATAGATTATTTATTCATTCACATATTAAGGAATTAGTAACTGTCAACCATGGCCATGGAATTTTTCAGATTCTGGGGATAGAACAGATAAATAAATCAGAACAACTCCCTATAATCGTGAAGGTTATATTTAAGAAGTGGAGAGAGAAAATAAACAAGGTAAATATGTAAGATGTGGAATGATGACAAATGAATAATAATAATTAAAAGAAAACTAGAGAAGGGAAGGGGAGACTAGAAGATAGCAGAAGGTGGCAGATGTGAGACAGCAGCAGGAGAAGGCCTCACTGCAAATTGGCTTTGGAATCAGAAACTTTTTTAAAAAGTGAGGGAGTGATCCCTGTGGGTAGTAAAACATGATATATTGGACTTCAAGTACAAAAGCTCAAAGAGAGGATGTGTAGCTACCACATCAACAGAACCATAGGTGGGTAGCCAAAGTGTCTGTGGTAAAGGAAAAAACTCACAAAGGAGCTGAGCAATGAACTTGAAGGGGTAAGTTGAGGGAGTTTTATAATTCCCTATAAGGAATTCTTTTTAATTTTGAGTTGGAATGCCATTAATGGGCTTTAAATAGAAGATCTAAATTCTAATTTTAAATAATGTATTAGTCAGTTTTTCATGATTGTAACCAAAATACCTGACAAGAACAATTTAGAGGAGGAAAAATTTATTTCGGGCTGATGATTTCAAAGGTGTAGTCCATAGCAGTCTGAATTGATCTGGACATAAGGTAAGGCAGAACATCATGGTGGAAGTGCACACCAGAGGAAAACTTCTCAGCTCGTGGTAGGCAGGAAGTGAGGTCAGGGTGGGGAGCAGCCAAGGATGAAATAGTTTGCAAGGGCACAGGCCCAGTGACCTACTCCTTCCAATCACTTGCCACCTTCCTACAGTTACCACTCAGTAATTCATTCAAACTTTTAATTCACAAAGTAGATCGATCCACTGACTGGGTTACAGCTCTTATAAACTAATAATTTCACCTATGAACATTCTTGCCTTGTTTATCACTTAAACTGACTGAGAATCTCCTCACATCCAAATTATAACAAATGATGATTCTGGATGTTTGTTAGAATGTCTTGTATGTGGAGTGCACATAAGTGTAGTGAAATGAGTTTGCGGACTATTGCAATAATCCAGGCAAAGACTATGGTGATTTAGATGTGAGTTGTAGTAATGCAGGTGATAAGAAGTGGTCAAAATCTAGGTATACTTTGATGAATCTGGATTTTGGATGTATTTAAATAGTATATTTCATAGAATTTGAAGGAAAATTGCACATAGGGTGTGAAGGGGGAAAAAAGTATCAAGAATGACTCCAAGGATTTGTCCTGAATAAGACAATGAAATTATCATTCACTGATATCACAAAGAATTTTCTATATCTGTGATTTCTCTTGATACACATATGTACCAGAAAAATTATTCTAACAACAATATCATTAATCCTTCAATTTTCAGTTAATTTATGAAAGGGAAATTGATGCACATTTGAGAATATGTAGGTGAAAGAAGTTGATGCATTAAACATAAATTATTTTTGTACTTTTTATATATAACTAAAACTTGTGAGATTAAGTGAAAATATGTAGTAAATTCTCCTATATAGAATGGAATAATTATGTTTAGCATCACTGAAAATTTATTCCCAGTAATGTTAATGAATATTACATAGTAGCAACAGCAGCAGAAATATAAGAAATTGGTTTAATAATTTGGAGTCTGACTAAACGTGAGAGTTGTCAAATAGCTTGAATATGTTAACAAGCCTTGTGAATATCCCCAAAGGGTGGCAGTCACATTTCCCTAACATATTTAATTATAGAACACTGTATTTAAAAAATCTTGGGGAAAATTTTTAGTAATTATTAACCATTTCATAATAAAAAGAGAACACAACATGCTTAAGGAATGAATGGCATAAAATGAAAAATATGGATTTCTATCATGACTTTCCCTTGATTTATAGGTGTATTAGTTAAATAGTATCACCAGGGCATGAACCTATCCATTTTAATGCCATATTAAACAATTCACCTTTATGAATAAGATTAAAATTAAACAATTTTAGCACTCTCCTGTGAGGCATGGAAGTATGTTTTCTTTAAGCATAGGACCTGAG
Source organism: Xerus rutilus (assembly GCA_028644305.1). Classification (NCBI taxonomy): domain Eukaryota; kingdom Metazoa; phylum Chordata; class Mammalia; order Rodentia; family Sciuridae; genus Xerus; species Xerus rutilus. Next base: position 33,810,782 of record CM053399.1, read on the forward strand.
AACAGGAACATTTTTTGTGAACCCTGGTGGAAAATTAGATTTCCTGAAGAAGTCTGTTTTGATGATGAAGAAATAGAAGTTGCATCAGTCAGGCATTGTATTGAGCTATAAGAAATCAAAAGTACCATACCAGTGGTTTAAACAGAAGGGGGTTGCTTTTTCCATGGCAAGAAGTCAGAATGGAAGTTGTTAGTATCTATTCAGCTCCTCAGTGGTAATGCTAAGCTTCCAGGATCTTTTCTTCCACTCCATCATCAGTATTTAACCAGGGCTAAAGCTTATACTTTCTGATTTTACACTCAATTATCTCTATACTACAACATTGTACTGTCTCAGGGACTGAGGCAATTTTTTATTTAACCAGTTTTGGGAAGCCATAAACCACTCTGCCTAGAAAATAAAATGTGAGCAAGTAGAATGAAAGTAATAAACATAAACTATTTCCAAAATGTTATTCATCACTTATGAGTGACTTATGATATTTTTAAAGGTTTGGCAAAGTTGGAATTGTTTTTTTAAATGCTTTTTTAAATCTTCATATGTTGAGTTTGGAAATATGTAATCTTTGTACCAGAAAGATATTATTTCAGTTTTTAAATATTCCACTTATTAGTTGTAAAGTTTCCTTTGAGTAATTTAATACTTCACAAGCTGTTTTCCTATGTATAAATTGAGGATAGTGATTATATTTCAAGAGTCATGTGAAGGGCTGGGATTGTGGCTCAGCGGTAGAGCACTTGCCTCGCATGCGTGAGGCCCTGGGTTCGATCCTCAGCACCACATACAGAGCAATAAAATAAAGACATTGTGTCTATCTACAAAAAAATTAAAAAAAAAAAAGAGTCATGTGAAGATTAGATTGTTTCCTATGCATGCACACTTCAAAGAAAATGGCCTGGGCTATCTTTTTAGAGTGTGCTGATTACCTGGAAAGATGCTAGAGTTGGTGTTGGTATTGGTTATCTCTTCATTTATCATACACAAAAATATATAGACATCTTTTTTTTTTAGTGGTACACCAATATTTCTCATCTCACATGTTCTTTCAGAGCATGACCAATTCATCACCGCCAAGATGGGTTATTGGTCAAAAGCTCACTGCTGGGACCAAAAGACCTGACAAGAACAAATTATATAAGAAAATATTTATTTTGACTCATTGTTTCAATCCACATTCAGCTGGTCCCACTTCTTTGAGCATGAGGTTAGGCATAAAATTATGGAGGAAGGGCATGGCAGAGGACAGCTGTTCAGCAACCAGGAAGCTGAGACAGAAAGAGGGAAAGAGGAGTCAGGGATAAGACACGATCTCAAGAGCATGCCCTCAGTGAATAACTTCTTCCAACTATGCCCCACCTGCCTGTAGTTTCTATCACCTCCTCGTAATCCATTCATCTATGAATTGAAGGTTCCTTGGCTGAGGTCAGAGCCCTTGCGATCCAAATGTTTCCCTAATGCCCTACCTCTGAATATTGCCACACTGGAGACCAAGCCTTCAACACATGAGAATTTGGGGGACAATCCAGATCCAAATCACAACATGGTATTCTATATTTCCTTTCTTTGACTTTTTGACTACCTCAACAAATAAAACAGAGTTACATGACTTTCAAGGTTAGATCATAAAAGGTGGCACTTTCTCCATGACACACTCATTTGGATAATCACCCTTACAGCTCAACTACAAAGCAATGAAAAAGCCAGACGCACATTGAGAGACCACCTGTCTGTGTTTCAGCTAAGGCCAAAGCCAACAGTGAGACTCACTGGCCAGTTGTGAGTGAAACAATATTCAAATAATTCTAATTCTCAAATTTAGACACAGTCCAGCTTATTAGAACTGAGCAACATCCAAATTTTAGCTTCATGAGCACAATCATGTTGTAGCCATCTTAAACCACTAAGTTTTGCAAAGATTTATCATTTCAAAGTAGACAACCTTGTTGAATTAGTACATTTTCTAATAGAAATAGAATACTATACTGAAATACCTGAGGCTGGTTACTTTACAAAGGAGAAAAAATTACTTGTCTCATAATTTTAGAGACTAAAATTACAAACAGCATTTTGCTGCTTTTTGCTAGGGCCCCCTTGCCCGAGTCACATCATGAATGGATAGCATCATGGTGAGAGTACAAGATAGAAAGCCAGAGTAATGAAAGAGGCAGGCTCTTCTATAACAAATCTATCACAAGAACTGATTCGGGGGGTCCCATAAGAACTTTATTAATATTTTCTGAGGGCAGCGCCTGCTATGACTAAAGACCTCCTAGGCTTCACCTCCTAAAGTCCCCACTCTTTTTACACTAATGGTAACTGGTGTAAATTTCCAACTGGACCCAATTTCCACCACATGAAAGCTTAAACCATGTCCAAATCAGAATATTGATCACATATAAAATTGATACTATCAACTTCAACCCTTTCTATGCGTGGTAGACTTGATTATTAGATAGAAAGATCTAGGTCTAGATTTGTATTCAAAGCATGTTTTCTAAACTCAAAGGTGGTTGTTTCATTTTCTACCACAAGTTCTCTGAACTAAGGAATGATGTCTTTAAATACTGTATTGAATTGTGGTTTTGCCTTAATTGTGGCTAGAATGTGAACTTTGTTGATATCTGATATCAAAGCACAATTGAAGTAGGCCTTCCTAGAAGAACTATTACCTTTCCCAAGTGTCCCAATCAATTCACCATCATTTCCCGCCATAGTAATGACTGCAGACTTGGTAGGAGCCAGATTCTTTTTCAATATTTCCAAACTTAGCAAACAAAAATTTAAAATATTCTATACATATGATCAAAAGAGATCAATGTTTCTTTAAGCATATGAAGACTGTATGATTCTTTGATATTTTTTCTTTTGGTTGAGCATGAGATTTTTTACCCACATACTTTTAAATATAATTTAAGAATTTGAAATATTATTTTCCTCTAAATCTAAACATAACTTGATGTAATCTGAAATTCCATCTTCAAAATATCTCCATGACAATGTACCTTTATAATGCAAAGCTAGAACTTAGAAAAGAAAGGTTATAGAAAAGAATACAATCACCATAACTTAAGGTAAAGAACACCTCAGAGAAGGAAGGTTTTGTCAATTATTTTGACTCCCATTTTAATATATTCGTCATGGGCTCTGTTGGGTGTTAGAGGCTTTCACAAAATTACCTCTAGTACTCTTTGAGAAACTGTCAGTTTATTATGATTTTGCTCCATTTATATATAAACTATCTCAGAGTGCTTAACTCACCTATTATCATACAATCCCTAAATAGTGGAATTAGATATGCAAATACATTCCATTATTTTTTGGTAAGAGTAAGGACATGAAAGAAATGCAACAGTGTAAATCCAAACCAACTACTGAATGGAGAACTTAATTCGCCCTTCTTCTTTGTTGCAAGCTGCAAGTATTTTATTTTTATCTGTACAGTTACCAAAATATTCCACCTCACTACTAAGTGGTTTGCATACATCAGGATTATACTCTGTGGATCTGTTCAATACACTGTTTGAGCTGGAAACTAAGACATTAATTCAAGCTCATTACAAATCTTATTTTTGCTAAGCTATTTTCATAATATACAGGGAACCAAGCACCTGTAAACTCATGAAACAAAAGACGTATTGACTCTCCAGAAGGACAATTAGTGAACTAAGTGGGGTCTAGGAAGTCTGGGGAATGGAAAACAAATATGTCCGTCTGCTTATTAAGTGAGATGCTATATGCTGCTTAAGGGTATTCAGAAAGGAAGAATATCCTAGAAATGGGCAGAGAAAAGGTCTATTTTCTCTCTTCTCTTGTTTATTTGGCTCTAGTGGGCTAGTCAGCATTTATTACTGAAGCAAACACAATTTATTACTGATAATTTTTGAAAACAGCTTATTAGGGGCAAATATTGAGGCATTATGAAGTACAATTCAATATTTTCAAAAATGCCAATAGCTAAACTCATGATTAAATATTTTGATTATCACCAAAGATGCATTTTAAAATATTTCTTTCAACATATACTAAAGTTGATAGAGAAAAAGATTATTTCAGAAAAGAAGAATGAAAACACACAACCACGCACATACAAATAAAATAACTTCATTAATTATTAATTCTGGGAATTAAATATTCATGTGATTTTCACGATTTTTCTCCCTAAAATTTTTAAGAAATTATTTGGCATTGAGATTATTTTTAAAAAATGAAGTGGATTCATTTATATTGACATTTTATAGGGAAATTTGTGTTGGTTTCTAAATATGAATGTTAAGCAAATATCCAGCTAAGTTACTATATTTAATTTTACACAATAAACTGAAACTTTAAGCTACAAAATCAATAGTGTTCAGGAAAGACAGATTAGTGAAAATCAAAGTGCAATCAACAGCAATTGTACCTAGGAGAACAGTGATACACTCACTGCTCACCTATTTCAATACACACCTCTCGTCTAAAGCCTGCTCTAAGGATACCAACTACAAACCATCTGACTCATGCTCAGCACATGAGTTTACTATGTTAATGTACTTGTCAGTTGGATGTTGGAGAGAGATTTCTCCAAAGGTAAAACTAAAAGAAGAAAAAGTCCTCCTGCATAGAAAGTTCATTTTAGAATGCAGAGAACTGAACATTCACTCATGTATAAACAAAGTCCATTTCTAATACCCAAAGCACTTATGATCAAGAGTAAAGAAGTGATTTGTCTGTCATTCACCCAGGCTATTCCCTGACACAAGATGTTGGACTCCACTCTACATTCATTTAATACTCTTTTTTTTTTTTTTTTTTTTTGGTACTGGGGATTGAACTCAGGGGCACTCGACCACTGAGCCACATCTCCAGCCCTATTTTGTGTTTTATGTAGAGACAGGGTCTCACTGAGTTGCTTAGCGCCTCGCCGTTGCTGAGGCTGGCTTTGAACTCGCGATTCTCCTGTCTCAGCCTCCCTAAGTGCTGGGATTACAAGCGTGAGCCACCGTGCCCGGCTTCATTTAATATTCTTATTAAACAGCCTTCTGCCTACATCAAAATCAAGAAATAAGGAAAGTAAATTAAAAGTCCTGAGTCCTGACTTTAAAATACTCTTCCATTTGAGATAAGCAAAACTTATATATAAACAAATAATATGAACATACCTGTGATATAATACTATGGTACACAAAATGGTTAATGTGGAAAACATAAAAACCTAGTTTTTGTGGTAGTAGAAGAGTGCTAGAAAAAGTTTCACAGAAAAGAGAGAGGCAAATTGAAGCTTATAAAAGCATAAGTTGTGTTACCCTGGTTGTATATTCAATTACAAGGCTAGGAAAGTTACATCAAATTAATTCTACTGTTTTTCCTATTCCCCTTTCTTTCATCCCCATTTGTCTAATCCATACACTTCTATTCTACCCCTCCCCAACTCTCCTTCTTGTAGGTTAACATCCACATATCAGAGAGAACATTATAACCACAAGAATAAGATCCTTATTGGAGTAAATTATACTCCATGTATGTTTAATATGCCAAAATACATTCTACTGTCATGTATAACTAAAATAATAAATAAATTTTAAAAAATAAAAAAAAAGGTTCTAAGAATTTCAAAACAAAAGACCGTACTGAATCTCAGGCAAAGTAAGAAAATGAAGAAGATTTTAAAAAGCAGAGGTTGAAATGAACCAAAATATAAAATAATAATCAGTAACATATAACTTTTATTCCATGTGCAGGGCATGATTCTAGTTGCTTTTCATGTATTAAAATGCATTTAATCCACCCAATGGGCATCAAATTATGTACTATTTCTACTTTAAAGATATGAAACACAGGTTTAAAAAAGACATTTAGGAAGTAGATGAATTTAGGATTTGAGCTATGTAGCCCAGCACAAAAACTTGTCTCTGATTACTAAATTATGTTGTTCCCTTGTGAAAATTTTGAGGAATTTCTGACAGATGTCTCTTGTACAAAAGCTAAAAAAGGTAAAGAGTGTACTCTCAGAGAATGGTAAGTACTTCAATGTAATTGCAGTAAACACAATATTCAGGAGAATGACATGGCTAAGGTAGACTACAAGAAATAGAAATGAGATCAAAGAGTGTTGATAGGTCACCCATAAGACTGATGGTAAGGAAGCCAGATGGGAAATACCACTAGAGTCAAAATGAGACAAGAGTAGGGATATGAGATAGGGTGGTTACTGTGAGGACCAGGGGGGCATTTGTAGTTAGCAGTATTCTTAGGTGGATGAAAAGACAGGATTTGAAGATGGATCAGTTGTCATAAATGAAAAAGAAAATTACAAGAGTTAATTTCAGGACTCAGTGTGGCCATAAAAGAGGATATGGAGAAGAAAGTTGCTTTCCAAGAAGTAGGTGTCTTTAAGGTATTTTCTAACTGCCAACTATGTAAGTTCCAAGTGAACTCCCATAAAAATCTAAACTAGTAATAAGACTCATCTTAATCTTTTGTGCAAGAAAAGTTACTGGGTTCTCTTCTGCAGGCAAAATGATTCTTCTCCACATCCCTGTCCTGTGAAGATAACAAGGAAAATATAATTCCACCATTTTTTTTCTTCAGTGGCCTTGAAAACATGACAGGTGACTGGTGTGTGTGTGTGTGTGTGAGTGTAAGAGAGAGAGAGAGAAACAAATTGTCTACAGATATTAGCCCATTAATAGTCACATTGCCTCAAAGAGACGTGGTGCAGAACTCTTTATCCCTGTATTTAAAAGGCAAAGAAAAGCTAAACAGTCCTTCTGGAAAGCAAGAAAGCAGAAGCTCAGTAACTAGTTGTTTTTTTCTTTATAGGAGAAACTGACTAATGACTGCATGAAATGATAAGTTGAAAATTATTGATACTCTAAAAGAGTTCATTTGGAAACTTCATTTATGGGTAAATAATGAATTCAGAAGAGAAAGGAGTTCAGGAGAGTCATTTGACTTATTTAATTTATTAATTTTTATATTTTTTGTTCTAATAAATTATACATGACAGAAGAATGCTCTTCAACTCATTGTACACAAATGGAGCACAATTTTTCACATCTCTGGTTGTATTTAAAGTAAGGTCACATCATTCGTGCAATTATACATGTAACTAGGGTAATTATGACTGCCTCATTCCACCATCTTTCCTCTCTCCATACCCTCTTCCCCCCCTCCCCTTTCTTTGCTTAATCCAAACTTCCTCTGTTCATCTCATGCTCTCCACTTTATGGATTAGCATTCACTTATCAGAGAAAACATATGGCCTTTGGTTTTTTGGGATTGGCTTACTTCGCTTAGCATATTTTCTAACCCCATCCATTTATCTGCAAATGCCATAATTTTATCCTCTTTTATTGCTGAGTAATTTTCCATTGTGTATAATGTTAGGTCGGTTCAGAGTGTCTGGTTAGGGGCGGCCAGGGCAGCCGCAGGAATGAAGCAGCCCGCATGCGCAGAAGAGCAGGCAGCTAGATGCTGATGTCAGCAGTAGAGGCGCCTCCTGTCAATCAGTGGGCTTTTCCTGACTCACCCTGGAAGGACTCTGACCTCAGCAGGATCCCCTGACTTTCTCTTCCTGCCTTAAGCCCTCCCATTCCTGACTGGGCCTTTTAAAATTTTCTGTACCACAGAACATGTGTGCGATTCTCCCAGACACACTCTGATGAATGGGAGAGTGTAGCCCGAGAGCGTATTTCCAAGAAAGCCTTGCCCAGCGGTTTTAATTTGCCTCTTTTTGGTCATTTGGCTTTACAAATGGTGCCATACATACTACAATTTCTTTATCCATTCATCTATTGAAGGGCATCTAGGTTGCTTCTACAGTTTAGCAATTGTGAATTATGCTGCAATAAACATTGATGTGACTGCATCACTGAAGTTTGCTGTTTTTAAGTCCTTTGGTTACAGACCAAGGAGTGGGATAGCTGAGTCAAATGGTGATTCCATTCCAAGTTTTCTAAGGAATCTCCATACTGCCTTCCAGATTGGCTGCACCAATTTGCAATACCACCAGCAATGTATGAGTGTGCCTTTTACCTAACATCCTTGCTAACACTTATTATTGCTTGTACTCTTGATAACTGCCATTCTGACTGGAGTGAAATGAAATCCTAGAGTACTTTTGATTTGCATTTCTCTAATTACTAGAATGTCAAAGATTTTTTTATATATTTGTTGATCAATTGTATTTCTTCTTTTGAAAAGTGTCTGTTGATCTCCTTTGCCCATTTATTGATTGGGTTGTTTGTTTTTTGGTGTAAAGTTTTTTGATTTCCTTATATATCCTGGATATTAGTGCTCTATCTGACATGCATGTAGCAAAAATTTGCTCCCAAAATGTAAGCTCTCTTTTCACCTCATTGACTTTTTATTTTGCTAATAAGATGGTTTTTAGTTTGAATCCATTCCATTTTTTGATTCTTGATTTTATTTTTTCCACTTTAGGAGTCTTGTTATCTGACATGATGAAGATTTGGGCCTACTTTTTCTTCTATTAGGCATAGGGTTTCTGGTGTAATTCCTAGGTCCTTGATCCACTTTGAGTTGAGTTTAGTGCACGGTGAGAGACAGGGGTTTAGTTTAATTTTGCTGCATATGGATTTCTAGTTTTCCCAGCACACTTGTTGAAGAGACTATCTTTTCTCCAGTGTATGTGTTTGACACTTTTGTCTAGTATGAGATAATTGTATTTATGTAGGTTTGTCTCTGTGTCTTAAATTCTGTACCATTGGTCTACATGTCAATTTTGGTGCCAGTACCATGCAATTTTTGTTACTATAGCTTTGTAGTATAGTTTAAGATCTGGTATTATGATGCCTCCCGCTTCACTCTTTTTGCTAAGGATTTTTTCGGCTATTCTGGGTCTTTTATTTTTCCAAATAAATTTCATGATTAATTTTTCTATTTCTATAAGGAATTACATTGGGAGTTTAATTGGAATTGCACTGAATCTGTATAGCACTTTAGATAGTATGGCCATTTTGACAATATTGATTCTGCCTATCCAAGAGCATGGGAGATTTTTCCATCTTCTAAAGTATTCTTTAATTTTTTTCTTTAGTGTTCTGTAGCTTTCATTATAGAGGTCTTTAACTTCTTTTGTTAAATTGATTCCCAAATATTCTTTTTTTGAGTCTATTGTGAATGGGGTAGTTTTAATAATTTCTCTTTCAAAGGATTCATAACTGTTGTATAGAAATGCATTTGATTTATGAGTATTGATTTTATATCCTGATGCTCTGCTGAATTCATTTATTATTTCTAGAAGTTGTCTGGTGGAATTTTTTGATCCTCTAATTATAGAATTATATCAACAAATAATGATAGTTTGAGTTCTTCTTTTCCTCTTTTTATCTCTTTAATTTCTTTTGTCTGTCTAATTGCTCTGGCTAGAGTTTCAAGAACTATGTTGTATAGGATTGGTAAAAGAGAGCATACCTGTCTTGTTTCTTTTTTAGAGAGAATGCTTCCAATTTTTTTCCATTTAGGGCGATATTGGCTTAGGATTTAGCACAGATTGCTTTAACAATGTTGAGGTATGTTCCTAGTTTTTCCAGTGTTTTAAAAATGAAAGGATGCTATATTTTGTCAAATGCTTTCTCTGCCTCAATTAATAAAATCACATGATTCTTATCTTTAAGTCTATTGATGTGATGGACTATGTTAATTGATTTCTGTATGTTGATCCAACCTTGCATACCTGGAATGAACCACATTTATCATGGTGCACTATTTCTTTAATATGCTTTTGTATGCAATTTGCCAAAATTTTATTGAGAATTTTTGCATCTATATTCATCAGGGATGTTAGTCTGAAATTTTCTTTCTTTGATGTGTCTTTCTCTGGTTTTGGTATTAAAATTATACTAGCCTCATAGAATGAGTTTGGAAGGGTTCTCTCCTTTTATATTTTATGGAATAATTTGAGGAGAATTGGTATTAATTATTCTTTATAGATCTCGTAGACCTTGACTGAGAATCCATCTGGTCCCGAGCTTTTGTTTGTTTGTAGGCTTTCGATGGTATCATATATTTCCTTGCTTGAAATTGGTCTGTTTAAATTGTGTATGTCCTCCTGGTTCAGCTTGGGTAGATCATATACCCCTTGAATTTGCCAGTGTCTTTGAGGTTTTCTATTTTACTGGAGTATAAACTTTAAAAATAGTTTCTAATTATCTTCTGTATTTCAATAGTGTCTGTATTGATAGTTCCTTTTAAATCATGAATTTTATTAGTTTGAGTTTTTTCTCTCAAATTTCAAAAATTTGTTTTTTTTTCCAGAATCTCTCTTTCTTAAAGTAATCTTTTGCTACCTGTATTTGCTCTTTTATCTCTGTTGGAATGATCAATTTCTGCCTATATTTGTTCACTTAGGTCATTCTTTAATTTGTGGATCTTTTTAATTATGTACATTCTAAACTCCTACTCTGACATTCCATCTATCATGCTTTCAATAGATTCTATTATTGCAGTATCTTGGTTTGTTTGGGGCATTTTCCTCCCTTGTTTTTTCATGTTGTCTATGTGTCTTCCTCTTTTGCAGTGCAGATCTGACATATTGCAGTTTCCACTCTGTAGGTTACCAATACTTCACTTTTAAGGGGTAGATCAATGTTTACAGCATCCAATGTAACCAATATGCAGCCATAAATCAATTAGCTCCTATTTAGACATTTAAAGTTTTGTCACTATAAACGGAAACAATGATTTTGGTTATCTTCTACCATGTATCCAGTACATTTGCATATGTTTTTACAGTTTCTAATGGTGGACAGAGAGAGAATGTGGGGGGCATTGGATGTGATGTTTATGAGTTAAGGTATGAGAATATAGAGGTTTTAGATTATAGGACAAGTGAAAGAGTGATCAAAATATGTTGGCTGTTAGCAGGAAAATAAAAAGAGATGACCCCATGCAAGGTTACTTCTGCAACAGGATGGTGTCTGTTAGCACACCTAGTAGGGGTACCTTTTGTGCAACCAGTCCCACACAGACCTTGGTGATGGTCTTCCAGGTCTTGGTTGTTGCCTCTTAATTGAAATGGCCATGTCTCTAGTTGGTGTTGGCAGTAGCATCAAACCTGTGAGCACCTTGATATTGGGCTTCCAGGCCCCAGTAGGTTTCCTTAAATGGAAGCTGCCCAAACTAAAGATGGTGGATGTGGTAGCAGAGGTAACCCCTGGCGGTGGAGGTGTTCCAAGATGGAGGCAACCACTTTCAGAGGTGAGGCTGGAAGGATGGGCTGTGTGATGGCATTTGGCAGCCTGCTCAGTGGTGGCACATGGTGTTGGAACAGATAGCTGTCCTTGTCCATTGTCCATGGTTAGATTACCACGTGGGAAAGGGCTATGGCAGTGGGTGCAGTGTCTCTAGACGGAGGCAGTTGGATGAGGTCTCAGGTTGATGGATAGGGAGCTGCAGTGTGGTGTTCCTCTCTGTGGGGTGCAGTGTTCCTCTCCACGCGGTGGTACAGGTGTTCCAGGTCTTGGCTCCAGTGTGCGAGTGGCCTCATTTACTTTAAAACATGCCGATTATTGTTATTTTTTTTGCAACTTTCCTCTCTGCCATGTGGGGGTCACTAAACAAGGATCTTAAACGTGATGGTCAACAGCACATGAACGGAATCATCTTTGTGTGAAAATTGACTTTTAGAGTAAACATCCTTGTATACTCCATCCTCATATAACAATACCAAAAAATGTTATTTCATGTATTTTCTCCATCTAAAACCATAGTAGAATTAGGCCTCTTCTAGAGTCTTCATTATGACTACATACAGAATTTGAACTAAAAAATTCAGTGCACATACTCAATGAGGAAATTTACTAGTTGTGTGGAGAGAAAGCAAGGTGATCATTTCCTTCCCTGAAATGATCCTTCCCAAGTTTGTTCCCCCTACTTCATATTGGGGATCCTACATTATTTGATCTTCTTCCTGTTCTTATGACTTCCTAACTAGCATCCTTGTCTGCTTTTTCTTGAATCATTAACTTCTGAAATTTGAGTTGCCCCAGGCATTTTTCCTTGTACATTTTCTCTTCCTTTAGCTGCTTTCACTCAGTAGATGATCTCATTAGTCCTTGGCTTTGGATACTAGTTAGGGCTCATCAACCCAAATGAACACTTAAATTCCCCTCTTTTGCCTAAATTCCAGATATACAGAGGCCATCATATTGACTGATGGGAGTGTCTAGCTTGACCTGATTATGTCCTATAAAGGAAAAATGCTACATAATAAAATCTGGGAAAAAATTACTTTCCTTAAGGTTTTAGCTACCATGATCCAAAGCTATCAAGTATTTGGAAAGCTCTATTCTCTTTAAATGTTTCAATTTCCCACTTGTGTTCAATATCTGTTAAAAAATGTGCTTCCCTTCTCACAATTCAGTGGAGAATGTATATCTTTAGCACTGCCTGTCCAAATAGCATGCTGGAGTAACTCATAACCTGAGAGTAAAAAAACAAAACAAAACCAACAAGCAAAACTTGATCTAAGCTCACACATTATATAAAAGTTAACAAAATGGATCTTGGCTTTAAAGGTAAAATGTAAACTACAAAATCTTTAAAAGAAAACAGAGAAGAATCTTAAGGTATTAGATTGTGTGGTGAGTTCTTAGACAAACATTTAGAGCATGATTAATAAAGTGAAATTTTGATACATAGGATTTCCTTAAAATTAAAAAAAATCTGTTAAATATATTGTTAAGAGAAGGGAAGAAAATTTTACAGGCTGAGAAAATAAACTTATAGATCACATGTGAAAAAGATATTTTTATAACATATAGAGAATCTTCATAAAGGGATAGCAAAAAAAGTCCAACTAAAAATGGACACAATGCATGAAAACATACATAACTGAAGAGCATATGTATATGACAAATAAATATATGAAAAACATTCAATATTGCCATCATTTGGGAACTGCAAATTAAGAGTACATTAGTTATCATTGCATACCTATTAGAATGTAGGTTGTTTTTTTTTTTTTTTTTTTGGTACCAGGGATTGATCTCAGGGGTACTCGACCACTGAGCCACATCCCCAGCCCTATTTTGTGTTTTTTATGTAGAGACAGGGTCTCACTGAGTTGTTTAGCGCCTCGCCATTGCTGAGGCTGGCTTTGAACTCGCGATTCTCCTGTCTCAGCCTCCCAAAGTGCTGGGATTACAAGCGTGAGCCACCACGCCCGGCTTAGGTTGTTTTTTTTTAAGTGATAGTTCCAAATGCTGACAAAGATACAGAGAACCTAGGTCTCTCATATTTTTTTGGTGGGAATGCACAAAGGTGCAGCCCATTGGAAAACAATTTGGCAATTTTACATAAAATTAATCATATATTTGGCATGCAACCCAGTAATTATGCTTCTAAGCATTTATTCTAGGAAATAAAGAACAATGTTCAAAAGATAATCTCTATATAATTTACCAAAGAAGCTTGATTTGTTCTAGCCCAAACTGTAAAAAAAACCTGATGCTCTTATTACTGAATGGTTAACCGTGGTACATCCATACCATGAAATACTATTCAGCAATAAAAAGGAACAAATTATTAATATATAAAATGATGTAGGTAAATCTGAGGTGAATCATGAAAAGTAAATAAATAAATAAATAAAAGGCAATATCAAAACATCACAAGAAATATTTTGAAATGATTGGTTGTTAGAGAAAAGATTGGTGGTTTCAAACAGTTGGGGCAGGGAACAGAGAGGTTCTATGGTTCTAACTATAAATTAGGAGTTGGCTGTGGGTTACTTGTGGCTGTACTCTCCTGTTTTTGCATCAGCAAGATAGATATCCTGCACCCAACCTTTTTATCATGTAACTTTTATATCTATACTGAGGATATATAATTGATTGGTGAAAGTAATGATACATCTTCCCCATGAATGGAAGAATTTTTGGACTAGGGTGATATTTATTTGTTTTAGTTTTTCATTGGAAATATTGAACACTATGGGAACTATTAAATTTTGGAAGAAATATTTTAAGAGTTTGAGAGGCAACTTATATAAGAGTTACAAGCATTGAAGACTTTGTTCTCCTTTTCATTCGGAATTCTTATAAGACACAGCAAAGAACCCAACCTCCATGTATACAATGAGAAGAACAAACCTCCTTAACAGCAAATAGTAGAAACACATTTTTTCCCACTAGTGCTTAAAGAAATCAAGGTAAAATGGAGCCCTACAACTAAACTCCTTGCTCCTGAAAAGCCAAGCTGCTTTTCCCTGATAGCTGCAGAGTGGAAAGGAGATTCTATTGAGAATAAGGATGTAGCATAAACATCAGTATGAGAGAGCTCTGGGCATCTGAAATTGTAGGGGAAAAGTTCTGTTTGTAAATGTGTGTATAATTCAGTCACAGAACCCATAGCTAACATCAGATTCTCAAAGAGAGATGTCTAAAAAAGATGAAAATAAAAGGTTACTGACCGCTGTTCTAGAGAGACCTCTAGTGGATTTTAAGAAGAAAATCGATTTTGGTCCAACTTCTGTGGCTGTAAATCTCTCTAAAATAAGTATGCCATCTTCTTGCCTCCTTAAGAACCCTGAAGTGCAGTTGATGGGGTACTTCCTAAAGTAATAGAGTGCTTCAAGGTCACCACTCTGTAAATGGATTTTTATGCCTGTCTGAAAATGGAATAGAAATAAGAGTTTGAATCACATATATGTTAAGTCCAAGATATGTCTGAGATATTTTTATTTTATCACTGTGATTTATTTTATTTCTTTATGCATGTCTTAAATGGTGAATATTGAGAAGTTCTGACTAATGGATAGTTTTTGCTAATTATTCATTATTTAAAATTTACATTAACCTGTTTTTACTTGATGTGTATATTTCAGACATATAGTTTAGATGTTTCCATGAGAGAAGTTTTACTAGGCAAAAATATTGTCTGTGGAATCTCCCAATACTTCTTATTATATATACATATGTAGTACAGTTTATTTATTCAGATTTTGAAATTATGTATTTATTGAATTTCTAATATTTATTATACTATTTTAGTTTCTACAGGAGAATATAGAAACATTAAATTTAAATCATAGAGAATAATATTTGTTCCTTGGGATTATACAAACCAGTATATAAATATTATATACTGGATACTATACCATATAATAAGATATGGCATTATGTAGAGTTTTCAAAACTGCACATAATGTACATCAACACAAACAAGATTGAATCAGTATCCAATAAAATATTATATGTGGTCAAATGAGAACATCTTCCTGGTCCAGGTGTGGTGACCAACAGTTGTTTTACAAAAAGCTGACCTTGAAAAGAAATAAAAGCTTAGGAGATTGTATATATTCACATGTAACCAAGAAAGCAAATTAAAACAAAGTGGATACCTCAAATTTTCTATATGATAAAAATTATTTGTTTCTGATATGAATACAGGTTGATGGATAGATTCAATAATAGTTGCAAGTGAACACAGTTTCAGACCAGCTTCTTTGCAGATTATTTTTGTAGTCTGAGTCTGACAAAATCCATCTCATTCTAACTTTACAGATGGGAAGCCCAGAGTTCACAGAACTTAGGATCTCTTGAATGATAACTCAATTTCTGTCTGTAAACCCTTTATTTCAATTTGACACCAGATATAAACTCTCAGAAAACATTCTTAGATTTCCTTTATTTTCCAAACATAGTTACTTGTCTTGATGCTTAAAACTTTATGTTTTCGTTCTTTTGCTCACATTGTCAGTTGCGATGCATAGCAAACTTTCAAATAATTTGTATTTGATTCCTAGGAACATTTGTCACTCACTGGTACCTGGGAAATGATTTTATTTTTAATCTAAACTCCTACAAATTTACAAGGGTTATCAAGAGATTGTAATTTCTGGCTTGCTTGTGAAAACCTAAAGAAAGAGATATACTATGCATTTCATTATTATATATCATTTAAAAATATTTATTAAAACTTCAAGGGATTTTATTTTCTGAACTCTAAAGGCAAACCATATTCATATAGAAACAAAATATAGATGGAAATAAAACTACATGAATTTTATTCCATTTTCTCACCACACAAATAAGTGCTTAGTACATATTGGCTGACTGGATAGATATAAATATAGATACTTTTTTAAATGATAGAAATTGTACCCAAAAAGTTTTTATATGTTGTGTTTCATTTAACTTACAAATTTTATCTAATTAAATAATCTTGGAAAATATTCCATAAAGAGCTGCAAATTTATATGATTTGCCATTTTCTGAAGTTTGCTATTTTTTTTTTTTATTTTGGTAATGAAGGGTAGGTGTCATCCACAAAATAGTAAACACAAGTGTTTATGACTTCTTTCTGTGATTAATGACTAGAAAAATCATCTTTAATGTAGTTGCATGTTAAGTAAAAGTTAACCTACACTCATTTTCTTAAAGGTTATTGTTATAACAATTTATAAAAAGCAAATACAATATTGGTAAGTAGAATGAAAATCTTTATATTCCTTGAGAGATATTTAAATACTTACTCACTATGATATGGCTGGATTAGCAGTTTGGCTTACCCAAATCATAAGTGTTTATTAAATGAATATTTGGTCCAATCAAATGTCCTTGTTAAAAAGAAATAGCACATATTAGGTAGATTTCTTTTTCTCTTCATCTCAAAAAACAATATACCTTTATTTTAATCCTTTAATATTCCTATAACATTAAAATCTTAAAGTTTAGAACTCTTCCAAGGTGTCTAGTTTATCATTTTGAAGATCAGTTTTTATTATGATGGACTCAAATGATTTAGTCCAAGGAGACAGAACTGAATATCTATTGACTCTATTAGATTAAGTAATTCAGCCTGTAAGAATTCTTTAGTTTTTCATCTGTAAAATTCTCTTCACTTTATGGACTTATTTTGAGGAATGAAAAAGTTTATGTGTTAAAAGTACTTAGGAAAGACTTAGTACAAGATCAGTATCCATTCATGATAACTATCTTCAAAATGATTATTTTTTTAAATCTAATATGACATTGAAAAAAGAATATCTTGTCATCAGGTAGATTTTATTTCTGTAATAAGAGTCATTGAGAAATCTAGGGTTGTGTTGCTACAGTAGGGAACTTAGTTAATGGTTTTGATTTACTTGTTTGTTAAATTTACTAATATTCTTCATCCTTGCTTTTCAACATTTTGTGTTTGAAGGATGTTAGACTTCTAAATGAGTAAGGAAAGTAAGGGCTTTGTGCATGAATATTGCCATTTCTGCTCATAAGATTAGTTCCTCAGCACAACACTCTTGATTATGGCATGCCTGGGCATTAGCAGCATCACTATTATCACTGCCTCTCTGTGCAGCTATAGAGCCCTGCTAACTAGAAAATCCAGTGGAACAGTAGTCTGCATTTTTTCACTCACCTTCCATGCTCAAAGCCATGACCTCCAACCACACCTGAACCACAGAATTCATTTACAACCTTCCAGCATATTCCTCACATAAGTCTCCTCATCTCTGGAAATTAGACAAAACCCAACAAAACCAAACTTGGCTTTGCCTTTGATGTTTCTTTTTCTCCCATACCCCACGATGGGTCCATCAACCAATCCTCTGCATTCCGCCTTCAGCACTGCAATGCTGGACCTTTCCATATCCTCTTTTCTAAAGTTAAAGAATATCTTAATGTAGGGTTTTCTTTAATTCACCTCTTCCCTCCTTAACATAAAATCTACAAGATGATATAGAAAGTTATGTAGATCCTTGTTCACCTCA
This sequence comes from Xerus rutilus, assembly GCA_028644305.1. Lineage (NCBI taxonomy): Eukaryota > Metazoa > Chordata > Mammalia > Rodentia > Sciuridae > Xerus > Xerus rutilus. The sequence continues at coordinate 33,828,495 of CM053399.1, forward strand.
GAGCTCCAAATGGATTTCTCATATCATTCAGAGTAAAAGTCAAAATATTTGCAAAATCTAATAAGACCTTCTATCTTTACTCCTCCATACATACTTCTCTATTATATAGCTCCATGCTTGTTTCTTTCTACTCTTCCAGAAACTGAAATTGCTCTTGTGTATAAAAGTCAAATTTGCTTTTAGTTTATATTTTGATATAACTACATATTGCTAACATATGCATTTTATATATTAAATATGTTACATGTGTGCATCATATGCTATTATATAGCTACTTTAAAATTTTTTGTGGCACTAGGGATTTACCTATCCTTATAGGTAGGGTAGGTCTCTCTCTGAGTTATATCTCAGTGTGTTTTTTAATTTTATTGTGAGACAGAGTCTCACCGAGGTGTCCAGGCTCTCCTCAGAATTGTGATCTTTCTGCTTCAGTCTCCTGAGTCACTGGGATTATAGTCATGTGCTACCATGCCTGGCTAATTTAATAATTATCTTAAAATAATACACAATAACATTTTTTATTCTGAATACCTACAATCAAACTCGGAGCAATTAGAATTAATTATACCAAAGATATTTATACCTAACCAATCTTTATTCCCTAAGGTAAAATCCATGCCCATACCTTGAAATAAGACATTGGAGGAATCTTGGATTGTGAATGGCATGCAAAGTGTATATGAGCAGAAATTAAATGTCATGTTAAATTTCAGAATACAAGTTAGTATCATATTTAGGATTAGAACCCATAAGAGAAGATCTCCATTATGTCTTATATATAGTTTAATGTGAGAGTAAACAGAACGAAGAATTAAACTATAATTTATTATTGTGCAAATTAACTCCCAGGTCAAAACTCACAAATTAAATTCTCTCAAAATGTCTTTATTCTTCACACATACTTGTATTATTTTTAAGCCAAGTTTAAAAATTCTTTGAAAATAAAAATATGAACATTTTGTAACAATAAGATCTTGACTATTGATAGTTACATATCTTTACAAAATTAAATTTTTCTGATTTTGTTCATTTCACATGACAATGTTGAATGATATGTCTAGTAGACAATTACATGAGGTCATACAATGCATTTTCTTTTCTTTGTGGAGATATTTTCTATACTTTTTTTCCTACAAAAAGTAAACCTTAATATGATTTCAATACTACCATTTATAAGTTTATAAATCCAGTTGAGTAAACAAAATGTAAAAATGATTTTTCATGAAGAAATTCTCAATAACTATGACAGCAATAGCAACAATAATAGGAGGATAAAATAGTAGCAGCATTAATGGGAACAGTTGTTTAAAATCATGGTTAATAGTTGCAATAGTAGAAGCTTTTAATGAAAATATCTAAGGACTGCTTCTATGTGCCACATGGTAAGCTAAACATTTAATTTTCATTATGTTCTTGTAAAAAGGATTTTATTATGTATAAAGAATTTTATTCTTTTTCTCTTTTTTTTTTTTTGATACCAGGTATTGAACCCAGGTATGCTTGACGACTAAGCCATGTACCCAGCCCTTTTTATTTTTTTATTACGAAACAAGGTCTAACTAAATTGTTTAGGGCTTGACTGAGTTGCTGAGGCTAGCTTTAAACTCTAGATCCTCCTGCTTCAGCTTCCAGAGCCCCTGAGATTACAGTGCGTACCACCATGCATGGCTTTTTGTATTTAGTTTTATATAAAATATTTGAAGCTCAGAAGTTTAAAGAACTTTCTGAAGTCACAATGGAAGTATGTGAAATAATTTAAACACTTCTTGACTCCTGGGTAAAACCTCTTAACCCCAGTGTTGTAGAAGGCAGGGATTTACTGTATTTCATTACTGCAACCAATCCATTTGGTGAGCATTTATCTCCCTAATTTAGAATTCAAAGTTAACTTTTAAAATACACATTATAATGGGACATAATGATAGTGTTGAGTGGAACTCTAAGTGGTTTTATATACATACATAAAAACGACAATTTGTAATCTTAGTTATGCTTTATTTTGACATGATATTCAGTAAACAGTTTAATCCATCTTCTATTGCACTTCAGAGACCAATGCCAACATCTCTGTCATAGTCTAATCATGACTTTTCCAGGTAAAATTTAGATAGAAAATATATAAACATTTTATTACAGATTTTTTATTGCACAAATCTTTTTAGCTTTTCACAGAAAAAATACACCTTTGACTACCTTAATTTTATTGTTGGAAAAACACTACTTTTTATTATGTCTTTCTTCTGATGAACTCATAAATCTATTCAATATCTTATCTGTCACATGACTTTTAATCCACTGTAATATTCCTTACAGGAAAAAAGTAACAACTAGTAAATCAGGGCTCTGACTTCCAGGAGTTCATAATCTAGCAGAGCTAAAGTAATTAGGAGCTCAATTTCTATTGATCATTCAGTAGGGTTGGTTCCTGATTTTTTAAAATATAAAAGAAATCCAACAAATTATTCTCCTTTTTCATAAAAGAGGAAAGTTTTGCTAATTATTAATTTAGGCTTTTTCAGCTATTGTCTTGGTATTTAAGGAGACATGAAATTATTGGTAACGTGGGTAACAACTGAGAGTTCTCCTGAATATCAGAACAGAATTTTGATATTCTAAATTTCACAGATCATTACTTAACATGTGGGTCTCTTTTCAAATCAGTGCTCTTTTTTCTCCACTGAATGGAATTTCTCCTTCTAACTTTTTTTTTTTTTAAACCTCAAATTACTGGAGTTCTGTGGAATGAAGACTGATGCACCCATTCTTTTTAGGCTATCTAAGCTTTCCTCCTCTGTGTAGAAATGTTCATCTAGCTAGCAGGGTTTAATGACTGTGCATTTCTATTTTCTAGGTCATGCATTATATGTGAAGTTAATAATAATATTGATGTAGTGACAGCAGCTACTCTCACCATTCCTTGGCTACCTACTATGTGTGAGATACTATGTTAGGCATTTTCCTTTTATTGTCTTTAATCAAACAAAAATCAAAAAAGGTAAGTGAAATGATTCATGATTAACAGAGAAGAAAATTTTCATAAGAAAGCTCAGAGAAGTTATCTTATCCAGTTCATATAAAAAGCTGTAGAGATTTTCAACCAATGTGTCTCTCTGGAGACATGCATGTTTTGCTCAGTAGCAGTATCTTCTACTTTATTCTAACACAGCTCACCTCACCACTACCATTACATGATCATTGTTTCTCCTCACCCCAAGTCCTGCTCCACCTGCTGGAACTCTAGTAGTATCCTTGGGATTGGTTCCTTCTCCATCTGGTTCCTTCTTCCTGGTCAAAATTGTTGCCCATCTGATACAAAGTTGTATTGCTTTAAGTCGTGCCTTGTGGGTCTGCTCGATGAGTTGGGGTCCCGAGAGATGAAAAAGGGGGTCCTGGGGGAAGGATGAAGTGGAGTCTCACGGGACAAGGTTTTGGGGTGATGGTCCACAGAGTCATTCCACCCAGACTCAGGGTAGATAAACTGTTCTGCCAGAGCAAAATGCAGAAACACCTTTTATTCCAGAAAGTGCAAAAGCTTATGTATGGTCTTCGGACCAATCATGGCCCAAAGTTACAAACAAAGGGGCACCACTCTCAGGCAGTGCCAGTTCATCAGCATAGAATGGGGAAAGAGGGAGGGGAAGAGTTGAGGGTCAGAGAGTGCTCCTACAAAGGTGCTCTAAATTCTTTTAGCCTACATTTCTGATTTATTCTGCTTAGTTTATGTATGAAAAGACCCCTATCTCTTAGCGTTCTGCTTCACTTGGATTCACTGTCTTTCTTTGCACTGACTCCTATATTCCTTGGCATTTGTAATAATTTCTTTCTCTGCTATGTCTTTTGCCTAATTCCAGTGTTTTAAATTTGATCTTCCTAATCTCTTCTCAATACCTTTGGGTACAGAGCAAACTATCATGCCAGTAATGATTTTTACCTGATAGAAGAATCTAAATCTGGGTCTTATCCCTGTAACATATTAGTTGTGAACAAGTTATTTCATTTCACTATTTTCTGAAGAGGTTTTTATCCCTAGGTTAATCTAAGTCTCACAATATATAGTGGACCAGGTAGGGTTGTTTTGTTTAAATCATTATTTACATATCAACTCTCAAATTTATTTTCTTTGTTCAGGGTTCGGCATTTACATTATAGATCCTTTTCTTTTTGATATGGGGGTTGAACCCAGAGGGGCTAAACCCATGCCCAGGTTTAGTTCTTTTCTTTTTTATAGCATCTTTATTTTGTATTGATTTCTTTATAATTTTCTGTTATGATTTGTTGCTAAAGAATTTAAACAAAGCAGTTAATGGTAATAGCAACTCTTGGGGCTATGTGTGTACTTTTGGATGCTCTCCTGACATGGAAATATGAGATGCTGACTTTGATACCTTGCAAATGCTTATAGATTAGCTGTGGTAAAAACAGTGTAATGGATTGTCCAGACTAAGTTGCTGCCCCCCGAAATAGCAGCAGTTATTCTAACATGCTTTTACTAGTTCCCTTGAGTTCCTATAGCTCTTTCAAACATTGTTATAGTGAGTAACATTTGCTGACACTTCTGCTTTCTCTTTTGCTCTCAAATAATCATTAATCATTTATAGTTAGAAATGGAAAAACAAACACATACACATTCTTCCTTACATTGAGGTTGAGAGGAAAGTGAAATCTATTTTCATTAACCTTAGCCTTGTATTTCTCATTTCAAGTAATCTGAACTGAAATAGATGCTTTTACTTTGTCAAGCAAAGTAAATCCTCAGCAGAAGGTTAAGGGTCTAACTGACTAGCCCTCTAAGCTTTGCAAGATTCCCTTGGCTGCCATGCTGAGCTTAAGTAGGAAACATATTAAACTTAGACACAGCAGAAGCTGAAGGTGTGGATGCTCACATTACTTGAGTGTACAGATGAATCTTCTGATTTCCTAGTGAGTTTTGAGTAATGAAGGGCCACTTGTTCATTTTTGGAAACTCACAGTTCCTGATGCTTCCTAAGAGTCTGTTTAGTTAAAATGGCTGGAATCAAGATCCTGGTCAAAAAATAAAAATAAGTTACATGAATCTCAAATCCCTAAACTTGGACTCTTCCTTCTTTTGTTCTGCTTACTTAAACTAAATACTTTTGTACATTTCGACAGATATCAGTTTGCAATGCAGAAGAATTTATAGCTCCATAAATGGGTTATGAAGTCAAATCTATTAATGCTATGAAATGTACAAAGTATTTAATCTGTATTCATTCTGCTTATTTTTTCATTTAAAAGATGACAATAATATTCTGTGTTTCTCTTTTCTCACTGGTTTTATTTCAAGGACCAAATACAATGTGATGTGAAAGCACATGTTGAGCTAAAGCAATGTAAAAAGTCATGCTGTAAGTAAGGTGGAGAATGGGTATTTCTATTACAATAACCTTTAGTTATCTAGATTCTAGAAACAAATACAAAATAAAACCTTCAGCATTTTAAAGGCTTAATAGTTTGGATTTTTTCAGCTATCAGCAAGTACCTCATATTTTAGTGGAATGATTAAGCAGACGAAAATTAATATTTTCAAGTCTAACCAAAAAAGGGATGATCAAATTTACTTATTTGAAATCCTAATCTAATTTGCTCTGTAAATTGCTTTTTTTAATAGAAATAATCTTGTAAATTTTTATTCTTGGCAATGATATGATACATACATATTGACACAAACATAATATGCACACTTTAATGAAATATGTGCAATTATGGAAAGGTGATATCACTTTTTACTATTAATATTTTAATCTTTTGAATTTTTAAAATACGTTGCTACTAGTATTTTTGTTATTTTTATATTTGGAAAGGTCATTAATTATTTTCTGATTTGATGTTATGTACAGATGAAAAGTATATGTTGTATGAATTACAGTATAATAAAAATAATAAATGTCAATATCTTGTAGAAAGCTTTGTATCTCACAGAGCATATTCATGAGTATGAATTCTCAAAACCAGGTAAAGTACAATTTATTACCTTTATATTATCAATTGAAATTTTAAGGCTTTATAATTTGAATAACTATGTATGTTTTACTAAGAACACAAGATAGTGACATATGTGTGACATGATAGTGACACGATAGTGACATCTTCTGACCCTGAAATCTGCACCCTTTCCGGAGCTACATGGTGTTGCTCCATTAGTGTGAGTGGTCTGTTATTTCCCTCCTCCACTTGTGCAGCTGCTTGTGAAATTCTGAGGTAGGACATACATGTGATAAAATGATGAAGAACCTTCAGTGAGCTAGACTAAATTGAGATTAAGTGAGCTCTTTGTCAACCCCTCACCTCCATTACCTCTGCTAAGAGAAGATGGTGCACTCACTGTATGATGTGCACTTGCTAGAGTGACCCCCATAACTGCAGAGAGCACTTGTATGCACTGACTGTGGCTTTGTTCTCATTATCTGTGAGTGGTTAATAACCATGCTCCATTTGCTCCCAGCTTGAAGGAGCTCGTGAGATTAATTTCTCTCCACAAACTGTAGCTTTTCCTAAAGTAAATTATTCTGAATTTTCTCAAACATGGCATAATTTTTTTTTAAATGGAAATTTGCTTTTGGAAACTATCAATATTCATTTGAAATCAAAGCTGGTGGGCAAATAAAAGGAAAATCAGGATGAAAGCAACATTGAGAAAGTTTCTGGGAGTGGAATTGGGAGACCATTAGGGGAGCAGCATTCAAGCTGCTGTCATGGAATGAAAACTTTAGTCACTGCTAACTCTTTGAATGCAGAAATCTGGATTGATCAGTTAACGATACTGTACCCGGAAACTCAAGATGCATATTAAGAAGATATTGGACTTTTGAAATGTGAGTATTTTTCTTTTTCAGTCAAGTAGCACCTATCAGAAAATTGATATAGATGTAGAGTGGGGCAAAGTTGAAATTTCCAAGATTCAAATATTGTTGTAGTTGTTATTTTTGGTGTGGATAGTCCCTACCTTGAAACAGTCTAAAAGCTTACTGCAAATTGACTAATAAGTATAAGACATGTATAATTATGAGGGGAGCCTTATGAATGACAAAGACAGACTTCTCTTTCAGAAAATTCTAAGGTTTTCTGAAACTCTGTTCCAGAAGCCAAGGAAAATACAAGATATATACATATATATAATATATACAATATATATTATATATATGTATATATACATAATATATATATTTGTATAAATACATATATATATGTACATTTTTTTTTGAGACAGGGTCTCGCAAATTTGCTTAGGGTCTTGCTAAGTTGTTGAGTGAGGCTGGCCTTGAACTTGCGATCCTACTATATCAGCTTCCTGAGTCACTGGGGATTATAGGCATGAATTCCCATATTCAGCTAAGCTATATTCTTTATTATAGCAATTTTAAAGTAAAATTTAAAATTTTACTTTAAAAATTGTCTCTAAATCTAACAAACCTTTATTATATTTTGGGTTTGGAATAACAAACATCATATATGAATATGTATGTGTGTGTGACTTTGAATATGATGTGGAAAAAACAAAAGGAAAGATAAATAATGCCAAAGATTGTGCAAGGAGGCAGAGCACAACGGACTGGCATGTCTGTGACCAAGGTGATCGTGAGATGTGAGATGTGAAATGTTGGGTTTGCTTATGTGCAAACTGGACTGAACTTCAGTCACTGATAGTTACAAAAGTTCAGGTCTCTATAGCAGCTCCTGCAAGGAAGTTCTATTTCTCTTTTGTTGCATTTTCTATGGCAATAATTTCTGCTTGTACTTATTGGGAAAGCTCAAATTAAAGAATTGCACAGATACAAATATATATGCCATTCACAAAAATAACTAAAACCACCTACGTATTTATGTCCCATCCTTAAGGCAGACCATTGTTCTATGAAGCAGGGACAACTGGGACAATGTCTGGAGGCAACAAGGCAACATTGTATGGCAGATAATATTTCAGATTACTTATGTTCCAGTCAGTCTCCATCAATAGCTAGCTGTGTTCCCTTGAGCAAGTTCTTTTCTCCTCCTCAGTTGTCTCATGGATAAAATGCAGGATGGCAACAGTTTAATACTCTTAGGGCAGGGAATTAACTAGTACATTTAAAACACTTAGCAGTACCCAGCACATACTAAATAGAATAAATGTTAATAATGGATTCTAAGTTTCATCTTGGCTCCAGAGAATTTTTATTATAGTCTATAATCATAACTCATTGTTATTTGGACTTTCTGATGGCCTCACTGATAAACTATTATTATCATATTTATACAATACATATAACGCTACCATTGAATAATGGATCGCTTGCCTTGGAGTCAGTGGAGATTATTCTCTAAGCCCTTTTAGCTTGGTAGTTCTTGTAACATTAGTTACTGTCCTTGGGTATGATTTACTTTTCTGTAAAATAGAACATTGTCTACTTGTGGAAGCGTTATGGAGGTGAAATTAAATATTGTGGATAAAACACTTAGTAACAAGCAGGATAGACTCCTGATTTCTAAATGTGTGTGATATGTAGAAAGCAATGCAATTGGAAGGTGTGTCATGCATTTTTTCATAAATTTGCTACTATACCCTGTAGTATATATTTATTTGGGATTTTGGAACTGCGATGATATATCAGAAGAGTTAGTATCACAAAATATATACTGGCACCTCCTGAAAAAGTATCCTTGGTTAAATGTTAATTCATTTCCTGAGAATAGATTTTGTAATGCATACTAAAAAAAGTGCTCAGATATTTATGAGATGGCTAACTTCATTCTAGATACAGTGTGGTTTGTCAGTGATTATAATTAGATTTGTCAATGCAAGTCAGTTGGTCATTGTAGGAACCACAACTGATGAGACTGAGGATAAAGACAAGAATGGCAATAACATTTATTTAGATGAATTAAGTTTGGCATATTCTGTATGCATGTGATACATACATTATAATTCTAAAAACAGTATTCCAAAGTAGTTATTATTTTTTCTGATTCGAACTGGGCAAGCTTAAATATTTTTTGCAAAGTCACAAAGCAAATCATCAGAATAGCCAAAATTCAACCCCTTAGTATTACTCATAGTTTTCTTCAAGTTTGATTAGTTAGGAGAAAAAAAAAATTGTTTACTACTATTCTAATGTCCTGTTGCCAAGGTAAAAACCATTTTCAGAACTTATTCAGAGAATCTACAAAACAAGTGATATTACTGATAAGTTCTATTTATTGACTATATCCTTTTGAAACATCTGTTGATGAGATACTAAGGATTTAGATTAAAATTTAAAACATGTTTTTGAATTATACATATTTTTTGCTTTTTTCCTTAAAGATAATTTAAAACCTTCATTATTTGTGAAGGGAAATATCCAAGGTATTATAACTGGCATGATATTATAACTGACAAAAAGTGAGAAAGAAAAAACAACACATTTCCTTCATACGATAAACCATAATAATACAAGGAGTAATTTCAAATAATTTTATAACAGTAATGCTTTCTTAAATAAAGAAGTGTCTCAAAATTGAACACTTTGGAAAAATTCAAGTATTTTGGTAGGCAATTTTTTTGATGTTTAAATCTTGCTTTAATTTGGGAGAATTGCAAAGAATCTGAACCACAGCAGTGTGCTAGGGTAAATGCCTCTGAGTTTTCATCTGTGTAGACAGTTATCCAAGGTGAATGCATGAGGAACGAATCAATTTGGAAGACTGAATAAAAATTAAAACCTTTTCTCTATCTTTTTAAAGTAGCTGCTAAAGTATAAAATAATTATTGTATCTCTGCTGTCCCATTGTCCCATGCTCCAAGTCCCATTCCTACTGCCCTGAGAAATGAGAACAAATTCCCTGGGTGTAAGACTTGGAAATGAACTAGAGGAGAAGATGTATTTTCAGCTTTTGTAATTGCCCTCACAATATATTTTCAATAAAACAGCACTGAAGGTAGTGACCATGGTGGATGAATGAAATACAAATCATCAGTTAGGCTCATTTGAGGCTAGAGTTGTCATCATCATCATAACTCTATTTCTAAGATTTTTTAAAATGCCATCTATTTTTTTTTAGAGTAAGCTGGTGTCAAAGTTTGAAAGCTTAACACATGAGAAGAGAATGCAGAACATTTCTGTCTAAGACTTCTCTATTGTCTTCACAATGTCACAGATGAATTGAGCACTTTCTGTATACAGGCATTATTCTAAGAACTTTATATTCAGTAGCTTAATTATCAAAACATTTCTATATAGTAAAATATATTTTATTCCCATTTTACAGGAAAAAATATTGAAGTGCAAAAAGAGAAAGCAACTTGTGCAACTATCTACAGTAGTGAATTCAACCCTGGTGGGTTTACTCCAGAGGTCATCTCTTAATCACTAAGTACTAAGTCACCTTCCTGGAGTTATTTAACTTTTAGCTATAGATTAAGTTTCAAGTTGTCTCAAATATTAGCTCCACTGAATATTAGCTTTTCTGGAACCACTTATAGTAAGGTATTTAGAATTTTATCTTGGTTTCCTTATCCATAAAATGAGATAAATAATAATCTATCTTCTATACATGTGAGCATTAAATAAAGTGATTAGCATGGTATCTGACAGTGGCACTTTGAATCCCAAAGTAGAACTTTATTAAACTTTGTTTCAGAAAGAACTAATGAAATTTAGTGTACTTTTATAGTCTAGTTTAGGAACTGGCAAAATATTATGGATCGATTGCTATAATTAGTATAATAATATGGAAATAAATGCACACTGCCCCAATAAGTACAATCAAGGTTATTTATTCAAAGTTTGATTAGCTAGGGAGTCAACCACCATCCCTTCACAGAGACTCAAAGGCAGGTAGGGAAATCATGAACATTTACAATGGAAAATAAGTAAGGCTTCAGGTGTGCACTGACTGGAAATATTTTGCCTGGTCAAGTGGAGCCTGGCTAAATTAGTGCAGCCATAGTATATGATTGTGGATAGTAGCATATTTGGGGAGAATCATGTTAGAAGTTGGGGCAAAATTAGGGAAACTGGCAATTACTGACCAAATTTTATTCACTTTTGGTGGATTGCTTCAAAGGTTGTGGTTTGCTTCCTAGGGGATTGCTCAGGTTATAAGTCAGAGTTCTTCACTTCCATATGGTTAGGTATTGTTTTTTTTTTTTTTTTGGTTTTTTTGTAATCAGACTCTTTGTATCTAATTAATTTAGCTAATAAACAACAATGCTAGAAATGATGGAACTGAAGAGGGAAGATGAACAAAATTGAGTTGTCCTTGATTTCTACTTTAGCATACTCCATCTCTTCCTCTTTCAGATTACCTCATACTTTATTATCTCCCTAACACAACCCCATCCTTTATCTTATTTAGTTTTTTTCTTTCTTATTAGAAAGATTATTATTTGTCAGTATGGATACCTGAGAATGAGAACACAGTTCTGAACTTCCCCTCTGACCTTTGCACATGCATGCATGCCTATGCATACACACACACACACACACACACACACACACACATACACACTCACACATCCCTGAAGCTAATAAGGCTCAAAGGTTTCCCTCTGTTTTGCAGAATTCCCAGCAAGTGTTTTCTGAGAAATCCTTGTGAAGAAACTTTAAAGCATCTTCCTTTCTTTTGGGAAAAACCAAGCAACAAAACAAACAAACAGACAACATCCCCCCAAAAAGAGCTTGTATTCTTGACCTTGTTTCACATTATATTGTACTGTGGGTTTCCCTACTCAACTTCAAATTCAATTAAATTAACAACACCAACCAAGTCCCTAACATGGTTGCCTTCAATATCTGCGGAATGGATGAGATACACCAATGATACAGGCAGGGGGCGTTGTATAGTCAGAGATGAAATGCGTGCATGATTGACCTACCATGTTGTATTCACATTCACCGCAGCAATGACTCTGGGAAAACTAATGTGTCATTTGCTTTCTAGATCATATTCTCAGTCATCCTCAATTCATTGTTCATGCTAGGAGAATAAATAGCATCTGCCAGAACAGTTCTCTGTGATTTTAGACAGATGTGAAATGTATATAAATTTTACTAAGTGTCCAGTTGGGATATTTGTAAGACATAAGAGACACACAAAAATACAATGTCTACTCTAAACTATTTTCCAGTTGAAGTCAAGTTTGCTTTTCTTAAAATACCTCCCTAGACATTCCTCTGGAAGGACAATTCTGTATATGGATTTTTCTTTTTTGCTTTATTTGCACTTATTTTATGATTATAGTTTCAGCTTCCTCTAATAGCTGTATTAAGAATTTTATCTGCATTTGCCACTGTAATGTTAAAGTGTTGCGTATGTTCCCAGCTGCTGAATTTAGCAGGTTACATCCAATAGATAATAAAGACACTCTTTTTATACAAGGTAACATTTATTTTAGTCATATTATGAAAGCAAATGTGAAGGTAAAAATGAAAGATAACAGAGAAAGTGAAAAAAAATGCATCACTATATGGTAGGAAACACTAACACCTGAAGTCATGTAGCTGGGGAGTTCCAGGATAGCTTTTCGGGGTCCTGGCTAGGAAGTTAAACTAAAGAAAGTGTCTTTCTAACAAACTGTGTGACCTAGTGTTCCCTCAAGGACACTTCATCCCTGCAAAGACTGGTCAGATCCCAAAGGGAGCGTGTTTGTCTTGAGATAAATGAATGTCTCTGGGTTCTCCTGTGTGAACAAAACCCACTGAATGGTCTGCGTTCTTTAGATGTTTTGTGAAGGATGTGTAAAAGTCATGGCAGACACTGTTATGGTTTTAGATGTACGGTGTCCCCCAAAGCTCATGTGTGAGACAATGCAAGAAAGTTTAGAGGTGAAATTATTTGGTTAGGATAAACTTAACCTAATCAGTGTGTTAATCCACTGTTAGGGATTAACTGAGTGGTACCTGAAGGTAGGTAGGGTGAGGCTGGAAGAAGTGGATCCCTGGGGGCGTGCCTTTGGGGTTTGTCTTTTGTCCTTGTTGAACAGAGCTCTCTCTGCTTCCTCATCATCCTATCTTGAGCCACTTCCCTCAACCACACCTTTCCACCTCAATATTCTGCATCACCTCAAGCCTGAAGGAATGGAGCCGGGTGTCTATGGATTGTGACCTCTGAAACCGTAAGCCCTCAAATAAATTTTTTCCTCCTAAAATTATTCTTGTCAGGGTTTTTAACGACAATAGCTAAAATGCAAACTAAAACCAGCACACAGTGAACATTTTCAATATTTTCCTTAGCGTCTTTAGCAACCTGAACCAAATAATTTGTAGAAAAACTACAGAGTAGATTTAACATTCCTAACACTTATTTGTTTAATGCTACATCACAAATATTGGTTTTGTTTCTATTTTCAATTTGCTTTACACAATATTTCAATTTCTAAAATGACATCTAAATATAAAATTCTCTGAAATTTCATGATTTCCAAGGAAATATTGTTTCTGCTGAATCAGTATATGATCCTTCATAGCAGAGGCAATTGTAAAAGAATTTCCAGAAATATCTTCAACAGATTTTAAATTTCTTTAAGCAAGGACATTAAGATAATACTACTTTCCTATAATAGAAATAAAATTGCCTAGTTTTATAGCCCACACTCTGTCTTTTCAAAGTCTCTTTGATATATCATTAAAAATATTTTATTCTGACTATCACTAATAATTATTTCCACTTGGGGTGGCATGTTAGGTTCTAAGGGTCATGTGAAGCACTTCAGATTTACTCCATTGTTAGATCCCTAGGAAAATACAAAGTGGAATAATTAGGTTCTATTTTTACCCTCCACTCTTTAGATTTTTTCAGATCTAAAGAAATTACATAAGTGGCCCAGCATAAGACAGCATAATATAATGGATATTTGGGAAAACTGGGAGATCACTTCAATGAGGGTTAATTAATAAGAATTCATAAGGATACCAGTGCTACATAGCTGCTGTGAATTGTTAACAGGTTTTTCCTAATCTCATGTGTCATATCTGCACAAGTGTATTTATTTTTAAGGAAAATAGTTGTAATACACAGTAAAATTTCTGAATTTTAAATGTACACATTTTAATTTGAAACCTCACTGCAACACTTAATCACTAGAGGATTTGAGAGAAAATTGTTTAACTTGTCTGAGTTTCTTCCCTCATATGAAAAATGAGGTTAACATGATTGTAATAGTAAAAAGATACATATTTTTTGGCCCATTTTCATTTGACACACATAGGATTTTAATTCTCAATTACATGTGTGAGACAATGTAGGAATATCTGGAGGCAAATGATTAGATTATGACAGTTATGACCTTACAGTGGATTAATTCATTTGTGGGATTAATACTTCGAATGGATTTATAGGCATGTAGATATAACTGAAGGAAGTAAGTCACTGGGGCCTTTGGGATTCGTATTTTTTCTCTACTTCCTGGCTGTGAGCTGAGCAGCTTTCCTCTGCCACACCCTTCTGCCATGATGTTCCAACTCATCTTGGGTACAGAGTTATGGAATCTGTCGACCATGGACTGTGAACCAAAAGAGACCTGTCCTCCTCTAAGTTGCTCCTGTCTAGAATATTGATCACAGTGACATCAAGCTGACTGAGACATTCCAGTTTCCCATGCAAGAGAGAGGAGGGTCAGATGGGTACTACGGAAATACCCTTGAGCCCAGTTGCTTCAAATAGAGATGAAAAATTTAATGTATATCTTTTAACAGGTTTTGACTGTGTCATGTGTTATCAAAATGCCTTTATATTGCATGTGTTATCTACTTTACTCTAAAGTTTGACAAATTCTATATCAACAATAAAATTCCGGTGTATACATTACCCTTATGTGGTAAAATGCAATGCATAAATGTTAAACTCCTTTGTTACTCCTTTTCTACAAATAGCCAGTCTGTATATTGGCCAAAGCAGAACACTAACCCAAGTGTAGAATCTAAATTTCAATGCTACAGTCCCCAAGCAGGTGTTAGCATGTAAAATACAGAGATTAGCCAGGTATGGTGGTGCATGCCTGTAATCCCAGGGACTTGGGAAGCTGAGACAGGAGGATTACAAATTGGAAGCAGCCTTAGCAGTTTAGCAAGGCCTTAGCAACTGAACAAGATCATGACTCAAATTAAAAAACAAGAAAAGGACTGAGATGTGGCTCAGTGGTAAAAACATCCCAGGTTTTAATTCCTAATACCATAAGTAAGTAGATAAATAAATAAACAGTATGTTAAATAACATATACAGTTTAAATCCATAAAATTTGGATTGTTTTATTTGGAATAATGACATAGCAAACATTTAGGGTATTAATTTATGTAAACTCCACATTAACTTGAAATTTATCACTGTTTATCTTATAGCCTGGTTTTCACTGTCAAGAAATAAAATTTTGAAATTTCATGTTTTACTTTTCCCCTTTGTCAAATATCCACCGCAGATAATCTAAATCAGTTGTCAAAAACAAATTTAAGAAAAACGTTCTCATTTTACAAGAGGCATGGGTGTTGGAGTAGTGCATTCTATTTTTACATCTATGGAATAGTCAATAGACACAGGAAAACGTACACTTACCTTATTGATGTTGAAAGAATTATTGAACAGGTAATGCATTCCTGTAATTATACAGATAGCTCTGTATTTGATAAAAATTCTCAAGAAGACTTCGATCATGAAGAATAGACATAAGACTCTCTCTACAGCTAAGGAAAGAATATAAGACTTCTTTCATTTTTTTGCCTTAAAATTTTTTAACTGATACTTAAAACATAATATGTATATACCTATGGAACACCATGTGATGTTTTGATATCTATATACATTTTTTATGTTTAAATCAATTTAAAACAAACTGTCTCCTCAAACACCATTTCTTTGTTAAAAGCACTCAAGATTCTTTGTTCTAGCTTTTTTATGTTTCTTACTTTTTTCTTTTTTCTATTTATTATTTTTAATTTGTTGTTTTTAGATATACATGACAGTAGGGTGTATTTTGACATATTATACATACATGAGGAGCAACCCATTACAATTTTGATCCCAGTCTTGTGGTTGAACATGATGTAGAGTTACACTGGTCATGTATTCATATATGAACATGGGAAAGTTATGTTCTATTCATTCTACAATATTTTTTATTCCCATTCCCAATTTCCTTCCCTTCATTCACCTTTGTCTAGACCAATGAATTTCTATACTTCCCCTCCCTACTCTCTCTTGTTATTGGATAACATTCTCATATCAGAAAGAACATTTGACCTTTGGGTTTTTTATTTTACTTAGCAGGATATTCTCCAGTTCCATCCATTTCCCAGCAAATGCCATAATTTCATTCTTCTTTATATCTGGGTAATATTCTGTTGTGTATATATATACTACATTTTCTTTATCCATTCATCTGTTGAAGGGCACTGCCCTAAGTTGTTTTTAAGCCCTTTGAGTATAAGCCAAGGAATGAGATAATCGGGTCAAATGGTGGTTCCATTCCAAGTGTTCTGAGAAATTTCCGTACTGCTTCCTAGAGTAGTTGTACCAATTTGCAGTCCCACCAGCAATGTATAAGTAACTGTTTTTCCCCACATCCTCACTAACATTTATTGTTACTTGTATTCTTAATAATTGCCATTC
This sequence comes from Xerus rutilus, assembly GCA_028644305.1. Lineage (NCBI taxonomy): Eukaryota > Metazoa > Chordata > Mammalia > Rodentia > Sciuridae > Xerus > Xerus rutilus. The sequence continues at coordinate 33,845,073 of CM053399.1, forward strand.
TGACTGGAGTGAGATGGAATCTAAGTGTAGTTTTAATTTGTAATTCTCTAAATTGTGAGAGATGTTGAACATTTTTCCATATATTTGTTGACTATATTTCTTCTTCTGTGAAATTTTCCATGTATTTGTTGACTATTTATATTTCTTCTGTGCTTGCTCAGTTCCTTAGCTTGCTTATTTATTTATTTATTTTGGTGCTAAGTTTTTTTAGTTCTTTGTAGATTGTTCTTTGAAGATTAATGCTCTATCTGAGATGCAGGTGGTAAAGATTTTCTTCCATTCTCTAGGCACTCTGTTCATATTTTTGATTGTTTCTTTATGAAGGAGCTTTTTAGTTCGATGTCATCCCATTTATTGATTCTTGATTTTACTTCTTGTGCTGTAGTCTAGCTTTTTTTAAACAGTACGTTGTTGTTACATATGGTCACCATATTATACAACAACACACCAGTACTTCATCTCTCTGTAACTTGGTACACATTAATCTAATTTTCTCCCTTGTCCCTCACCCTATCCTCCCTGGCCTCTGGTACTCACCAGTCTAATTTCAAGTTCTTATGCTGCTGACTATTCTAGATTCGACATTTGAATGAGCTCATCTGTTACTTGTGCTTCTGTGCCTGTTCATTTCATTTAACATGATGATCTCCAGGTGCATTATCAGGTGCATTATGTTTTCTCTATTGACAGCATTTCATCTTTTCTTATGGCTAAATAGCATTCCATCATATATATGTCCCACATTTTCTTTACCCATTCATTAATTAATGGAGGCTTAGGTTGTTTCCATTTTCTTGCCCACCGTGAATAATATAGCAATAAACATTGGAGCACAGAATTCTCTTGGACATACTAATTTCATTTGCTTTGGATATATGCCAGTAGTAGAATTTTGGGATCATATAATAGTTCTGCTTTTAATGTTTTAAAGACCCTCCATAATGTTTTCCATAATGGTATGATCATTTTCTAATTTATTTTGAAATAGAGGTATAAAAAAGGGTATAAGCTTAAATCTATAAAGGAAAAACTTTTTTAAAAATACCAGATAGCCTTGGGCCATGATAGCTAAAGTCTGAAAGAAGACGATTTTTTTCAGATTTTACTTTGCAATGTTTTTTAAGGTAGGCGAAGCAGGCTAGACTGGCAACTTCCAGCAAACTATTAATTAAATAAAAAGGGTTTTGATGTTTGTAGACTACAAAAATAACAATGAAGGGAAGATAATGGTGAAGAGAGATGTGTTTTATAAATTCAAAGGGATTTGTCATCTAGTAATCTGATTTTACTAAAGCCAATTGGTTATTCTGATAATTAATTCTAATATTCTAATTGGTTATCAGAATAACCAATTGGTTAGTCATGACTTCATATTAATGCTGTTTGTAACAGCATTTTAATGACATACAAATTTCAAATGCTTTTGGAAGACAGATAAAATGAACCTTAAGTTTTGATCTCAATTTCAAATTAGTAACCTTTAACTTTTTTGATAGAGGAGGAAAAAAAGAATTTATATTAATTATTTATCTAATCATTAGCATATTTTTGTCACAGGAGAAGAGATGTCTCCAGAGAAGGACACAAGGATTTCCCAGAGGAGAGAGGGAACTAAACTGAGGGCCAGTGGGGTTCTTGTCATAAATGATGGAAAACAATTTCAGCATGAATCAGGCAAAGGCATAGAGGTTTATTACCGACAGTAGTTACACATTTAAGGGAGAATACGGGCGGTCTCAAGAATGAGAAGCAGATCTGACTTGGAATGGGGTGTCCAATATTTATAAAAGGGCTATATCAGGGGCCAGACTAGAAGTAGATCTAGGGTGGAGCTGCACAATTTCACAGCAGTTTTCCTGAGCTTGCATATTTCCCTCATTTCACAATGGCAGAAGCCAAGAGCTTGTGGCTCAAGACATAACTGTTTTCTACATATCAACAGCTGTGGATGTTTCCTTTAAGGTTCAGTAGTTTTCTGTTTTTATCTTAAATCTCTATGCCACTTTCATCCACCTGAGGAACTGTGACGTCATTTCCTTCACCGAGCAATATGTTTGATATTAAAGTGATAGGTGTCCAAAATTTGCCTCCCTTTCTCATTAGTTGTAAGTTCTTAAAATTACCTCAAATCAGTTCTGAAACAAGTTATGAATGACTGAATAAATTAATGATGTATGCTGGCTTGGATAACTTTATTGCCTTTATTTTTTTTAGGGAAACAATGGAGCTAAAGGAAAATGAAAATTTAATACTTGGCAAACCACATCAAAGATCAATATGTTACTTCTAGGACTGGGGTGCAGCTCAGTGGTAGAGTAGTTGCCTTTCATGAGCAAAGTCCTGTGTTCATTCCCTGTTCTGGAGAAAAAAAATTTTTTTTCTCCATATTCTCACTCATTTGACATCTTTTATTATTAATTTGTATTTATTAATTGAGTGTCTCATTTAGAACTGCTTCCCAGATATAATGATTCTTCTTTTCCTGCCTCAATTTTTATGGACTCTTGTGAGTAGATGTCCCATTTTTTTTCACATTTTAATCATCCTTGAAGATTTTTCCTCCCCAGGAAGAAAGAGACTGGATATAATGACTGCCTCCTACTGTTAAATAGGTTGAAAACAAATACTGAAGGAGAAATAGGCTGAATGTTAGTCTATTGTTATTAAAATATTTTAATAAAAAACAAACTCCTAGGCAATGATTGTCCCTAAAAGACAAAGGAATTAATTCCTGTCTTTACTCCTCTATTTTTTTCACTACCATTAAAGATACAAGATGAAGAGTTTTGCTCAGAATAAAATTGTCATATTTTCTCAGCACAGAAGTGCTTAATAGTGATTTATAAAGCACAATGAGAAATAGACAGTATTTCAAAATTTTCAATAGATGCTTTTTTCTTTTTGTGTTTATAAAATAGAACAAAAATAAACATTCAGTGACCACTTTTCCTGATACTAAAAACCATGTATTCTCAATTTGCCCCACTAAAATGCTAATGCCACCATTTTACCTGTGTGAAATTAGAAAAGTGCAGGGGAACCACAAACAGTTACATTCTGAAATTTTCAAACCTACTTATTTCTAATATTACTGATATTCAACTAGTGGGTAGATTTCTGAGTTTTCAAACTATATTTATAGACCGTGAGAAGAAAAAAGCAGTCATCATGAATAAACTAAGGAGAAAAATCCTGAAAAATTTTATTTGTAGAAGATTAATTTACAGATTGCTGTGTATTGGTTAAGACTTCATTTTATAGAAAGGTTGAATCATATGAGATTCTGTTTGTACAAATCTATTTGTAATATTAGAAATTTTACATAGTTCAAAGTAACATAGTTCAAAGACCAGGTCTTTTTACACAGCTGCCATGGTAGTGAATAGGATAAGATAGGTGGTAAAATGATCAGGTAGTCAGGATAATTAATAATTAATAATTAATAATTAATTTTTTTAACATTAAGGCCAGTTCATGAAGTTAACCTGTAGAAACATTCCAAACGTTCCAGTCAACTCTTTTGTCCTGGGGTGAAGAGAACAGGGAGACAGGATGGACCTGAGTGAAGACTACAGACTCCAGGACTAACCAATAGCATTAACATTTCTCCAACACCTGTTTAGCATAGATTTTGACTGATAACTATATTAATACCTAAAACAGCACACCTAAATAGTAACCTACTATTAGGTCCTCCTTTGACTACTGAAAGTTTTACTTCTTTTTCTCACTTAAAATAAAACTTACTCCTTTCATTCTGGCCTTCCCTTGAAATTGACTGTGAGCTTCTGGGATCTGCTGCAACATGGGGGGACATGGTCCACCACTGAGAGCTCCATCAAGCTGCTGAGTAATAGAGAAAAATCAAGCTTTGCCTGCTACAATCCTTGGAGCTGAAGCTGCCAGGAATTCTCCTGGTCTGATTAGCTGCTAAAAATAAAATGGGTTTTCTCAGGTGCAAGAGCCTGCAATTTATGCAGACCCCACCACCAGCACAAGTTTCACTTCAAATCCAGTTTTATTAACATATATTCTTTCCAGACTTAATGATTTAGACCTCTGTATTAACATTAACATTAATATTTCTTCAGTTATTCAATAAATATTCACTCTGGGCCTATTTTACCAGACACGGCACTGTGGAGTTTTGTTATACTATTGGATATTATCATTGCAATCCTTAAATTTCCAGTTTATGGGCTGGGGATATAACAAGGCCTTGGGTTCAATCCTTGGCACTACACACAAAAAAAATTACAGTCTAGTAGAGCATACTTAAAAGGAGTGAAATATATGTATACCATTATAATCAGAACTAGGCAGTAAGGAAAAATATATAACATAAAGGAAGTTATTATATAATTGACTAGGGGTTTTAAAAATAGCAGATGTTCTGCAATATTGCTTTAATAAAAGGAGGGAAGGGGCCATGTGGCTTCTTGACGAGTTGGAGTCCAGAGAGACGGAGAAAGAAGGGGTCCCTGGGTTAGAAGATATGGAGTCTCTCTGGGTGGTGGCAATCCGTGGAGCCAAATTCCCCAGGCCCGGGGGTGTAGGTAAAAATCTGTTCTGCCCAAGTGAGATGCAGAGATACCCGGGACAAGAAACACACCCAGGTGAGGAGCAGAAAAACACCGTTTATTCCAGAAACTACAGAAGCTTATATGCACTCTTGGACCAATCAGGTCCAAAGGTCACAAACAAAGGGGTGCTCTCTGGGAAAAGCATAGTCTATTAGCATAGAATGGGGAAGGATGGAAGGGAGGGGTGGGAAGGTATGGAGAGTGCTCCTACTTATCCGCCTTTTTACTTTTATTTTGAAATGTCAGTGGGGCCTGCATGGCCCATAAGCAAGCATGTTGGAGGGCTCTGTGATAATCTCCTCATGGGAGAGAATCATTCTGCTGGATTTTCCAGACTCCTACATGCTGCATATGATGGTGGGGGGTTTTAACAAAGCTATAATCTGTCTTAGGTCGTGCTCCTCTGAGCAATTTACCCGTCATCAATTACAGCTCATGTGCAAGAGAAGGGGCAAACAAAACTGCACCTGCCTTAGATCGTGCTCCTCTGAGCATCTTACCTATCATTGGCTGTCTAGCCTGTATGCACGTGCCCAAAAATGAGCTCTCTCCCAATACAAGGAGTGATGATGTTGGGAGGGGTTGGAAGGGAAGGGGTTAGGATTGGTCGAAGCTGTGAAGCCTTGTGTCTCCAGTGAAGATGAGGTGGATGAGCTTCTCATATGTTCTTGAGGGCTGCAATCCATGTGGCAGGATTTTTCTTCTGTTCCTGCGATTCCTTAACAATATGAACTGAGAGCTGCAGGGATTTCAGTCTGTCCTGAGCCAGTGGGTTGAAGGGGCACCCCCACATTCACCTAGCAGTGGAAGTTGGGAAGAGTTGGAGCCAACTGTTTGCCCATTCCCAGCCCTCTGCCGCTGCAGGACAATCAGACACACCGGGGAGTCAAGTCAAGGCAAGTACTCATATATTTGTGGAACAAGCATTCAACTTACAGGGCCATTCGGCCAATCAGAGACAATGCACGTAGGTAACAGCTGTCCATGTGGCAAGGCATGTAAGCCCCCTGAATTCTGTCCAAGAGTTTATCATGTTCGCAGAACCAACAGTAAACCAATCACATAGTTCCTCCTTCTTCTGTGCCCTTCCCATTTACGCACAATGGCAAGTCGCCACCTTAAGGACATAGCATGGACCTAGCTCCCCACAGAGAGCTTGTTTAGTTTGACAAAGAGAAGAAACAGAAGAAGGCTTAGAACCTGAGCCCAGTGATAACCCAATTGGATGGATCCAATAGAGTTGAAGATTTAATCCACACCTTTTGAAAAATAGAAGGGTCAAAGATAACATTAGCTTTATTTTAGGAACTCACAGAAGGGGCTTCTTACTTCAGGTGGGGCAGGTTGTCTTCTCGAGAGAGGCTTGGAAGAATATTCCTGGCTGGGATCCAAAGGGGCTTAGACTCTGTGTGGGGGAAGATACTAGCATAGCCTCACCCTTGTGTGAGCAGAGTCTGGGTCTTTCCATTGAAAGGTTAAGGGGTCTTTCCATTGCACCATGGGAAGAGGGGTAGGGAAGAAAAATGGACCCCAGTGTCAGATTGCTGCATTGAGGCCTTGTTTGTCAAAAGTGCGGTAGTAAAGGGTAAATAAAGCATCCAATGATCTCAAAGAAGGGTCCTTCTCAGTAGAATCAAGGTTTTGAAGCATCTCCTTTAGAGTGTGATTGGTTCTCTCAATGACTGCTTGTCCCTGAGGATTATAGGAAATTCCTTTGGTATGGAAAATTCCCCAGGAAGTTAAAAATTCCTTCAATCTGAGGGAGATGTAGGCTGGGCCATTGTCTGTTTTGATTGACCATGGGACACCCATAAATAGCATTGCTTGCTTTAGAGCCTTAATTGCTTTTTCCCCTGTAAGGGCAGTAGTGTATACAAGGGAGGAGTATGTGTCAATTATCACATGTACAAATTTACATTTCCCAAAGGTAGGGACATGAGTGACATCCATTTGCCAGAGGGACTTAGGTATCAACCCATGAGGGTTGACTCCCTGTGGTTGGAGTGGACCCAGTGGTAGCAATGGGCCACAAGAGGGCATGCATGGATCAGATGCTCCAGTTGAAGGCTCCATATGACCTAACACTAGTTGCTCATGGACAAAGTTCTTTAATGCTGAAAGCTTAGGCTCAAGAATAGGCCATTGCTCCATTTAGGAGGGTGAGGTGTCCAGAGCTTCTGTGAGAGCCAAAATCATTAGGGGTGAGAGAGAGGTACCATATGATAACTAGTGGTTTAAATATTGAGAAGAAAACATGGAAACTTTACATGGATCAGTTCCTTTATATAAATGTTATAACATGAGAAACACTCAAAATCAAATAGAGTTTTACCATCAAGGTGCAAACCCAGTAAAATAAAATAACAACAAAACACTACAAAAGGTACAGAGAAGGTGTGGATATAGGAAACCTTAGTGTAAATTGTAGTATACAACTTTGGCCCATATAGAATACAAAAATATTTATTGAAGTCAGATATATAATCTAAAGGTAGAAACTTCAAAAACATTAACAGCATTAAGCCAGTGCCATTCACTTGTATTTCCATTTTGCTTTTGTTTTAAAAGCTGCTGTTTTTACTCAAGAAAAATCTCTAAGGCCAACATTCTTAAAAGTATTATCTATTTTTGTTAGATTTATATTTAGTCTTTAGGTAGTGATTTAGGTTGGCAATGCAGCTCAAAGTAACTCTAGGAGAGGGGTTAAGTTAAGCAGGAATCTGATTGTGAGCCAGTAAGGTTTTCAGGTTGAACAGACAGCCAATGAAAGTGAAAGAAATTATTTATCATTCCAATGACAGTTATAATATTTAATGTGTAACATTTAATATTTAATGTATAACATTTTAATGTGTAATTATTTATATCTTTATTTCCTATTGACCAGGAGGTATATAATTTGTTTTCCCCAAATGATCATAGAAACATTGTATATATGGTGGCATATTGATATTTTTTAAAATTTTAGGTATACCTCTGTGTTTGTGTGTGTCTGTGTAGAAGCTGGAAGGAATACTTGATGTGTTAACTATACATACTCAAATATTTTTCCTTTTTGCATAAGCATTAGGTGATGAACTGTAAATAGATAATTGGTATATCTTCCCCAATATAAAACTGAATACAAAGTACATGAATTAATAATGATTCCACCACAATGATCAGACATGTCCTTAGTGGCAGAAATTCACTTATTGAAGTTCTTATATCTGATTGGGGCATATTTGTTCCCTTAGATATGGGGCATAGTTGGGGCATAAATATGATTGGGGCATATTTGTTGGCTTAGAAGTGGAATTGGGCTTTGATCCTCTGAGGCCAAGGATGAGATCCATCCTGGTTGCACTGGGGACAGTTTGTTTCATCCCTGGCAAGTGAGCTTTGTTGGCTGGGTTGCAAAGCAGGGAGGAGAAAGTGGCCGCTGACAGGCGAGCCATTGTGCCGTGGGAGGAGTTTGTTCCAGAGGGAGCAGTGCTGCAGGCAGGGGGCTGCAACATTGGGCAGGAGTTGGATCTGTGTCTCTCTCGCCTGTAATATTTATTTCCCCTAGAGAGTAGGAGACGGGGAGGAGGGAGAGGAGATAGGTGCCTCTGAGCCATCTTTATTGCCTTAGGCTTTTCCAGCCATCCGGGAGCAGGCTGCGGGGCTTTGTGGAGGTGGAAAGTCACTTGCCAGCCAGCTGCTGGTTGCTGGCCTGATGGCGGTCCTCTGTCACCAAAGTGTTTTCCCTCCAGAGGGAAGAGAAGGCAGTGGCGCAGAAGAGAAGAATGGGCAGAGGGGTCAGAAGGAAGAGAAGGCAGAAAGAGTCTGCCAATTGTGAGAAGAAGAAGGAGAATGTGAGGCAGATTTAAAATAAGCATTGTCTGTGAAAGCCTGATCGGTTGCACTCTTTATGTTTGAGCAACTCTGGCCCACCTGCGAGAGGCAGGGATGTGGCCTCAGCCAGAGGAGGTGCTGGCACAGTGTGCCTGGGAATTTTATCTCTGCAAAGAGTACTGTGGCAAGGGCATGGTCTCTTTAAGGCTTTGGAACAGTTTTTGCTAGCTGGCGTGGCTTTGTGTCTTGCCAGAGTAGGGCATTAGTGCCTATGACCTGTCCGGCGGTGGGCTGTGGATGGGAAAGGGCTCTGGGAGCGGGCTCGCATGCACCTGGGACTGCAGCTGGAAGTGGGTACATGCTGGCTGGGTTGGGCAGACGTGCAGTGGGCGCGGTGGCGCGCACAGGCCCCCTGGACCGCAGCTGCTGGCGAGTGCACCGGTGCTGGCCGGGATGGGGGTGGGGGCACCGGCGATTGCCCTGCGGAGCCAGTAGAGGGTTGGTGGTTCTAACGCCACTCGGAACCAGGGCACTGATGGGCAGAATCGCTGCAAAATTGATTCGTTTTACTCTTTCGCCTAGTGACTTGCAGGGGAACTGGGTCCCTCAGAGCAGTGCTCTGTGTGTGGGAGTTTGGGACTGGTGCAGCTTGCTGCGGCGGAGGGACTGTGAGCTCCCGGGGGTGGGGCTTGCACTTTGCGAGAAGGCAGGGGTGCTGCAGGGCAGCACCAATCCCAGAGGCAGAAGAACCACAAGGCAGTAGCCGGTGGGGCCTCTGAGGAGCGGGGAGAGGGAGGCTGGGGAGAAGGCGGGACAAGCCCTCCTAGATAGATAGCCAAAGAAAAGGGAAAGTCTCCTGAAAGTAGGAAGAACAGTGAGAGATAAGAACAGAAAATGTTTTAAAAGTAGGGTTGGCGTCACTGGGCTGATCAGACCCTTTGTGACTATTAGAGAAACCAGGAAGTAGATATTTGCTGAGCTAACTTTATCACACAAAGACAAACATAAAAGACAATGACAAAATGAGCTGATGTTACCTTTACCAGCAAGACAAACAGGGGAATTGCCATGAATTCCTACCCACCGAGTGAAGAGGAGTCAAGAAGCCTGTCCCATCTGGGGTCGCCAGTTATCACTTTAATAAAAGGGGGGGAAGGGGCCATGTGGCTTTTCCACGAGTTGGAGTCCGGAGAGATGGAGAAAGAAGGAGTCCCTGGGTTGGACAGTGGCAATCTGCGAAGCCAAATTCTCCAGGCCCTGGGGTGTAGGTAAAAATCTGCTCTGCCCCAGCGAGCCGCAGAGACACCCAGGACAAGAAACACACCCAGGCGAGGAGCAGAAAAACACCATTTATTCCAGAAACTACAGAAGCTCACATGCACTCTTGGACCAATCATGTCCAAAGGTCACAAACAAAGGGGTGCTCTCTGGCAAGAGCACAATCTATTAGTATAGAATAAGGAAGGATGGAAGGGAGGGGTGGGAAGGTATGGTGAGTGCTCCTACACTGCAAGTTTAAAAAATTCTGAAAGGACAAGTCATATGATTGCAGAGAAGTATGTCCAGCAAAGGGAAAGGCAAACATGGGCATCCACAGGCAGAATATCCAGTGTGAGGAGGTGATCAAAGTGAACAGACTAGGTTGTCCAAAAGGAGAATAGAAAAAGGAGTGATGAAAAAAAAATAATGACTGGGAAATAGATTTTCGAGAAGGAATATAAGCCAGAAGTCTCATTACAATGCAAACGTAATTGTCCCAGTGAGACATGGCTTACTTGGGAAAGACTCTGGTATGTAGAAGAAGGTGAAAAGAATGCATTTTAATGGTAGAACTGAGAATAGTTTCCCAAATGAATAATTTGAGTGTGGTGGAAAGAGGCATCCAGAATGACTTCAAGATGTTTAATTGGAATAGAAGGAAGAAACTAAATTTCTATTAATGTTCCAGAAAATGTGGGAAAAATAAGTTTGTGGTAGAAGTAATATTACAAATTCAGTTGTATTGTTATTTTTATATCATGCTACATTTGAGAGACCAAGTGAAATGGAGTTTCAAGTAGCACAGCAATTAGGATTCAATCATAGAAGCATAACCAAAAATGATATGGCAAAAGAGATTTATTATAGTAATTAGACCTTCCCAAACTGCTGGAAGCCATGAAGAATTCTTGGGAAGACTGTTACCTTCACTATTGGTAGTGGGTAGTGTTTCTGGAATTGCTATTTGACAGCAAGGCTGGCAACTGGGGAAAAATCAGACATTCTCAACAGACTTGGCAGTACAGAACTAATTCACAAAATAAATTTAGGACAACTTACAAAGACAAAGTGGAATCTGTGAGAACAAACTAGAACATGTGTCTATGTCTCATTTTTTTCTAACCTTGATGGTGAAAATTGAACTACATAAGAAGCTAGCTGGCTTTGCCACAGATACACAATGTGCTTGGCCCTAAATCAGAGAAGCTGGAAGAGAAAATAAAATGAAGTCAGAGAGGACTGGTTACTATGACCTTCCCCATTAGCAAGGTAAGCCAGCACACCACTGAAAATTTGTATAAGCTGTAGCAGTACCTGGCACCTGTATCAACACCCTTTACGTAATGGTTCCTGCTTTGCTTCTAAATTTTTTTTTCTTTTCTGTTGCCAACCCTAACTTGGAAATATACAGGGAAGATAATTGTGGGAAATATCATCACATCTTAACCATTTGACAAAGGACACAACCACCATGAGGATGCAGTTATATGCAGTGCACCTAGAATTCAGGAAAGTACACGTTTATCTAATTGTAGATCTCCTTCAAGATGTCTACTTAAAGTATATGTCTGGGTTTATTAGTGCAGAGGGATGGTACTTAATGAAAAGTTACCAGATTACATACCACCAAAAGGGTTCATGTAGATAGAAGGAGAAAAAACGGTGTTTCTGGGATGATCCAGTTCTGGATGTCAGCAATATGAAGAGGAAAGAAACAATTTTAAGTATAGGATAAAAATATAGAGGGATAGGATCTAGAAGATCAAACAAAGATAGATTCAAGAAAGAAAAGTGAAGTTTTCTTTTTAAAAAGAATTTATGATTGAATTTCCTTATTGAAAGAATAGCTTAAAATTTGCTTCTTTATTGTTTATGCAGATATAAAAGATACAAGACAGTCACAGAACTTTCAGCATCACCAAATAAATCATTTGAAATATATGTTTTTCCTTCAAAAATGAGAAAACATGTCTATTAAAGAAACATGTCAGCCGGGGTGTGGTGGCACAAACCTGTAATCCCAGCACTTAAGGAGGCTGAGACAGGAGAATCGCTAGTTCAAAGCCAGCCTCAGCAATGGCAAGGTGCTAAGCAACTCGATGAGACCCTGTTTCTACATGAAACACAAAATAGGGCTGGGGATGTGGCTCAGTGGTTGAGTGTCCCTGAGTTTAATCCCCAGTACCAAAAAATAAAAAAAAGGAAACATGTCTATTAAGGAAACAATTGAACATGTCTTTCTTAAAAGAATTATATGGACTAGAGCACAAACTGATAATATTCCATTTTCAATCTTTAGCAATCTACACAGGGTGATTATTCAATAATTGGACAGTTGTTGAAGTTTGTGACATTCTACTATATTTCTAAAAATTGTAAATTATGTACTGATTATTATAATAACCTCTTGAGCATTATCTTATTGAAAGGAGCACTTTTACAGGTCTTTGTGCTGTATGTTATTAAACTTTGTGGACACAATCATTTTTCACTAATACAGATTATCTATATACCTGAATAAAGCCAGAGGGACAGAGTTTGTCTTTCCTATATTATTTTTTCAACTTGATAGTTAGATATTCTTCGGTATCTGTCATGTAGTTCATAAAATCTGTCAATAGCCTATGATACTACATGCAATACTATCTTATTATTTGTGATGTTTGTTCTGGAAATATTTCATTCAAACCATATTCTTAAATTAAGGATCAACATCTTACTACTGAAATAAATAATACCTGCAGAATAATTAAAATTCTTTGAAATGACCTCATTTGCTTGGTCCATACACTGTAGCATTTCATCAATATGATTATTTACAGTATAAAAATCTTTCTTTGCTTTCACACTGTAAATATTTTGTAATTTTATATATTTGTTCAAATCTGCAATTGTGTTGGGAATTTTACCTCAAACAGGCAAGTTTCCTTGACCGCTTTTGGCTATAAAGTTTTTCAGGCATAAACTAAGTCCTAAAAGGAAGAAATCTGTGGAATAATGTTTATTCAGAAATTATTATTCTATATTTTCAGTATTGGCTGGTATCTGAGTTATGTTTTTTGCTGTGCTCATATGATTACTAGCTTCTTCAGAATTCTCTTCATCTTCTGGAGTTGGACTTTCCTTATTTAGTTTTCTATGTTTAAACAAGAGAATTTGTAAAGAAATCAAAAGGAGACACAGAAGCAAGGTGCAGAGGCAGAAATGGCTGTTCGTTGGAGCTGTCACCTTTATTAGCAATAGCCACAGGTATTGAAATTCTCAAAAATTTAGTGGTAGGTATTGATCCATTCATAATTATTTATGTAAATATCAATAGGTTATATCAATAGGTTACCTTAGGTTACTGCCATCATTAGTACATCATTGTTCATTGTATCATTAGGCAGGTTACAGAGTCAGCAATATTACACAGCTTATTTCTCAGTAACATTCTACCATTATAATATGCAATGTTAGGAGCTTTGTGTAGCTATTAAGAAAGTCCATTGTCTGAAGTTACTGCTAGGTGGGCAGGTCCGGGAGTGAAATATTTGGCCAATAATTGGTGAAATATTGGAGTTATCTTGCAAGCAAGTTCCTTTATTCCCAGTAGCTCTCTGCTTGGGATCACGATCAAGGCTGATAAGACTCTTGCACAGAGCCTCCTCATGGAGGGCATTTGTATAGCAGCAAGGCATCCTGTGTTTTGCATACAAATTTCCCTAGCAGCTGGGCATCCCATACTTTTGTATAGAAACTTTCCCAGCAGCTAGGCACCCTATACTTTTGTATAGGAACTTTCTCAGCCCAACCAAGCATGCCACAGCTATTAAGTCATCAGAGACCCCAATCCCGAACACAGAACATTTATAAGAATCCTATTATTTTGTACATTTGAGGTATCCATCAGTCTGTTTTCACTGTTCCACTTTGTGAAGTATTTAGCTGTGTTCACAACTTTTGGAGCATAGCTATGATCTTTTCCTCCATAAGATCCAAATCATAAAGGTAAAATGCTTTCTTTGGCCAGAAAATTGTTTATCTACTTATAGATCCTGATAGTTCCTTATCTGGGTAAAATTCTATTAATGGATGTTCTTTTAGAGTGATCTTCCAATAGCCAATAGTCCTTATGAATTTGGGAATTCTAGAAAACATTAGCTAAACTTAGTAGTGTGCTTTCAGAGAGCCAAGTTGCAAACAAAATCTTGAACCTACAGAAAAATGAAAAGTCTTTAGAAAGTTTTCTGCATTCTCTTTTTACAAAACTTCCCGAGGGGTTGTCACTTGATTCTTTTAAAAACTTCATCAAAACTTAAGCTTTTGCTCATACTGTTTGTTATTTGAAGGAAAAAGTAATGTTTCCAGCATCTTTTTCACTGACCTGATTTCCATAAATAATTATGAATGAATCAATACCTACCATTAATTTTTTTTTGAGAATTTCAGTACCTGTGGCTATTGCCAACTGTAAAGGAATAGCTCAGCAACTCAGAGTTGACTCTGGAGCCTCTTGACCTTAATTATTCCAGAACTTCAGCTTCTGCCCCTTGAGTTGATTCCCTGGTTATTCTATGGCTGCCCCTTGCCTCACCGAGAACATCAGAGGCCCAGAAGAGCACTGCCCATCAAAGTGTCTTATCCTGTTACCCATTATTTACATTTCAGTCAATTTCAAGTTATAACTTGTAAAAGTTCCAATTTTCTTGCTTGTTATTTTTTATTTTTTTTATTTTTTGGTATTAGGAATTGAACTCAGGGTCACTTGCCTACTGAGCCACATGAGCCACATCCCCAGCCCTATTTTGGGTATTATGTAGAGACAGAGTCTCACTGAGTTGCTTAGTGCCTCACTTTTGCTGAGGCTGGCTTTGAACTCACGATTCTCCTGTCTCAGCCTCCCAAAGTGCGGGGATTACAGGTGTGCCCCACCGTGCCCGGCTCCAATTTTCTTATTTATTTTTCAGTGATATATTTTCCATCACGGTCTCTCCTTTCCTACCAGGAAAATTACTCATTCATTTTTGCACCAATCTTATCTTTACTACATGCACTCAAAATGGCCTTCACAGATGATTGGCACCATATATCTATATTGACTATTAAACTGTGAGATTTTCCTTAGGTTAGGGCCAAGATTTATTTATTTTTAAATGCTCCCTAATGGTATAGAATCTTACATTGATAGATGCTTAATAAGTATATTAAATGTATTAGTTAAAAGAAGGATCAAGTGGAGTTGGGGATGTTGCTTAGTGGTAGAGTGCTTGCCTAGATGCAGGAGGTACAAAATCCAAGGTCCAATCACTAGTATGGGCAGAAAAAAAAAAAGTAGGATCAAGCAGACTTCTTCAGAAAACATATCTGGGAAGTCAAGTCTTTTCCTCTAGAGATTATGTGGCCCTAAATGCACACTGGGAGAATTACTTTTCAAACAAAGAAATGTTTTCTTTCCTGCTATTCTGAGATGAGCACTAAGCAGAGAAGGGCCCTGTGGCTTTCAGTTTTGTGTTTGGAGCAATCTCTCTTCTACTTAACAACTCTTTCATTGACCCTAAATGCTAAACTGATTTCTTCAGTAAAAAGCCTCGGATGCTGTTTGGTAGTTATTCCTTAGCATTCTAAATAGGAGAAATTATATAAAAATATATTAGATTTTTCATGTTGATATGTTTCAATAGGCATCAATTTTAGAACTCATGGCCAACATTGCTCTGTTTTCTCTGAAAACATATCTATGGTTTATTGTGGATACTGAAAGCAATTCCAAAATAAGAATAAAATGATTTAATCATGAGTTTAGCTTTAGGCATTTGTGAGAAAATTGAATTGGATTTCCTAGCATCTTGATATTTGAACTTATTAGCGCATAAGTTTGACAAGTATTTTTATTATTTGCCTCACAATAAATACTGCTCAATAAAAAGGTGCTGTGTGGATAAGCAATGAGCGTGGATGGCATCTTCTCATCTTCTCTGAGGATTTCTAAGAGACTCTTGCTTTTTTTTTTTTTTTTCCCCTAGTCAGTTTCAAGGAGCTTAAGACAACTCTCTTGAGTCAAGGACATACAAGTTTGTATTTAGTCTCCAGACAGTTCAACTTCCACTCAGCTTAAAAACAAAATAATATGAAACAACAACAACAAAATCTCTTTTCTGTTTCAATTTTCAATATAAAAATATGTTGGCCAAAGAGGGAGGAAGAATTAATAGTTTAGCTTTTTTCCCAGATAGATTATTAAATGGAACCACGTATATATAAAATTTTGAGAGCCAAGTATTATAATGTATAATAAGTAGTGTTCTATGGGAAATAGATATTTATTGCTTATAAATAAGATAGTGGGCATTCCAAGTTCTGTATTCCAAAATAGTAATGGATTTGGTACTGGTCAATTAGTCTCATCTATCCAGATCTGTAAAATAATGATGAAATATAATTATGAAACTGCTTTTTTTCCTTTACTGACTGGATAATAGTTATTTACTTACATGTTCTGAGTAATGGCTAACAGATTTTTAAATCCTAATCTTAATCACCCTTAACTGATTTACTCTAAGAATGAGAAAATTTTGTGAAGCCCCTAGCACCATACATAAGGAATCAAATAATAACCAAATGGTACTTAAAAATAGTTGCAACAAGTCATTTATTCTCTGCTGGTTGCCTCAAAGTGATAATTAAACCTCTTTAGATCTGCTGTTTTTAACCTCTTAGCTTTTTAATCTCTTTTATAGTGACTTCTTGAAGATAAAGTTTCTGCTAATGAATGAATGAAAGAAATAGGAAGCAATATTTAAGCCAACTAAAATGCATTTAAGAAGATGTGAAATATCTAGTCAATGAAAAATGTATTGGTTTTTATAGTACATTTGTCTCATTTAACTGCGTGTTATTGAATATTTTTTTTCACAAAATCGAACAATACCATTATGACACCCTCCCCACATGCCAAAGTGTTGGATGAAAGTGAGGTAGTTCCTATGGGAAGACAGCAGTCCCTCCAAGGTGGTCAGTTTTAAAATTTCTTGGATAAAAACAGTTGTATTTTGATTCAGAACTAAAAGAGTTCAGTTGAAGTAGAGAGAAAATAAGCTGAAAATATAAGTTAAGAAATGTTTTAAGGCAAATATATGGATTCAAAGTTTTTCATTCTTTGGTATTTGGGGAAGTAACATTATTTCTTTGAATGTCAATTATCTGCTATAAAATTTATGGATATTTAAAACAACATCAATTTCCTGCTTGTTGCAATTACTAATATTATGCAAGAAATACTCCCAAAATACTCCAAATATACAAAGCAATTGTGTGAAATAAAAATAAAACTAGAGGCATGACATTCCTCAATTTCAGAATATATTACAAAGCAGTAGTAATCAAAATAGTGCAATAAAAACAATAAAAATGGTGCAATAAAAACAGACATATAGACCAGAATGGGAAGCTCAAAAATAAATCCACGCATAGGAGTCAAAGAATTTTTGACTTGAGGTCCCAGAATAAGCATTGGGCAAAAGATGATGGTCTCTTCAATTAACAGTGTTGGAAATAGACACACACACACACACATACACACACACACACACACACACACACACAAAAGAATGAGGCTGGCTCCTTGTAATACAGCTTATAAAAAACTAACTTGAAGTGAATTTAATGTAAGGCCTGAAATAATATAAATTTTGGAAGAAAACAACACAAGGATATAGCTCTTTGACAATATTCTTAGTAGACGATTTTTTTTTTAACATAGCACCAAAGCACAGATATCAAAAGCAAAAATAAACAAGTAGGATCATATCAAACTAAAAAGCTTTTTCACAGCAAAGGACACAATAAACAAAATGAAAAGTCAACTCATGGAATTAGAAAAAATATCTGCAAACCATTTATCTTATGAAGAGTTACTGTACAAAATGTATAAGGAACTCACAAAACATAAAAGCAAGAAAACAAAATGTTTAAAAATGAGCAAAATACCCGAATAAAACTTTTCCAAAGACAACATATAAATGGCCAACTGGTATGTGCAAAATGCTTAACATCATTAATCATGAGAGTAATACAAATCAAAACCAGATGAGAGTTCCATTTACATTTGTAAGGGTGGCTCTTACAAAAAAGATAAAGGAAACTAATGTTGAATGAAATGTGAAGAAAAGAGATCCCTTGTGTCCTTTGGTAGAAATTCATGTAGCCATGAATGGAAATTAAATATAGAACCACAATACAATTCTACAATTCCATTTTTTTAGTAAATATGCAAACAAAATAAAATATGTTAAAAATATGTTTTCACTCAAGTATTCATTGCAACATCTTTCCTAATTGCCAAGATATGAAAACAATCTAAGTGTTTATGGATAGATGAATGGATAAAGCAAATGTAACACACACACAGACATAAACACACTTTCACACACACAATACACATACACATGATGACTATTAGTCACAAAAAAAAGAAATTTCTGCTATCTGCTGTAATGATGATGGATAAATTAATTTGTGTTATCATTACATATATATATTGTATCAAATCATAATTCTGTATCATTTAAATATTGATAATTTTTATTTATCAATTATAACTTAATAAAGCCAGAAAATATGAATTATATACATTATTTAAAAAGTTTTCCAAAACGTAGTAGTTCAAAATCAATGACTGAATTCATTTATTTATAATTCTGCAACTTTAGGAGTGCTTGGCAGACATATCCTCTCTCTGCTTTACCGTGTTTTCACTACACCTCTTTGCTGAAGCCTGACATTATTTGAAGGTGCATTCCCTCTCTTGTCTTTTGGCTCAAGATAGTTTTTCCTTTGTGATTTGGCTGAGGGTGGTAGCTGAAACCACACCTATGAGACCACCTCTCCATGTCACATGGGCTTCCTCCCACTATGTTGGCTGGGTTTAAAAACAAATATTTTAAGAATACTTCAGGAGGAAGTCATGACATGTTTTATGCCCCAGTCTTGGAAGTGTGCACAGCTTCTACTGAATTCTTTTCACATAATCAAGTTGTGTATGTGGGTAGGAAGACAAATAGGTAGCCCTACTTCTTATGGAACTTTGCAACATAAGGGATAGGAAATGTACTTGATTTTTAGAAAAGAAAAATCCATATACTTTTTTGTGGTCAAAGAATAATCACTATTGATATCTATGCTTTCATATACTATGTCATTTCCTAATGTAGGAAAATTCCCTATAGAAACACTAATCTTCAGAGTACCCTTGAAAACAAACTAAGATTGCTAATTTGCAAATGAGGAGTCTTATAAAGGTTAAATAAATTCCTTAATATTTAAAAATATAATAGATGGAAAAAATGACATTCAAAATAAGATTCTTCTACATATAACTCAAATTACTACTAAAATTAAAGTTCTGAGTACTTGACTTTTGAGAAACAAACAGCCTCTCCCAATTCGTTGAGATAAGCTGAGTCACTGAGGAATGATACATTTCTTTTGGAAAATTTATGTTCTTAAACTTTCTTTTTTAGTTGTTCACATTTTTGTGGGAGTTCTGTGACCTTTAAACTGAGTAGTTGACTCTCCTCCAGTTCCTTCATTGTAGTCTAAATAATCATTGCACTCAGAATCAGAGGGTATAGTATTCATCCTCACTAAATTCTGAATGAGGAATTGGGGAGAAAATGAGCCTTCATTGCTAAAATCATGACTGTGCAGCCCAACCACTCAGACCTCTTGTCGTATGAGTAAAATATAACCTTCAGACCTTTTGTTATGTGAGTAAAATGTACTCTTCTGTTAAATCCACTGTGACTGGGCTTCCTATTCCATGTAGATGAGCACAATTAACAATGGACAAAGCCTCTTTATTTCATAATGATATAGAAAATCTCATAATTGTTAAGTAAAAGCCAGTCCACTTTCCTCTAATTTAGCAGGGTCTGGATTGCTGGTTAATATGCTATGTGTCAAGAGCTGGCAGACTTCAGTCAAAGGTTAGCTTTCTATTTTTGGAAATAAACTTTTGCTGGAAGAGTGGCCCATCTGATGCCTCCTTAATCGTTTTTCCCTAGGCACTTCCTTAACCATAACCTATTCTTGGTGTGGTGAAAAAAGCTGATGCTGGATCTTCTGGCTATTTTCTGTCACTCAGCAGGATCTATGATTATAAGATAATCAACATTTAGGAATTAGTTTCTGATATGTTTTAAAGTATGATTATTAGGACAGTAATGTATGTGATTGAGTGTAAGTAGTATAACTTACATGATTAAATGAATAGATTTGTTCAAAATAACTATTTTATAGTTCTTTTGATAAATTGCCTTAAAAAGGACAATGCTTAAGAAATTTGCAATTTCAGTAATTTTTCTATTTATTCATTGTTACTTTATCTGATAAGGTGAATCCTCTTTCTGTTTTCATTATCAATATTATTTTATTACTATTTGAATTGAGCTCATTTGAAATTCCCAAAAATTGTTTGTTTATAGTGATAGTGAACCAGAGCAGAAAGTTCACATCATTTATTTCATAACTATAGAGGTTACTCGTGGATGACTTGTTTTGAGGTGATATTGTTGACACAATTCAGATAGTAATTCTGTATATAGCAGAGTAGAAGTAAAAAGAAAAATTTCAGTGCATTAGATTCCTATTGGGGCTGTAGGAATTACTATATATTTTAGTGGCTTGAAGCAATTACCTTATGGTTCTGGAGATCAAAAGTCTGAAACAGGCCCTCTGGAATAAAAGGAAGATGTTGCTGGAGATGTAGTACTTCTAGATGACCTACGGTAGACTCTACTCCTTGTTTCCCCAGTTTTTAGGGGCCACCTATATTCTCTGCTTCATGGCTCCTTCCAGAATTCTAAAATCATTGTTTCAAACTGTACTTCCATTATTACATCTCTATCTCTCACTACAAACCTCCTTCCTCTCACTTGCAAACATATCTATGTGATTACATTGTGTCCATTCAGATAATACAGACTAATCTGCTCATACCAATATCCTTAATGTATTTATATATACAAAGTCCCTTTTGCCACAAAAAAAGCTAACATATTCATCACAAATATGGGATTAAGAAATACTTATTTTACAGATTATTGTTCTTATTTTACAGATTAGCCAACTGGGCTTAGAAAAATAAAACAATTTAACAAGCTCTCTTTTTGGGGGGACGAGGGGACTGGAGATTGAACTCAGGGCACTCTCTCACTGAACCACATTCCTAGTCTTATTTTGTATTTTACCAAGTTCTTTCAAGAGGAATTTACTCACATCTGCTTCTTTTCAAAACATTTTCTCTTTCTTGTATATCACATAATGTCTTTAAGTTTAATAATGAAAAATAAGGCAAGAGGATCTGAAGTTTGAAGCCACTCTAGGAAATTTAGGGAGATACTGGCTCAAAATAAAGAATAAAGAGACCTGGGGATGTAGTTCAGTGTTACAGTATTAGAAGTTCAATGTTAGTTTCTCTGGGTTCAACACCCAGTACCACAAAACGTGTGTATATATTTGTATCTCTTTATATAGTGGATACACATACACACACACATACACACACAATGATATATGATAAATAGATGCTATGGTTTCTGAAATGATTTGCCAGCAATTACTTTTAGCAGAAAACCATAGACCCTGTACAGTTGCAAGTCTGTGTTCTCTAGGTAAGTCAGAAATGTTTTTCTGTCTTTCATATTCATATGCACAACTGAAGAAAAAGGATGTGCAATGAAAATTAAACCTGTGCTTCCATTAACTTGGCCCTATTGTGATTTTTTGCGGGGAGAATTTTAGTCTCTAGTAAGGTATTATTGGAACAATTATGTAGATCAGAAGATCCTCTCCATCCTTACTATCTACAATATGTAATACCTTGGTGTCATCCATTCAGGGCCCTGCTCTGTGTAAAATCAATAGACACTTTTAACAGAGACTTAACTGCCATGAATCAAGAATTTCATTTTTCCCTGATATTTCTTTTATGGAAAATATGTTACATATATGAGAAAATATGTCAAAATTTCTAAAAGTAAAAGTTAACTGAATTGGAATGAATAGTTTATTGCAATTTTTTTCTGTGCTTATGTACACAGTAGATTGAAAGCACTAGACTTGCTGAGGAAAACTAGGAAGTGAGATGGGTAAGTTTTCAAGTGTCTAGATCATGGTGCAGATATCTTCAGTAAAGGTAAGCTGAACAGTTTTGTCTAACATCAGAGTGAAATTCACAGTCATTTTTGGAAATCACTTTGTGAAATTGAAATTTGCAAATATAACACATTTCTTTGATCAGTTTATTTAGTGAACTTCAAAAAATCCTGATCATTGAATCTGCATAGTGCATTTGGTAATATGGCTATTTTGACAATATTGATTCTGTCTATCTAAGAACATGGGAAATCTTTTCATCGTCAATGGCCTTCAATGTTTTTTTGAGTGTTCTATAGTTTTTATTATAGAAGTCTTCACCTCCTTGGTTAGATTAATTCCCAAATATTTTTATTTGAGGTTATTGTGAATACAATAGCTTTCTTAATTGTTTTTCAGCAGATTAATTATTGGAGTATAGAAAAGTGATTAAATTATGTATATTGATCTTGCATCCTGCTAGTTTACTAAATTTGTTTAACCGTTCTAGAAGTCTCCTGGTGAAGTTTCTTGTATCATCTATATATAAGATTATATCATCAGCAAACAGTTTGACTTCTTTTCCTACTTGTGTCCCTTTAATTTCATTCTTCAGCCTGTTTGTGTTGAATCATTTTTTGCATCCCTTGGATGGATCTCACTTAATTATGGTGAACTATCTTTTTAATGTGTTTTTGAAAGTGGTTTGCCAATATTTTATGAATAATTTGTGTATCTATGCTTGTTAAAGGTATTTGCTTAAAATTTTCTTTCCTCAATATGGCTTGGTCTGATTTTGGTATCAGAGTGATTCTGGTTTTATGGAATGAATTTTGAAGTTTTCCCTTCTTTTCTATTTCAAAGAATAATTGAGAAAAAATCATATTAGTTCCATTTTAAAGGTGTGGGAGAACTCATCTGAGAATCCATCCAGTCCTGGGCTTTTCTTTGTTGGAATGTTTTTGATAGCTGCTTCATTTTTGTTACTTGATATTGACATGTTTAAGTTTTCCATGTCCTCAGGTTCACTTTTGGTAAGTCATGTGTTTCTAGGAATTTGTCAATATCTTTAAGATTTTCTAGTTTATTGGAGAAAAATTTTCAAAATAGTTTATAATGATCGTCTGCATTTCAGTATTATATGTGGTGATATTTCTTTTCTTAATCCCTAATTTTAAAAATTTGGGTCTTCTCGCTGTTTCTTCTGGTTAGTTTGACTAAGGGTTTATCAGTCTTGATGCAGTTTCCATCAAAATACGGATAACACTTTTCAGAAAATTGGAAAAAGCAGTTACTAAATGCATTTGCAAGAGAAAGAGAGACACACAGAGAAAGAGAGAGAATGTGAGAGAGATATCCAGAATAACAAAAGTAATCCCAAACAAAAAGAATGAGGCGTGGGGGCATCAGAGTCTCTGATATCAAATTATATAACACAGCTATAGTAACAAAAAAGCCATGGTACTGACACTGAAACAGACATGAATACCATTGGAATAGAAGACACAAAGACACATAGATACATTCATCTGATGCTAGGCAACGGTGTGAAAAATGGGTTGGAGAAAAGTTAGGATTTTTAACAAATGGTACTAGGAAAACTGGAAATACATATGTAGAAGAATGAAACCTGAGCCCTATCTTGAACCCTGCCAACTCAAAGTGGCAAGTCTTAGGTCACAAAGACCTAAGAATTAGACCACAAACTCTGCAACTGCTAAGAGAATATGTAGGCTTAACACTCCAACATATTGGCATAGAAACCAACTTCCTTAACAAGAATACCAAAGCACAAAAAATAACCTCAAAAGTCAGTTGGATGGGATCTAATTAAAAAGCTTCTGCACAACAAAGGAAACACGAGCCTGAAGAGAGAGTCTACAGAATGGGAGAAGATCTTTGACACCTGTTGCTCAGATAGAGCATTCACATCCAGAAATATATAAAGAACTCAGACAGCTTAATACAAAATTCTCCTTAATTAATAAATGAGTGAAATGGATGAAGGAACTAAACAAACATTTATCAAAAGGAAAATATAGATTGTCAATAGATACTTAAAACACTATTCAACATCTCTAGCATTTAGGGAAATGCAAATCAAAATCGTATTGAGATTTCATCTCACTCCAGACAAAAGGGCTGTTTTAAAGAATACAAATAATAGTAAGTGCTGGCAAGGATGTTTAAGGAAAAGGTACACCCATACATTGTTGGTAGGAGTGCAAATTAGTGCAACAATGCTGGAAATCCTTATGGAGATTTCTCAAAAACTTGGAATGGAACCACCATATGACCCAGCAATCTTAATCCTTGGTTTGTGTCCAAAAAATTATAAAATAAATGTTATCAAGACACCACAACATCAATGTTTATAGTAATATCATTCACAATATCCAAGTTATGAAACCAAACTAGATGCCCTTCAACTGATGAATGGCTAAAGCAAATGTGATATATAAACACAATGGAATATTTCTCAGCCATAAAGAAGAATGAAATTGTGGCCTTTGCTGGTAAATGGATAAAACTGGAACCTATCTTGCATAGTCAAATAAGCCAGAACCAGAAAGCTGAAGGTGAAATGTTTTGTCTCACATTTAGAAGCTAATCTAAAAGAAGAAAAGAAAAGAAAAGGGGGGAAAATTCATCAAAATAGAATAAAGATAAGTGGAGTGGAGGAAGATGGTTGAGCAAAATGTAGGAGGGTCAGGATAAGGAAAGAATAGTAGAATGAATCTGAGCTGACTTTTCTATGTACATATATGAATATAACTCCTGAATCTCATTCTGTGTATCCACAAAGCAAAGCACCAATTAAAAGAATTATATATATATATATATAGCAGAATATATATATATTACATATATATATATATATATATATATATATATATATCAGAAAGATCAGTAGATTAAAAGGAAGGGAACAAGAGGAGGGAGTATATATAGAGAAAGAGTAATTATTCAGGACTGAATTAGAGCAAATTATATTCCATGCTTTTATAATGATTTCAAAATGAATTCTAATGTTTTGCATAATTAAAAAGAACTAATAAAAATGTTTAAAGCTGTTCATTATACACTATGATATTTTTATGTAATATGAACACATTTCCCAGGTCACTATTAAAAGTATGGAAAATAAAATTGATTATGTTTCTTTTTGCTACTAGCAGATTATATATTATTACTGATTCCATGCTTGAAATAGTAGCAGCAAGAGGCAGGTTGTAATTAAATAACCTTATTTAGACAAGAAGCTAGATAAGTCTTCAAGCACTTTCAGTGACTACAACATGGTTTTCCTAAATAGCATTGCATCAGTTCCCTTCAGCAGATGGACAGAATAAAGCTACCTGTCAGTGGGAAATTTTCAAAAATTTTCTTTCAGACAGATGAAAAGAGGAATGAGCAGGCTTGCAGGTGTGTAACACTTAGGTCCTTTATGTCTACTAAGCAGATGGCACAAGTGGTTTCCTGTTCATCAAGTGCTAAGAGAAACATCTTTTTGCTTTAATCAGAATTGATAATCCAATTTATTAATTAAGCAGAATAATATTGCACCAATATTGCTTCCATACCACAGCTAACAAGTATATTTTTATAGTGTTTATCACAGTTCTAGAACACTGACATCACCTCTCTCTCTGGGTTTAATAATCCATGTCCTAGACTGAGATGAATATCACCCAAGTGATATCATAGCCATCACAGGCCTAAAAAATGTTTATGTTAAGGATAATTTTGATTAATTTTTAGGAAGTAAGAAATAAGGCTTAGAAATATTTTTTTTCTTAAAGTATTGGAAATTTGAGAGGGAGGAGATCAAAGATGGTGGCCTAGAAAAATGCAGCATTCCTAGTCTCTCCAAGACCAGGGTTTAAAGAAGTGGAAACACTGTTTCTCAGTGAGTTATTAGAGGACACTGGACAGCTGCCTCCACTCAGCAACTGTACTTGCCTGCCCCCAGGGTTGCCAGGCCCCAGTGTTTGCCCAGGATCCCAGCCGCAAGCTGGCATAGGACCCCAGCTGGGCACTCCAGAGCAGGACCCTGACTGGTTGCCCATGCAAAGCACACTCCAACACAGGATCCTGGGCTCTACCTACCACAAACGCTGCAGAATCTCAGGTCGCACACCCACGGAGGACCCCTAGCCACTGCTCCCACATAGGACCTCCAGCTGCTGTTCTTGTATTGATCTCCATCTACGAGGGTGGAACTTTCCTGTTCACCTATACCTGGGGACACAGAAGAGGATCTGGAGACAAGCTTTTACTTTTGCATAGCAAACCACAGAGCTCCATCTCACAACACATCATCCAACACCACCACCCAGCATGGCCCTTCACCCTATCTCTGTAGCAGACTCCTTTATTGTGAGATGCCTGCTTCACCATCTTTGACCTGAATGGGCAGATACCAGTAAGCAACAGACAACTCCACCTACTGGAAGAGAAGGGAAGCCATCCTGTTTACTTACATTGAGACTTTTTTCCCTATTATTCCTTTTTTCTTTATATTATTTTTTCTCTTTTCTTCCTTTCTTTTTCTTCTTTTCTCTCTCTCACTCTTTTTCACCCTCACATCCCCAACATTTGTAAAACCAAGTATTTTTTATGCATTAGGCTACTGTGGACTGGGATATCTGATTAGTATACTAGAGTTGTATTATATAGTCTTGTAACTTCCATCTTTACATGTTTATTGTTCTAAATTTTTCTGTCTCCTTGTTAGTTGTACTCTATTTTTTCATATTTATTGGTCTTTCCCAAATCTCTTTCTCTCTTTTCTACTAATGGCCAATATCTTTTGGATTCCTAAAAGCATATAATTTTTAGGAACTAATAACTATATCCTCACTTCCTACCTCCCTAACATCTCATCCTACACCCCACCCCCGGTTTTCTCTAGTC
The DNA here is from genome assembly GCA_028644305.1 of Xerus rutilus. Lineage (NCBI taxonomy): Eukaryota > Metazoa > Chordata > Mammalia > Rodentia > Sciuridae > Xerus > Xerus rutilus. Next base: position 33,871,763 of record CM053399.1, read on the forward strand.
CACTAGCAGAAATTGTAGACCCTTGTGCAAATCTATTGTTTATATTGTAGATGCTAATTGAACTCATAATATATTGTGACTAAGCCATAAATATATTTAGGAGCTATTAGGAGCTACTTGGTGTAAAACTATATATTGTTTGTATTGAGATCTGTCATTATTGCCCCCCACTTAAAGGAGAGGTGTCAGAAACCTGTAGGGAATCTATAAGCTGTAAGATTAAAACTGTAACACCTCAGATCTGCAGTGCTAGAAGGGAAGACACAAACAATATGAAAAAACAAGGGAAGAAAGGAAAGTGCCTCAAACTAACCAAGATACTATATTATTAGAATCTATAGTCAGCACAGTAGAAGAAATGTCAGAGAAGGAGTTCAGGATGCACATAATTAAAATGTTCTGTCACTTAAATAATGATATAACAGAGCAGCCCAGGCAGCAAAAGATAATTTTAATAAAGCACTACATAGGCAAATACAGGAAGCAAAAGATTACTTCAATAAGGAGATAGAGATTCTGAAAAAGAATCAAACAGAAATCCTCAAAATGAAAGAAATAATAAACCAAATTAAAAACTCAATAGAAAGAATCACCAACAGATTAGATCACTTGAAAGACAGAATGTCAGACAATGAAGACAAAATATTTAATCTGGAAAATAGAGTTGACCACACAGTGAAGATGGTAAGAAACCATGAACAGAACATCCAAGAATTATGGGATTACATGAAAAGACCAAATTTAAGAATTATTGGGATAGAGGAAGGCATAGAATTTCAAACCAAAGAATGAGCAATCTAATCAATGAAATAATATTATAAAATTTTCCAAACATGAAGAATGAATTGGATAATCAAATACAAGAGGCTTAAAGGACACCAAATATACAAAATCACAACAGATCTACACCAAGGCACATCGTAATGAAAATGCCTAGCATTCAGAACAAGGACAAAATCTTAAAAGCCACAAGAGAAAGGAATAAGTTTACATATAGGGGGAAACAAATTAGGATCTCTGCAGACTTCTCAACCCAGACCCTTAAAGCTAGAAGAGCTTGGAACAACATATGCCAAGCTCTGAAAGACAATGGATGCCAACCTAGAATCCTATATCCAGCAAAATTAAGTTTTTGATTTGATGATGAAATAAAAACCTTCCAAGATAAACAAAAATTAAAAGAATTCATAGCAAGAAAGCCTGCCCTACAGAAAATTCTTGGCAAAATATTTCATGTGGAGGAAAAGGAAACAACAATAAAAACTTGCAAGGGGAGGAACTACACTAAAGGAAAGGCCAATCAAAGGAGAAACCTAGTCATGTTAAAAGCCAAAAATAAACCAAAATGCAAACCATGTGTCAATAATAACACTGAGTGTCAATGGCCTAAACTGAGCAATTAAAAAGCATAGACTGGCAGATTGGATTAAAAAAAGACCCAACAATATGCTGCCTCCAAGAGACTCATCTAATAGAAAGAAACACTCACAGATTGAAGGGGAAATGATGGGAAAAAATGTGTCACTCACATATACTGTGTAAATAAGCAGGAGTTTCCATCCTATCAGATAAATTGGAATTTAAACCAAAGTTAGTGAAAAGGGATAAAGAAGGTCATTTCATGCTGCTTAAGGGACTCATACATCAACAAGACATAACAATATTAAATATCTATGCCCCAAACAATGGGGCAGCCATGTGTGTCAAACAAACACTTCTCAACTTCAAGAATCAAATAGACCACAACACAATAGTACTGGGTGACTTTAACACACCTCTTGTACCACCGAATATATCTTCCAAACAAAAACTAAACAAAGAATCTACAAAACTCAATAAAGCAATCAATAATCCAGACTTAACAGACATACACAGACTATTTTATCCATCAACAAGCAAATACAATGATTTCTCAGCAGCATATGGATCCTTCTGCAAAGTAGATCATATGCTATGCCACAAAACTAGTCTTAGTAAATACAAAAAAATAGAGCTACAACCCGGCATTCTATCTGACCATAATGGAATGAAATTAGAAATTAATGACAGTTTAAAAACAAAAGCTACTCCAACACCTGGAGACTCAATTATATCCTATTAAATGATGTATGGGTAACAGAAGACATCAAGGAGGAGATAAAAAAATTATTAGAGGTAAATGAGGATTCCAATACAACATACAAAAATCTTGTGGACACTATGAAGGCAGTGCTAAGAAGAAAGTTCATTGCATTAAGCTCATTTATTCAAAGAAGAAAAAGTCAATAAATAAATGACTTGACACTACATCTCAAAGCCCTAGAAAAAGAGGAACAAACCAACATCAAAAGAAGTAGAATACAGGAAATAATTAGAATCTGGGCTGAAATCAATGAAATTGAAACAAAGAAAACAATTCAAAAAAGAGACAAAAGAAAAAGCTGGTCCTTTGAAAGAAATAAATACAATTGACAAGCCCCTAGCCACCCTAATGAAAAAAAGCAGAGAGAAAACCCAAATTCCTAAAGTACGTGATGAATAAGGAAATGTCATGACAGATCCTGCTGAAATATGCAGGAAAATTAGCAACTATTTTGAAAATCTATACTCCAGAAAAATTGAAAAACCCAAAGACACTGAAAAATTTCTAGAGACATATGACCAAGAGGACATTCACAACTTAAACAAATCAATTATAAGAAAGGAAATACAAGATTCCATCAAATGCCTTCCAACCAAGAAAATCCCTGAACCATATGGATTCTCAGCCCAGTTCTACAAGACCTACAAAGAAGAACTCCAATACTCCTCAAATTATTCTATGACACAGAAAAGGAGAAAACCCTTCCAAACTCATTCTACAAGGCTAGTATCACCCTGATACCAAAACCAGACAGAGACACATAAAAGAAGAAAAATTTTAGACCAATATCCCTGATGAATATAGATGCCAATATTGTCAATAAAATTTTGGCAAATCATATACAAAAGCATATTAAAAAAATAGTGTACCATGATCAAGTGGGGTTCATTCCAGGGATGCAAGTTGATTCAACATACTGAAACCAATAAAGGTAATCCATCACATCAATAGACTTAAAGATAAGAATCATGATTTTATCAATTGATACAGATAAAGTGTTTGACAAAATATAGCACCCTTTCATGTTCAAAACACTAGAAAAACTATGGATAGTAGGAACTTACCTCAATATTGTTAAAGCAATCTATGCCAAATCCAAGGCCACCATCATCCTAAATGGAGAAAAATTGGAATCATTCCCTCTAAAATTTAGAACAAGACAGGGATGCCCTCTTTCACCACTCTTATACAACATAGTCCTTGAAACTCTAGCCAGAGCAATTAGACAGGCAAAGGAAATTAAAGGGATACGAATAGGAAAAGAAGAACTCAAACTATCATTATTTGCAGACAAAAGATATTATACTTTGATCAAGAAAATTCCACCAGAAAACTTCTAGAATTAATAAATGAATTCAGCAAAATTGCAGGATATAAAATCAACACCCATAAATCAAATGCATTTCTATACATCAGCAATGAATCCTCTGAAAGTGAAATCAGGAAAACTACTCCATTCACAGTAACCTCAAAAAAATAAAATAAAATAAAATACTTGGGAATGAATCTAATGAGAGTAGTAAAAGACCTCTAAAATAAAAACTACAATACACTAAAGAAAGAAATTGAAGAAGATCTTAGAAGATGGAAAGATCTCCTATGCTCTTGTATAGGCAGAATCAATACTATCAATATGTCCATACTACCAAAGCACTATACAGATTCAGTGTAATCTCAATTAAACTTCCAATGTAATTCCTTATAGAAATAGAAAAAGTAATCATGAAATTTATTTGGAAGAATAAAAGACCCAGAATAGCCAAAACAATCCTTAGCAAAAAGGGAGAAGCAGGAGGCATCACAATACCAGATCTTAAACTATACTCCAAAGCTATAGCAACAAAAACAACATGGTATTGGCACCAAAACAGACATGTAGACCAATGGTACAGAATAGAAGACACAGAGACAAACCCATATAAATATAGTTATATCATACTAGGTGTCAAATACATACACTAAAGAAAAGATAGCCTCTTCAACAAATGGTGCTGGGAAAACTGGAAATACATATGCAGCAAAATGAAACTATACCCCTATCTCTAGTCATGCAAAAAACTCAACTCAAAGTGGATCAAGGACCTAGAATTTAGACCAGGACCCTACGCCTAGTAGAGGAAATAGTAGGCCCAAATCTCCGTCACTTTGGATTAGGCCCTAACTTCCTTAACGAGACTCCTAAAGCACAAGAAATAAAATCAAGAATCAAAAAATGGGATAGATTTAAACTAAAAAGATTCTTCTCAGCTAAAGACACTGTCAATGATGTGAACAGAGAGCCTGCATTCTGGGAGCAAATTTTTGCCACACCCATATCAGATACAGCACTAATCTCCAGGATATATAAAGAACTCAAAAAACTTAACACCAAAAAAGCAAACAATCCAATAAATAAAGGAAGAAGAAGCTGAATAGAAACTTCTCAACAAGATATACAATCAATCAAAAAATATATGAAGAAATGTTCAATATCTCTAGCAATTAGAGAAATGCAAATTAAAACTCCTGTAAGATTTCACTTCACCCCATTCACCATGGCTGTTATCCAAAACACAAGCAAGAATAAGTGCTAGTGAGGATATAGGGGAAAAGGCACACTCAAACATTGTTGGTAGGAGTGCAAATTGGCACAATCACTGTGGAAAGCAGTATGGAGATTCCTTAAAAAACTTGGAATGAAACCATCATTTGACCCAGCTATCCCACTTCTCAGCCTATACCCTAAAGATTTAAAAACAGCATACTACAGTAATTCAGCCACTTCAATGTTTATAGCAGCACAATTCACAATTGCTAAACTGTGGAAGCAACCAAGATGCCCTTCAATAGATGAATGGATAAAGAAACTGTGGCATATATCCACAATGGAATATTACTCAACAATAAAAGAGAATAAAATTATGGCATTAGCAGGTAAATGGATGGAGCTGGAGAACATTATGCTAAGTGAAGTAAGCCAATCCTCAAAAAACAAATTCCAAATGTTCTCTCTGGTTAGTGGATGCTGATACACAATAGTGGTGGGAATGGGGAGCATGGGAGAAGTGGAGAAACTTTGGATAAGACAGGGGGTGTTGGGGTAGGGGAGAGTGAATGGGGGTAGCAAAAATGGTGGAATGTGATGAACATCACTATCCTAGGTACATGTATGAAGACACGAATGGTGTGACTCTATCTTGTTTGCAACCAGAGAGATGGAAAATTGAGCTCTAGTATATGTACTATGACTTGAAATGGGTTCTTCTGTTTTAAAAATAATTTTAAAAAAGTATTTGAAGTTTGAGAACAGTATAAATATTCAAGAAATTTGTTCTTTTTATTAATTAATTACTACTATTATTTTTTGATAACAGGGATTGAACCAGGAGTGCTTAACCACTGAGCCACATGCCCAGCCATGTTTTATATTTTATTTAGAGACAGGGTCTTGCTAAATTGCATAGGGCCTCGCTAATTTGCTGAAGTTGGCTTTGAACTCAAGATCCTCTTGCCTCAGCCTTCCCAGCTGCTGGTATTACAGGCATGTGCCACTGTGCCTGGCTTATTGATTATTTTTTTCTGAAAACATTTACCATTAGGCAGATGCCATGTTTTGTGTTAGACCTTGGGCTACACTGGAGCATCCTTGTATCCAATCTTTCTATGAGCTTCTGCTACTTTCCAGTAGTCCACTGAAGCATCTTTTCCATAGAAAAGACTTCTCAGTGTGTGCCTTGTACTCCATTTGATCTCACTCTCATGTATTCCCATGTCCCTTATTATGACCTGATAATGTGTTTTATCATTGTTTTAGTCAGCTTTTTCATCACTGTGATCAAAAGACCTAACAAGAACAATTTTAGAGCAGAACAAGTTTATTTTACTGTCATAGTTTCAGAGATCTCAGTGTACACATGCCCAGCTCCACTGTTCTGAGTCTGAAATGAGGCACAATATCATGGAGGAAGGGCAATGGCAGAGGAAAGCGACTCAAGACATGGCACCAGGAAGCAGAGAGAAAGAGAGAGTGTGTTCCACTTTCCAAGGACAAATATACACTCCTAAGGTACACATCCCAGCGACCCATCTTCTTCAGCCACATCCTACCTGCTTATAGTTATGTAATCCCTATTAAAAGATTGATGGATTGATTAGATTAAACCTCTCATAACCCAATCATTTCACTTTGAAACTTGCTTTCATTGTCTCACATGGGAGCTTTTGGGGGACGTCTCATATCTAAACCATAACAATCATCATTGTTCATTTACATCATTATGTTTCTCATTGCTGTGTAAGATTTGAGAGATAGGAACCATATCTGCACACTTTATCATCCCCTTTCTACTGATTTTTATTGATTGGCACATAATATTTGCTCAACATTTTTGACATATGCATAATGTATAAATGTAAATAACATAAAATACAATAATATGTAAAATGGAGACTTACTAAAAGAAATAATTTTAATCTATGGCTTGGGTAAAACTTGGGTAAATTTTAATCCATGGCTTGGGTAAAAAATTCATGTAGAGGAGATGATAAGATAAAAGTTTGCTTTACAGAGAAGATAAAAAGACCAAGCATATGTAATGGCAGGTAAAGGAAAACAATACATAATGCAAAGCATGTTATGGGAGTTACAAATTGGACTATACACTATGATGCATACAATCCAGGCAAGCAAAGCTGCGTAGTGCCTGAATGATTCTCCAGTAGCTATGCTGACTGTGGCTACAAGATCAGCACTCACACTTTTTCATATTCTGTGGTAAGGAAACAATGAGCTGATGGATTTCAATAGTTCTTGACTTGTGTTCCTATGAGCTTCCCCTGTTCCCAAGTCTCACAGGAATGATGTGAAGCTGGCCCAGATGAATAATGAACACAGTGAATTGTGACACAACTAAGGGCCCTGAGCTTAGAAAAGACTAAGGGAAGGGAAGTCTGCCAACCTTTCTCCAACAGGGATGCATTCTATTTACTATCTGGCCTGGACATATATCTGTCTTTGACCTATTTGGAAACACTATCTCTAGTTTCCAAGGCTGATTGCAATGCCACTATCTTAGCAAAAATAACCTCTGTCACAAGGTGGGAACCCATTTTGAAAAAAGCTTCCTTGCTACCTAAGGCATTTATATTTATATATTTTTGCTGATGGAGAGAAGATGAAGTGAGCTATTGGTAAAGTTATAGGATCATATTTTCATATGAGAGCATATGAAAACATACTCTTGTCAAAGATGATGTTAAGTAGCTGTTTTTGGCTTCAAATATCCAAACACTATCCACCTCAGTATCTGAATGGTTTATTCCCTTAGATTTGAGATACATGCACAGAAATTCTTAGAAGAGTATAAATTTACACTTATACCTAGAGTTTAGAACTTTTCTGGGCTTCTTTAGTATTTTATTTTTGTCAGTTCACAACTTTCAATTACTCTTCACATTTTATAGCACATAAAACTTTTATGGCATGTAATATGATTCTATCCTTAAATAGATTCAAATAATCTTCCCCAAAGCTAGTTTTTTTCCTCATTTTTATCAAGGAGAGCTTTTTTTCCTTACATTGACTTATTTCAGAATGGTAGCATTTTATGAAACAATCATGTCTTTCATAAAATTTCAAAATTCCTTTATACTTAGATCTTTCTACAGTGAAAAATGCTCCCACGATGAAGATTTTCTTATTGAGGCATTAATGAAACCGAGAAAGTGATGTCTGTCATAGAAAATTAGCATTATTTTCCTTTGCATTCTGCATAAATATTAAATTAAAATTAATCATAAATTACAACTTGGGAGTGGGTGAATATTTGAAGACCAGCGCGAATGCTAATAAATATGATTTACTCCTTTGATATTTATTATTTTATGCATTTTAAGGTTTTTTCCTAATGTTTTGGTGGAATCCCTCAAATCAATAATGCTTAGTGTATATCGACAAAGCACTTCCAGTGTACTAAAAGGAACCAAGGGAATATACCCTTATGATAAACCATGGCAACTTTTGTAGTACTTGAATGTAAAGGAGTATGGGAGTGCTCTAGATCCCATGGAGTTTTCACAAAGTTGTGGCGGGGAAGCAGTGGTAGGGCTTGGTCTTAAGGCAAGAGCAGGGATTGATAAGAAATGACAGAGAGAACAGTATGTCACCTTCAGAGAAATATGTGAAAATAATGTAAAGTCATTTAACACATTAAGTAAAACCTAGAGTGTAGGTTGGGTGGAGTTGAGATTGCAAGATAACAGAGTTACAAGAAAAGAACAACATTAAGACTATGAAGTTCTGACCATGCTGAATCACAAAGGGCCTTGCATTTTATTTTTAGTTTTTATTTTTGGAGGCAGTGTAAATCAAAAAGAAAGTTTTGACATTCATTCTCAAAAGGGTAGCTTAAAATTCATGTGGGGATGTATTTAGAGAATAAAAAATTGATACATGATATAATAAAAGTGAAATTATTTTCTTATAAATGAAAACTGGAAAAATAAAGAGATGTTTCAGAGTATCTCAATTTTTAATTCATTAGTATTTGCCGACTGGATGATTTGAGTATGGGTATGGAGAGTGGATGCAAGGAAGACTTTGAGTGTTGCTTTTGAAACTGGATATTTATTAGTGTTTTGAGAAGATCAGATATGAATTGGGCAATGGAATTAGATCATATTGAAAAAAGGAGATGGAGGGTCACTGACTTGTCAGTTAGATGCTGTCAGGCATTCTATGAAGTAGAGGACTTTATAAAGTTGACAGACTAGTAGTAACTTCAATGAAAGATCTGAATGTAGAAAACAGATATGAATAACCTGATTCACATCCTCTTGGCACTTAATTAATGCAGTTGCAAACCAACAGACTAGAGTATAAAAAGACTTAGAATATTTTTAATAGTGTTGTGAGGCTCATTATAAGAAAACCAATATGTAGCATTTATCAGAAGTATATACTCTATCTTGAAACTTTGCAAAATCAAAACGCAAAATAAATCATGTTTGTTTTCTTCTCTTATGCAGTAGAGGACTTTTATTTGGTCAATGTAATTGGTACAACATATTAATAATTAACTTTGTTTTTGAAGTATAGAGAACTTTCACTGTTGGAAAAGTAAACAATTTTAAGCACTGCACTTCAAAAAGCACTGCCTAGCGCATAGTGGATCTTAATAAATATTTGCATGCATGCATGCATGCAGGACAGAGCAACTCAATTCTCTATATGTTATTTGTAGACTGTAGCATGTCAATAACTTTAAATCTATGCACATATTGTAAAATTTAGGTTGTACTCATCCTGTTTCAAGAGCATCATAAACCGTTAGCTGATGTTACGCTTGTAGTGAAATATAAGGTCTTAAATATGATTTAAACTTTTGTGTTTGAAGTGATGCTTTCCTGTAGTTAACTCGGCCTTTACCTAGGAGCATTGAAAGAGCACAGGAGTTAGTGTGCCACTGAACAGATAGCAGACCCTCTGAGAGTCTTGTACTATCTAATCTGGGTTACAAACTAGTAAAGCTTAAAGAGAAATTGCCTTCCCTGCCCAAACTCAGAGCACCTGAAGGATGTGCCTCTACCTTAGCTGTACAATTTGGGGGTAATACCTCAGTCTTGGAGGGCTAGGTTTATTCAAAACATACAGGACTAGTATCTTGAAGGTGTGGTTTATAATGAAGAGAAATCTATAATCTCAAGTTAATTAAAAAGTCATGATAGATAGACTAAAGAAAATGAAATTTGGCTTCAGAAGAACTGGGTTTATTTGCATCCTGGTTGTGCCACTTATTTTCTGCATGGCTTTGAGCAAACTATTGCTCACTATATTTGTTTTATCATTTGAAATAATTAGTGAGTAATGATTATGTATTAGGTGTCATTCCTGGCTTTGATGATACAGACAAAACCCAAGAAAATATATATATTTTTTTTAACTTGCAAGGGGCTTACATTATTGCAGTAGAGTCAAACAAACAAACAAAAAAGAAACCAAGATTGTATGATGGAGATTGTTAGATGTGTTGGCAGTCATGGATGAGGTATTTAGAGAAGATATTTTAAAGCAGATATCTTTTGAGCTAAAAACTGCAATGATGAAAATACAGTCAGAAAAGCTTTCAGTTCATGGTTCTCCCACTGCATTGCTGGAACCATATCTTCCTTGTAACATGAGAAGTTTTAAAAAGCTAGAGCAAGTGAATCATGTGATATTTGTAAGCAGACAAAGGTCAGTGGTGAAGTACATTTGAAAGTGTGACCCTATTTTCTTAGGATTACTCTGCCTCTCAGTAAATTTAAACAATCACTAGTTTTATAACTAAACTGTCTTCATACTCTGTGTGACCCTAGGTTTGGCTAGTTTTGTCAAAAAAGATTCATGTTACAGACTTGACCTTCTTTACTTGAAAACCAGCGATTTGCTTCTTAACACCTAAACTGGCTTTCTTAAAAATAAGCTTTCCAAAAAATATCCTTCTTATTTACTCATAGTTTCTTCCTTTTACTATTTATATCACACCTTTTAGTGTGTAAAACAGAGAGCAAATTCTTTAAGTTTACTCAAAGCTACAATAGGAGGAAAATAGTTAAGAAAAAGAACTTTAGCTGGGGCATAAGGATGTATAGCAGAGAGCCATGGTTCCAAACCTTGTTCATGGCATGAAAATTATAGGCAATGGAGACATTACATGGAAATCATTGTTTATGAAATTATCCTAATAACAGGACAAAATGTTAAGGAGTTAATAAACGTAGTTAAGAGTAGAACATGCACTGTGGTGTTGATGCTCAGCTGGGTTCACCACTGGCAATTTACTCAATCGCCTCTTCCTTGTTGTGGTAGCACATAATTGACTCCAGTATATTAGTTCTTTAGGGCAGAGTTGAAACATTCCTTCATCCTCTTCCATTCTTTCTTTTAATCGATAGTGTCTTTGGGGTATTAGGACCCAGGTGATATGTCTGATCTAGCAGTGTTGTCCCGTCTTCAGTAGACCCTCAGTCTGTGGATCTATAGCCACTGTCAAGGATTTTAGCCTGACTACCTCCCCAGCCACAGTTCCATAAGGACTACACTTAATTCTAAGAAAATATTCCTCAATGTCTTTTGCCTTCCTTTTAAAAACTTAAGCTCTAGACATTTTTACATTCCTCCATTTAGTATATATTCCATGCTTGTACAATTATATAAAGATGAATTCTACTGTCATGTGTAACTAAAAAGAACCAATAAAGTAAAAAAAAATAAGAAGGAAAAATATTTGCAATAGATTTAATAATTTTTAATGTCCTGATAATTATTGCCCCTAAAAGTGCTCCATAATATGCATTTTAAACATTCTTGTGTTTTTCTCCTAAACTAGCTGAAGGAAGCATGTTACTAAGCTTTCTCTATCCATTATATATGTTACACATTTTAAGACATTATTCTTCAAAATATTATTGGGCTAGCCTTAATGTGACTGAGGCTCTGTGCTAGAGCTGGGGATACCACAATGAAGAAGACAGGCAGCATCCCATATGTATGTTCATGGATGCCATGTTATACGTGTGTCAATGTCTATAGACGTAAATATGTCACACAATGTACTACCACTTACAGGATACAAAGTTATAAATGCCATGATCCTCAGAGTCTGTGAATGTTATCAGACACAGAAGAAAGGATTTTGAAGATATAATTAAGGTAAAGATCATAAGATGAAGGAAATATCCAGAATTATCCATTTGGATCAAGTATAATTCAGTGTTCTTATAAAGGAAAGCAATAGAATCAATGTCAGAAAGAAAGTGATAGAGTGAAGAAAACAAAGGGTAAAGGTGACATGTGAGGAGAGCCTTAGAAAATAAACTAGGAAGGAAAAAAATTCTTCCCAGAGTACAATACACTATATGACAGCAATGCTATAAAAAATTGTGTAGTACACACATATACATACACACATGCGCACATACATATGTATATAATATATATACATAACACTAATATATTTTAGATATATATAATGTATACACATTTATATACATATGTATATTCTATTGTTACTGAGAAAAATTCAAATTAAAATGATATTCCAATTCTCTTTCACACTTACTGTAAGGGGACAAATAGATGAGGATGGTGGGAACATGAGGTTAAGAGAATAACTCTATCCATTCATCTATTGAAGGACATCTGGGTTGCTTCCACAGTTTTGCAATTGTGAATTGTGCTGCTATAAACATTGAAGTGGCTGCTTTACTGTAGTGTGCTGTTTTTAAGTCTTTAGGGTATAGGCCAAGGAGTGGGATAGCT